>CABFNO020001560.1:442517-1642517 GCA_902006505.2 Clonostachys byssicola
AGGATATGTCCCTTGTATACGGCAATAACTACAAAAAAAAAGTAATTAAGTTAGTGGGAAGGATATGAGAGAATAAAAAGAAGAGACAAGTAAGATGAGGGAATGGTAAATCTCTGAAGGGGGTTGAAAAAGTGAACAATGAGTTTAAAAGTGTCTTTGACAAGGCTTCAGATTCGATATTGAGATCATGCTCCTTATAAAGGGGCGTTCATTCTCTTCCTATCATATGTTTATGTGTTGAAATCATCACGAGCCGATAAATAATAAAAAAACTTTCAGCTTTGGAGTGGAGCTGAGCATCTTGATAAATTCCGGCTTCAAGCTTGCTGAGTCATTCTGCACCGTCTTTAGGATAACCCGCTTATGTGCATGGATCTCATTACAGCCTCAGGCACCCGCCAACCCGCATGTTGACACCGCGCCAGCCAATCATAACAATGCGGCGACCAATCTGAGGAGCATCTGAGGAGCTTCTGAGACCGGCCTTCAACGCAGCCTCAGCGCACCTCTTCCCTGCCAGGCGCTGCAACTAGCTGCTACTAGAGCTAACATCAGCCTAGGAAAGCCCCAGTCAAATTTCCAGGCGGATCGTCGACCCTCGCATCTTTCTCCATTCGCATCTTCAACAACCTTCATTCTCATCATCTTTCTTCCACCAAACAAGCTTCACACATTGCATCCTAGCTCGCCGCACACCTCATTCGTCCGCCTTGCGTCGCCATGAGTGATTTCGCTCATTTTGGCGGCGTCTCCGATGAGGAGTACGCCGCGATTCGCAAGCACAATGCTGATGTGGTAAGGATAGCACGCGAGCTTTCGCATTGGCTCTTGGTGTTGCTTGACCATTTACTCACGACTTATTCTAAACAGGAAGCGAACCCGGACAGCTTCGAGCACTGGGAGGCCCTGATCGCCGCTTGCGAAGCACTCGAGGGCGGCATCAACCGCAACTCCAGCCCCGCCGCTCTCGAGACATTCCGAGATGCTTACGACCGCTTCCTTCACAAGTTCCCACTTCTCTTCGGGTACTGGTCGAAGTATGCAGAGTTCGAGTTTAGCATCGCTGGACCCGAGTCTGCCGAGATGGTGAGAACGAATGCTTTCGACCGAACGCCGTCGAGAAAATGGGCTCATGCGCGTACACATTCTAGGTTTACGAACGAGGCGTGGCCAGCGTCTCGAACTCGGTCGATCTCTGGCTTGCGTACTGTAACTTCAAGACCGAAACGACCCACGACCCTCAACTGGTCAGAGAGTAAGTTGTATCTGCTGGCGCTGGTGACCTTTCCCATTTCCTATGTTATCCCTATTTCCTATGCCATCGAACCGGTTACCTTCGCGCGAGTCCCAGCCAGAGATACCTTCCTATCACCCCTCCCTTCCAGACCCCCCCTCCCCCGATCCTGTGTCGTCTGACTTTGTTCAGATAACTGTGCTTGCTCATTTCCAGCTTCCCGTCGCGTGTCGATCGTCCCCTCCCAGCTCGGATCCGTCTTGTCGAGTTGCTCTGTTGTCATCTGTCCCTCTGTACTGCTGCTCTACCCCTCCCCACCCTCAATGTCCCTTATCACGTCCGAATATCACCGCTGACTTGTCAGACTATTTGAGCGAGGCGCCAACGCTGTTGGACTTGACTTCATGGCCCATATCTTCTGGGACAGATACATCGACTATGAAGGCCTCCAAGAAGCACATGACCGAATCTTTGCCCTTCATGCCCGTGTGGTTCGAATTCCCTTGCATCAATATGCTCGATACTATGAGCGATTTCGCGCTTTGGCTATTGAGCGGCCTCTAACAGAGCTTGCGTCTGCAGACATCATCTCTAGATTCCGATCCGAAGTTGAGAGTGAATACAATGCGCGTGGCATTGGCGAGCAAGCCGGGGACGCCATGGAACGTGAGATCCGCACCAAGGTTGACGCAATGTTCTACGAGATCTTTGCCACTACTCAAGGGGAAGTGACCAAGAGATGGACGTACGAATCAGAGATCAAGCGTCCATACTTCCACGTCACAGAACTTGACCAGCAGCAACTCAGCAACTGGCAAAAGTATCTGGACTTTGAGGAACAGGAGGGTGATTTCGCTCGAATCACCACCTTGTACGAGCGGTGCTTGACTACATGCGCCCTTTACGAAGAATTTTGGCTTCGCTATGCCCGATGGATGTCTGCCCAAGATGAGAAGGAAGAAGATGTCCGCAACATCTACAGACGAGCATGCACCGTTTTTGTTCCAGTCAGCCGGCCCGGAATCCGCCTCCAGTGGGCTTACTTTGAGGAGGCTTTCGACCGCGTTGACGTCGCTCTTGCTATCCACGAGGCCCTCTTGGACAAGATCCCAGACTGCATTGAGGTGATTACATCCTGGGCAAACGTTGCTCGTCGCCAGTACGGCTTGGAGGCGGCGGTTCAAGTGTACAGGGATCAGATTGATACACCAACAGTTGACCTCTACACCAAAGCTGCCCTGGTAGCTGAATGGGCTTACATGGTTTGGAAGACAAACCGCTCCGCTGATGAAGCGCGGGCAGTCTTCTTGAAGAATGCACAGTGGTATGCTGATAGCCGTATCTTCTGGGATCGGTGGTTTCAGTTCGAGTTGGAGCAACCAGGAGATGGAGACCAGGAGGAGCGTGTGGCCCACGTGTTTGAAGACCTCCGCAATAAGAGTCGTCTGCCAACTTCCCTGAAGCTCGAGTACACGAAGCTATACCTGGAATTTCTCGTTCAACGCGGTAGTAAGGACGCGATGATGACCTACCTCCAGGTCGACCGTGAGATGTTCGGGTAAGCTCTTTCCAGTCCTACTTACCATTGTATTGTGTTGACCTAACTGATAACCATCGCAGGCCAACTTCTGTCTCGTATGCCTCGAGATCCGGTACCAATGCTAAGGAGAACGGTGCCAGCCGAGGCGAGCTAGATGAGTTGTCGACACGCAAGGCAACTGCCAAGTCTTTTGCCTTCTATGAGCTTTACGAAGAGCCTTCTTCGGATGCACAGATCCCAACAGATTTCAACTGAGGAAGTGCTTTCCAGGATTTCGATGGATATGGAGTCAGTATTTAGGCGTTTCGTTTCTTGTATGAAAACCAAGGGATAGCTTCCTCAACAGACAGGAAGTGGGTGGCTATATTTGTTTTCAAGAAGGCATTCATGGACTTTTTCGTTTGCTCAAATCTTTCCTTGCTATTACGACATGTCACTCGGAGGACATTTTGATAGTCTTGATAGTCGCTCATGGCCCAGTGAGCCAAGTGCCTCATCTAATTAAGCAATACAATCAATAGGCACAACCAAATCAACGGGGTACATGTGCTAACTTGTACCACCACTAGCTTCCGTGACCGATGAGTAGTTGCATTGATTTGTCAGGATGGGGAGCAGGCATGGACCCTTTGCCGGCGAAGGTTTCCCGAACGACTCTGCGGATGAGCGCGGTTGTGGGTGCCATGGATGACTCGCAGGGAACAATTCCAAATTCCAAGACAGGGTCCGTGCCGGCTGATGACAAATCGTGCCAGGCCACGAACAAGCATGAGTGACACTGAGGTGCCATTTTACATCGTTAACCGGTAACCGAATTCCCTCCTAGTGATCGACGAGACAGGATTATTCATTCGTGGAGAGAATGCCAGGGTTTTTCATAATATGCAATTCCAAATATTTCAAGAAGTTAGCGGATGCCAAGTGCTCCTCGGCCTTGACTACGGTCGATTACGAGTCATCCCTCCCATCTGAGGGCCGAGTCATCGCCGGAACTACAAAGACGGTTCGGTGGTGTTCGGCAACAGGACACCCTCTTCTCGAGCAAACTTTAGGCAGCTCCCGGCTTGGTCGTGCCACCCATGTGTCTGTTCCTGGCCGATCCGTAGGCGCTGTAACACACACACACGGAACAAGTAGAATAGCTAATGCTCTGTTAGCGCCGTAGCCATCTCACACGTGAATTCCCTTTCCGAAGTGCGGGTCTTCTCTCTGCCTTTCTCTCCCACTTGTGGCCCTGTACCCCATTTCCACAGTGGTCTGCCTCTCAACACAGGACCGAAAGTGGCGGGGCAACAGCAAGCGGTGCGGAGAGGAATTCATGAGAGGTTAGTCGAGGGTACTCGGGCTGGCAGCACCCTGGACCCTGCCCCAAGAGCACTAATGGCTGCGGGCGCAGATTGTGCTAAACTGCTTGGGGCCAAACTACGTCGTACCTCCACTAGCGTCGAGGCTCTGCCCCGCTGCCTTAAGCTGGGGCAGCTCTGGCCAGCCAATGAGGCAATTCCAATTTCAACACCCTGCCCCATCACTGCTTTCACGGGCCTCAGACGAGGTACCTCAAGCCCGCTGGCTGCCGAGAAACGTGCTGTCTGACCCGCGGGATGTGTTTCTGTTTTCTATGCCCTTCTGCCCAGCTTTCTCTGTTCTGCTGTTCTTGTTCTTGATCTTCTCTACAACTTACGCTCTCTCCAGACTCCGGATTTTGCCCAGCACAAACCCGACATTTGCACATAGTAAGTCCTCCCCAGCTCGATGCTTGATGTCTCGTATCTCGATTGCTATGAATTGGCTGCATTGGCACATGCTCAGAGGTATATGGGTGTACTGTATACATGTAATTTAGCATATGCCATTCAATCTCTCCCCGTTGGCTACCACAGATAGCTTCAACTCTAATCCTCCATCTTGGCTTTTCACCAATTGTTCCCTCTGCTGACCACAATATCCAATCAGATGGCTTCTGCTGCTCGTACCTTCGCACGCACAGCTACCCGTGCTGCCACGAGGAACACCTTTGCTGTTGCTCCTCGTCAGGCCTTCCGCCAGCACGGCCGCCGCTACTACTCCTCCGAACCCGCCAAGCAGTCCTCCTCCTCCTCCCTGCTGCTCGCCCTCGCCGCAGCCGCAGCCGGTGGTGCGGGATACTGGTACTACACCGCCAGCGGAGCTCCCTCTGCCGCCTCGGCAAAGATTGTGAACCCCACCAAGGATGACTACCAGAAGGTCTACAACGAGATCGCCAGCCGCCTCGAGGAGAAGGACGACTACGACGATGGCAGCTTCGGCCCTGTCCTCCTCCGTCTGGCCTGGCACGCCAGCGGTACCTTTGACAAGGCGACCGGTACTGGTGGGAGCAACGGCGCCACTATGCGCTTCGCTCCCGAGTCTGAGCACGGCGCCAATGCTGGTCTTATCGCCGCTCGTGACTTCCTCGAGCCTGTGAAGGGTATGTATTTGACTTCCTTATCTCCTTAATGACCAATTGATCTCCCGAGAGAGTCGGTTGAAAGAGGCTGGTTATTTCTGAAGCAGTCTGAGCTAACGACTACTTTCTTACAGCCAAGTTCCCATGGATCACTTACTCTGATCTCTGGATCCTCGGCGGTGTCGCCGCCATCCAGGAGATGCAGGGCCCCATCATCCCCTACCGCCCTGGCCGCTCCGACCGTGACGTCGCCGCCTGCACCCCCGACGGTCGTCTCCCCGACGCCACTCAGGGCTCCGACCACCTCCGCAACATCTTCAACCGCATGGGCTTCAACGACCAGGAGATCGTCGCCCTCTCCGGCGCCCACGCCCTCGGCCGCTGCCACCGCGACCGCTCCGGCTTCGACGGCCCCTGGACCTTCTCCCCCACCGTCCTGACCAACGACTTCTACCGCCTCCTGGTTGAGGAGAAGTGGCAGTGGAAGAAGTGGGAAGGCCCCAAGCAGTACGAGGACGTGGCCACCAAGACCCTGATGATGCTCCCCACCGACATGACCCTCGTCACCGACAAGAAGTTCAGGCCCTTCACCGAGAAGTACGCCAAGGACAACGACGCCTTCTTCGCCGACTTCTCTGCCGTCGTTCTCAAGCTCTTTGAGCTCGGTGTCCCCTTCGCCTCGGGCTCTGAGAACCAGCGATGGACCCTGAAGCCCACCTGGGATGAGTCTAAATAGATAATGCTCTTATTTCTTTTCCTTATCATAAAGTCACAATGGACAATGAGACTGAGTATGGGCTGAAGAAGGAGATCTAGACTGGGTTTTTCTTTTACGTTTTTAGCGAGTGTTTTCTATGGCCTGTTAGTTCGCAGATCAACGCCCAGAGTTGGGTTAGCTGCGAGTTCCCTCTATTCGTCGCACCATATTACATGGTAATGTGACAGTGGGAGCAATGGGAAAGCAATATGTCCTTTGGTTTATAGAGACCTTAGACCATCTTAGAATACAAATGTACAATCGGGATAGAATTTGTCACGCGATTCGTCTGGTGATTATTGGTGCAGTGTCGTCTTGGGTTGGTTGTACGCTTCGAGACACACACTAGAATGACGCAATTATCGGCTATATGAGGCACTACGTCAGCTCGGATCCGGGCTCTTCTATCTCATTACGCCAGAGAGCCTGTTAACATTGATGGGTGGAATAGGCATAAGATAAGAGATCTTTCGGCCTCGAGTCTCCGACTCTTGCCCAGCGAGTTTTCGGTTTCTTATTAATCACCTAAGCTTTATAATCGTTGCTGGAGGTTAAGGCGCTGCGGTAGGGCGCGAGCGATTCTTATCGGGATTTGGTCTCCGTGGAGGATTGACGTTTCCCCGCCTATTGATCAGGGTCCATCCCCACATTCTCAAGCGCAATCGGAGGCTATTGAGAGATCTTGGAGACCATACTCCGTGATTCCGTATCTTGTCTGCGCTCTGCTTATCAATCCTCAGTCGATTTTGGTCTACTCCGCAATTGTAATCGACTATCAACTAGGAGAGGCATTTGGGGGTTGGCTGGCCTTGAGGGCTTCCTGCTGGACCCGAGGTAGAAAGGGGTTAAAGGGCGACTTGTTGTCTATTCTATATAAACTATCCCCCCACCTCGTGTACGGGATTTTGTCAGTTTGTGCTCAATCACGCAACTGGTTTCTCTCTCTTTTCGTGCTACATATAGAGTTGATTTCTGCACCTCTAGACCTTGTTGTTCCCATCTGTTGTTAGACATTGTCAGTTGTCAGCTTCACGTATAAGAGCTCGCGACTCCAGCGCCTCTTTTCGTTAACCTAGAGACAGAGTCAAAACTCTGGAAGGAAACTTACCAGCGCGGGTTAATTATTCACAATGGGAGCCTCATCAGACCTGAGCAACCCCGGCGCGGAGGGCGTCCCCTTCTTCACGCCCGCCCAGAACCCGCCCGCCGGCACGGCCCTGGACGCATCCACGGCGCCGACGCTGTTCAGGCCGCTCACGATCCGCGGCGTGACGCTGCAGAACCGCTTCGTCGTGTCCCCCATGTGCACCTACAGCGCGCGGGACGGGCACGCCACCGACTTCCACCTCGTCCACCTGGGCCAGTTCGCCCTCTCGGGGGCCGCGCTGACCATCGTCGAGGCCACGGCCGTCGAGGCGCGCGGGCGCATCTCCCCCAACTGCCTGGGGCTCTGGCAGGACTCACAGGTGGCGCCGCTGAGGCGCATCGTCGACTTTGTGCACAGCCAGGGCGGGAAGGCGGGCATCCAGCTCGCGCACGCGGGGCGGAAAGCTAGTACCCTCGCCAGGTGGGTGATTGAGTCGACGGGGGAGAATTTGGCGCAGGAGGCTGTGGGCGGGTGGCCTGACGATGTGGTGGCGCCGAGCGCGATCCCCTTTGCTGGGGACTATGCGACGCCGAAGGCGCTGACGCTGGAGGATATCAAGAAGTTGGTTCAGGGGTTCGCTGATGCGGCGAGGAGGGCTGTAGAGGCTGGGTTTGATGTTATCGAGATCCATGGCGCGCATGGGTATCTGATTACGCAGTTCCTTTCCAGCCTCACAAACGTAAGTTTTTTTTTTATGGATTTGTTACCTCTATCCTTCTTTCCCGCAGAAACGCTTACGAATGAGAAACAGAAACGTACGGATGACTACGGCGGTAGCTTTGAGAACCGGACCCGGTTCCTCAGGGAGGTCGTCGCGGCCGTGCGTGCCGTCATCCCCGAGTCCACGCCCCTCTGGCTCCGCATCTCGGCGACGGAGTGGATGGAGTACGCCGACAAGGAGTCCTGGAACATCGACGACAGCATCCGCCTGGCCAAGATCCTCCCCGGGCTGGCCATCGACGTCCTGGACGTCAGCAGCGGCGGCAACAGCAACGACCAGAAGATCAAGGTCCACACGCACTACCAGAGCGACCTCGCGGGCCAGATCCGGGAGGCGGTGCGGGCGGAGGGGCTGGATCTCACGATCGCGGCGGTCGGTCAGGTGCGGGAGGCCGATGTGGCTCGCGAGATTGTGCAACAGAAGGGGGATGGTAAGGTCGGTGTCGAGCTGGAGAATGGGCAGGTCACCCGGGCGGACCTCGTGCTTGTGGCCAGGCAGTTCCTCAGAGACCCTCAGTTTGTGCTGAGGGTGGCTGAGGACTTGAACGTCAAGGTTAAGGGTCCCAATCAGTACCACAGGGCGGCTGGCAAGCCCAGGCCAAGGACGAAGATCTAGTCTAGAGATGGTTGAGTTAGAGTTTTATTCTTGTTTTGAAGCGGAGATAGATACTAGAATATCATACAAATAAACACTAAATGTTTCCTCACAGCTGTTTGGGTTTGCCCAGAATTTTTCTTTTCTCAACTCTTCCTATGTAGCATGAGTAGTTCAAAAGTCAAAACACGAGCATCAAACTTACTGGTTGGTTTGATCTGGTCACGCGGGTGGCAGCATACTAGAGGGCGGTCCGTATTATATATACCAGCTTAGGCTTACCTACAACAAACGCCAAACCCCCCCTCAAATGAGATGACTCTCGATATTGCATCTCAAATTTGGCAAAAATTCTAGGCCGCACTACAAGTAAGCGACATATATCTCCAACAAAATAACAATGGAGGACGGTCAATCTCACACGGAAAACAACCGCATCACACTGAGAGTGGGGGAACGGCTGTTTCATACGACCAAGGGAACTCTTACAGGCGAAAGTGGCTATTTTGAGGCTCGGCTCACTCGCTGGAACGACGCAGACGCTGACGGGAGCTACTTCATTGACAGTGATCCAACCTTGTTCGAGGTGATTCTTCGATATCTTCGAACCGGTACACCACCGCTGTTCTTTAACTCGGATACGCAGACGTACGACCTCGCAAAGTACGCTGCTCTGTTATCCGAAGCACGGTACTTTCAGATCCCTTCGTTGGTGGCTTGGATCGTGGAAAAGAAATTCCTCCAGGTTATCCAAGTTGACACCAACATTCAAGTTTTCAAGGAACAACCAGGCATAGACCTCTTGGCCAGTAGCTCTACAACAACCAGCAAGGTGGAATATTTCCCAACCACCGGGATTGAGGGGCGGTTTGTGTGCCCACTCAAGTCAGTTGCTGGGGGACACCATTGTAGTCCTATCTGTTGGGACCGTTGCAAGGAACTAGGAGGATCTCCTGTTACTTATGAGGATAGGCCATATTTCATAGTTCTTGCCATTTCACGGACAGTTGCGTTCAACCCTGATAAGCTTGAATACTGTGGGTAGTTCAGAGCAAGCGCTGGTGATGGGGGTGGGTACATTGAGCAGCCGGGATATTAAGAAGCAAGCATTGACACAGAAAGGGAAAATGATCATGAATAAGTGTCCACAAGGCTAAGATACCACATAACACCTAACCGTTAGCATTGTGTTCTACCTTAGTAACAAGATCACCTGTATAGTCCACATGTGGGCCACGTACTCATTACCGTGATTACTGTGTATGAAAACACTTAATTGAAAATTTGCATATCAAAGGCTACGCGAGTGGTTACTGAGACCTGGCCCAGTTCTTAGTTTCACCATGGAAAGGAATGCTCTTCCAATACTAGCGTTTTCAACTCCATACGTGTTAAGAATCCCCCATGGTGTTGATGGAGGTTCATGCAGGGGTCGCTACCTACCGCATTGGGGTGCATTGACCCATAGTAGTAAGTTACTGGCTACGGACATTTGTAGAAAGTATCATTGAGGAGCGCGGGGCCGTCAACTGGTGGATGGAAGGCTGGGGATCTGGACGTGTGAAAGAGAACAGATCTCTGCAACATGCCCAAGGTGTTTCAGCCAACGGGCGGGTGAGGGACTAAGACGATTGGTGGGTTGACTCAGGGAGACGCAGGGAGATGGATTGATGCGTATCGGACCCTCGAGAGCGTCTCAATTGGGAGACGGAGAGGCGAAGGATCCTGATGGACATGGGTGGAAGGATGCAGGGTGACTTCCTGCTACATTCATCTCATTGGCAAAGGACAACTACACAGGACCAATCCGGCAATACGGGCCAGCCAAGCCAGCCGGATGGTCTGAGTGGTATCTCAGGCCATGCACTGGAAGATATTCGTTCACCATATGACCACACCACCGTTGCCTTGGAGAGATTTGATATGCAACACGTTGCCCCGGGCCGTTCACAGTGTTTTAGAGCTTCCGAGGGCGACGCTAGGGAAGCACACCTATTGGGCGTGCGTGCCAGGGCAGGTCATGTCTGCCATACTGTGCATGTGCCAAGCTGATACCATACCGCCCCTCCATGGACGAGAATGTGGCAGACCGAGAGGCTAGTTCAGCATGGATGCCATTAATAAGTCGAGCGTGAATCGCAGACCGGAAGAGACGGTGAACACAGTGAGCAGGAAGCACGCAGATCCAGCGGCGAATTTTAAGGATAGGCGTTTAGCATACGCCATGCCGCGCCTACGCAACTGCTAGCTCGCAGAGTCCCACGCCCTGACAGCGACAAGGCTCAGAAATAGAACAATGCGCCATGGATTCAACAGCGGAGGATCCCACTATTGGCGCTGCCCGTTGGCCGTGTTTAGGTGGTAACGAGGCTAAATGGCTAAGGTACGACGCACCGCCTGGAAAAGCTCCCTGGCCCAGTGGCCCCTCCAGCCCCTCTCTCCCTGGCGGGTCTCTGGGCCCTGGCCAACGGCCGCAAAGGGACACTTGTTCTCTTCAGCCGCCCCCCCACACGCAGCCTGGGAGTTCCCCACTGTGGGCACCTGCACTTGCCGGCTGCGGGTGCCCTGCTTACTGAGCTACAGTGCTATTATGTGCTGCTGGAGTTGTTGCCAGCTTACACCAACGGCCAAGTGGTAAAGGTGGCTACATTACAAAACCGCCCTCGACCCAGCCGAAATCTGTTCCTGAACCTTCTCTTCCCATTCAACCCGACTCCTTCTCTGTCCTTGCTTGTCTCCCGCGCTAGCTTCGGGTTTTTGTCAATCATCGTTCTTGAAGAAGCTACAGCATACCCACCATGCAGCAGAAGCGTCTCGCCGCCGGCCTCGTTGCCGCCTTCGCCGCCTACGTCCAGGCCGACTCCGACGTCGCCCAGTTGACCAAGGACACCTTCGCCGACTTCGTCAAGGCCAACGACCTGGTCCTTGCTGAGTGTAAGTGTCTTTTTCCTGAGGAACCTGCCGTGTTGGGTTCAATTGCTGATTTGGTGTTACCCTGCAGTCTTCGCTCCCTGGTGCGGCCACTGCAAGGCCCTTGCCCCCGAGTACGAGGAGGCTGCTACCTCGCTCAAGGAGAAGGACATCAAGCTCGCCAAGGTCGACTGCACTGAGGAGGCCGACCTGTGCAAGGAGTATGGTGTTGAGGGTTACCCTACCCTCAAGGTCTTCCGTGGCCTTGAGAACATCAGCCCCTACGGTGGTCAGCGCAAGGCTGCTGCGTAAGAACTCCCCACCTCCCCGAGTCGCGTGCTCTGAGAATGCGAGCGGCTCCTGCGTTTGGGTTCAAAAAAGCTAATTTTCCGTCTCTATTATAGTATCACCTCCTACATGGTGAAGCAGTCCCTGCCCGCCGTCTCCATCCTGAACAAGGACACCCTCGAGGACTTCAAGACCGCCGACAAGGTCGTTCTTGTTGCCTACATCGCTGCTGACGACAAGGCCAGCAACGAGACTTTCGGCAAGGTCGCTGAGACTCTCCGTGATACCTACCTCTTCGGTGGCGTCAACGACGCTGCCGTCGCTGAGGCTGAGGGCGTCAAGGCCCCTGCCATCGTCCTCTACAAGTCTTTCGACGAGGGCAAGAACACCTTCACCGAGAAGTTCGATGTGAAGGCCATCACAGACTTCGCCCAGACCGCCGCCACACCCCTCATTGGTGAGGTCGGTCCTGAGACCTACTCCGGCTACATGTCCGCCGGTATCCCTCTCGCCTACATCTTCGCTGAGACCGAGGAGGAGCGCGCATCTCTCGGCAAGGACCTTCGCCCTATCGCTGAGAAGTTCAAGGGCAAGATCAACTTCGCCACCATTGACGCCAAGGCTTTCGGTGCTCACGCCGGTAACCTCAACCTCAAGACCGACAAGTTCCCCTCTTTCGCTATCCAGGACGTTTCCAAGAACCAGAAGTACCCCTTCGACCAGGAGGCTGAGATCACCCACGACTCCATCGCCAAGTTCGTTGAGGAGTTCTCCACTGGCAAGATCGAGCCCAGCATCAAGTCTGAGCCCATCCCCGAGACCCAGGAGGGTCCCGTCACAGTCGTTGTTGCCAAGTCCTACAACGATATCGTCCTTGACGACACCAAGGATGTCCTGATTGAGTTCTACGCCCCCTGGTGCGGTCACTGCAAGGCTCTCGCTCCCAAGTACGAGGAGCTTGGTGCCCTCTACGCCAAGAGCGAGTTCAAGGACAAGGTTGTCATCGCCAAGGTCGATGCTACCCTGAACGACGTTCCCGATGAGATCCAGGGCTTCCCCACCATCAAGCTCTACCCCGCCGGTGGCAAGGACGCCCCCGTCACCTACCAGGGTGCTCGCACCGTTGAGGACTTCATTGAGTTCATCAAGGAGAACGGCAAGCACAAGGCCGTCGTCAGCGTTGCCCAGGAGGAGGAGACCTCCACCTCCGAGTCTACTGCCTCCGCCACCGACAAGGCTGAGGAGACCAAGAAGGCTGAGGAGACTAAGCACGATGAGCTGTAAATTGGAACAAACTGTATTAGTGACAATGCGATATTGATGAGCTTTAACGGGCGCCGGTTTTATGAACGGAATCGAGAAGTTTGGTATCTTCGGTAGATTCTTTGCGGTTTATGGAATTTCTTAAAACGTTTCTTTTTTTTTTTTGATACTTGAATTCCCACCTTGGCGATTGCTACTATTGACCACCTCAAGTACTTGTATCTCGTGTGATTTTTTTTGATTGATGACAACATGTTGATTTACAAGACGCATGATGAAGATGTACATGAACATGATGCTCTGAATTGAATCCCCTCTTCGTATCCATCGACTGTTTTACAGAGAAATGCTATGAATGAAAAGTTGGACATTCCAAAACCGGGCTTGGTGCGCCCCTTGCTACATCCTTTCGAGGGTTTTGTTCTTCCTTGCAGTTTTGGTATCTTAGTTCTTCTTCTCCTGTACCCTTTGCTCGAGGTTCTGGACGTAGCTGGTGAGACGGGTGACGGATGCTTGGAGGGTCTGTTTCCGAATGTTACGTTAGTGGTAGGTTTCTAGGAGGGGGGTTGTGGCGTGTTCCTGAGCACTTCGGAGCGTAGCATGGCCGTATGAACGGCGCGCATTCGGTCCAGCTTGGAAAACCCAGCGCAGCTCCGGCCCCGGAGCTCAAGGAAATCGGTTGATAGATGGGGCTCGCACGTACGTAGATGTCCTCGGTCAGCAGGTCGTTTGCGGTCTTGTACTCGCCGATGAGGTAGGTGTAGACGGCGCTGCCGGTCAGGGCGGTGCCGAGGAGGAAGCCGAAGAGTCTGTTGGGGCCCTTTGTCAGTCCACAGAAACGGTTCCGGCGTGCAATTAGATTTGTAAAAGAAGGCTCGGGGGAGGTTCCTCACCCTGAGCGGAAAGCTCCGTAGGGCTTCTTGGCTGGGAGAGGTGCGGCGTCGGCCATGCGGCGTGACGAGGTGTGGAAAGTGCGCGCGGCGAGGCGAGCGCCCGGCAGGAATGATCTCGTGGCGCCCAGCATGGTTGTGAGGGTTTCTGGTTCGACTGTCGCGAAAGGATGGGAGGACCGTTCGTTGGTGTTGAGGTCGTGCTTCGAGGTCGAGGGCGAGGCGATGAGCTGTCGATCGAGGAATGCGAGCGAATCTGGAGTCGTCGTCGTCGTCGGGATGCTCTGGAGCAATGGGAACCTGGTTGTGTGGGCTCTCTCGGAATATCTGGGAACAAATCAGGACCTGTGATTGGTCGAATTGACCGAATTTGGGGAAAGCTCTGTTGGCTGTTGGAGTAGGTAAGCTCGGGTAGTTTTTCCGGCACTCTCAATCACTGGCGAACCTTTGGACGTCATCAATTGACCGCGCTTACCACATTTTCTTATAATCTTAGTTCTTTTTTTAATTCGAGGTGGTAGAGGAGAGGGACCGAGCCAACATGAACAATTTTGGGGTCTTCGAGATCGCGAGCGCCAAGAAGACGTCTGCACCAGGATGGGCCTACGTCCCTGACACGAGCGTGCAGTCCTCATCCCTCCAACCCGCGAATCGCAAACGTGCTCGGAATGCGCCTGGACTTAGTATTGGGGACTTGACAGCGCGTCGAGAAGTGAAGATCAGAAAGGAGGTGGAGGCATTGGGCCACGATTGGGGCAAGGACAACACGATACCGGTCCCCGTGCGACCTGGAAGCAGAGGTGCGTGTCTACGATCTATTCATGTCCCCTACGCCGAGCTGCTATGCTAACAGGTGGACGATAGCCCAGGGGAAAAGCACGGCGAATGTACGCAAGATATTACAGTCACAGAAGACGTTCGCGAACCACCTAGATGATTTCCTAGCGCTACAGCAGTCAGAAGCAGGCGGCGGGCCCGCGGCGGCTGGGGCCAACAGCAAACGGCCAGCTACGAACGCGAATGCCGGCAAGGGCCAGAATACCGGCAATGACGAAGACTCACACATGCTAGACGTGGATGACTCAAGTCGCCTACCTCCCATCTTGGAGCCGTTCCACGGACTAGAGGCCTCTGGCGACAACGATGCACCGGCCGCGCCGCTCCCTGGTGACGACGACCCCCTCCTCATATCAAGGGTACCGGAACCTCCATCCGATGCGGAGCTCCGACAGTTGCTGGACCATCCGCCGCTCATGTACTTGGAAGCTAGAGGCACGTACGACGCGGATGGGCAGCCTGCGAAGCGAGTGTTTTGTGAGATCTGCGGGTACTGGGGGAGAGTGAGGTGCATGAAGTGCGGGACGAGAGTTTGTGCACTGGACTGTCTGGAGACGCATCGTGAGGAATGTGTTACAAGATACGGGCTGTGAAGAATGGCGGTATCGGACGACATGCTTGGGAAATGGCGTTGGTTGGTGTCAGTTAATAGCGGTGATAGATACCCTGGTTTGATTTTATTGGGCAGTTTACTTTGTGGCATTGAGCTGGCGTCTGGCTTGGGAAAATAGGGGGTTTCAGAGACGAATGACTCTTTTGTTCTCTGAATGGGGTGAGGCAGCGAAGACGTGAGTAATTACCATGTGTTTCATTTCTCAGCACGTAGCATCAGCGCACGGAACCGTACGAGCGACACTGAAGCGATATTATGGGCACGGAGTCGGAGCTGTGGTGTGAGTCAGTCAACAGCGCAGTCAGTGGAAGCAGCCCCCCCACCTTCGCTTTTTATGCCCCTCCAGCCCCGCCATCGTTCTACGGCGGATAAGGATTTTGATTCCACGTTTGACCTGACCCCGTCACATCATTGTGCAAACAGCAGACACAATGGCATCTGAGCAAGTCGAGCCCCCAAAGCCTGCCGAGGGCGCCCCCGCCCAGGAGCTGCCTTCGCGCCCAGCCAAGCAGCCCAAGGAGAAGCCCGCCAAGGGCAACAAGAAGGCCGGTCTTGAGGTTCGCATCTCCCCCCGCCGTTGAAATCGACAGATTGGGCTGCTTCCGAACACGACACCAGACAGTGCCATGACCTTTTCGTCCCCATGTGCGCCAATTGACTGACTTGTTCCGCCTCCTTTTAGCTGCCTGAACTACCTGAATACATCCAGCACCGACTCGACCTCTTTGACAAGATCAAGGCCAAGTACGATGCCGAAATTGCTGGTGCGTCACACTTCATGGGGACGGCGAGTTGTGGCAGTTGAGAGAAAAACAATGTCAGTCTGAAGACTAACAGAAGGGTAGCCAAACCGCGTGACGAGATCACCATCCAGCTTCCCAACGGAAAGGAGGAGAAGGGTGTAGCTTGGGAGACCACCCCCGCGTCGATTGCCAAGGGCATCTCGAAGTCGCTGCTTGAGCGCACAGTCATCTCCCAAGTCGACGGAGAGCTCTGGGACCTCACTCGACCCCTTGAGAAGAGCTGCAAGCTCGAGCTCATCGACTTTGAGAATATCGAGGGCAAGAAGGTTTTCTGGCACTCTTCGGCACACATCCTGGGCGAAGCCTGCGAGAGACGATTCGGCTGCTACCTCTGCAATGGTCCCCCTACTGAGGATCCCCCCGGTTTCTACTACGACATGGCCAACATGGAGGGGTAGGTGTTTTGCTTGGAAAGTTGTCCCTGGTATAAATGGGTACTAACGCTCTTTGCAGCAAGGTCGTTGCCGAAGAGGATAAGAAGGCGCTGGAGAACATTTCAAGCTCCATCATCAAGGAGAAGCAGCCATTTGAGCGTCTCGAGATGACCAAGGAAGAGCTTGTTGAGATGTTCAAGTACAGCAAATACAAGCTTCACTTCATCAACCAGCGCGTTCCCGACGGAACCAAGAGTACAGTATATCGATGCGGACCTCTGATCGATCTCTGCCGTGGTCCCCACGTCCCTCACACCGGAAACATCAAGGCATTCTCCGTTCTCAAGGTAAGAGAAGATTTCCTCTGATGAGAGAAGTATGTCAACTCACATGTCTTGAAGAACTCTGCTGCATACTGGCTTGGAAACAGCCAGAACGAGTCTGTGCAGCGAATTTCCGGCATTTCATTCCCCGACAAGAAGGCCCTGGAAGAGTACAAGACCTTCCTCGCCGAGGCTGCTAAGCGAAACCACCGCAAGATCGGCCAGGACCAGAAGCTCTTCTTTTTCGACGAGGTGTCTCCTGGCTCTGCCTTCTGGCTTCCCCACGGAACCCGCATCTACAGCTCTCTCATGACTTTGATGCAAGAGCAGTACCGCCTGCGAGGGTTCCAGGAGGTCATGTCTCCCAATATGTACAAGTCTGACCTGTGGAAGACCTCTGGACACTGGGGCCACTACGCCGAGAACATGTTCACTTTCGATGTCGAGAAGGAGAAGTTCGGCCTGAAGCCCATGAACTGCCCCGGGCACTGCAAGATCTTTGCCCACTCAGACATTACCTACAAGGACCTCCCCTGGAGGATGGCAGACTTCGGTGTCCTTCACCGTAATGAATTCTCCGGTGCCTTGTCTGGACTTACTCGAGTTCGGAGATTCCAGCAGGATGATGCTCACATCTTCTGTACCGTAGAGCAGGTAAGCGAGACAGGACGCTTGGGACTGGCCCCAGATTGCGCCGACATCAGCTAATTTCCTCTTAGATTCGTGATGAGATCGAAGGCGCCTTCGACTTCCTGTACGCTGTGTACGGTCTCTTCGGATTCCAGTTCAAGCTCAAGCTCTCTACCCGCCCAGAGAGCTTCATCGGAGACATTGCTGTCTGGGACATGGCCGAGGACAAGCTGAGGCAAGCCCTCGACTCCTTCGTCGAGAAGATTGACAGCAAGTGGGAGGAGAACCCCGGCGACGGTGCCTTTTACGGCCCCAAGATCGACATCACCGTCTACGATGCCCTGAAGCGTGACTTCCAGTGCGGCACCATCCAGCTGGACTTCAACCTGCCCAAGCGCTTCAAGCTCCGTTACGTCGCCTCCAAGGACGAGAAGCTGGCCGAGAAGACGGCCGACGATGACGACCTGCCGACCGGCTACGGCCGCCCCGTCATGGTCCACCGTGCTATTCTAGGCAGCTTCGAGCGGATGATTGGTATCCTCACAGAGCACTTTGCCGGAAAGTGGCCGTTCTGGATCAGCCCCCGCCAGGTCCTGGTCGTGCCGGTCATGCCAGCAGCCAACGACTACGCACAGGAGGTGGCGAAGAAGTTCTCGGAGAAGGGCCTGTTCGCCGACGCCGACCTGAGCGCAAACACTTTCCAGAAGAAGATCCGCACAGGACAGCTGGAACAGTATAACTTTATTTTCGGTCAGTACTTCCCCTCCCCTTTCGGGATGTTTTATTCCAATATATATATATAATCACTACGGTGGCTTTAATTCTAGCGCTAACATTGCAATATAGTTGTCGGAGCTGAGGAAGCCGAGTCAAAGACGGTCAACATCCGCAACAGAGACGACCAGGCCACACAATCCAAGGGCGAGCTGATCCCCGTCGACACCGCCTTGGAGCACCTCCTGAAACTCAAGGAGGAGAGGAGACTAGAGAACAAGTTTTAGACTAGGGACTTAGACTTGGTAAGATTTGCGAGCAGGTAGCGAGCCAGTCAGAGCAAAGTGAAAAAAAGAATTTATGAGGAAATCCTGTTCTCGCATGCATGTGTTCAGGCTCGGCGAGAACTTTTTTCTCTCGCAAAAAGAAAAACGTCACATTTTCCCACGCAGCTAAGGGTGGGGGTCGCTCTACAGTAGGTAGTTTCGGTTGAGACATTGTCGGAGCTTTTTGATTTGAATTTTTTTTCTAAAAGGAGGCGCTATCGGCGGCGTTGTGTCTAGTAACGCCCGTGTCGCCCTGCTTGCTCCCTTACGTAGGTAGTCGCGAAGTCCGAGCCTGTCATATTTCACGGGAGTCGCTGATACCAGTCATATTTTCATAAGTTCCAGTGACGAATCAGATCCGCACAATAATGGAATCGCAGTTAAGAACGGCCGACGGGAGAGGGAATCGAGGAATCGGGCACCTTTGCCCCGTGTGGTGTATCATCGCAATGCTCCCTACAACCTGGTACACTCCTCTTCGACTGCCCACCATCTCGCTCGCTTCGTCGGGTCATCCAGGGCCACACACCACATAATTCGCGCTGGGCCGGGCGGCTGCGTGAGGGCAATGGGGATTGCTTATTAGTCAGTGTGCTGTGTTGTACGACCCTCGATGCGGGCAGGAAGTTGCGGAGCGGGGAAGGCCAGGGTCTGTAGTTGCATCACCATCTGGGATCTTCTATGCAATGTGTAGATTCACAATGTGCAAGTTGGCCATTTAGGACACGATCCTGGACGTACGCAGGACCATGTACATGCGAGGTCACGTATACGTGCTTGGTGCGCGCCGTGCTTTGCATAGTAAGTGCCACCCATTGGATGGGGACATGTAGGTAGACAGCAAAGGGCCAGGGCAGCTCCTATGCGTCGAATTCCCGTCTACCATGGCATGGGTCACAGGCCGGCGGTCTCCGCCCCAAGGTTCCTTTTCTGCTGTGGGTGTGCGGAAAGCTTGTGCGCCGCGAGGGAGGCCGCGAACTGGGTTTCGGGTCGGTTACACAAGAACAGCATGTCGCTGATCTCGGAACGCAGTCGGGAGCACTCTATGCGGGCGAGTCCAAGGGGGACGTGTGTCTAGTCGGTGGCCAAAATGGACAGGTGCTTGGCTACTGTATGCACCAGGGGCTTGGATTAAGGGCAGGCCACCACCTTGCCACAGTTGCACACGCAACTGGTTGCGTGCGATTGATATATCATATTGCAGAAAGTACTTGTGAGGCCGTGGAGATGCAAGAGCTGGAACTGGAAGGGTCGAGTCGCAGTGGGGCGCAGGGTCGAGGACGGCCTTGATTCGAGGCAGATGGGCGCCGGGAAGCAATGCGGCGGGAATACATCAGCTATCATGAAGGACGGGAGGTGAGACACGGAGGCCTTCAAGCCTTGTCCGGGTCATTCGCACGCCCGACAGTGCGAGGGAGGAAAGCGACAAGTGAGGGACAGAAGAAGCAGCCGGCATGCATCATGGCCACACCACTGAAGAGGCTTCGTATATCTCATTCAATCCTGTCGCACCGTATCCGTCGGCCAGCATGCTTCCCCCCATCCGCGGAGCTCCGCCTTCCTCCATCCCATCCCATCCCATGATCCATGCGGGTGGAATCCACGTAGTAGACGTTCCTTGGTGTCGCACAGCGCCAGCGCCTTTGATGCGCCGGGTCCAAAGCAGAAGAGAGTGCTGCAAGAGAACTCCGCTACGGCCCAATCAGTGATGGGGAAGGGTCATACGGACCCGAATCGGTTGGCTGAAGGTTGGGGTGAGATTTGGCCCAGGGTCGCATCTTGGGACTTGCGTGCTCCAACAGCAGGTCAACGCGCAGGGCCCATCAAGCCTTTCGCCAATGGTCAATCATGTAACGGTCTGGTGGGTAGGTGTGTGCCGGTATGATTCGAGCAGCAACTGCAGGCCACCGTCACAACGGCAGAAGCTCGAAGAAGTCGATGTGTTGTTTCTGGGGAGATGCATGAGATGTAAGCCGGGCTCGCATTGCTTACGGGTGTACAAGGGAGGCACTGAGCGCTAACAGACCCTCCAAAACCCACCCGATCTCGATTGTCCACCTCGACCGCTCGGATTTGTGATGGCCTCGGTAGCATTAGAAAGGCAATTAGCATATGGCCCGGCTGGGAGCCGTTGCGGGAGTAAGCAGATAAAGGTACTTTGCTGCCGACGGCCACCCTCAGCCTTACAGGAAGTCGGACGTTGCTATTTCTAGGGATCGACTCGTGGAGTATCTCGTAGGGTCTTCTGGGCGACAGGGGCCCGGTGAGGTCCCTTCAGGGTCGGTGGGTGCTGGAAGAGACCGCCGGGCAATTCGAAATCCCAACGGCGCCCCAAGCTCACAGACATGCGTCGCGAGCTCGTAATTGATAGCAAGGCTAGAGAGGCGATGCTTAGAAGATAGCTCTCATAACGAGCCAAAAGTCCCGGTGAAACCCGCCATGATCCCTGATCAGCAGTGTCTGCATGTACCTACCCACCAGGTAGATTGGCGGGCGGCTCCCTGTAGCTGCATTGCGAGCAAGCAAGCACGCAACAAGACCAGGTGGGATACCATGCCCGGCGGATAAAGCTCTGAATATGGGGTAGCTTCCGACAGTCACCATAATAGATGTGCCATATATGTGCAGAAACTATGGCATGCCTGTCCCAAATGCCTCGTCGTGGTGGCCCTCCCTGGATGTCTTGCCCGCTGACATGGGCCCGACGGTCAGCACGGCTGCCTGCTTCGGACAGCGGCAGTGAGGGATGCTGGCTGGCACGACTCGGGCACAGCACAGCCCGTTTCTTCGGGCGATGTGCTTCCTGCGCTGCTCTGCGTCTGGGCTTGGCGATGTTGCCCAGGCCGGTCCAGTCCAGCTCGGAAGAAGCAAGAAGAAGCAAGCATCCATGGATGAGACAGGCTGTGTCCGTGCTTGCATGTCGGTATCCGTTGCTAGCACCAATAGCTATTCCAAATCGAACAGCCAGCAGCAGGCAGGCGGGACTTGGCGATGCAATACATGCATGCCTTACCTTATCTGAGGTCGCACCTAGGTCTTGCAGCAGAGCAGAAGGAGCAATGATGGACGTCAAACTGACACCTCTTGTTTCGGTTCTTATTGTGATCAGTCGTTGCTCGCATTTCCGTCACCCTGCGCAGCGACTGCAGCGTGCAACACGAAGCTGAGCATGCCTCCTCCCTCCTCCTGGTCCATCCACCACACACGCATGGTGATGGAGAGTTGCAGCTGAGGTACTTTTCTGTATTTGTCTCTGCTGCAGCCAGAAGAAAACCGGGGTCTGCTAGCTCAACACCCCTCCCCCGGGCAATATTGATTGATGCCCTTTCGGTACCATTGGGCAGGCCTCGCTAACTGGGGGCAATCACGGGTAGCTTGTCGATCCATCCGTCAGCCGCGACTCGAAACTACTACTAACTGCCTTCCCGCCCCTCGAGTCGACCTCAAGCACTGGCACTAAATCAACTACCGTCGTCTGCGTTGCTTGCCGCCCAGACAACTGCGCCTTGCTGCTTCATCACGCCCCCCTGCGTCGGGTATTTCTTTTTCTTCTTGCATTTGCTTTTTCCGTTCTTCTTTCTTCTTTCTCTAGTTGCTTCCCTAGTTCTGTCCCTGTGCGTCATCCCGCAGACCTGCGCTGGACGTAACCAGCCGACGCTTGGCTGTCCCACACCGTTGACTCGGAAGCTCCCACCACCACCAACCAGCCAGTGGCGGCGGAGCAATTAGAGGAGAGAGAGGGAGCGCTGGGTGAAAAAAGAAACGAAAGAGGCGACGCCATACGTGTGATCGCAACCCAGGCAGGCCAAGCTGGATGCGCGCCGACGCCTGAAACTCCGACGACACTCAATCTGAGGACCAGGTGGTTGCTCCAAGTTAGAGGACCTCAGCCGTATTGCGACGAGGAGAGACGGACCTGGGGGTCTGGTTATCCGTCCTCATAACGGTCTAGCCTACATCGTGCCGCCAAAGTGCTGCTTGGGCCGGATCCCAGCGCCGCTTCTCTGCAGGCGGCCAGGGAAAGCTTGATTCGAGAGCTTGCATACCGATTCATTCGTATGTGCCAGCCAAGGCAACCTTCTTTTGCGGCCGAGTAATATGGGCATAAATACCAGTCGGTAGACCCTAGAGCATATCCCGCTCCTCTCCGCCAGCAACATGCGCTCCACACCACCACTGCTGGCCCATCGTCGCGTGCCCGCCGGCGCCAGTTCCCATCATATCGGCAACACCCCCCAGGCGAATCCAGGCACCAGTTCGACTTCGTTCTCCAACCACTACGGATCTGGTAGCATGTCTATCAGCGAAGGCCAAAACGACGACATACCGGACCTTGATCTTACTAGCCACGGATCCAGCCAACACGGTGGCGTGAGCAACCTGCCGGAGAACCCCATCTTTCATTACACCCAAATGGCCCAGGATCTCAACTTATCACCATCATTACATGGCAGCTCGGGCAATTATTTCAATGCTGTCGACCAAGGTGATGACTCTTCGGCATCTTCTGACGTAGAGTCTACTTCACCCTCAAGCGTTTGGCTTGATGACGATATCATGGGCGAGGGTGAGAGCGGCATGGACGAAGGAGGTAATAGTTTATACCCCTCGCATATTTTCCCTAATTTCAATGAAGAGAATGCGCTTGAAGTATCAGTGGTGGTAGTTGACACTGATGGATCCAATGGCTCAGATCCAGACTCTACGGATGAAGACGACGCCGCGCCGCACCAACCTCCAATCTTTGTTGCCTTGCCCATGAATCCGCTGGTATTCCCACAAAACCTTTACCCAAATGGGTTCCCGGATGCTCTCACGTTCCCAGGTGCCCCGCCGCTGGCCCCTGGCGAGGATGACCTCCCACCACTAATGCTAAGCTCAGGGAGTTCTGAAATCACAGGGTCTCAAAACTACGGCTTACTTGACTTCCTTCGTTATTGGGCTCGCTACGGAGCAAATCATCAGAAAAAGGACCCCGACTTCCAAATCCCGAATATTCATCGCATGATGGACCACATAAGTCGGAGTGTAAGCCGAGTCTCGTATTCAGATCTCAATGGAGACAAATGCGATATGCAAGGCCTTGACTGGGAAAGCATGGGGGTGACCCGAACGACGGCGAGGATCACACGAAACAAAGTCTACAAGAATTATACCAATATCCCAAAAACGGATTCTATTACAGTACGTATTTACATGTGCCGGGGCATGTCACCTTGAATATAGACTGGGCTAACACTTAAATTCAGAGGGATCAACCAGACGCTTTTATCCCCCCATCGGAGAGCTACTTTCGGTATCGCCAAACGATAATGCGTTCGGATGTTCTTCTGTCCCATTTCCAGCTCCGTTCCGTCCTTGCCTGCCCTTCTCGGTCACAGGTCTACTACGCGACCCGTCGAGGTATCAATCGACTGAACCCTGTATCGAAGAGGACGGACTTGGCCATGAATGTCAGATCCTTTGGTTCACCGCTACGTACTGTCACGGCTCTTGACGCAACTTCTGAGGTGCTGGTGGGTGGAACCTTCAACGGAGATTACTGCATCAAACCAATCCACGCCGAGGACACCCAGAGACCCTCTGAAGGCCGAATTACTGGTGATTCGGGTTCCATCACTACTCATATCCAGATCCATACCACGCGCCGTTCTTCGTCGCCCGTTGCCGCGATCGCCAGCAACGATAATGGTCTGAGAATGCTGGACCTGACAACTGAGCAGTTCATCTCGGAAAGCTTTTACCCCTCCGCTTTGAACTGTTCTGCCATTTCGCCGGATCGTCGACTTCGGGTACTTGTAGGTGATACCCCGAAGATCAGCATCGTCAACGCCGACACCGGTGCAGTCGAGGTGACGCTCAAGGGTCATCGCGACTACGGATTTTCCTGCGACTGGTCCGATGACGGGGTGACAGTGGCAACAGGCTTCCAGGACAGGCGTGTCAAGATTTGGGACGCCCGGAAGTGGACAGATTCCAGCGGTAATAGCACTCCAGTCATGAGCATACTGACTGAGCTGTCCAGTGCTCGAAGCCTCAAGTTTTCACCACTTGGCAGTGGTGAGCCGGTCCTTGTTGCGGCAGAGGAGGCGGATTACGTCAACATAATCGATGGTAAGACGTTCCGGAAGAAACAGACCATCGATATATTTGGAGAGGTTGGCGGCGTAGCCTTCACCGAGGATGGCCAACAATTGAATGTCCTGGTCAGCGACACCCGCAGAGGTGGCCTCATCCAGTTCGACAGATGCGGGCTGCTTCACTCCAGTCGATTTACCCATCCTCTTTCGAATTTCCGGCATTTCTAGCTATCGCGATTCAAAACCCCATTTTGTTTATGGCGGCATTTAGACAGGCGTTCCACGTCAGCCTGGGCGGGCACCCACCCTCGACCCGGCTAACCCATAATGACTTCACCAAAAGTACTTTTCACGGACACGTACGAGCGAATATGGGCGTTATTTATCACGGTGAAAGAAACCATCAACGGTTATCTGCATGTTATATGGGGTCCCTTTTCTGGATTTTATCTTTCTCATTGCGGTTTTTTTCTTGGCTATCACTTGAGTATTAATGTCATGCGAAGCATATCAAGGCTCGGAATGATCATAGGGCAAAGCGGATTTCTTGGCCCACAGGCATGTTGTTTCTTAGGAATGGAATTATGAAGGCGTTGGAAGTGGATATCGGCGTTATTATTATCATGTTCTCTTCTCCTCTCGGTTGCCTCTTAGAATTTGTCGTCATGGTACGGAGCGTGGGTAATGCATAACAGGCAACTACTTATTATCTCAGACTCGATATTTACGCAAACAAGGACATTGGACCTCTCAATACTAGACGAATCAGGCTGGAATACGATTGATCATCAAAAGTCAGGAATCAGTCTCGGTGTTACTTTTGTTGTTCATCCTTCTCTAATATCATACCTCACCCTTCGTGGATGCTACACGGCGTCACTACTCCGACTCCTCCTAGGCCACGACTTATTATAAAATGATATAATGAACTCCGACAGGTCGGACTCTGGCATGCCTGCTTACCGTCTTTGCCCCCCCCACGCCTGGACTCGGGTCAAGACGAGTCACCCATCAACAAATATCGTCATCCTCCACAGTGGCCCCCAAGTACAATAAAGTGAAGAAACATCTCCTTTCGCCTAGTCCCGTGTACACCGCTCTCCCTCTCAGCTGCCTCGCTCGCGCTCGCTTAAACCCAACGACACAACGGGGTGGGTAAGTAAGCCCGTGGTGTGGAGCCATACTCCGGTCGTCACATTCCCCCGTCTGCTACGCCCATAGTTTCCCCCCCAGACCAAGATGGGGAGTCAAGAAGAAAGGGCAAAGGGCGAGTTTCTGGAGGTCTCGTGGTCACCGCCACCCATCTCGCTGTATCCAAGCCTTTGATACTACGTAACGCCCCGATACAAACCGGGGCGGGGGGGTAGTGGAAAGAAGAGAAACAAGCTCGTGAAGAAGGGGGAGGGGTGCGTCAGCACGGGTTCGTGTGGAACGGCTCGCGACGGGTTCTTTTCCTTTCTAGATGTGTGCACATGCGGTTTAGGAGGGAGGGAGGGGGGGGCTGAGAACCAGCTTGGGGGCCCAGAGTACCTGTCATGTTATCGCTCTGGCCACGACGCACCTGTTTCGGTCTTGTAGCTTCTCGTGGTGAGCGTACGTGTGGGGGGTGTGCTCATGTGTTGGGTAGGTGGCTTGGGATGGGGGGTTATAGATTCATGACGCCGACCTATCACAACGCTTCGTACTTTTTTTCCCTTACACACTCGTATGCAAGGGAGGAAGAGAAAAAAGAAAACAAGAGGAGAGAGAAAGTGACGAGTCGCTACTACGTTGCGGTACTATAAGTACATGCAACGAGGTCAGATGAGCATAGACTGATACGTGCGGTATATGTATAGTATGTGATCAATCACTTTGGGAGGAGTAGGCCAAACGGGGGCGAGACACGACGCGACAAGGAGGTCCGCGCTCTGCCCTTCCGTCGCTACGATCGGTCGACGGTCGGTTCGGGCACGATTCTATCCATCGGGCATTGAGTCTTTCTCAATTTTTCTAGTTTGGGGGGAGGGGGCCACTCTCATCTAACGCCACGACGCCGGTATCGAAGCGCCTCGAGCAAGCGGAGGCGAGTGGTGCCCTAATTGACAGCCTACATGGCCTCATGGTGTTTAGGTGAGTTGTCATGAACCGAATCAGGTGCTTGAGAGGGAAATGGCGAAACTGATAGGGTTGGATTGATTCCTGTAGCTGGCTAGCAGATGCTTCTTGGTGGAGCGTGTACACACAGTTCAGGAAACAGAGCACTCATTACCAGGAGTCCAACTCAACGGAGGAATGGTTCAAAAATGTACGCAAACTCTCCTGCTGTGCTGGGGCCACTTCATATGACGGACAACCATCCAAGTGGATGAAGAATTTGGATTCAGTGACCTCCTGATCTATACAGAAGCACTCTGGTGAAAATTGGGAAGCGAAGAACTGGCGAATAAATTCCAATGCTAAGATTGAATGCCAAGTGGTTATCATTATATATAGATACATTAAACAGTAAATTTTATGTAGCGCCTTATCCATCTCAAAGTACATGTAAATGGTCACTGGCAATTGCACGAATCACATACAAGAAACTCATCCCCATATCTCCCAGGATTCACCTATAATCGCTTACAGGAGACCCTTGAAGAACTCCTTGCAGCCCCAGCTCTGCTCGCAACCGCATGAACCAGGCTGCTTCCACATGTCGTTCTCGAAGGAGAAGAAAACGGTCCTGTCACCGCAGGCCTCACGGATGGACTTGAGAGCGGTAAGCTGCTCCACCTTACCAGGGACGGCAGCGCCGTTAGAGGATCCCTCAGTAGGCCAGCCACACTCCAGGTTGATAGCCTTCTTGCCACTGCAGACGGTGTCAAGGATGTCAAGCTGACCCGAGACGAACTCACCAGCAGTTGCGGGGGTGACCTGGCTGTTGAAGTAAGGGTGGATGTTGGCACCGGTGTAGTCAACGACGCCGCAGAGAGCGCTAGTCACATCAGATCGCTCCCAGATGTTGAGGGTCTCGGCGATGGTGAAGGGGCCACTGTAACCGGACCACTTGCTCTTAGCGGTGGTGATCAGGCTTGCAAGATCTGTGGGCTGGCAGAGACCCTGCATGAGGACCTCGTTACCAATGACCATGAGGTCAACGAGACCAAGATACTTCCAGTTGGCAATTGCGTCCACCTGGTCCTTGATTTCCTTGGACTCGTAGCTGCAGCTGGCACCCTTGACGAAGACACCGAGAATGATACGAATACCAAGCTCCTCGCAGGCAGGGCCAACGGTCTCAAGAGCGTTGCAGTCAGTACCGTAGACACGGATGACATTGAAGCCTTCATTCTTGATTTCCTGGAGATCTTTCTTGACCTGACTGGCATCCTTGCAGTCACCAGACTCGCCGTAGTAAGGGGTGTAGGTAATACCGTAGTGGTTACCCTTGTTACCGAAACTGCCGTTGAAACCACCGGAAGGAGGCTTGCTCGTGCTGGGCGTAGAGCTAGTGGTAGGCTTGGGGGAGTCGGACGACTTGGAAGCCTCGGACTTGGGGGCCTCGGACTGGGATGCAGGAGCAGTGGTGGTTGGCTTGGGTGCCTCAATAGGCTGGGTGGGAGACAGGGTCACGGGAATGACGGTGGGAACGACGGAGCTGGTAGGGAGCCCAGTGCTGCTGGTGTAAGGGCAGTAGTAGACATAGTCGGTCTCGGTGACGGTGACCACTTGCTGGGGAATAGTGTAGGTGCCAGGAGCATACGAGGTGGGGATAGGGAAGTGAATATCGGTCTCTTTGGTGACGGTGGTCGTGATGGGAGCAACAGTGTAGGTGCCAGCGCTGGGGCAGACGTACTCAGTGCTCGTGATGATGCTGGTCACAACACCGTTGTTGGTGGTAGCGGTAGCAACGGGGCAAGTGATGGTGGTGGCAGTCTCAACGACGGTTGTGACTCCTCCGACCGTGTGAGTTCCGGGAACAACGTGAGTGCTGCTGGCACCGCAGACCGTTGTGGTCTCGCTAACGGTAACGGTAGTAGCGGGAACGGTGTATGTGCCGGGAGTAGCGTAGGTGATGGGCTCCGGTGTTGGCACGGGCAGCTTCACGGTGGAAGTGGGCGCCACGGGAGCAGCGCTGCTCGTGGTGACAGGAGAGTTAGAACTGGCAACGGCAGGAGTGGTGGACGGCTCTGGTGCTTGGGTGGGAGTGAGGGTGACTGGGATAATCGAGTTAGCAATCCGGCGATCCTCGAGATTAGATGTTATCAAGCCGGGAACACTTACGGACAGTCTCCTCCCAGATGGTGGTAACCCAAGTAGAACAGAGGTCAGCGTTTCTCTTGTGAGCGAAGAGCTTGTGAGCATGCCCGTGGTTGACGGCATTGGCACTGCCAGCCATGGCCGCAGTGGCGGCAACAACAATAGCACCCTTCATGTTCTCGGAAGATGGACAATTGGAACTAGAGATGGATAGAAGACACAACCGCTGAAGGAGTGAAAGCGGGATGGAATCAAACGAAGGGACGGAAGCAGCTATAAAAGGCTTTCCTGAGGATGTCAAAAGATGAAGGGGAGGAGAGAAGAAGATTCTGAGGAGAGGGAGGGAACGGATAATGAGAGAAGAGGGCCACTCTGCGGCTCGTCGCCAGGGGCATGTTGCTCGTATTCTCCATTATGGGGCCTGACTTGAGGTTGGATCTGCACTCTGGAGAATGCAGAGTCACAATCGGCGCATGGGCTTGGACAGAGGGATCCATGTCCGCTGCGAGAGTTGTCCAGCCATTGCAGTACATGATACGCCACTGCCCGCGGCATTGCAATTAAGGTATCCTGGTCGGAAGCCACGGTCGCAAGCCACCGCAGTCACCAGGTGGGGAAGTGGGGGACCGCGCTGGCTGCTGATTGGGCGCTCGGCGAGGGGCGCTAACCTGGTGCAATTTCCATTGGCCCAAGCAGGCCTGGAAAAGGGGAAGCCGCACTCTTGAGTTCTTCTTTAGGCAACACCAGCCCAGTCGTGCCTGCCTGTCCCCTGTCGTCCTGGGCGAATAGGGACCCGCCTGGACCTGCATCAGCGACTTACGGCGCGAGCACAGCGCCTGCCCAGAGGGCGCTAAGCCTGTAGCGATGCTCGTCTCGCCCGCTGCGGTACGTTGCACCACGCCGGCGTCTCAGAACCCCTTCCGCCAGCCTCGACGCCTACTGGCCATGCCGTTGGCGCTCGGTGCGCAATCTCAATCTCGACGTTGCTGCAGCGTGCAGCCAACGAGTGTTGGTTGTATCCATGAAGATTTCTCAAGATGGCGCCACCTGCCTGCGTATCGCCGTTCTCACATCTTGTTTCTCACGACTTGTCGGGGTCATATACGTACAGCTAGATGCTGCTTCTCGACGTCACACCTGGTCCTCCATCAGTCAAGACAGAGAGACATTGTACGCCGCTGTGTGGACGCTTTGTCCGACTGTTCCAAATGCCAGCCTGCCAGCCAGCTCTAGCCGGCCCGCCCGGTCCACAATTTATTTCGACTCCCCCGGTGTGACGTCGATCCCTTGCCTCGTTTGATGATCAGCGGACCTGGGACATTACTTGGTATTCAATGCCGAGGCGCCGTTACCAACAATCCCAGATAGCCAAGCGTCAAGCTTTTTAGAGCGCTTGGCCTTCCTATGAGAGAAATTAAGTCGCGGTGAAGAATCCTCCTCTCATGTCACAAGGCACACGGACCCCAATGTCAGTTAGCATGACTCCGCATGCATAATATTGCCATCTCCCCCGTCATTACATCCAACAACTGGGCTGGGTTGCATGTCTTTTACTCAATCGCAGGCGTAGCCTCATAGGGCGGGCGGCTAGAACAAAACATAGAGCGCGTAATTTCAGTGTGAAGGCCTCTGCTACTTCTCTGTCTTCCTCTGCCAGTGCTTGGCTGATAACTGCTTTGCAAAGCAGGGAGGCTGTGATTTAAACAGCCGCGTACTGTTTCGCTTGAGGAAATTACCGTTCTCCCGTGTTGACTTGTTGGTTGCTTCCAAACCATGCCCCCACCTGCTGAAGTTCTAGTGTTGGGTTTCGAAACCGATTGTCTCTGCTTCCAGGGTCGACAGCCTCTCCAAGCAGACCAATGCCCACCGAAGGGGTGTGTTATCGCATTGGCCTTGGAGACAGGCCAGGCCATGTTGTGATACACATATGCCTGCGTCCGTCACACCGCTCGCAGCACACCGTGTTCTTGTTGATGAGCCCAAATTCATTGACCAGACTTATACGACCGATTCCATGATTTGCCCGATTCTCAATTGGCAGTATAAGCAAAGCGGTTAGTATGAGTGAATGTACTATTCAAAACATCGTATTCCTATTCAGCGTAGCTTCGGAATTCTTGCAGCCAGGAATGCGATAGTTCCTAGATCTGCTAATAGATCACGTGATTGCGCGTCTGGTCTCCATGTCGGATCCGGCGCGAAATACAGGGTGGGTCAGATTGGTGTGATCTAATACCGTCCCTCCGCGATTCTAGAAAAAAAAATCGGTGACGACGGTCAGGATCGGGATTCGCGTAGCAACAATCAGACCCCAGCCACAACGTCGCAGACGCTTCGTGGGCAGAAGCTTCACTCCAGCGCTATGCTGCAGTCCTCTAAACCCTCAAATGCATGCTTGAGGTGCATTTCCCAGGGCTCTCGTCATGGCGCAACTCTAGTAGCTCAGCGGGTTTCCCCTCTCAACCTAAGACTCAACCCTTCTGTTATAGTGAGTTTCGCAACCGTCTTCGTCTATCCCGCCACGCTCTCTACACTTGATACTGACGCACTTTTCAAGTCCCATTACTCTACTGTGACAAAGGTGACCGAAATTTCCAAAACTTTCGGTCCTTCGCACTTCCCGGACCCATCTCAACCCGGTAAACATGACGAGAAGCCTGATACAAAATCGAAGCCGCTCTCAATCCGGGTTCGTCTGGCATCATGGAATTCCACGCATGAGAACTGGAACATGATATTAAATCCAATTCACGACAAACTGGATTATACGAAATCACCCAATGCCCTCATCAGATCCCAGACCACCGGCTCGGCGGCGCTCGAGACTTTCAAGGCTTCGAGGGCGGGCATGACCGCTGTCGTGGCCGATGATTGGGTTGGAACCTCGCTCTTGGAGGTAGGCCTGGATTCTAGAAAACCGGGAGATCTGGTTGAGATAAGGTGAGGTTCTTCAGGCACAACCTATCCATCACCGCTGTCTCGTCTAACTGTATTGATAGGTATCAGGCTACCAGAGCTCCCGTCATGGCTGTCTACCTTGGATTCGCTGGCGGTCGGTATCACTTTTTCAGCGCCTCTGGCAGGTGGACAATGACTGTAGGGTTTGGGTCTTTCTTCACTGTCTCGAATTTTGCTACCCTGGAAGAGTTAGAACCAATCCTGGCCGAGATCCCGGATTGCAAAACTCCAGACGAGTTCGATGTTGCCCGCCAGGACGATAAAGGCCCATCAAGAGCCGTTGCTTCTTCCTTGATCGATAAGATGAACAAGTTTACGATGGATTCTCAGCGTATTTATCAAGGCAGCATGGACGAATTGGACAGAGCCAGAGAAATCCTTGCCGACGACAAAGAAGTCAAGTATCTCAGCCTTTTCGAAATCGCCGACATCCTACTACCTGCTTCTTTGAAAGAAAACGGCGAGTTCCCTCCCTACGCTCTCTATGCAGTCCACACATCGCTGTCTCGCAATGAGGTTGCTTTCAAGCCTCTCAGTCCCACGAGTGATTGCCATCGCCGCGAGCACATATTTGAAGTCTTTCCCGTTTCCTTTCACCACTCAGTCAACCGGGTCGCCACCATGGTTCGTGACTACACCACAGAAAAATCTCGCACCACCTTGGACCCTTCGAAGAGAAGGGTTGAACCAACCCCATTTGAAAGCTTCATTGCAAAGGCCCGCTCTCTAGTGCTTGCAAGCCGTGAAACGAGGGATTGGACCCCGCATGGTATTCTTGCCCCCTCATCTGTTCCTACTGCCTTGCACAAAGTGCAGTGGTCAGATGTTGATTTAGATATCATCGCATTTCTTCGATCATGGGCCAGTTATGATCTATTCGAACTCAGCTCACGATTCCCCGGCTACGGCGCCACTATTCTTCGTGCCCTAGATCTCTACCCAGATGTATCTCTTGACCAATCAATAGCATGGACCTTTTTGCAGGAGATCGGCTCCATTCGACCCTGGGAAATACCCTCTCGGTACTCTGTCCGCTTCCCCAAAACGAATATTATAAGATCCGGCGGGTTGGCAAGGAATATCCCGCCGATGCTAGAAGAGTCTAGACGAGAAGACTTGGCCGCAGCGTACCGGACGGATATGAAATCAGCTACGGTGTTTTGTATCGACAGCCCGGGAACCACCATGGTTGATGACGGTATATCACTCGAACGGACCAGCAAAGACGATGAGTTTTGGATTCATGTTCATGCGGCCGACCCGGCGTCAGGCATTCAGCCCAAGTCGCAGCTTTCCCAGTATATGGAGCTCCTACCCGAGAATATTTATCTTCGGGGTCACTTTCAGGCTATGCTGTCAGGTACCTTGGGTGGCGCTCCCAAGGGCGAGTTTGCGGAGCTTGTCCGTGAATATTCCCTTGCAAATGATGTTCGCGCCCTTACCTTTAGCGCCAAGGTTAACTCCTCTGGGTCTATCTTGGACTACAAGATTGCACCAACACGGCTGGGCAACGTTGTCTACTTAGATCCAGCCGACGTGTCTGTCTTTTGCGGGGACGAGGTGGTTAATACTGTCACGCCGTCTCAATTTTCAGTCGGAGTCGAAAACGTTAGGCCTCCGAGCCCGCCGGATCGCACAATCCCAAGCCCCGAATCCTTGGATGCCTCAGCCCAAGATGATTTACTAACATTGAGTCGTCTGGGTAAAGCAATTCACCAGAAGCGGCTAGCCAAAGGCGCGTGGCCGTATTTCTTTCCTACACCAACTGTTCGAGTCACATTCCCCGAAACCCCCAAAGATCTTGACTCAGCCGATCCCAAAGAATACACTCCCGCCGACCCTTTTATTGAAGTGAAACTCAAGGATGGTCCCATGGCGTCCGTGGTAGGGAATACTATGGTGCTTGCCGGTGAGGTTGCTGCTCGCTGGTGTGCTGACCGCGGAATTCCCATTCCTTACCGCCAAGATGGAAAGTCTGCCCAAAATTATGAGCAGGCCCTAAAATATGCCACCGACGAACTTTATCCCCAGATTCAAAAGGGTATTGAGCCATCCATGGAGCAACGAGCAGAGCTCTCTGTCCTCACAGGTGGTGTAGAGATTGCCGCCACTCCTGGTCCTTATTTCATAATGGGCCTCGACATGTATACTAAAGCTACTTCACCCCTCAGACGCTACTCCGATCTCCTCACCCACTGGCAAATCCACGCAGCACTAGCCTATGAACATGAGAACCAACTCAAGCTCAACGGCTCTCAGCATGACCTTGATCGTATTCTACCCTTTACCAAGGATGAAATGACAAACACAATCTCGCTCCTCCACATGAGGGAGAAGATGTCACGACGTGTTTCCCGAGCCGACCGTGACTGGCTCCTCATAGCCCTCGTAAGGGCTTGGCGTTTCGAGAAGACGGCGCCGTCGTCGTTCCGCTTCACAGTCTCGTCACGATGGAAGACGGGCCTGGTTGGCAACCTTGACTTTTACGGTCTTAGTGCCTTCTGCGACGCCATTGGCCTGCAGAACAAGGTGCTGATCAAGGATGTGAAAGTCGGTGATCAGCTCGAGGTGGAACTGACTGATATCAACGTCCACAGTGGCGAGATCATGGTCCAAGCATTGAACTACCTGGGGCCTCCCAAACCCGCCTCGGATGTGTAATCTTGCTGACGCATATACACCAAATTACGCAACGCCCAACGTTGACTGTATTACTACCCCTGTGTACCATATTTTACGATGTACATGTCCATGAACATGCAATGATAGAAATGTCAATAGAATAAGAGTCATATAAACAGAAAAGCCTCGAATACATTCAACCTAACTCATTAACAAACTACAACAAGACTATCCGGCTCTACGTATGCTGGATCACTCGCGTCAAATGTCCCAATTCAGGAATTCACTAGCATCGCCCGCCAGCCAATCCTCACCCTGTGATGTCACCCAACACATCAATCAAACAGCAGTAATACCTCGGCATTACATCGTAGTATTCACACTTGATGACCTGGCATCACTCCCCCCGTCCAAGCGTAAGACGGCCGCGCCCATCCTTGCCTATCCCCCATACGTCACGCCCCGGGCGCTGAGACTGTGGGGACCCCACACTTGGACCCTGGACCTTTTTTTGTTGGGGAAATGACCTCGTTCACGATAAATCGTCCAACCATTCTGAGCTCAGGGACCAAGCGGCTTTTTTGCTCCACAACCGGTTTCACACTCCCGGACCAAAGAACGATGCCACGCTTAGCCACGCCCCCCCCATGGACCTTGCATCATTGCAGACGTAGCCCGCAGCTGGGCTTGCGTCTTGTGACCACGCGGAAAAAGGAATTATGCCTGCGCCCCCCTCCTCCTCTCCCCCAATGTTGCACATCCATGTTCAGGGCGGTGGCGAAAATAGGCGGTGACACAAGATGTGTCGAGGAAGAAATCATCACGATAGGGAGGAGGAAGGGGAAGTAGTTGTTGTTTTGATTGTGTGCTTATTATTTGCGTGTGCTAAGTCTATGTACAAATCCAAACCCAGATGAACCTCGCCGAAGGTAGGAGGCGTCCTTTTTTTTTCTCGCACCCTTCTCCGGCGGGTGGCTTTTGATCACCCTTGCGCCCTATGCAGTGATTTTTGTGCCCCCCTCGCCCGAATGTCCAAGTACCTATCCGACCGTCGTGTGTCCTGACCGTGTGTTATTGACAAACCGAATACACCTGGTCCGATCCTTGAATTCTCTGTATGAAGCCGCCCAGACCGTAAGAAAAAAAAGCAGAAACCGAAACACCATATGCCAGCCTATGATTTGTTAAAAGGAGAGTAAGGGAAAAGAATGAACAATAAGAAACCGAAATGAGTGGGAAGAAATGAGGGAAACAGATCAAGGTGCCTCGGAAAAAATGGGGTCCTTGATCAGTGAGATCTACCAGCTCGAAAAACCAGCAAACATCCACGCGGCGACACTGTCGCCAGTGATGGATAGGTATTAAAGACATCTAGTCATGTATATATCCATCATTGTCGCCGGCCAAGGTGGTCATGTTTGAATATTAGAAGTGTGTGGCATAATGACTCTGCCGAGGCCGAACAGCCATGCGCTGCGGCCAGAAGTTGATGTTCTCTCGTCAGATCAAGGGACTGACAAAAGGACATCGTTGGCGGATACAATAGGGAAGAATGATGCGTATCGTAGGTAGGGAGTTACTTTCTCCAACCGACGTTCCAGATGACATGCGCAATATCTCGGGCAGTGTTGACAGTGTCAATAACACGACCGAAGATAGTGTCACCTGTAGCGGCATCGATGTCTTCACTAGGCATCAACATGCCGGATGGAGTTCGCCGCATTCCACCCGGCACCTCGTTTAAACTCCCCGAAGATGTTGATCGTTGAAGCCCCCCACCAGAACCATACGTAGGAGATCGCCAGCCAGCGTTAGGATCGCAGAAGCCGTCAGTTGGATCTTCCTCGTCATCGTCGTCATCGCCGAACATGAATCGGGTTGAGCGACGAGAAGGTCGAAGAGTCTCCTGCGAAGACGAGGGGGAGAGGACAGGACTGCGTGAGTGCTTCATGGCAGTCTCTTGCGGTTCGGGCGTGTCTTCGCGATATTTCAGCGTAGTAGAGGGAAGCATTGCAATCGTTCTCCCCTCGGGAGGTAAAGAGCCTCGGTTCCTCTTCCTCATTTTAGGCATGATTTTCTTCGACCTTGATCGTTTCATGACCACGCCATCGTCGGAGTCGCTGTCAGAATTCAAGGGTTCAATATCAACCTCATCGTCATCCTCACCCTTAATCTCGACGGCGATGCATTGCTCGACCTGCTCATTGAAGTGGATATGCTTCCTCTCCGTATTTGGCGATGTGATACCTGACGATTCGGTGGAGGCAGCTGTACTACTATTGGTAAGATCGTGACTCATCCGTCGACTTGAAAAGGGATATGTCACAAAATCAGTCCTCGACCTAACCAAGCTTGGCCTGAGCACCTTCTTCGTCTCCTGAGCTTGAACCACAGCGGTAGCCTGTTTCAACAGAGAAGCTGTGGACAAGGATCTCTGAAGCATGACTTCAGACATACTTCGCTTCTTCAGAATAGGCTTCTTGTGGAGTCCGATAAAAGAATCGGTCTTTGACAGGCAAGCGCTTGAGGATTCCGTCTTGGAGGGTGAGAGTTTTCGCTCTCCCAGTTGCAGGGGCCCATATAGCCAGGTGACATCGCACTCCTTCAGCCTAGAGATTGGGTCAATACACAAAACGGAAAAGGCATGGAAATCTCTGCCCACTTACCAATTAAGGGTTTCCGGTGACACGGTGCTCAGGTTGTTCTTTGACTTCATCCATGTACGCCAAGATGCATTTTCCAACCTAGCACTGTTCGGATACTCGCCCCGGCGAGATACAATGTATCTCCACGAAGACCAGATATCTTCTTCTCTCCACTCATGCGATAGATAGTCCACTTGACGAGACGGACGGGTGGTCACAGCGGTGTCGTCTTCGGCGTGCTCGGAGCATTCGGGAGTGTCAGGTTTAGGTGTATCGGTTGCGCTACCGTAGTCGGCAGGAGATGGCGTGTATGAGTCGCCGGTTCTAGGGCTCGGGGGAGGCTCTTCGTATGTGCCAGAGGGGGCCTGAAGAAACAGCTGATCCCGCTTGTATGACGGGAAGCCGAAGTCATCGTCGATAGCAGTCTCGTCAATAGCCAGAGTGTCGTCGAAGTCGTAGGGCAGTGAAAAGTTGCTTGCGGGGGTTGAGGAGCAGCTGAGATCGGCAGAATCTGGGTGATGCGTGCGGGGAGATGAGGATGCAGTGGAGGGCGCGGATTGAGAGTATGAGCTGGTAACAGGATTATACGACCTCTCGAGAGATGTCGCCGTGGGCGTGTTGACGAATTGGGCCTGTGAGTGGGATCGACGCAGCGAGCCAGAGCTGAAGTAGCCGCTCTCCTCGGATGGAAGGACGACTTCCATGCTGGCAGGTGCGGTCCTCGGGTAAGAGATGCCGCAGCACCGGGAAGAAAGGAAAAAAACAATTGCTCCTCAAACAGTCATGGAGGATTCGGTGACAGGAAAGATGTGAGTATATTGTGGCTTGGAGTGACTCTTCAGCGGAGTCGAGCCGCCGTTGAGTGTCCAGCACAGGGAGAGGGCTCTGATGGGGACCAATTTTAGTGCGGTTCGAGTCCAGAGGAGATGCAGGTCGGGGGCGATTGAAGAGAACCGGGCATAAATGAGGTGCAACGCGCCAACGGCGAGGCGAATTTCAGGGTCGCTTGCGGCCGATAACAAATCTTCGTGGGGTGGGTGCAGACGAAGACAGAGCGCAAGCCTCTTTTCAGTAAACCGACACACGGGGAATTAAATGCAGGTCGAGGCTGAGTCACGGCGGATCAGAAGGCCGAAAACGAGGGAAATGGGTCCGCGGGAGAGAAGGTTTCACAGACTTCCCGATCCAAAGGCCGAGGGTGAGACAGTGGGAGGAGGATGGAGAATGTGGAGGAGACAATGCAAAAAGAAAAGAAAACACAGGGGAGGCTTCAGAGAATGCAAGGAATGGAGCAGAAGAAGTAGGTGGATAGGAATGGGGGAGGACGAGGCAGGATGATCAGGACAAAACGATCGGCATGCGATGGATGGGTGAAAGGGACGATGGGGATCTCGCCGTCGGTAAGTTAAAAAAAAATAAACCAGTGGGTGACCAGCACGGCGGACCACGAAGCGCACTGATGCGAGCGGCCTGCAAAGCACCAGACCCGACCCAAGCAAGCTCCACCAGGGCATGGAGGCTGTAGCCTGTAAGTCGACCTGACTGCAGGGCACTTAGCAGAAAGCGTGCTGGGGAGACACTCGCTGCAGTGCGTGGCTTGGGGGGCGGGGGCCGTCGCGGGCTAGCGACTTGCAGTGGTGGATGTCGTGATTGGTAGGGGCAGCAGGTATGGGTACGGGGACTGCCCACTGCCACCGGGGAGCTCGCCCAGTACCGATACCTGAGGGACTATCTGGGCCCGCGGTACCTCGACGACCCGACAATGCTAAGGTTTGCGACCCACCCCGCCGAAATTTACAGGCTGCAGAGCCGGTATACAGGGGAGTCCTTGCGCCCTCCTAGCCTTGACATCCAGGGTGGAGAAAGGAGGGTGCTGCACGCCTCCACCCACCCATATCGAGATATCTGTGGGCTCGACCAGTTCTCGACTTTGCATGGACGGCGAGACGGACGACCCAAAGGGGTAGGCAGCTTGGCCGGGCGTTGCAACTGGGATGTCGTCTTATCCTGGACCCAAGCCTGGAGCTGCGTCGTGACGGCATCACGTTGTGGGCAGTCTCCAGACCTGGCAGGCAGGCAGCAATACGTGACAGTGTGGGCTGATGGTGGAGGCCACCGACTACGATGCCCCCGAAGCTATGTATTTGGCTCAACGGATACATTGCGGCGAAAATGAATTGAAACTCTTCAGGCCTAGGCCGTGGGGATCAACAAACGTTACCTGCCTGCCTAGCCTTGGTAGTCGCCGCTAGGGAATAGTAAGCCCATTGCCTTGGCCGGCGCATTCTCGTCTTCCTTGCCATCGACATCTTGCTTCGATAGAGGCGTCCTCCAGCGCAAACATGGCCAAGCCGGTCAGTCGGTCAGCGGGGGACGAACGCCTCAGCCACCAACCAGGAGCCAGGAAACGCGAAACAAAGCCCGGGACAAGTTCAGGGTTTGCATCATTGGTGCCGATCCATGCTGGCCGACAATAGCGGGGGCATGGGTGGTAGAATTGACAGACTTGAGGCGAGATTGCGAGTAATGTGTCGCCTCCGCGCTTAGGCCTTCACCATGGCAGAATTTGCCCAATTCTCAATTTCAAGGGATCGCATGACGGCCCGACGACAGCGACCCTTAGACACGAAGCAAATTCCATCACATTCCCAACTTTCAATTGACCCCCACTGCTCATATCCCGCCCTGAATAGCTCACGCTATCTACCAGCATGCCGTTTTGTTTGGCTTGATACCGACTGAAGATAACACCACCCTCAACGCCTATCGGGCTCTTCACTCCGCATGCTCCGGTCTATTAGAAGTCTTGAGATGAGCTCCCTGGCTCTGTCTTTGCTTCCCGTTTTCGGTGTCTCAGACAGAAGGGGTTGATGGATGCTGATTTGGGAGCCATACCAACAACCGTTAGCTACGGGGTGCAGCCCAATGCCGCATGCATATTGAATGGTCCCAGCTTCAGCCAACACGCTCCGGTGATTGGGCAGATAAGCTCTCTCTTGGTTTGCTTCGTTGCAGGCACGGCGCACAAAGAAGGTAACACGAACGCGTCCACGACCAAAGCCTATCTGCTCCATTGGCTGGCGAGGGCGCACTTCAGACTTGGAGGCTTCGAAACTTAGATAAGACGAGAGCTGATCGTGATTCGCCCTGACTAGGCTGGCCACCAAGGGGCCGCCCGAAAATGTCCCGCTGGTTATTCTTGTAAACAGCGCGCCCTCGAAGAGCCACACCCTCCTCCTGGAATGGTATGTGCCTGGTTCTAAGTTTACGATCCGCGCGTCTTCCCGAGGGCCTCCAGCCAAATGCTGGCAACTACTAATGTGATCTGCACTCAAAAAGATATACGCCTTAGTAACTAAGCAACTAAGATGCCATTCATGCAAGCCTGCACAGACCTGGCGGGCTGCAGCCAAGCCACTAGCATTAGTTCTGAACTACGAAAGATTGCGTGGACTTGCCTGGTTATCATGTAATCCACCCCCTCATTTTGACGTAGCTGGCGGGACGCGTTGGCGTTGGCCTCGCATCAATGGCTGAATAGACTTTCATGCCACTTCGTGTGACGAAGCAGCCATCTTTCAATTCTTGTGAATGGGCCAATACATCAAACCGGAACGACGACTCTGCAGCAGGGGTTTTGGGGTCGTAACCGAACTCTCCTAGCGATGGTTGCATCATTATAGGCAAGGTATCTAGGAACGTGCCAGGTTGGAGGATCATCTCTGTTACACTATGATATAATAGGAACACAATGGCTGACAACTAGGAAGATAGTAGTGGTGGCCTTGTTTAGTTTGCATAAACTAGCAAATACTGACAAGACTATCATTTGTAGCATATTGCAACTCACACACGCCAGAGTATTGTTCTCGAGATGATATGGTTGGTCACAGTCACAGTCGCATTGGCCTGATTATGATCTTTGAGTGATGTAAGTATGTGCATATATGCACGACCGTTGCAAATATCATGCTGTGTATCACACCCACCTAAACTGGCCTGGCTTAACTGGTGCAGGAGGATGTAAGGGTCGGTAGTGTCATTCGGGTGGTGGTGGTATAGCTGATACCCGACGTAGGAAACCGTAGGAAGCCTGCACGAATGAATACACACCCTTTTGCGATGACCACTGCGTTGGTTGGCCAGCTTGCCAGCTTGATGAAATGTCATTCTTACGACCCCTCGAAACGCTCGTAGTCGCTCGCCACGGTCGTTGAAGCCTCGTCTTGCCAATTCGCTGTGGACGCTCAACCCGGTGGCACCCGGGAACCCGTACAGGGTACGGATGAACACAAGTTCACAACGGCTTTGAGCATGCAAGGGCTCGTCAATACCAACAAGGTGTCGTCGTACAGCGACTTGTCCATTCCTACCCTACATTGCCGTACATAGTAGGTGTGCTGTGGTGCGGAGCCATCCATGGATCTCCTCGCTTCCTCGCTTGAGGCACCCCTTGTCCCCTCCTGATCCAGCGATCACCATGCGGGTAAGTAGGGATTGGTACTAGCGACGCTTAAGCCGCATGTCCTTGTTGTTAGCTTGCGCCGGCAACGCCGGCCTGTGTTCCAGAGAGAAGGGCTATGTAAACCTCCAGGTCTACACCTTGAAATAGTTAATGAGGAGAAGATAAGCTGTGTGATGGGTACCAATGTGATTAGGTATACGAGGAGGAGAAGACTCGGGCTGCTACTCACACTCTGGTAGGTGCGGAATGAGTTGTTTGCTCGCGTGACCATTTCCAAATCCATGTTGTCCCCGACGACTTCAAGGCACGATGAGGGGAGTGCACATGCGATTGCCCAAGCTGTAGGCCGAGGATGGCTGCATCGAAGTTGGACGTTGAGCTGGTCTTCTTTCTCGTCTGAAACTTCCAAAACGGGGATTTCAAAGCCGTACCTGCCGAGTTTACCCATTGGCCTAGCGCGTGCCAGCCACTGAAGCATCGAGGTATCAGGTAGGGCAGGAGTGTTCTTGCCTGCATTGATACTCGCACCTGCTCTGGTCTTTCTCTCTCTTCTGGTTGGGCAGGCACCAACCTCCTTGTACTTGTTTGCATCTACAGGCATTTTTGTTTTGTCAACTTCTCCTCACAAAATCTACTTTTACACAACGTAATTCGTCTCTCATGAAACCCCTCCCCAGCAATTTAGCGCCAAAGCTGCAGTGCCTGCAAGGTCATCGGATGACAGGCGTTGACTTGTCGAACCACCTTGGCCAACTCCGTATCAGCATGTCGGCCTCTGTGGCCGCCATTGGCTGGCTCCTCTCCAGCGCCTCCAACCCGGATTGATATGCACGCGCACGCACGCACGCATGCATGTACATATGCAAGCAGCGCAGGACGGCACCAGTGCTGCAAGCAACCTGCATCAACCAGCCAAGGCAGTCGATAAGCTCCGAGTCCCAGGTCAAGCACTCGCAGCTCTGCCTGGTGTAGCCGTTTATCGAGCTTCGTGTTTCTACGCCCACGCCTCGCAGAGGAGTTAGCGGCCTCCTTTTAACTTTTAGCCCAGAGCTTCCAGCCACCGGCCAGCCATGTCGCTTATCTTCAATTGACGAGCACAACCGCCGTCGGTGAGGCCTCGGGGAGATAACGCGCAGAGGGATAAACTTTTCCCTCGCCAACCTCCCACTATGTCTGTATGAAGTCAAACCTGTTGACAGGACTCTTACCTCACTGAAGAAATTGATATGGCCCTAAAGGTGGGTTCTACCAGGATGTTGGCATGCAGCTGTCTCCTTGAGCCTCTGAAGCTCTGTACATTCGCCTATCCTTGGCCAATCGAACCGCATTTCGGCGTTTAGTGATCACTCATCCCCGAGCAATCAAATCGGAATACGAGCCAATTGTAACAATCGATCCCTGATATATGCTAGGTGGGCGCCATGCATCCTGTCGAAATCGCATCATGGCGCAGGAGGTATTGTGGAAAGCATGCAACTTTGCAAACTACCCTGAGCACCATTCTCTGTTCTCCTTACGTTCTGGTCTGTTCCGTTCTGGGCAACGATACCCTATCGGTGCCACCATGATACGGAAGTGTTATGCATGTGGCACCTCAGAATCTGCAATACTACCCCTCGGCATCCCAACCGATTACACAAGATCAGTCACTTCTCTCTTCAGCCAAGTACGGATATGCAATGTAATATCGGTGTGTATCTGGCTACCCTCCATCATAAATATATGGGTGGCAGCCCATGCACTCTGGGTCCCTGTTTATTCTCGTCCTTGCGTCTGTTGCACTAGTGTAAGTGGTAAACCTTTCGTCCGGGCTAGGAAGTTATTGTAGCCGAAAGCTTGATGCGCCAGTTGTCGGGCATTTTACCTACGCTGACATGCGTGTCTAGCTTGCACCCATGTCATCGCGACACGAAGGCGTATGCATGGATCCTCGCCACGACGGTTTAGAGGATGGAGAAGTTCTCGCATGCCCCCCTCCAGGCTCGCCGTGACTGGGATAGGATGTCCCACAATGCCGGGGCTATTGCGGAGTTCTGAACCTCGGCGGAGGGCCACCTCCGGCCTACGATAAAGAATGCTACATGCAAAAGCACGTTTCTGCTCGGCATAGGTGAAGAACACCTATGATAAACCAACCAACATAGCCGGATAGATCAGGATACCTCATGGGCTCGGCCAAGGGGATCAGCGGCTACTGTTCGCATATGGCCGACGTCTTAATTCATGGCCGAAGAAGGTAGAGCAGAAGCCTGAATGATTAACCGTTGTGATATTCTCTTGATATTTTTTGGCGGGCTAGCTGAACAGTACGATAAGCGCCCGTAAATACATAATCTGACTCTATGGTTACACGGCCACTGTAGTTGCTAAAAGTACGAGGCAATCCAATTGATTGTTGCTATTTACTGAAGACATGGTCTTTTTTATGTTGGAAAGATCTTGACTTTGATTATCCTGTGATGAATTCGCTACGGCTCCAGGAGTATCATAAAACTACTGGTGAAATATATTTCGCCCTAAGTTTAGATGGATCCCGCCTCTATTTAGAGTGCATAGGTTGACAGGCTATTCATCCTTGTGAGGCAACTTGAATACGACGCGGAAGAGGTTTGTCGACTGGAAACATCCAACGAGATCGAGCCAAGTAGTTGAGCCACCCACCCACCAAGACCTACGGCACACCACTTGAAGTCCAAAGGTGTCTAGGCAAAGGAAGAGGCCGCCCTCCCCCTTTGCGATGCGACTGGTAGGGTGACTATGCACCCATTCGAAGTGTTTCTTTCTATCGCCCGTTGGTGCTGATTACCTTGACGACCAAGATTCGACCCTGCCACATGCGATTAGAACCCCTTGAGGATAAGATTGACCCCTCGAACGGCACAGCCGCCATCGCCGATCCCCCCCCTCTTGGTGTTTTGTCATATGTCACATCTGTGTCGTAGAGCTTGTTGGCACGGCCGTTTGACGGGGCTGGCGACCACGCATGCGGCCACCAAGTTCGGAGGGCCATTGATTGGAGGGGCCGAAGAGCTCACAGGGCACAAGATAAGGCACAATGGGACAGCCAGAGCAGGTTGTAGATAATAAAAAAGTCCCTGCGAGTGCCGGGACCCCTCGCCTGGCCGAGCGAGCGTCTATGCCGTTCGGTTTGCCCCTCCGGGAGCGTCGTGCATGAGAAAACATGGGAGGAGGGGGGGAAGGGAACCATAAAGATGGGTCCCAGGGGTTCCAGCCCGGACGGGGGCCTTGGAGCCCTTTTTTTTTGCTGGAGAACGAAAACGCTTTACGCCCTCGGGGCGAAGGCGACGCTGGCTGGGAGCCGGAAGCTGGCGCAGAACATGCGCTTGTTCGGCGCGACGTCTCGGACCTCGATGATGCTGCACTGGCCCTCCACCTCCCCGTCGCCGTGCTGCAGCGCGACGCCAATCTCCTTCTCGATGCGCCCCAGGACCTCGGCGTACGTCGTGTCGTCGTTGAGCTTGGGGGCGAAGCAGTGGGCGTGGACGAGGGGGAGCTTGGTCTCGGTGTGGGGGGCGAAGAGCTCCTCGTTACCGGAGTAGAGGCCGCGGAAGTTGTGCAGAAACTCGAGGGCGGAGGCCGGGAGGTTCATGACGAAGTGGGAGATGGTCGGGGGCACGGGGATGAGGATGTCCTTGAGGGGCGATTTGGGGGGAGGGGCCTTCCTCGAGGGCTTGGGCGGCTTGATGACGGCGTGTTCCTTGCGTTTGGAGGCTTCGAGGACAGAGTCCGCCGCGTCGCGGATGAAGCTGTGCCCGTCGTGGTTGAAAGGCCTCACAAACTCGGAGACCTTGTTCCTAGCGATGGCGGCCTCCAGATACTTGTGGCTCTCGGGGTTCTTGTCGTTGGCCCAGACGAAGACGCCCTTCTTCCCGGCGGGGACGGCGAAGGGGCCGATGCCTGCCATGACGTCCGCGACCACCTCGCCGGGCTTGAAGATGTCGATCAGCCGCTGGTGCTCGTTGCTGAGCTTCGAGTTCCAGTAGACCTTGGAGTAGTCGAACTTGAAGACGCAGTCGGCCTCGGTGACCTCGACGACTAGGTCGTCGGGTCCTGCTAGCACCTCGTAGTTGAATGTTCTGAACTCGTTGGCAGTTCCGACATCGTCGATCTTGTTGATGACGGTCTTCACAGCCGGGTTTTTGTCGATGATGATTTGGCCGATCACCTCCTTGTATGGTAGATATTGCTCTCTGAGGTTGAGATGTGCTGCAATGAACCATGAGTTTTTCAAGCCCACTCAACCAGTCTTGGGGGAGTCCTGACTTACCGACATGTCCCGCTGTGTTGAAACCTGATGGGATCTCGTCGTGCAACTCCTCAGGAAGGATAGATTTCATAATGTCAACTTTTCCACAAGTTAGCCGACCTGCTACTATGGACTCAACGGAACTAGGAGATGTAACTTACGGTATCTCCAGTAAGTGTAGTCGAAGTCTGCTTTGTAGGGGATGATTTCTAGCTCGCCATCCTCTGAGCCCTTTTTCAGCACGGAACTCCATGTTTCTGGTGCTGTATGTCGATTTCATGTTAACTAAGGGTCTTTAAAACGAAGAAAATCGGCCATGGCACAATAGAGCCATGTGATATGTTCAGGACTTACAGGCTGGGTCTACACTGGGTTTGAGAACCAGACACTTCTTCCCCGCCTTCGCAGCCTCTGGGTCAGGATGCGGAGCAATGGGACTGAACTTTTCCACCTGGATCAGCTCCTCCGACTTCTCCAGCGCCTTGCGATACCTCGACAGCAGCGTGTTCTGGCTCACAAGCGCAGCTGATGTAGGCAGGACTTTGAAGAATAGTGATTTGTCCAGGGACTTCATGGCCCGGGCGGCCGGCGCACGGAACAGAGTGGCCATGTCGATTTGCTCAGTTGCTTTCGCAGGCTGTGGCTCATGTTAACAACCCTCTTCTTTATACTTTGGAGAAAAAAAATGCGATGAGTGAATTTGCCGAACGACTTAGACTGGACTAACCTCCATGATTTGAGCCCGGCTCTGGGTATGGGTGAAATCTCACAATGCTTGAATAATTTTGATGCTAGTTTTATACAAGCTGGATATGTGACTCTACCTGTGATCCATACTGTGTGACCAGGGTCGGAAAATATGAGACGCAGTGGAGAATTAAATTTGAGTACCTGGTGCACCGCCACAGTACATGTACTGATACAGTTTCTCGAGCCCTGTGGCGTTACCTATGCGGCAAGCTACATGTAACTAACAAACGGCTGAGATTGACTGACATCATGAGTCGAGGCAAAAGATATTTTAAGTAAAACGGGTGCGCCAGAGCGCTAGCCGTTGTTTCGATTCCTCTAACGCGTTTTATGTATCATCATGTCAAAAAAGAGAACAATAGATTCGTTTTTCCAGGCGCCTCCAAAGAAGCCCCGTACGGAGGACATAGCAGAGCAGACAGTGAGTAGCGTTCAAACAAGCCAGCAATCTTCCGAGCTATTTACATTGCTGGAATTGACTGTTATGCGAATAGATTGAAACAACAAACCATGCCCAATATCCATTTCCTATAAAAAACTTACCACTTTCACTGGCCAGCGAGATCGTGTCTCTGCCCGCCCGCCCGGGGCAGGAGATCAATGACCAGCCAGATCTTGACCTGCTGTACTTCAAACCCTATATCCCTCCTTATATGGCCAAGGAGTTCTTTGAATATCTTCGTTCAGAACTTCCGTTTTACAGGGTGGAATATGATATCAAGCGAGGAGGCATCTCCACACATATAAAGACGCCGAGGTGAGCGAAACGTAGAACCCTGGATTTCTTTGAGAAGGAGGAAAGCTGACGGTGCAATACTTAGATGGACAACCGTATTTGGGTTAGATGAGACATCAAGATTCGACCAAGGCGGAATCGTGGTTGATTCCAAGACTGGCGCCAAAGCCACGGATGCGAGCTACAAAAAGTACCCTCCAAGACCTATCCCCCAGTGTCTCGACGGTCTTCGCAAGACTGTAGAGTCCGCAACTGGCTGCAAGTTCAATTTCTGTCTTGTCAACTACTATGCCTCCGGATCAGACAGCATCTCCTATCACAGTGACGACGAGAGGTTTCTGGGACAGGACCCAGCCATTGCTTCGTTTTCGCTCGGGGCTCGGCGGGACTTCCTCATGAAGCATAAGCCGGTCCCGAGCCAGGCACAGACGGAGGACATGCCCGAAAGCAAGCCGCTAAAGCTTCAGCTGGCCAGTGGCGAGATGGTCTTAATGCGCGGGTCGACACAGTCGAAATGGCTTCACTCCATCCCGAAGAGGACAGGGAAGAACCAGGACGACGGCGGAAGAATAAACATCACCTTTCGAAGAGCAATGGTCAAGGAAGGGACAAACAACTATTATAATTATAATGTGGGGAGTGGCCCTGTCTATCGATGGAATGCAAAAACACATGAGATGACAATATGGCAGAGTTGAGGTATCTGAACGAGGATGCAATCCTGGACCCAAGAGAACAAAAGGAAACAGATAGATGTTGACCAAATCTAAACTTTTAAGAGAGAGTTGTACACTTCTATAGACGGCCTCATTTATTTACCACGGCGCATTTGCGCGCTGGCAAAGTTTCTCAGCGCTTTGATAAACACCTGGTAGCTGAAGCTCTCGTTATCCTGAAGGCAGAAGATTTCTGTCAGGCGAATTTGCCATGGTGGGTAGCTGGAGAGCTCGATATGAGGGCTGAAGAGGATGAGTAGGTCAGGCTCAGCCATGACTCCTTCGGAAAGTTCCGCATTGATCAAGTCCATGGAGATATCCTGAGGGGAGAGTTTGCCTCGCTGGGACATGTCGGCGAGGGTTCTCGTGAGGTCAACCATGGAATCTCTTCCGTCTTGGGACGAAATCAGATGCAGTCTCAGATGTCCAATGCTCTCCTTGGTGTTCACGTTGGGCGACGAATAGCTCTCTTGGTGAGGACATGTCAAGGAGAGACTGGGGTGCTCGCCACCGTAGTAGAATGCAAGTTTCTGGATGACAGCCTGATAGAGGCGAGGCATGTGTTTCTTGAGAACTCCTGCAGAACCATTAGTTTTCGTACGAGGGCGCATAAACCAGAGCTGAGATACGTACCTGTCTTTTCGTAGACCGAAAGCATGGGGATACCAGCACAGGCACACCAGGTGGCCAGCTCAGCAGTTTCATCAATCAAACGGTCTAGGTCGGCGCTGAGACGTGGGTTCTCAGTTCGAAGAATTGCGCTCAGGTGCTTTGGCATCTTGGATAATCCAGTGACGTCCTTTTGGATATATTGGGGCGTGGCATGATGGTAGAACAGCACCGAGGACATTTGATAGCCCACGACGTTCCACGCCTGTCGAGTTCTAATGTAGAGAGAGAAGATTCCGTGCATGAGTGCGAAGATGAAAACGTAGAGCTGGGTCTTGATAAACTTGCGCACACCGAGTCGGGACTTGCGTTGTGTCGTGCTATTGGTGCGCGGTCTTGATGGTTCGTTCATAGCAGGAAGATTTGTCTGTGATTGGGTGTCAGTGATGGTCTTCGTTGTAGCTACTCCAGGGGCTGGTTCGCACCTCGAAGAGATATCTCCTCTGCTGAGGAGTCAGAAGAGTATGGTCCTTGCTCGCATCGGCGCGGTAGGCCTTCTTAAAGGTTGTTGACATCGGCATGATGGAGGGCGGACGGATTGACTACCGTTCGAAAAGTTGAGGGTAAGAGGACAACGATGTACTAGATGGCAACGCCCTATGTTCTCTGGATATTTCGGCTCGGCTCAGGTAAGGACGGAAATGATGGAAATTAAGAAATCGAGAACGATCGTGGGGGGAGTGGGTGGACGGTAGGGCTGCTTATGTTAGGTGACAGTCATGGGCTTCGCATCGAGCTTGACGCGCAAGTCGAAGAGGCGAGGAGCTTGTGACGACGATTGAGCCCCACTGCTTGAAGATCTTGGATCAAGGTTATTAGGTGTGTGCCTGCCTCGGCGAGTTTGATGTGGTCATTCTACATGGACTGAGAGTGGTGTGGTGTGGCGCAGGGGTAAAGCTGAAGTGGCGCCAAGGAAGCTACGTACCTCGTACCAATGTGTGGACCTTCCTTAGCCGTTTGCTCAGTACGCGGTAGCGGGGCTGAGGGAGCTTCGGGGGTGGCCCCAGTTTCAGACAGCCAAAGATGCAACTTGGACAGAGGTGTGTCTGTGGCAGCGCATTGAGAAAAGCATCACCGCCACCGAATACTCGTCACCTCTATACGCTTGATATGCGATCTCCCTGCGACACGACAGCACTCGGACACCCCGCCCAGTAGCTCGGTTGACGGAATTGTCTTGCGCCCAGAGTTGGTAGTTGACACTTCGACCGTTAGCCTCTTGAGGTGTTGGTGATCTAGCGATGGAGCGTTCAGCTTCGGGGCCAAAGACCCTGTTCCCCAAGGGACCCAGCTTCACGTTGGAAAACTTCTCCAATAAGGACTTCATTGTTCGTGATTTTGTGGATAGCTTAGCTGAGACTGTCGCGCCATCCAACCGCCGCTCCAACCCGACACCTCAAGCTACTACTTTCGACCCCAAGCCTCTGATCCGCACCTTTGAGAGTAGGATAGTGTCCGCTCTTGAGTATAGCTAAGCTCAATCGTTGCTGATTATAATGATCTAGGTGCCCTCTCACAACTAGGGCAGCTTGAAAGCGATCTACAAGAAAAGGAAACCGAGATCCTGACACAAGTGCGCCGCGCTGAGATACAGCATGATCAGACCCTCGACGCCCTCGGCAACAAACTCGATCAATCGATGACCCAGTTCGAAGCTCTTGATATATCTTTTAACAAGGGAAACGTTAGCGAAGAAGACATCATCAGTAGGTCAGATGGAGGAGGAATTGTTGCTGTGCAAATCGGCGAGAAGCTTGAAGAGCTGGATCGGAAACGAAGACGGGCACAAGACGCCATTTTCTTGATCCAATGTTGGAATGAGGTTAGCGAGACAGGGAAGCTAGGCTCCCTGCACGATATACAACGGCAAGGTGGCGCCGACAACAAAATTCGGTGTGCTGTCATAGCTCGCCAGCTGATGCGAATCAGCCAGCGGTTAGACCCGACCTCATGGGGCCAAACAAACGGAGTTCGTGGGACCGTTTCCAACGGAGTGACGGGTACTAACAAGAATCATAATACCCGAGAGGCTCTGGAGAAGTTCTGTGAGACTCTGGAACAAGACTTGCTCCAGCAGTTCAACAATAGCTATCGCCGACAAAATTTCGACGACATGAGGGAATGTGCCAAAGTGTTACAAGACTTTAGTGGAGGATCAAGCGTAATCGCAACTTTTGTAAATCAGCATCAATTCTTCATCGACCGAGACCAACTCATGAATGACGAAGTCACCGCCGACGGTGAAACGTGGGACCAGCTGGCAGACCCCGACCAAGAATCTCCTGGAATTGAACCGTCTCTTCAGTCTCTCATTGACGAGGTCAAATTGGTCATGCAGGAGGAATCGTTCATCATAAAGCGGGCCTTCCCGTACTATGAGATCGTCTTGGTCAAATTTATTCAGCGAGTGTTCCAGCAGTCCATCCAGCAACGTTTAGAAAAGGTCCTTGACAAAGCCGAGACCATATCTTCGCTGGCGTTTCTGCGATCTCTACATGCGTCAAGAAGTTATATCAACGCATTGGTGGAGGATCTGAAGACACATGGACTGACAGAGCACCCAGAGCCATGTACTGCCCAAATCGCTCAGACATTGGACCAGCAGATGGAGGAGCTTTTTGTTCCCTACATGGTTGGAAATACGTACATCGAGCGGGAGAAGAGGAGTCTTGAGGAAATGTACGGCTCGCTGTTGTTCAAGTACTCAATTTTCCATTCCCGGAGGAAGAAGGTGCCAACTGGATTCATGGCCTCGCTAGCGCAGCAGGGCACGCAGCTTATCTCTGCAGCTAAAGATGCTTATATCGAAAGACTTGAGTCTTCTGAACTCACGGCAACCCAGAAAGCTATGATGTTGCGAGTTGCCGGGATTGTGGACAGAGAGAACAAGAACGAAATCGAGGTTTCAGACGAAGATGGCACACTCAGTATCGCCAATGCAAAGAGAATGCTAAAGTGGCTGGCAGAGAGTGTCCAACGCACCCTGGAACTTGGCTCACAGGCAGAGACACCTAAAGATGTCAATGTTCTGCTCAGCCTGTTACTAACCAACATGGGCGAGGTTTACATTCACACTGCCCTTGACGCGGCATTCTACCAGGCTAGCTTTCTTGAAAATTCGAAGACTGAACCAGACATGTCATATATGATGCAGATTCAATCAGCTGTCTCTATTACTGCGATTATGGATCGGTTCATCACGGTTGTTCTGATCCGACTTGCAGAGTCCAGCGCCACTGTGAGGCGGAACATGGAAGCGCAAAAGAAAACCGGCGTGGATTCAATTGAGAAGAAAACAAACAACGTTATCAAGGCTTCTATTGACGTGATCTCAAACTGGACAACGAAGGCGCTCAGCACCCAGAAGAAACAAGATTTCCGTCCCCGAGACGGAGCGCTGGACTCACTCCAAACATCCACCTGTCTTGCACTGTGCACATTCTTGAGTCGTGTTCACCAGAATGCATCGAAAGCCATTGATGGACAGAATGCCGAGAAGTTCTTTAGTGAGCTGGCGCTGGTTATCCTTCAACACCTTTTTGACCACTTCAAAAAGTTTCAGGTCAATGCAACTGGTGGTTTGATGGTCACTCAGGATATTTCAAAATATGTTCAAACACTGAAGGAATGGTCTCTCAGTAAGGACATCGCGACGACGGTCGAGATGTTAACTGAGATCGGCTCACTCTTCATCGTCGGGCCCGAGGCTTTGAAGGAAAAGTCGCGAGCATTGTCCTCTGCACAGTCTTCATCGACACGAGGAAAGCTGACCAAGGCCGACTTCAGAGCCTTCGTGCAAAAGCGTGATGACGCGGGTTCTGTTGGCATTCAAGGCGTCTTGGCTGGTCTGTGAGTCGTCTATCAAAGACAGGAAACTAGCTTGTGAGCCCAACTGCAGCCCGGACCTGAAGCACCGTGTATCTTGAGCAGAGAGCATCCCAGTGCCAAAGGTGAAACGACAAGTGCTGGTCTTGACAGATGCACATGCTATCATCTTATTGGACAGTTTTCCTCAAAACTCTCGCCTAAGGCCTCCGGTCTGACCAGTGTGCTCTTCAATCTTCTCGTCGAGAAAATCGATCAGCTCCAGCATATTGGCTATCTCGGAAAACCGTGTCCTTTCCTTTCGGGACAAGAGCGCCGATTTATCGATACCCATGCCTGGAGAGCACATTTCCTGGACATGGTGTATAACCAGTTTGTAGGGCAGCGGGGCAGCGGCAACATTGCACATAAAGCGCTCCACAGCCTCCCAGGGACATGATGAGTATCCCGCGAACAAAGCTGGGTTAGAAAGCAGGCCACGAGCCGACATGAATCCCGATAGGTTGGTGTTGCTGGGCGCAGGGGCAGCTCCCTGATCTGTTTCCACAATACCCTTGTTGATATCACGGGGCAGGATGTCATTCAGGGTCAGCGTCGCCATCTCTGTTCCCAAGGAGGTTGACGTGGCGAAAGAATGGAAGGGTAAAGAGTTGATATCAAACACGTCGCCAGAAAGTAGGATAGGGAGCGTCGGCGAGTATTTAGCTGTCAAAATTTCAAGGGCCTCAGTTCGGATTGGCGTTGTTGATGTTGTATTGCGGGTTCGTGGATGTATAGTAACCCAATCAACTTGGCGGTTTTGGGGGTGGCCTATAACAGTGTCAAGAAAATCCATTGTTTTCCTACCGATTATTCGTGTTGATGGTTAGCCGGGATCCCTTCAGAGAGTGGTTCATGCAAGCAAGAGAGAAGGGCGCTCACCTCAGATCGTCGTGTATCCTGATTTTGACACTGACACTCCTTCCCCTGGGATTATCAATATCCTTTTCCATCCCAACACCCCAGCCGTCTTGTTCGAGACGGCCTCTTGTCTCTATGACCATGTCGCGAACAAGCTCTCTTTTGTTCATGAGAGCGGCGCCCAAGGTCTCGGCACACGCCCAAGATTGGGGGCATCCGCAGTTGAGATCGACGCCACTAACCCAGGGCGCGGCGAGGGAGGATGCCCGTGAGAGCTCCAAGGGGCTGTTGGCGCCAAACTGAAGGATGGTATGGGGCATGATGCCCTTTGTTGATACGGTGAGATCTATAAGATAAAAAAATCCCCAAAGGTCAGCTGCGTTCAACTACAGTGACATGACGGGAGTGGTTTAAATGAATATAAATGAAGAAAGGGCGTGAGTGAATGAGTAGATGTTGCCTTACCGCTGTCCCGTGCAAATGTATTTCGATTGAATTCTTTGGCGAGAATCATGGGTGTCCAGCAAAGATCAACGCCGTAATGATGGACGGTTTGACGGAACGCAAGCTGAGGAGGAGGAGGAGGTTGTTAGCGATCACTTGATGACTCAAACTGTGTATTGAGAGTGAAGGGTGAGTTGGAAGATGAGACTGGCTGACCTTGCTGTAGCGCACCATTGGCGCACATGCGTACAGGAATTTATCATTTTTCCTGGCCGTGTCGAATATCTTTAGAGGGCTTCGCATGAGTTAGCTACAGGGCCGCCAAGCTGGGGCAAGATGTTGAGAAGAGAGATGATGGTGAGTGTGGAGGATGGATATGGTGGGGCTTACTGGGGGGACGCAGTCTGCGACTCAGGGACAGGAGGCATGGTATGGCGTCTTAGTATGGAGTAAGGCTGAGTCTAGATAGAATGAGATATTTCGGCCTGATGTTTCATCCGCCGGGCGAGATAGTTGTGGTTGGGGAGTGGGAGAGTCTGATCGTCAGTGATCTAGAAGAAAAGAAAAAATTACCTGCGGAAAAAGGGCCAAAAATGGTGGGGTTTGACTAACACAATAGCATAGATACAGCCAAGTATTCTCGATCAAACTACATACAATCTGAGGGTTTGTCAGGCAAACAACACATCATGCATTTACGATCAAGTTGCATTTTTTACAATCAATCGGGTTTGGAAATATTGGGGAGGAGATCCGAGCGATGGGCGGAATAGCTATCCCCAAGACGAGAAGCGCAGCCTCGCAGCGAATACTCAATGTCACTGGTTGTGCAGTTTTCTCAGTAAGATTTATGAGTATAGGATTTTTCTTTGGGATATTTGTTCGATATATAGATGGAATAAGACACGACAATAGCAAATCCTCGTCGCTGTACTCAGCATGATAGCCCGGAGTCCTCAGTCTTGATAGGATCTAACGCCAATAAACCAACCTGCTTATGCCAATGGATCTATATATTACATTGCCTGTCCGATGTGGGTGCGCGGCGATACTGGAGAACTTGCTGTAAGAGCTGATCGGACAGTCATGGGCTGTATCGTGAGAGGCTCTTTAGGGGCAGGTCCGGCTGTGGCTGGTCTTTCCCCGTTGGCCGAAGCCCTCTTCCTGCCTTCTGGGCTGAACATGGCGTCGGCCTCACCTTCCATTTCTTGTTCTTCCGCCTCGGCCAACAACTTCTCCCGTTCTGCTGCGATTGTGCGCAGCCATTTCTTCTCAGCGATTTTGCGTCGGCCCATGTCTCTGACGCTCTCTTCGTGCTTCTCCTTAAGGCGTTCGTTGCCGCTGGTCACAAGCTCGCCCATGATAATGCGCTCCTCCTCTAGCTGTTCACTGTAGGCAGCTTGCTGTCGGTCTCGCCACTCCTTCCACGCCTGGTAGTATTGTTCCATGGTTTTGCGAAGTAGCGCCATGGCTTTCTCAATCTCTCCCTCCCCATTGGGTCGGATCTTCCAGTACTCCAGCAGCTGTACATGGAACTCTTCTAAAATCTTCGTTTCTAGGGCAGACCTTACACTGAATTCCTGACCGAATGCTTCGTCCTTGCCGGAAATTCTAGTCTGGATGCTGATCTCGAGCTGGCCGCGGTCTTCGACTTGCTTCTGTTCGAGCCGCACTTTAGCAGCTTCATAGTCTTCCGCTAATTTTGCTTCTGCCTCGACCTGTTCCTCGGCGAGCAGGATCACCTGCCGGTCATGGAGCCGGTCGAGCGCCACTCGCAGCTCAAGGAACTTGGCCTCAATTTCCAGTCTTCGAATACACTCCAATCGAACCCGTTCCAAAAGCTCCTGCTGCTGGCGAAGCTCCTCTAGCCGGATATTCTCTTGCCTTTCCATCTCGGCTTTGAGGGCCTCTTGGCGCTCGAATTCCGCGATCTCGGCGAGCATTTGTCGTAGCTCCTCTGACTCTTGCGCCTCCTTACGTTGACGGCCCTCCTTACGGGCTGCAGCGGCGTCCTTGACTTGTTTTAATTGCTCCATCGTACAGCCACAGGTCTTCCATCGCAAGCCGCACACATAACAGAACTGGCTTCCGCACCTACAAGTCATGTGCTGACAGGCCTCCTTGTGCTCTACCAAGGCTCGGCAGTTGTAACATCGCTTCCATCCTTCTTCCTCCGCAAGCTGGTTAGTCAGATTCATGTCCCGATCTTGGGGGCATTCTCCCCGGTCATGCTGAGGACCTCGGCATATAGTACAAGTCCAATGACCGCGCTCGCAACGTGCCTTGTTTGCGTTCTTGCGGATATTTTCTGGGCTTATCCAAAGGCTGCAGTCAGGAGTGCTGCAGTAGATGCGCTCGTTAACAGGGACATTCCACTCTGAAGACCGATCCTGAAACTTCTGCTTCAAGTCTTTGGGAACGTATCGCAGGATAGTGCGGAAGGGGATCTCATTCAGACAACATTTGGGCGGCCATTGCTGTTCATTTCGGCAAGCAGCAGAGATCAATCCAGCAAAACACTCGTGGCAGTAGCTATGGCACGGAACCTTGACCACGTTCCCAGGAGGGAACTCTTCCAAGCACGAAACGCATTCCCTTTACGAATCAATTAGCTCATGAATACGAAATTGATGTGTTCATTTAAGAGGAGTATTACTTACACCATTGCGGGTGGTGGGGGAGGGTGTTTGACCGATTTCGATCTGGGCATTACGGTGCTTCCAGGCAATTCCTGGACCGGGATAACGGAGCTCAACTCGTAAATCGACGTTGACCTGGATTGCAACATTTCGATATTAGCCCTAATTGTGGCACCAAGTTCCTGGATCGTAGAGCCTCTATGTCCTTGCCGGGATCCAGACTGTAGGCTATTGGGGAATGGCAGAGCATTCTCTCCAACAAGGTCCGAAGGAGGAAGTGGTGGGAGCAAGCCAAGTCTACCTGAGGAACCCGTTTCGCCAAAGTCGCCAACACGATCGAGTAACTTTCTAAAACGTCCCTTGCGACCTTTGATGGACTTGTTGGAGGGGTCGGTCATTGACGAGGCTTGTGAAGGTCGCCTCCCACCGTCATTAAGTGCATTAATGGCTTGCATCCGAGCAATGGATGCATTTTCTGAACCAGCGATTGAATCTGCATCGGAAGGTTCTGGACGTTCGGGCGGGATGATAATAGGGAGGTATTCGATCTCCTTTGGCTTCTGCGCCGCCTGCTTTTCAGCTGCAGCGCGTAGCTCCTCGATTTCCAGCCTCTGCCCCCTTTCGTGCGCCGACCTAGCGTTGACATTCTCAACTGAAGTGTGGATTATTTTGGCCAGCAACTGAGAGTCAACACCTGATAAGTTGAAAACAGAAGCAGGTGGATTATAGGCTTGCCAGTCCACGTCAGTGAGATCCAGGGCAGTTAGGTTCTTTGTCGACCATGCATCCGGCCGCTCTCTATTCCTCCACTCATCCTGAAACTGCGTCAGGAGCTCGAAGGGGTTGGATTCGAGATCCTCAAAGTCCGTAGGCTCATATGTGCCCGGCATGATCTTTTTCTCTCCGATTCCCAGGAAGGTGGCCATGGTGGTGGCAATCCTCGTCCGTTTCAGTAGGTGGCCCCTCAAGGGGGGTTAGACTGAAGAGCCTATGGAGTGAAATGGGCGAAGTTTCAACAATGACAGACTGGTGTGCATACGGGACAAGGCACGCGACCTATTTGAGGAGAGGACACGGCGGCAGAGGAGAGGTGGCTGTCTGTTGTATGCAGCAGCACGTTGGGCTCACCACATCTTACATATCAATCTGGGCGATAGCGGGAAGGAAAACGCCCATCAGCCCTGCAGGAAAGGAGGCACTACAGGCGCATGGGCAGATTTGCAGAAGCCTTGGCCAATGAGATCGTGCAACACTGCCTCGACTGGCGTGCCTAGAAATGCAAGCTCTGGTACCGACCAAGCAGGCAAACACGCCGTCAGCCGCACTCACGAGGTGCTCTGTTGGAATCCCTGGTCCACTGGGCCATTCATCAATTAGCCCAGAGTACCTATGCATACAGGCAGATGAGTCCGTGGACCCGCCCGTACACGGCTGCAGGCTGCCTGGCCGGGCGCACTTGTTCCACTGGCGTCCTTCTTGCGTGCGATGTGGGTGGGGATGAGCTACGAGAGTGCCCGATGGCTTTTCGGTGGTCCTATTCCAGGCACCATGGTTCAGGAAACGAGCTGGGGGAGGGTCCAATAGGAACCTCAGTTGGACGCACGCCTTCATGAGATGCACGACCAATCCACACGCTAGAACCAGTCAGAAGCAGCCCGGAACGCGATGACAGTTGCGGAAAAAAACTATCGAGCAACAGACTGATTCTAGAATTGGAATGTAGCAAATAATTCTGGTTTCATGTGGGTACTTATCTTCGAGATCACATAGGAGATCCTTGACGCCCCAATGTGACTGTGATTATTGCTTGGGAGGATTGGCTGTTGGTGAAGCCATCTGGACCCATATCAGGTAGTATCAGGTAAATTGGAATGAGCTTCACGGCCCCCAAAATCTGAAGAATACCTACATCAGGAAGGTCATTGTTTGGATGATACTCTATTCGGCATGCTGTACCGATGCAGTGGTTTGATTGAGTGACAAACTCCAGCTCGCAGGCTTCTATGTCTGGCAAATTCCGGGCATTAATGGGTCAACACGAAGCTCCCATGAACACGAACTGCCGCGTATGTGATGGATGCAAACCCTGCAATCTCCTTCAGCATGCATTGCATCTATCGGAAGCGATCGAATGTTTCTATATTCCACAATGCATAAATCCTCTGCCAAGAAATGTGCAGCCTCACTCCCTCTCACAATCACAATCGCATTCAAGGTACGCAACACTTTGCAATCTGGAAACCTCCAAAGCTTACAGCTTAGAGCTTGGTTTAACAAACTCCACCTTGTTGGTGCTATGGTCAAGTTAGCTACCATCAGTATTTATCACCTCGGCTTTCACCAAGATGACAGCCTTTCAAAGGCCCTCTAGGGGATGACTTACCAAGTACCAACCTGCTCAAGTCCAACCTCGACAACATCACCATCCTTGAGCCAGACCTGAGGTTTTCGGCCCATTCCTACTCCAGATGGCCTTTCGAGACGTTAGCTCAGGGTGTCACGATAAGGCTAATCGCTATTCAAAAGATCCAGTATCACTTACGTTCCGGTGAAGATTAGGTCTCCGGGCAACAGAGTTGCTGCGTTGCTGAGAAATGAGACCGTCTTCCTCACATTAAAGATCATATCGGATGTGTTGCCGTCCTATAATTCCCCAGAACCGCTGTCAGCCGGAGGTCTGGGTGCCGCGGAAACCCCGCTCAGGGCCTATGATAGTACTTACCTGAACAGTCTCGCCGTTCACCTTGGTCCAGATCTTGAGAGACTGAGGGTCCTTGATGACCCGGCTACTCACAATACCCGGGCCGTACGGCGCCCAGCCATCAAATCCCTTGCCGAGCGACCACTGGCTACCCCCGTTCTTGATCTGCCAGTCACGGTGAGAAACATCATTGCCGATGGCGTACCCGAGGACATAGTCCAGGGCTTCCGCCTCTGACACCTCCTTGCAGCGCTTGCCGATGACAATAACAAGCTCGCATTCGTAGTCAATTCCGGTGTCTTTCTGGGCCATGGAGTTGATGGGAATAGGATCACTGGCGCTGGCCAAGGCGGTCACGGGCTTGTAGAAGAGAATGGGAAATTTGGGCTCTGCCATGCCCGACTCCTTGGCGTGGAGTGCATAGTTGAGGCCGAGGCACCGGACAGTCCTGGTCTGAGACAAAGAGAGTGGTGCGAGAAGCAAGCCGATGTCAAGGACCTCGTCAGTGACCTGATGCTGTCCAAATATATCGCCGGTTATGATCCGGGCTTGCTTGGCCTTTGCGATGTCGGTTATACCCCGAGGGAGGATGGCGTCGCCGTGGTAGGTTCGGCCATCTCTCGCGACGAAGCGGACGAGTCGCTAAGAGAAAAATGTATCAGTGGACATATCTACTTAATTTTTCCGGTACACGTTTTTCTTCTTAAACTTGTTCTTTTGATGCTGCGATGAGATGCAACATGAGACAAGGTGCAATTGGTAGCCGGATGACGTGCTGGGGTTGATGAGACTCGTCCACCTACCGAAAATGCAGACATATCTTTTTTAATTTCTGAGGGTACTGAATTTCGTGATTTGGTAAAGACAAGTTGCGGATGATAATCCGAGCTTCAAGATCTGTGATATTGAGAAGATATACGATGCAATTGAGAAGACGGATAGTGGCGGTGGTAGGTATTAATACAACCGGAGGGGATATCGGAGGAATCGCCGCCGAAGTAGCCTGAAGAAGCCGATGAGCTAATTACCTATAACGGAATAGAAACGGAGAGCTCAAGAACCATAGATTATTCCCGGGGTTGGTGCTCTTTTTAGCTGGGGATGAGATAAGGTAGTGTTGATCGTGTATAGGGTATTTGAATCTCAGAGCCTAACGGGTGCTCGGTAAACTGCAGGGTAGAATTTCATGCTGTTTTTCCCGTTGACTTCATTACCGAACTGGCTTTTCCCATCTGCATCCAATTGGCGAAAGCTTTCATCGAAGCGTGTCGGACCGGAACGATCGCTATCCCGGGTCGCAATGCGTCTTTCTGGTCTGCAAAGAGAGGTGCTGGCGCTCTACCGCCGGTGCTTACGGGAGAGTCGGAAGAAGCCCGAGGTAAGCTTGTGTAACTTCAATCGCAATATCGAATGCTTGGACTTATAACCTGAATACTGCCGAGTATATATACTAATGCCCTTTCCTTCTTGGATGCAGAGCACCCGTGCGCACTTTGAACAGTTTGCTAGGTTGGTAGCATACGCCCTCTATATTCACCTTGACTCAAGTTTGCACGAGTATTCAAGTAAACTTACCTACTAACAAGTCAATCGCAGGACGGAATTCGCTCGGAATCTGGCTCTTGACAAACGTGATTTCGCTGCCATTGAATTTCTCATCCGCAAAGGGCGCAGGCAACTCGAAACCTATGCCTCTCCGGGAATCAAGGACATCCACTGATTACTCGATATCGTCCTCATTGCATCCCCGCAACATTATGTCGAGGAAGCCACTCTTTGCCAGCGTAAACAGGCAATGAATTGTGTATTCAGCGCCTCGATTTTAGGCATATTCTCCGTATCTTACTTCTTTTCATCTTTCATGGAAGTCTCAACCTCGCTGCTACCTGCCCACTATGTATCCTATAGACTTCCTTAACAATGTACATGAAGCAGCCTCGCGGTTTCCCTGGACTAAGGAAAGTAATTCTTTCAAGGTCCAAGATCACAACATATGTCATTTCCCACTCCACCTTGGCCTTCCCATACCATCATGGGCATGTCCATCTTTCTTGGAAAATTCTTACAATGACACCGTTAGCATCTATCCCAGAGGTTTCTCATTCCAACTTGGATAGTAGGGCCAACCAGTCTCGTCAACCTCGGGTCTCCTCCTTTGAACGAGCTCGACGCCGCTCTCGTGTTTTGATCATTTCCAGGCACCCGTCCCGGCCTCAGCGAAGAATTGTCTCCCCGCAATCGACGGCTCAGCAAAACCAGAACTACCAGAACTCGAAATCTTTTGGAAAAGGTACCCCGGCGGCTTCGTATAGTGGAAGTAGGGCAGCAGAAATCTCAGCAACAAAACAAGATGGCTCTGGCGCTCAAGAAAGGAAGGCCACTTTTGCAGACATCGCTGAACCGGATTCACCATCTCAGAGCATATCGGCGCAATCAGACGGCACTATTGATATTGATTCATTCCCTCTTCCGCCTTCGCACAATAATAACCTATTTCCCTTGCAATCTTCGGTCCACAATGGTGCAACGGAGACTACCAAAATATACAAATCGACGAACGACTCATCTTCAGCGAGAGCTCTTCTGAGGCAGCAGGTTTATAATAGAAAATTGCCATCCAAGAACCCTTCGATAAACACAGACTCATATTGCCATAGCCCAAGCTCTATCACAGCAAAAGGCGTGGCGAGTTCAAGGTCTCCGAGGCGCAGCCACGTAGACACTGACTTGATCAACATAATAACAAAGAGCGTCGCGGAACAAATTAGCGCTATGTCCCAGGTAAACTCGCCAAAGAATCTAGATAGACCCGCAGATTCTTCGCGAAATTCCCAAGACAATGCGTCCCGATCTCCGAGCCAAGTCAAGGCACTTGATACGTTCACAAGGGAACTCCAGCGGTATGCGGAAATTGTCGGCGCGGCAGGGAAGTCTCCCACATTCACGCCGACACCTTCCAAATCTTCAGCGACTTTGCGCACGGTATCTGCGTTACTCCCTTTTCGTTCCGAGTTCAACGCTGCTGGGTTAGCGGTAACCTCCAAAGACCAACGACATCAGGATGCCCAAGCATCGACAAAAGTGAAGGTTACCGGGCACAGGCCTCGTGCCCGCCACCATGGTGCAATTAATTCAAAGCGGTTTCGGGGTTTACAGGTGGATGGCAAGGTTGATAGCCTTTCAGAACCGACCACAGCCGTTGATTTTACAAGTCCGACGAATACAGACATATGGAGAAGATCCCTTATTGACAAACTACCACCAAGAAGGAATGTGCTGTTCCCATATAGACCCCGGTCAAGGCGTTCTTGTTTGCCTTGCCTCCCAAAGCGACGGATTCGATTGACCAGTAAAAAGTCCTCCCATCGGAGCGTCAAGATTCCCCCAGGATATGTCAGGCGGTTATCTCAACAACCGAAACCAAGACATAACAGCGAATCTAGGAACGTGATCTCGCAAGTCCCTTCGTCCCACTATTCACAGAAAGATGGACATTCGAATTCAAGACATCTCGAAACTGATGATAGTGATGAGCCCACGATCAGAGTTCCCAAAGCAAACACATTGAATGCAGTATTGGGTTTACGAAGGAAACGCAAGACTATAGCTTCACCGCGTCTTCCAAAACAAAGAAAATATAAGCCTCCGCGCGAACCGAAGGAAATTCAACTATTCCCACATGATTATGCTGCCTACAAGTCTAGTATGGATGCCAGCAACTCAGATCGAGTTTCCTCTCGGCCGGGCAATGGTAGTCTACCAGAATTTCAGAGACAGAAGGAGCACGTCCCTCATGATCAACCACAACAAACTAGAGTTGATTATGACGCCTTGTCTATTCCTGAGCTACCACCTTTACGCCATCACCCAGATAGAAAGACAGCACAAGCACACTCTCTCCGAGACGCTTTTAGCGACAGGCTGACTGCTAAAGCGGTGCGGGAGCTATATCGCCAAGATCCCGGCCGTTACCCGGTGCAGCTCCCTCCCCACCTCCGCACAACGTTCTCTCCCCCAAAGCCTCCCGATATCCCTTGTCGAGTATCTTCCAGGAGATGCCAGACTACCACGAGTGAAAGTAGCTCAAGCACGGCTCAAGTCAATGATCGAGACGTGCTCAAAGGCCTACACATCGCGGCGGCGGCAGCCTGCGACGAGAGCGTTCATACAACACTTCATAAGAACACAGGACTGAACGTTCGGCGTTTCCTTTCGGAACTAATGGCTTTAAGTACTTTGAGCCAAGACCAGCCAGCCGAAGACAAGGAGAAGCAAGTGGAGCGGCGGCGAGAGAAGATAAGAAAGCTAAAGCAACAAGTTCGGGCATCCCGTAAGAGGATGCAAGAAGGCTCGAATGTTATATAATACTCTTTTTAGATCGAGGGGCCTTTTTGAATTTTGTTAACCTTGTTTTTATGGATTACATCACTGGGATATGGCTGGCATGGCTTGTTACGCCGTTAGATCATACTTATGGATTTGACAACCTAGGCTCGTTATCATTATACTATTGCCACCGAAATCAACATTTATGCCCACAGCCATGGCAATCCTTGCTATCCGATAATCAGATAGATCAAATTATACCTAGACTTCTTCCATGAACATTTCGATACAGTTCATCTAATTATCTACCTTCTTTCGGCACAAATCATATCATAACATAGGCTTGTATAGGGTATATCATCTACCAAGGTGAAAACACCATGTACATCACTCGTCATTCATACCGTCGTTTAGACCCTCTTCTGATCCGGCGCTGCCTCGTCGTGAGCAGCTAAGATCTCGGCCTCCTTCTCAACCTGCTCCAAGTTCAACTCAGCGACTTGGGCGTCATCGCCATCAAACACCCTTGCGAGCTCTTCCAGGGTGGGACCCTTGGTCTCGACGTAGAGAAAGTATACAAAGCCGAGCTCGAACCCGATCCAGCACTACAAATGATTTGGTCAGTGTTAATTTTTTCAATGTGGTATATCAAATGATTGATGATGTCCTTTGCGAATCAACAAGACGTACAGTGTAGATGAGGTACAACTTCCAGTTGTGGCCCGCAAACGCCTCGAAGGCGACGGGGTTGGCGTAGTTGTTGAGGGCGAGGGCGGCCTGCACGCACGCCTGGACGACGAAGAGCCCCTTGGCGCGGAGCTTGTAGGGGAGGATCTCGAGGGAGTAGCCGATGACGAGGCCGACCCAGGCGGTGGAGTAGAAGATGTTGAAGAGCCAGATGAAGAAGATCATGGCGTGGTTGGCCCCGGGGGCGCCGCGCTCCTCGTAGAGGGCGGAGGAGAGGGTCCAGAAGATGAAGGTGAGGAACATGCCCGCTGTGGCGAGGATGAAGATGGGGCGGCGGCCGATCTTGTCGACTAGGAGGGCCATGGTGACGGAGATGATGAGGGCGATGGAGGTTGTTCCGGCGGAGAGCTGGGGGTGTTGTTTAAAGATTAGTGGTCTAGGAAGTTGTAGACTAAAAAGGGGGAGGGGAAGATTAGGCACTTACACCGAGCTTGGTGGTGGAGCTCTTGATGCCGACGCCCTCGTAAAGGAGGTTGGTGTAGTTGGAGATGATGGCGTTTCCGGACCACTGGGAGAAGAAGCCGATGGAGATGAGGATGATGAGGCGGTAGCGGTTCCCGGGGGTCCTGAAGAAGTCCAGGTAGCTGGTCGTCTTCTTGTTCTGGAGCTCCATCTTGATGGTGTCGCGGGCCTCGCGGAACTCGAACTGGACGGTGGGGTGGTTGCGGTCGCCGTTGCCGTGGTACTTGGCGAAGATGTCGAGCGCCTCGTCGAACTTGTCGTGGGCGATGAGGAAGCGGGGAGACTCGGGAACCCACCAGATGAACATGAGCTGGATGACGGAGGGGAACGCCTGCAGGATGGCGGGGACGCGCCAGGACCAGTCGTTGCTGATGTAGTTTGTGCCGAAGGAGAGCCAGGAGACAACTGTTTACTCACGGTTAGCTGCCGATTATAGATATTGTGTACAACTTTATCCCCTTGGTTCTGCTGTGGGGTAGGGATACTCACTCAGAGCACCGACATTCCACAGGCAGTTGTAGATGGTGGTGAGGCGACCACGATGCTGGGGGTGGCAGACCTCGGTCAGAAGCGTGGGAGAGCAGAGCTGAGTGAAGGACACGCCGAAACCAAGGAGGATACGGCCTCCGGTGAAGATGCCGATGCTGGTGGCGGCTCCCTGCATTACAGCCCCGGCAATCATGAAGCAACATCCCAAGATAATAGGGGGTTTGCGGCCAAGTCGGTCCGCTAGGAAAGGGCTACACAAGCGCTCTGGTTAATAAATGGCAGATGATGTGGGACTATCAGAGAACTGGAAACATACGCCAGTGGCAAGGAGACCAGGGAAGCAATTGTGTAAAGAGCAACTAGAAGACCCAGGAATGAACCGCTGGGGCGGTCAAAGTATGTCTGCCAGGTTTCGAAATTCTGGACAGCGTTGAAGAAAGAGCTGAGTTGTGGAATTGATGGTTAGTATGCCATATGAACGATTGTAAATCGACGAATAGATGATCGTCTTAGGGGATCTCTGGGTAGAGACGGGGCTTTGGTCAGATCTCACCCATCGTATCCGTTGGTTGCAGAAGCAATACAGAGAACACCGGCATAAAAGTAAAGCTTCCTCAGACCCGGGTCCTTGTACCAGATAACATGCTCAAATTTGGGAGCTTCATCTTGTGCAGCTGCCGACTGGTCCACAGTCTTAGCTTTGAACTTGTCTAGAAGATCAAGGCGGGCCATGTTGAAAAGGAGGACGGGAAGAGCAGAGTCGACCCTGAGAGTTGAGTGTTGCTAATGGTTGAGTCTAGAGGACCTGACGATAGATCTACATCATTAAGACTGGGACCTGGCCACCAGCTCCTTTTTATACACAAGCAAACGGACCCGTGATGACTCTCGCTGCTACGACGGACAGGGTAGAGCATGATGGCACGCCTGCTTGCTCCATAACACAAACCAGCTACTATAGCGCGGACCCTCTGTTCGAACGACATGGGGATGTGTGGAGATGGATTTAGGAGATGGGGTTCTGAGTGGGCGGGTATCATGATCCAATTACACGCCTTTGGATAAGTTTACTTTCCCCATTTCTCGTAAATGCATGATTTAGGTTGTTGTGAAAAAGGGCCAAAGGGTATGTAGTGGGTTTACTGAGTTATGTCCATTGTCAATACTGGTTCATATGAAGCGGCATAGATGATGAGGGCTCGGTCTGGGTGTATAAGAAGGTATATAGCTGCATTCACTGGTCCCGAACATCACGCGGGTATGCAAATCACGAACGGCTCTCCTCCGCGAAGAACGGTGGCTTGATCCATGCTATCCAAACTCCCGGCACTAGAACAATGGAGAGGAGTGCTATTCAGCCAATATTTAGTATATCGTAAGTAGCAATCGCCGTGCGGAGCTCCCCATCCAACGAACCCACTATGAATGAGGAGAAAGCTCGGAGGAGAGAGCAGGGAAGACCACCCCCGCGCTGGGGCTGCCATTTGGTTATGTTCAGTTAATTTCTGGGGTCGCGTAATATGTGGTTCTACAACCTTTGCCTGGGGCCTCAATTTCTGGACCAATACCCATCGCCAGCACTCAAGAGAAAGGCATTGTGTCTGTCACCGGTCAAGCTGATCAATTGCCAAGGAATGGGGCTCTTGATCGCTTGCAGTGCCGCCAGACCAGGCCAGGTCGGACCAGGCCGACTTCGGCATGGCCCTGTGCCTCAGATGTCGTCGCCAGTCTGTTAATGGCTGGGATTCATATTACGGTTAAATCCAGGGTCTGTGTACATTTAGGCAATTCGTCTTGCCGCGTAGGACGAGTATCCTCTATCTTGCATAGGGAATTGAACACCGGGAAGGCAAAGAAAGAGATGGGGAACGGCTGGATCTCGGTAGTCTTGATGCGGACTGGCGTGACGACTAAAAGCCTGAAGGCAACATTATCAGCTTGTTTGATGTGGCATGATACGCCGACATGGTGATTGTTGTTGAGCTCGTCGCTTTTGATATCCAATCCCATCGTAACAGGGAGTGGCATCGCGAATCGGAGACTGCTCTTGGCAGGGCTTGATGATCCCATTATTCCCACGAGCCGTAGGGACCTGCCTACATAGGCAGAGTGTGGCTGACAAGTGCCGTGATGAAGAGGAGCTTCCACGGCCTGGTTCAAGCCATCATCGGCTCTGCATGACTCCTGTGCAGCTGATCAGGAGGAGCTTCATGACATGCGCTAGGGGATAACTGCCTTATTTCTGGGTAAAAGGCTAAATATCGGCAGCAGTTCGTAGCTACCCAAGCTTCCAAGCTAGGCAGCGTATGCTAATTTATTTGATATTGTCTTTTGTTGGTCAATCCCTGGATACCGAGGGCGAAGGATGCAGAAAAGAGAAAATGAACGATGCGACGACAGAGGTGTTGATTTCGTTGGGTGGAAGGTACATTGCCAGTGCTGACCAAACCCATTGTCGCTGGTTGGTTATTTAGCGGCTCGCACTTGCTATTCGTCTTATGCAGGCTATGTTCTGGCGTCTGTATCGCAGTAGATCCCATTTACGATCGATTGATACTCCAATTACTCAATAGGTACTATCCATTGTCCAGACACCCTGCTACACCACAAGATCCCTCTACATAGTACGCGGCGGTGATTTGTGACACAGCCTGCATACCATCGCTTTCACGTGGCTGGCTGCCACCAGCCTGGACCGTGCACACACATCATCGTCTGATCTGCCACCCCGCCACAGCCTGAACGCAAACGCACTTCATCACCTCCATGATCCTGACCCCACTATGAACTGAGTTGACCGGTTCATCCATAACATAATGGAGCCCAGCGTGATAAACGCGCTACGCAGCAATTTCTCCGCCAGCGAGACCGACAAAGAGCATTTCTACCGGTGCTGGTCGCGAACCAGCTGCCCCAATTGCTTGGACGCGGAGGGATGCAGCTGGTGCCCATACGTAAGTCATGCTGACTCGTCCAACCATATAATGTGCATCACCCGGTAGCTAGTAGATACTGATGAGTGAGATGTCAAGTCTTGGTCCTGTGTTCCCAACTCGCACAAGATTCCCTTCCTAGCACCAGCATATGACAAGCAAATCTGCCCAGCCTGGCAAGAGCAATGGGAAATCAGGACACGACCGCTGGGCTGTAATGTCTCATCCGTAACTACGCTCACTGCGACCGTCTCGATCGTGGGCACCTTTGTCGTGCTTCTCCTAGCATTTCTCACCATCCTTGCGGCGCTACGCATCCGACGGTATGCAAGGAAGAAGGCATGGCGGGTTCCTTGGCGAGCTCGGCCAGCGCGCGACAGAGAGCAGGAGCCGCTCCTACGGTCACAAGAGGCAGGGCAGGGCGCAGAGTGATGCTTCCCTAGCTACTTTTACTGCGCAGTGCTCTGCAAGGGACCGGCAGAACCAACGCAAGGCCAAAGACACCGGTAGTGCATCGACTTCCTTACGTGTCCTACTCGATTATGATGGCATTCATTCAGCCTGAGCTAACAGGGGGGATTATCGCAACCTCATCGCCGGGTTGGATCACCAAGCCCTCGCCCTCGGCGGACGTTTCAGCTGGAACGTCTATATAATCAAGGTTGATCGTCACGAGACAGGAATCAAGGATCTGTGTCTTGATTCCTGGGTATTTTGATTCGAGCTGCGCAAACAGCTGCCCCAGTGGTAGCGGAGCGTGTAGTTGTTCCCTTTCCTTCCCAGTAATCGAGCTCGCCCCGGCGAAGTACAGAATGTCAAAGTATTCGACACCGGTGTCTGGAGTAGCAGCGGCCATGGTGATAGGATGATGTACTAAACTTTGAACATGTTAGCCTACAAGTTCCTTCTCAATCGAGGCAAGGACAAGTAAATGTGAATCAAGTTCTTGGGTCAGAGATCTTGGTGATAAAAAAAACATCATAAATGTTCAGGTAATACATGCTTATTAGAGCATCATTCCAAGTGGGTAGGGGAGTGTAAATTGAAATATTACGCAGTAACTTACCAGTGCTACTCCGGATGCATTATTGGCATATTGCCATCATTACCATGGAATCTGTAGATTGGTGGAAGAGAAAGAAATGTTTTTTTGTCCCCAGCTTGGGCTTAATAAATGGAACCCACGTTCCGCCAAGCACGTGACCAAATTCTCCTCAACCCAACCACTTGTAATATGGTTCGCAAGGTAGCTCATTGGGAAGAAAGATGAAGACATTGTATTTTGGGTATCCCGGCACCGCTGTAATGCTATATGTAGCTTTTATATCTACTAATTCAATTTCGACATCCTCTCTTCCAAATCCTTCACCCACCCCTGCATCACTTTCATGTTGCTTTTGACGGTTTCATCCCCCTTCCCCATTGTGCTTTCCATCTTCTCGATACCGCTTCTCCATTGCTTCAACTCGGCCGCCATGTCGGCCTGGTCTTTCTGGATCCGGTCGAGCGTTTCGCTGGCAGTGGCCGCATCGGCGTGGATGGCTTTCAGGGACCGCAGGCGGTCCAGGAGAGGCGGGAGCATCGGCGTGAGGTTCTCAATCGTGGGCAGGATCGCGTACAGGGCGTTGATCTTGGCGTCCTGCTCGGAGTCCTCCTCCCCGGGGGTCGAGACTTGTTTCCCCAGCTCCTCCCTCAGCGTCTTGGCCTTCTCCCGCGACTCGTTGAGCTTGTCCTGCTCCAGGGCGAGGGTGCGGACCCTCCGGCTGATCGCGTCCAGGTTGGCGGTCGTCGCCTGCGAGAGCGTTGTGATCTGCTTGTCCAGGGAGTCGAGGGTGGGCAGAACGGCTCGGGGTATGCCTTCGGAGTTTGCTTCAGGGATGGACGCGGAGCTGATGCCGAGACCCTTCTCCAGTAGTAGTAATCGGCGGTCGAAATCTGCCGCCTTAGCCAAGGCGTGGGTTTGCTCGTACGACGGGGCGTAGGTTATTGTGTAGGTGGCGCCTTGTTCCCCTGACAGCTCTGCATCGTCTGCCTGAGCAGGTTCCGGGGCGCGCTGGGTCGGCCGGAGAGCGGTTGCGACCCCCACAGGCTGGGATATCTGGTGCAGAACCTGGCTCAAGCTGTCCAACCGCTCCGTCGCCCCCGAGTCTCCCGCTTCCGTAGATGAAGCCGTAGCTTTCCTTCTGGAATATTCGTCCTTGGCTTCCTCCACCTCTCGCTTCAGACGGGCGATCCTCCTCTCAAGACTCTCGTCGTCGTCGTCATCTGATAAGTCACCCAGCTCTTCCGTGCCGTCCTGTAAGATTCGCTGCCGGCGACTCGACGCCTTGTAAGACTTTCGCTTCCCATCAACGCGATCCGAGAAATCGACCCCGTTGGCATCGACACTCGCGGGCATAAATCTGGAACGAGCTTCGTTGATGCGGAGCCGTGACCGCGAGATCGGTTGGGTATCGTCCTCGACATCGAAAAACTCATCGTCCGAGTGAGTGTGCGCTGTCGTCGTCTGGATAATCCGTGAGCCTCGCGACTAGAAGGGGCGGTCAAGGAGAGCGAAGCATACTGGGACCGTGGAGACATCATCGGTCAGTTCTGGTGTCTCGTATATATCAGGGGCATCGTCCTGTCCACAGTTAGCTACCGCGGTATTGCATTGAGTGGAAAGAGTCCGGGGAAGCATACCATGTCCGGGAGCCCGGCATATTTACGTTCGCGTGCCGCCATGCCTAATTACTTGCTCGGAGGACGTGTCGCGATTAGGTTGATATTCAGGCTTAGGTCGGTTGAACACCAAGAGCAAGCCTCCTCGGCTCCTGAGCTGATGGGGGGGGTTCTATATTGCTAAAGCGGCGGGAGCAGCTGCCTTCGCCAGCACAAAGATCCAATGCGGTGCACGCCAACAAAATGAAGTCAAGGACGAAAAAGAAACGTGAAGGCAAACGGGGCTGCGGTATGAGATATGTGGTTGGATGGTGGTGCAGCTGTGCAACCATGCAATGCAGCCAGCTGCGGGTACACGCACTGCATACGATGAGTAACTTTTGAAGGCCTGTGGTAGCCTGTAACAAGCTGGAGCAGGCCACCTGCCAGCACACCCCGGCGCTGAAAGAAGCTCATTACTGGTCCTGGCAGCCCATTAATAGCCGGGAACTGGGTCCACCAGGACGCACAGGGCGGCTAAGCATATGCTAAGCACCTGCATATTGATTGCATTGACCTCCCTCGCGATCAGCATCATAACATCATCGTCACGGCCAGGAAGTCAAGTGTTCACTGCGCCTTGAAGCGTTGGAAGGCATTGTACGATATACTTGGCGGCTGGGCTCCCATTTCCAGGCTGATGTATTGTCTTTGTCGTCGAGCTTGATACATGTTTTGGGACGAACCCAAATCCTTATCGATTGGGGGTCAGAAGTGAACCCGTGGACTTTACCTCAGCTTGGCTCACTTTCCACGATTCAAACTTCTGGCCTAAAATGTCTGTCAGACGCTCTGGTCTGAGCTATGCAGACCCAATCAAACCTCTCCTCAGAGTTGTTGGGGGGAAATCTCGCGCCATGTATCATTCAAGAATGACTGAGGACATAGATGACTCCGCGTCTCCTGACAGCAACCATGGCAGCTGTCCAAGGCCATTCAAGTACGGGATTTCAGACCCGATATCAGACAGCGAGAGCTCAGGGACGCGCTCTCATCTCAGGCAGCCCCATGATTCAGATTCGGATGACACTGATGAGGAGAGGAGAGATCGGGCTGCTATTAGCCGAACTACATTCGGCAAGTCGAAACCCGCACAGAGGAGCAACACCAGCCCCAAGCGGGGACGGCAGCTTGCATCTGGAGGAGCCACAGAGGAGACCAGGGATCAAATTCAAGCCAAGCGAAAGAAGCTGGCTGACGAGAATGGACGAGCGAGCACCGGTCAAAAGAGGAAATCGATGTCGAGTTCCCAACAGAGCAGAGCTTCTGAGCCTTCATCCAGTGCCGGGAGCCACTTGAGTGAATCCAACGGCTTCACCAGGAGGCAAAATGTCAAGGCTACGTATGGTGCGAGCAAGAAAGGGAAACAAACGTTCAATATGGTTAATATGTGGAAGAAAGCCAGTTCTGACGGTGAGAGATCCTGAAAGCAGTGTATTCCAACCAGTTTATCTAACTACCAGCAGCAAAATCAAAACCCGTATCAACCACTTTCAAACACATACCTGGCTCGGATGACGAGTTTAGTTCCCCGAAAAAGGCATCCAAATTCAAAATGCCAAAGGGCCTGGAGTCCCTCCCCGGTTCACAATCCCCCATTGCTAAGTTCAAGTCATTTGATGACGACCTCCGCAGCCCTTCTCCCGAAGCTAAGACGAAATTTGTTCTTCCAACCGGCCTGGAAGACTTGGATTCCGAGGATAAGTCACCTCCACCAATCTTCAAGTTTTTCCCAGGGACCCAGGTTGCAGAAAGTGCAGACGTCGGAAATCATGATAAGTTCATGGCAACGCTGATGGATAGCGACTCGGAGGATGAAGCTATCAACACAGACGATAAGCACAGTAAACCGACCGAAGAAATGGCGGTCTGTCCCTGGTGTGGCGATGCTGTGGATGCGGCGTTCTACAGAGAGTTCACCAAAGGTGTAAGAATGAATGTACAAAAACAGACCAGATTTTGTCACAAGCACAAGAAGAAGACGGCGCTCGACACATGGCGGGCGAAGTCGTACCCATCCATCGATTGGGACGAGATGCCAGGCCGAGTAGCTTCTCACCACGCCTTTTTGGCTGGCATTGTGAACGGAGAGCCATCTTATTACCGGACCAAGCTGGCGAAGAAGATCGAATCAGGGGCATCCCGCGCCATGAAGAAGGAAGAAAACCTCAACCCGGGATACTATGGCCCCAAGGGATTCAATATTATGTGTGACCTTCTTGTACAAAGGTTTACCGACTTACTCAAAGAGAGGGCGGTTCGCGACCCGGTCATCTCTGGGCGTGGGTCGGCGGCGTTTATTCAGTGTGTATTAGTTGCTGAGCTGGCTGTTCAGCTCATCATGCGCGACATGTCTGTGTCGGCCGAGGAGGCCAGAACCATCATGGAGGACAGTAAAGCGCTCGGCGAAATGGTTCAAGACGAATAGTATAGAGGTATTGGCATGAGAGATCAACCTCATCATGGCATTGTATTCATTGATGTCTTCAAGTACAGATCGGGGACTTCTTTAATTTAGATCATGTTCATAACGCAAACAAGCAATATAACGAGAATGCTTTTAGTAATGCAACACGTCTATGCGCAGAAACTCTTGTGCGCTCAACACCAAACACTTCTCTAGAGGAGCAAGGCAATAGCCTCGTATGGCCCCAGGGATATCTCGCCACTGCTTACATTCTCCAATGATTTCCCACCTGAGCTTACTAGTACCTCCTTGGCTTTGCCCTCGAAACCCCAACTCACTCGATCCGCAGAGAAGTTGCAAGCGATCAGCGCAGCAGCGCCATCGCTGGCTATACGCTTGTATGCAAACACACGCTCGTTGGGCTCGTCGACCAGTGTAAAGTCTCCATAGACGAAAATGTCCTTCAGCTCCTTGCGCTTCTCGAGGACCTGCCTCCAGTAGTGGTAGACTGAGTTGGGGTCTGAGACCTGGGCCGCGGCATTGATGGCCTTGTAGTTATCATTCACGCGCATCCAGGGCTCGTTCCCGCTCGTGAAGCCGGCATTGGACGTCGAGTCCCACTGCATCGGGGTGCGCGCGTTGTCTCTAGACTTTTTCTGGTAGTTCCTCTTGAGCTCCTCCTTGGTCTTCTCATCCGCAGTATCCTTGAACAAACTATATATAAATTGGTCAAATTAGCCAACGGTGTTTAGAAATACGGGGGATTAGGTTAGGACTCACCTCCAATGATTCAGGCAGTCGACATCCTTGTACTCCTCCATGGGCCAGTCCTTGGGGACGTTTGTCATCCCGATCTCCTGGCCCTGGTAGACGAACGGGGTGCCGGCCTGGAATCCGAGGAAGACGGCGATGAGCTTGGCGCTCGCGGCGCGGTGCTCGGGGCTGTCGTTGGCGAACCGGCTGACGGAGCGGGGCTGGTCGTGGTTCTCGAGGTAGAGCGCATTCCAGCCGTCGTTGTCGTACATGAATCGCTGCCACTTGTTCGTGGTCTTCTTGAGCTCGGAGAGCTTCCAGTCCTTGGAGGAGAATTTGCCCCCTGGACCGTGATCGATGTCCATCCTGGCGCACAGAGTTAGATTCGAATTGGCTCATGGGAATATGCAAGGAGAGACTGGGCATACAGTTCAAAGTGGAAGATCATGCTCAGCTCTCCGCGGTCGGAGCGAACAGCTTTGATCAGCTGCTGCTCGTCGTGGACGCAGGGCATCTCGCCGACGCTAAAGGCATCGTACTCCTTCAGAATGGCCCCAAGCTCTTTCAGATATTCGTGAAGACGAGGTCCGGCGGCATAGAACTCAGAGCCGGGGAGCACGGTCTTATCAGAGTCGGGGAATGACTGGTCCTTGCTGATGAAGTTGATGACATCAATACGGAACCCGTCACAGCCTCGATCCAGCCAGAACCGCATCACATCATGCGCGGCTTTGCGGACGGCTGGGTTTTCCCAGTTCAGGTCGGGCTGCTCCGTGCAAAACAGGTGCAGATAGTACTCGTCAGTTTGTTCATCGTACTCCCATGCGCTACCTTAAGAGAGATTACCTTTAGCCCTATGCGTAGAATAGAATGACGGATATGAGACGGGGAAAGTTACCTTGGAAGTGACCTCCCCAGTTGTTTGGAGGCTGTCTGTTCCCCTGGGCATCGTACTTGGGAGGTTTCCAGATGTACCAGTCCCGGAATGGATTGTCCTTTGATTTCCGCGACTCCTTGAACCAGTGGTGCTGATCACTAGTATGGTTCATGACCAAATCAAGCACAAGCTTCATTCCTCGCTCGTGTAGCTTGTCCTTGAGCGTGTCTACATCTGCAATGTCACCATACGGAGGGTAAATCTTCTTGTAGTCACTAATGTCGTAGCCCTTCAAAGTGGTTGTTCCTCCGTTATTAGCTAAATGTGCCCCCTGGGACAGGCAGTCCGCATAACACGAGCACATACCATGTCAATCTGGGGACTATCGAATATGGGAGACAGCCACACGATGTCGACGCCGAGATTCTTCAGGTAATCCACACGAGAGATGATGCCCTTGAGGTCACCAACACCAGACCCGTTGGAGTCTTGGAAGGAGGCCGGGTACACCTGGTAGACGGAGCTCTCCTTCCACCAGGCCCGGCTTTGCTGTGTGGGATTTGCCATTGTCAATTACAGTGTTTACTTGTGCTCAACACAAAAATGAACAAAATATAAGAAAGTTTAAAAGGGGGGGTTAATCTTGCGAATTTGTCGTTCCGTCAGAGCTCTACTGAAATGCCCAGCCCACACCTGCGGGGTTCGGCGGGAGACTTGAGCTGTCGCCTCTCTGGCGATGTGGGCGCGAGTTTCGTCACGATTCCCCAGTTGGGCGATTGAACAGCCAGCAATGACCCATCTGGCCTTGGAGGGACGTATGTCATTCGCAAACCTGGGCAGATTGGCTGCATACCTGTCCACTCATCACCCACTTATTGCGGCGGTCTAACAGGAGATCAGGAGAAAATCTCGGACCGGCGTACGGGGCCGTCACGGTGGACTGGGTGCAAAGCCCTGCTGGCCAGCTCATGTAGGAATGCAATTCTGCCTAGGAAGCACTCGGCGATGTTTATCTGTTGGGGTTACAATTCCTGATTGCTAATACAGAGATGCATGGACATTGATGGTTGGCATCTCGTCTCCTCATGCACGGATACCCTATACCAATGGGCCACGCAGTCGGCCAAGCCAGCTTGGAAATTATGCCCACGAGCGATCGCTGCTAGCACGTAGATCCCTATAGACTCTATACAGGGTCAGATGCAGATGAGAAAGTCGCCTGATCAGGCTTGTCGGTCAAGACTAAAGTGTGTTGCAAGATGGGTGACACGGTCAGCCTTATCACATTTGTAAAAGAACCAGCATCGTTATAGGTCAAAGCCGATAGCCGTAGCGAGCAATTGGTGGCTGACCGCTAAGGTAGCAATTGAACTATATTGATTGTTTTCGAGTCTGTGACCTGCATTGAATCACTGACTTATGATACATGTTATTAATTAGGTTCATTTCACTAGCGAATCCTTCTAGCTGTCGTAGAACGTGGCCCATCTGCAACCACCCACCCTTCAGTCTGATGGCTCATCTCTCCTGTCACCCACATGGCTGGATGCTTCCATGAAGGTGTAGGACAGACTCCACCCCAATCGGCATTTGTTGACGCCAACAGGCATTTGGCGCATCGGCATTTCTGCACGACTCGTTGCTCCCTGAATCGCACAACCACACGGACCCTTCGCTTATGCTCCGGACGCAATTCACATCGCATCTGCATTCGCCGGGCAGAGCTGGATGGAACGCGGACTAGGTTAGTAGTAGGGGCTTTGGCCGCAGATTGTAGATCATAGGGAAGTCCAGGGTTCAGGGTTCGGGGCTCCACATGCGGCAGGTATAGCTCATTCCTACGTACATATACCTCCCTCACTGCTGCACATCAGATTCACCACACACTCTCGTCGGGCAAGGCAGAGCCGCGCTATCAGGGTCTGGGCTTACTCTTGCATCGGGCAATGAGTCGGGCGTGGTCAATCCCTCGCCGGCCGTCTGATGATGATGGGCAGCCCAGAAGCATCCAAGGTTCAGGTTGTCGAGTAAGGCCCCCCCTCCGGACGAAGGTGAGTTGCTAAGGACAAGCTTTCCACGGTGCCGTTGCGAAACCGAGCAAGTACCTGTTGCATACATGCCTCTGCTGGTCCCAAACTGGCAGCAGCCTAACTGCACATGCATGCGGAGGTGAGCACATTCGTAGCTCGCATGTATGTAGACAGAGCTCCTCGTGGCGGCATCTCTGCGCTATGCGCTAGCCTCCCTATCCGGGTGCCATGGGTTGATTCCCTGACGGAAGCGGACGACCTATTTATGAAATATCATTTATTGCCATCACCCGCGATAGCCTGGCGCACAGCGCGCGTCATGACAAGCCTGGGCTAGACGTGCGGGAAACCCACAAGTGAAAACTCATTTCTCCGTAGTACTGAGCAACAACGTGGCAGCCATCCGATCACAAGCTGATGAGGAAGCTCTCGCCGTGGGATGGATGGGACGGGGAGCAAGTACCGCCATGTACCCGGCATGTGCAGAACAAGGCGCTCTGCCTGACGTGCAAGATAAGCACCTTGAAACCCTGGCTGACTAGAGACGATGTATCTGCCCATCTGGTATGTGCTGGTCGCGAATAAGCTGGCAATCGAAAATGCACGTAAGAGTCTTGCCGCCGGATATGGCCAAGGGCGTCAGGCGACGAAGCTTCTGCTCGAGGCGACCTCAATAGGCCCGTATGAAGGCGTGCGACGAGGCAGCAGAGGCATGCAGCCAGATGGGGCCCCAGCAGCGGCCTGGAGGCGCCAACGAGGTACCGGCAAGGTACCTGGCTTTAGCCTTTTGGGGGCCCTATTTTTCTTCGAAGGGGAGGGGGGAGCCCGTGCATCAGCGCGTGGGGAGCACTACTGGTGGTGGATGGGTGCTGCTGTTAGCACATACGTATGGAGGATTTTGCTTTCGTGCACCTCCGCCTCCACTCCAGACCCAGCCCAGTCCAACCGTCAGCCATCTGCATCACATCCACTGTCCACCCGCCTTGTCCCAAGCTTCGGAACGCCTGCCAACACCTGAGTCGCACCCTCTCGCCGCCCGCCCAGCTTTCGCTTCTACGCCCGACTGTGCCCCTCACATCCAACACCGGCACCCGCCCATTCGCTCGGTCGAATTCATTCGTTTGCTCCAAGCTCCAAGGAGAGCCTGGGTCCCGTCCACCAATTCCGAGATCGAGGTCGACATCGACAACCCACGTTGACGCTGTGCTGTCGAGCCTTGCACCTCTGTACCGTCCCCCGCCGAGCACGTATATCTTCTGCGCATTGGCGGCTCTCCTCCTCGACTTGCTCTCTCGCGCATCCCTCGGCCGCTCAACCCGTCGCACGACGCTCGTCTCTCCCTCGCCTCCGACGCCTAGCGCCCACGAGTATGACTTGAATGGCGCACTGAACCGACAACCTTGCGCTCTTATGGTATGGCCCAGAGGCCAGCTACGGCCGTAGGTTGAACAATGACCAAAAATGAGGCCGTGAGCAAGCGCATGAGCTCTGTCCCGAGTGGTAGTGCCGGGAGCACACGGCCCTCCAACACAATGAAGCCGTCGCCGAACCAATCTGCCTCCGCTGCTGCGTACCGATCTCAAGCGGCGCCGCATCTTGTCGACGATGGCATCTCCTTGAGCAGGTGAGTGGCGACGCCGCAGGCTGAGAGCTCTGCCTCATCCTGGGGCCACTCTCTTGCCCGCTTCCTCGAATCTAACATTGTCATTAGAACTGTCTCGCACAACGATTCTATTCTCCCCGCCGTCCCTCAACAAACCTCTGCCGGTATACCGCACTCCTCTTCCTCGACATACAAGGGCCGTCGCACAAGCGACCTGGCAAACTACCGTCGTGACCTTGCCGTTCTTGATCTCTCTCGTGTGCCACAAATACAGCAACAGCCCCCCACAGCAACTGTGGCATCCCATGTCGCTCCATGGATGACCGGCAATGGCTCTCCCTCGCAGGCCAATGCTCCTGGCGCCGGGAGCTTCTACAACGATTCGAGCGACACCCAGTCCATAACATCGCAGATGTCGCCGGTCGGTCTGGCCCCCGCGTCCCGCTCCGGCCCGCTCGCTAGCACGTATGAATCGCCAGATGCCTCCTTCTATGATGGCCGCCGCCCGTCCGTTGCAAGCATTGCCACTGCAAGCAGTGGGGGTTCAAAGGCGAGCATGTCGCGAGGAGGCTTTCGGAAGCTTCAAGGATTCTTCGGCGAGGAATTTCCAGGACGAGATAGCTCGGAGATCAGCCTGCCCGGGTCGCTCCCAAGCAAGGACCAGCATTCTCGGTCTTATAGCCACAGCCGGCCTTCGCATCGTGACCGCAAGCAGTCGAATGCTACAGATTACACGAGGGATGCTTCTCCGTCATCGTCTAGGCCAAGAACACCCGTCCCTGCCGCCCCAGAGGTTGTTCCCTTCCTCTATCAGGACAACACGGTAAGTGGCTCCCATCGTTGTTTCCTTCAATTGCATGCACAACCACCCCACACTTTCAGCCGACGGCCGCCAATTTGCCCAGAGTATCCGTGCACACTTTCCATTTCCCCCAGGTACCCATAGAAAGTCTCGTCGGGTCCTCATCTAATTTTTTTTCTAGGATATTGCGCGGTTTGGTGAAGCACCTGTCCGGACAAGCTTGACTGGGCCCGACCGAGATCGTTATGTATCTGATGCCTCGTCGCAACACCCGCCCAAGTCCTCTTCCTCCTCTCGACCTAATCACTCCATTGTACACTTACCCGGGCATCATCGCCATAATAGGAGCCATGACGAGACTCGATCTCTGAGACCAACTGTTAGCCGCGAAGATTCTGTGTGGAGTGGCCAATACCCACCCTCACGGGAGCGGGGTGCACAACCCGGCGGAATGTTGAACGCACGCTCAAGAGCCCAGAGCCCGACCCCTAGTGTTAACAGTGTTCCAGCCCCAGGTTCAAGATCTGGCCATGGCGAGGACCAGTCATCTCCTGGCCACAATGGAAAGCTCGGCATATTTGGCCGGCTGCGTTGGCATCACAACCACAGCCAAAGGGAAAAGGAGGAGTCCACCAGTGCCTTATCCCGGTTGAAGAACCTTCCTCAGTCTACCAGATCCTTGCAGCCTAAGCACTCGAGGGCTGATCTCCATCGAAGAGATATCTCGCCTTCGCCTCTGCCAGGTGCTTCTAATCCCGATTTCGAGGCTCCTGAACCACCCCGAAACCCAACCCCGCGTGGTACTACTTTCAACAACAAATTCCCCTTCTCCAAGAAGAACCGTGGCCGTAATCAACAGTACTCGGAAGAAGATATTGGCCCGACGGACAGGCGGGAATCAGAGCACATGTACCACTTGGATACGAATCTGAATGACATGGAGGGGATTTTGACGCGAGCCCCAGCGCTACCCCCCATGGATGTGACCTTCTCGAGCAATGCTGATCCCGAGCGTCGGGAATCCATTGTATCTCCTGCGCCAAAAGGTAGATGGGATGCTCCCGACAGTTGGGCGGTGCGTCGAAACACCGACGATAATACGTTTCATGGCCCAGAGATGGATGAGATTCAAGCCACACCACGCCCCGATGAGAAGAAGACGCCATATTGTATACGAATATTCCGTTCAGATGGGACTTTCTCGACGCACTCCATGTCGCTGGACGCAAGTGTGGCAGACGTAATATCGCAGGTTGTTAAGAAGACGTACGTCGTCGATGGCCTCGACAATTATCACATTATTATGAAGAAGCAGAATCTCATCCGGGTCCTTGCTCCGCCCGAGCGACCACTCCTTATTCAGAAACGTCTGCTCCAGCAGGTGGGTTACGAGGACAAAGATCGCATTGAAGACGTCGGCCGCGAAGACAATACGTATCTTTGCCGCTTTATGTTCTTGTCTGCCAAAGAAAGTGACTTCCATTCGAGAACAGCAGACTTGACTGTATCTCGAACGCAAAAGCTCAACTACGTCGATTTGTCTGGTCGCAACCTTATTACGATACCTATCTCTCTCTACTCAAAAGCAGCTGATATCATCTCGCTCAACCTGTCTCGAAATTTGTCGTTGGATGTCCCAAGGGATTTCATCCAGTCCTGCAAGCATCTGCGCGACATCAAGTTCAATAATAACGAGGCCAGAAGACTCCCGCCGAGTCTGAGCCGCGCTAGCAAGCTTACCTATCTTGATGTCTCAAACAACCGGGTCGAGCAACTTGAACATGCTGAGCTAGAGACGTTGAAGGGATTGCTGAAGATGAACCTCGCAAATAATCGCCTGAAGCACTTGCCCTCGCACTTTGGCGAATACAAGGCATTGAGAAGTCTCAATATTTCCTCCAACTTTCTGGAAAAGTTTCCTACATTCTTATGTCACCTGTATAGTCTTGTCGATCTCGATCTCAGTTTCAATACCATCGGTAGCCTCCCCGAAGATATTGGTCTGCTCAAGAACCTGGAGAAGCTGCTCATCACGAACAACAGACTTTCGCACCAAGTGCCTAGTTCGTTTAAAGATATGATGAGTCTACGTGAACTTGACATCAAGTACAACGGCATCACATCCATCGACATCATTTCGGAGCTTCCCAAATTGGAGATCCTCTATGCCGACCATAACGCTATATCAGCCTTTACTGGAAAATTCGAACGTCTTCGCCAGCTGAAGCTAAACTCGAATCCGCTTAATAAGTTCGAGCTTACACAAACCCTGCCGACTTTGAAGACCCTGAACCTCTCCAACGCCCAGCTAGCAAGTATCGATGCTACATTCATCCATATCCCCAACTTAGAGCACCTGATTCTGGATAAAAACTACTTCGTCTCATTGCCCGTACAGATCGGGACATTGCTCAAGTTGGAACATTTCAGTATTGCCAATAACTCTGTTGGAGAATTGCCACCACAAATTGGCTGCCTTACAGAGCTCCGGGTTCTCAACGTGCGCGGAAACAATATTTCCAAGCTTCCAATGGAAATATGGTGGGCGAAGCGACTTGAGACCTTCAATGCCTCCTCCAACGTCCTTGAGCACTTCCCGAAACCGGCATCACGCCCCCCTCGGGTTCCCGGAGAAGAACCCCAGCTTCCTACGCCCATGTCAAACGGGAAGCCCTCGCTCTTGGTGGGATCATTATCTTCAACTGGAAGCAGTGAGGAATTGTCCGATGAGAGAAGGCCTAGCCAAACATCGAGTACTCTGCTCAGCGTTGGGCCATCTCCGGTTCAAGATAGGAAGAGCTCCGTGGTGTCTGTCTATGGAAAAGGCGGACGGAAGACTTCAGTGGTTTCTAGGTCGACGTCACAGAATACGCTTGCAACCACACCGCCGCCTACATCGGCCCCTCCGACTAGCAGAAAGGATTCGAGCTTATCCTCAAGACTCACCTCGACTTTTGCGGGATCGCTGCGATATCTTTATCTCGCCGATAATCGCCTTGATGATGACGTTTTTGACCAAATAACATTGCTTGCTGAACTTCGCGTGTTGAACCTGTCATACAATGATGAAATTACGGATATGCCTCAGAGATCAATCAAGAGCTGGCCACAGCTGGTAGAACTCTATCTTTCCGGAAGCCAGCTGGCTAGCTTACCTGCTGATGACTTGGAAGAGTCGAGTCTCCTGCAAACACTTTACATCAACGGAAATAGGTTCACGAACCTGCCAGCTGATATCTCGAGGGCAAAGAAGCTCGCCGTTCTCGACTGTGGTAATAATTATCTCAAGTACAATATTTCCAACGTGCCGTACGATTGGAATTGGAATCTCAATCCCAACCTGCGATACCTCAACTTATCTGGCAACAAACGACTGGAAATCAAACAGACAACATGGGCGGGACAGGGTATGCCTGGACCAGGTGACGTGGACCGCGAACAGTACACCGACTTCAGCCGGTTGTTGAATCTCAGGGTTCTTGGGCTGATGGATGTCACACTGACACAGCCCAGCATTCCAGACCAGAGTGAGGATCGCCGAGTGCGAACATCTGGCTCCCTGGCAGGTCATCTCCCATATGGTATGGCAGATACGCTTGGCAAGAATGAGCATCTATCAACCGTAGACCTGGTTGTTCCTCGTTTCAATGCCTCAGAGATTGAAATGCTCCTTGGTCTTTTTGATGGACAGGCTCTCTCTAGCGGAGGCTCGAAAATTGCCAAGTATTTGCACGAGAACTTTGGAAATGTCTTCACCCAAGAGCTCAAAGCACTAAAGACTAGGCAAAACGAAACCCCCGCAGATGCTCTTCGTCGAGCATTCCTGGCTGTGAACAAGGATCTTGTAACAGTTTCCATTCAGCACACCGAAGATCGCCCTAGAACGACGCATCGATCCGCCTCTCAGCCGCTCGTGCTGAGCAAAGAGGACCTTACCTCGGGTGGTGTTGCTACCGTGGTCTATCTACAGGGAACCGAGCTCTACGTGGCCAATGTCGGAAACGTCCAGGCCATGCTAATTCAAACGGACGGCACGCATAAGATCCTGACCCGTAAGCATGATCCTGCTGAGCCGTCCGAACGGTCCAGAATTCGTGAAGCCGGAGGTTGGGTCTCCCGAAATGGTAGACTGAATGATACGTTGGAAGTGTCTCGAGCTTTTGGCTACAGCCATCTCATGCCTATAGTTCAAGCTGCTCCACATGTCAGCAATATGACCATTAGGGATACCGACGACATCATTCTGATGGCTACTAGGGAGCTTTGGGAGTATCTCTCGCCCGGGCTTGTTACGGATATTGCTAGGGCTGAAAGAGGAGACCTCATGCGAGCCGCGCAAAAGTTGCGCGACCTCGCCATGGCCTATGGCGCTTCGGGGAAGATCATGGTGATGATGATTAGCGTCGCAGACATCAAGAGGCGAATGGAACGTTCGCGACTCCACCGCGGCACGAGTATGTCACTCTATCCTTCAGGCGTTCCTGATGAAGCGCAGGCCTTGTCAACAAGGAGAGGTCGCAAGGCCAAAGGAGATGTTTTGGACTCATCACTCGGTCGTTTGGAAGCGGAGATTCCTGCCCCGACAGGTAATGTCTCAATCGTCTTCACCGATATCAAGAATTCAACGACACTATGGGAGATGTATCCTAGTGCTATGAGATCAGCCATCAAGTTACACAACGAACTCATGAGACGTCAGTTACGACGGATCGGTGGATACGAAGTCAAAACGGAAGGTGATGCCTTCATGGTTTCGTTCCCGACAGCCACGTCAGCTCTGCTCTGGTGCTTCGCGGTCCAGTTGGGTCTGTTGGATGTTAGCTGGCCTTCCGAAGTGTTGGGATCTGTTTCAGCGCAGCAGATCGCAGACAAGGATGATAATGTCATCTTCAAGGGTCTTTCCGTTCGAATGGGCATTCATTATGGTGACTGCGTGAGCGAGACGGATCCTGTAACGCGTCGGATGGACTATTTTGGCCCCATGGTCAATAAGGCAGCGAGAATTTCAGCTGTGGCAGATGGTGGGCAGATCACAGTGTCGTCGGATTTCATCTCTGAAATCCAGCGCTGTTTGGAAAATTACCAAGATGTCGACCGAAGCGGCTCTACGCCAACACCCGAAGACGCTTTTGAGGATGAGTCGTTTGCCAATTCTATTAGGAAGGATCTTCGATCTCTAACCTCACAGGGGTTTGAAGTAAAAGAAATGGGAGAGAAGAAGTTGAAAGGTCTCGAGAACCCCGAAATGGTCTATTCTCTCTATCCCCACGCACTTGCTGGTCGTATCGAGTATCACCAAGCGTTTGAGCGGCGTGAAGAAATTGGCGGTGACAAACCGGCAACTCTCCGTCCTGGGACAGCAGACGAGCTGAAACCCGAAATGGTCTGGGAGCTTTGGAGAGTCAGTTTACGTCTTGAAATGCTTTGCAGCACGCTAGAAACCGTTCGAGGACCCGGGCTGCAGCCTCCCGAGACAGAGCTGATCGAGAGGATCAAAGCACGGGGAGGTGAAGTGACTGAGAAATTCCTTTATAACTTCATGGAGCATCAAGTTAGCAGGATAGAGGTAAGTTGCGTAATAGCGTGCTGATTTTCTTTGATCACATAAGCTAATCGACCTTTATTATCAGACCTGTGTCTCTACACTCGCTATGAGGCACCTAGCCAGAGGCGAAGGGGTGTTGCGAGAACTCAACGACCTGCGCGGCCCAATGGCATCCATCCTGGACTATTTTGTTCAGCAGAAGAGGGAGCTTGAAAGATACAAAGACAAGTACGGTGATCTTTCTGACTCTGACAACGGAGTCGAAGAACTACAGAGCGAGGAGGCAAGCGACACGATGTTCACCAATGACCAAAGCAGCGAGTTTGAGCAGGATTAGACATCCGACAGCTACTTTCCGCCAACCCAGCGCACGAACCCTCCGCTGTTTAATAACCCTTTTACTCACACACGCCGACAGTAATCAATATTCAAGCTGCAAACTTGTCACAGCAGTTTATGTGAAATGACCTCGTTCTGTTTGGCGCCGTTCTGCTTATGTTGGCTACCAAAACATGGCTAAGACTTTGGGTTGATTTTTGTCTTTAGCTCATATGGTGATGGGTGATTTCCTCCTCTTGGCTTCATTTCCTTTTATTATTCGGACGCACTTGTTGTGGTTTGCCGTTGCTTAAGCATACTGTTTCGTGGTGTCTTTGGATGAGAAAAATGCAGAAAAAACTAGCGGGTTTATTGATATTGGGTGGCGGTGATACCCTCCCGGGATGGGAACCGCCAGGTATTGGACTATTCAGGCGTTTATGGGGGTTTGTAAGAGAGGGTGGCCAAGGCGGCTTGGCCCATTCATGTGCAATTGTTGTATTGATTACCGCGAACTTGGATCCCAATAGTCGCTATACTGAACATATTTTTGTTTCAAATCGCTTCTACTACTATTTGCACATGTGATTCCCGAATATGTTTTGATTTTGTCTAGCTACTGACGTTCCTTGACCCAGCCCAACTCCCTTTTTGGCAAAAATAAAGTAAAACAAATCCTCTGGGGAAAAGATAAGGTAATTATTGCTATTGAGAAGAAATTAACCGACCTACAACAACAAAGCTTGGTCAGGCCTTCCGCCGTCTCATGACGCGGATGCGGTTGGACATCCTCGGCCCGACCCACCAGCCACCCGTCAGCTTCCTCACCCGCTCGCGAAGGTTGGCGACGGCCAGACCCGCGCCGACGACCTTCTCGTCGCCCGGGAACGCGTCGACCGGCAGGAGGTGGCGGGGGTCGACGCTGCCCGGGCGGAGGATCTCGACGCCGTCGAAGCCCTGAATCACGGCGGCGACCTCCCAGCCGCCGCCGAGGGCGCGGCTAGGGTCCTCGAGGAGGGCGTAGTCGAACTTCTCCCAGAAGCTGGGCCACTCGAGACGGAGCATCCCTTCCGTCTTGTCGACGAAGAGGAGGGGCAGCGTGGGGTCGGCGTTGCGGTGCTCCGGGGTGGCGAGGGCGATGGGCAGGCCCGCCGGGTTCTGGTTGAAGAGGGAGAGACCCGTCATGCAGGTGAGGACGTCGGCGTGGGCGGAGACGGACGGCGGGTAGGTGAATTCATCATCGGTGTCAGTGGTGGCGGGGATGGGGCGCTGGATGGCGGACTGGAGCTCGGCCAGGGCCTCGCCGCCGGGGTAGTTGAGGGAGGAGAGCAGGAGCATGAGGGTGCTGATGGCGAGGGTGAGGGGTATGGAGGCGAGGAGGAGGAGATGGCTGATCTTGTACAAGAGGGAGCGGGTGCGTCGCTTGGTGATGAAATCGGCACCCAAGGCGGCTGCAGCAGTGAAGGGAGGGACGACGTAGAAGATGAACCGCGTTTCCTTGTGGGGTTGGAAGGAGTAGACGGTCAGGAAGAAGAGGCTGGGTATCAGCAGCTGCCTTGCGCTGTTCGATGTTCCCGGTTGAAAGAGTGCCAGGAGTATGAGGGGGCCGGCGAGAGGGTTGATCATGAGGCGAGGGAGGGCGGATGAGAAGTAGTAGTGCCAGGGCGACACACCCCAGTTGGAAGACGAGCCCTCGATGGCATTGTAATAAAAGGCCGAGAGTTCAGGCCACAGGAACTTTTGCCAGAAGTACGAGTCGATTGGAACTGATATCAGGAGGGAGATGTAAAACGCAGCGAAGAAGGAAATGGCTAGAGCCCTGACTGTGATGTGGCGGTTAAGGAGAAGATAGGCTCCAGTCCCGGTGAGGAGGATAGCCAGTTCCGACCTGAAGACGGCGGTGGCCATGGTAAGAAGGCATATGGCTTGCTTTCGGCGGTTCCAAGCTCTCGGCTCTGAAGCCCGTGGAAGAAGGAAGGCGAAGGCAAGGGTAGCTGATTGCCATGTTGTTAGTTGTTATTTACACAGGCGGCATCAGGAGGATCAATGCTTAACAGGCTTCGTGGGACAAGATACTTACTGGGACCAAAGGCGAACATATTAGGCAATGTCCGCGTCAGGTAAAAGATGACGTGAAATTGAGAAACCAGGAGAGCCACCCACCACCTGGCGGCGCCGACACCGTAGGCGTTTGCCAGAGAGTTCCTGAAGACGACCAGGCAGCCGGCGTTGAAGGCGCCTAGAACGGCCCTGACGATGAGCTGCGCATGGCGGAATCCCAACAGGGCAATCAAGGGCTGGCTGACGCCGGAGAGAAGTACAGGACCAATGAAGGTGCGGGGAACGACCCCGGGGAAGGTGAAGTGATCGTAAGTAGTGCTCAGGCGTTCATAGACATCCCCCGAAACGGGTGTGCCATAGACGAGGATGTCATGGGTTGCCTGCAGGTTGAAGGACTCCTCAACTTTGGTGTATGGCGCGTAGAGGAGATGAAGAAGCGGCAAGACAAATAAGAGAGAGACGGAGACGTAGTCTTTTGGATGTGAGCGGATGGCATTAAAGTCAGCTTAACACTTCACTTGTTTCGTTGCTGGGGTCATGCGTATAGTTGGGATGTGTGAAGCTCATTCTCATACCTAGGAACCTCATGGTGCCGGATTGAATGTGATCGGCGGCTCAATGCTCCATTTAGAATTACAAAGTTTTGAGTCTCTCGCCGTAGGCCGTGTGACTAGCTCACAGGAGAGAGAAGGAGGAAAGAAAGAGCCGAGTGAATGTCTCTGTGATATGTAGAGGCTCAGGAAGAGTTGACTGGCAGCAGGGATGAGGCACCGCTGTCGTTTGTCTTTAGGGAGGCGGCTGAGCACTGCACTAGCGGTTCCAGGCGTTGCACTGCAGAGCGTTTGGCCTGTTAAGAACACTTTACAGGGGCTAATCGGATCGGTTCAATCTTAGCCCGCCCGCCTCAACCATTTATTCTTAGCTGTCAACTCCAGCAGTCTACGGGAATAGCTTCTAAAGCGATCGCATACCTGTCAACACTCTTCTCGACCACTCCCCCTACCTCTCACCAACACCCATCACCCGACGACAAATCTCTAACACCCGCAATCAAAATGGCCACCGCTCTCGTCCCCGGACCAATTACCTACCTGGTCGGCAACTTCGTCTGGAGTACGAAACACCATCGAACCCCCCCGATGCGACCACCACGGCTAACCGCCCGCTCTCTCTAGTCAACGTCCTCCTCGTCAACGCCGTCGCCGTCCTCTCCGAGGATCGCTTCCTCGCGCGCAGTACGAACCAGAATTAACCCCTAAATACGAGAAAGTCGAACCACTAACTCGATCCTCTCCCCCATTTAGTCGGCTTGTCCCCCGCATCCCACGACCCTTCCTTCGGCGCGGGCCCCGACACCAGCGTCAAGGGCAAGATCATCAACCTAATATCCAGCATCCGGACTATCATGAGAAGTATGTCATCCCACACCTTTTAGCAAGCCCGGGGCGGGCGCCTCTCCCAACCCACCCAAGATCTTGCGGACTAACGGGCGTATTTCCATCGCAGTGCCGTTGATCTTCGTCAATTTCGTCCTAATACTCTACCTGCTCATCCTGGGTTAAACCCATCTTACGACGGGAGGATTTGTTTTGTTGATGGCGGAGTACTCTTTGTCGGTGGAGGGACGGCATTAGGAGAGGACGAGAATCATGAGCACGGAGTCAAGGCGTCACACTTTTCGAGAAAATGGAATTTTATAAATGGAAAGACCCGCTGGATCCAAACGGCGTTGCACAAACTTTGAATTTGCGAATGGGGAGGATAGAGCATACATGTATCGCTTGTCTTGCTTGTCTGGGGCATAATCCAGCGAGCGATTCAAGACGCGCTCATGAGAGTGTACTAAGATTGAACATACCTATATATCCCTGAGCCATAGAGCAACACTGATCGAGGGAATGTACTGAAACCATCAAGTGCGCTTATCGATGGCTGGCTGGTAGAAGAGGAACGTTGGTTCATTTCTCTATCTACAGTCTACCCAGGGGACGATCCACCTAGACACGACCAGGAAATGTCATGCATGGCTCCCTTCCCTCACCCGAATACATGCTTGACCCCAGACAGGAGAGATTCTTTTGACGAGCAGTAGAGCTCGACCCACCCAAACATCCAGTGTTCCATTATACACGGTCAACTCCTCGCAAGACACCGAAATTATAAACAAGCTATGTAATCCATGCAGACAACCCAAGTTGGGGGTTTGTCTTTTTTATGCAAGAATGTTGGTACTCTTCTTCCTCCCCAGCGATGAGCTAAGACGATCCTTTAAGCTGTCTTTGCCCTCAGAATGCTCGCCGTTGGTCTCGCCATTAGTAAAGTGTGAATTGTCACCCTTTTCCCTGTGGAAGAAGCTGAAGCTCCGCTTAGCCATCGACTTGCTGCCTCGTTTGGACCTGTCAAGAAGGCCGAACGGGCTCGAGCTCCCACTTTCTCTCTTCTTTGCATTTTCTTCCTTCGCCAATTTCTTGCTCTCTTCGAGCGCTTTTTGTAGTTCGTCGCTTTCACTCTTGCGCGCTTGTTGCAGATTCTTGATGCGCTCCTCCTGTCGCTTCTTTTCCTCTATCTTCGCCTGCTTCTCACGCTCCTTCTCAGCTAGCTTCTCAGCCCTCTCCGCCTGCTTCTCAGCCTTCTCCGCCGCCTCGCGCTCTTTTTTCTCTCGTTTCTTGTCTTCCTTTGACTTTACTACTTCTACCGGCTCCGAAGTAGAGTTGGTTGTTGTGACGGGAACCTCGGGGATAGGATGGTTGGCCAAGGCTGGAATTGGAGGAGACGATAGGGCCTGCTCGGGGGATGTGTTCGTCCGTGCGAGCTTACCTAACTCTTCGTGATCGACAGTTGCTCGTTGAGAAAATGTCGCTTGGCGTTTAAGTTGTGTAGAAGCCTTGGGGCTCTTATCGTCGTCTTCCTGCGCCGAGGATGCCGCCTGGCTTGCCAGCTTGATATCCTCCATTCCCTCTCTTTCTTGTTCTTCCCTGACTTTCTCAAATGTCGTTTCTTGGTAGAACAAGACATATGCTGTTGCCATGCCTGGTTTCTCACCGAAAAAGTTCCGCACGAAATGCTTGTCCACGGGTTCAACCATTTCGTCATCAAACAGGACCCAACCCCGATCTTGGGTCTTGATGATGGAGACGTAATGTCCGTGATACGCATTGCCTCCAATATGAACCACAACAGCGTACAGTTCGTACAGCCTGTCTGGGTCCTCTGCCTCGTCCGTCGTATTGAACATTCGTAGATGATACGGATAGACCACTCGGTGGAAGAGTTTCTGAAGACGACTGTAATCCTCCGTGTACTTAAAACGCTTCAAATGCAGTGTCAACACCTTTGGTAATCGCTTGACCTTCATCCTCTTCTCCGCTTCCTGAAGTCCACCACAATGGTCGCAATGGAATTTGTTTCTTTCGCAAAGCATCTCCTCGTCCGAGAACTTGCGTAGGCATGATGTAACAGACGAGTGCTCTTCCAAGTCAATCGATAAATCCAGGAATGTCTCATCACGCTGTGAACCAGTCTCGCATGTTAAACATTTGGTCTCGGAAGTCAACACGCCCTCAAAGATGTCATGGACCCAGCCTGTTCCTGGTGTTGTGACTCCGTTGGTGTGCTTTGCCATTGCCGACCCCAGAGCATTCTCTACGGACTGTGCGAGGCCATTTTGTTGATTTTCCAGCTGTGCCTTGAATTTGTGGGCATTGGCCTCGACATTAGCGATGACGTCGTTTAGAACCAACCCATAGAACTCGTGTGCATCCTGATGCATGGAATTTCGGAACATTTCGTTATCCCGCTTAAATATCTCGAGGAACCTTTGTGGGCTGAGTACCCCAGTTCGCGTTTGGCTCTCAATGAGAGCTAAGAATATATCCTTCAACCCGGTAAAGGTGCATTCATCCATCCCGTAGGCGTTGGTATTTTCCTGTGCTAGCTCCAAAATAGGGCCTTTGAGCATGGCCTGCTTCTTTTTGTATTCTGGCGTATCGGGTTTGTCTTCCGGACGGACTGGTCCCTGTCCGGGAGGAGGCATGCCTGCGTTGATGGCCTGCCTTTGCTTTATCACCTGAGAACTGGAAAGCCCTTTTTGCTTGCCATTTGGTGGGTTCGGGGGTGTTGGCTGCATAGGCGGGCGTATCGATACGTTAACTCGAGGCCGCGTTCCATCTGGCGTGTCTGAGGGCGAAAGAGAGGGATAGTTGATAACGCTGTTCCGGAAAAGATCTGAGTAAAAGAGAGCCTGGACAATCGAATTGCAGTAGCTGCACCTGCTGTTAATAAAGAGCTAATTCAAGTAGGTCATTCTGTTAGAGGCAGCCATACCAGGTATTCCCAAACTGCTCTCAATGTTAGCTATGGAATTTTTTCAAATTATTTGAGGTAGACGGCTAGAAGGGGTGAGGGGTTGCGTACATTTTCAAATCCATAGAACCTGTCACTACCGTCCTCGCGCAGAGGGCCCGCGTTCCGTAGCATTTTCTCCAATGGAGTCATCTCCAGGATAATCTGCTCATCCCTCTTCTTTGCTGCTGCATTGTCTTTGGCAGTTTGGTTTCCCGAGGCCTGCGTAGATCGTTATTCTCGTCAGTTATCGGAGTTGTCTTGGCGAGGGTGGGTGGCGGACGGTGGAGAGGAGGAAGAGGAGGAGTAGAGGAGACAAAAGCGGATTGGAACGAGGGATGCCTCCCGGAGGAAAGGATTCTCTGAGCATACCGTGCTGCCACCCTTTATTTTGTTGAAGAAAGCCGCCATCGTGGCGTTGGGTCTTTAGGAATCCCGAGGTCGGGGTGAGAGAAGCTGGTTGCTGGCGAAGGTCCGCAGCGACCGCTGCGCAACGCTTGCTTGGACAACAATTTAGAGCGACAAGTAGAGTAGACCATGCGCATCCAATTCCCGTGAAGATGACTTGATATCAATGTCGGTAGAATTGCTTGGTCGTGAAGGCACCGAGGGCGTGATGTCGCGGACCCCGAAACGGATCAGGTGCTCGGTATTTCGATTCGGGTGACGGTGCGATTGCGCCCGGCGTGGCGGGAGGACAGCGAGGCGCGAGAGTAGCTGGGAACAGAGTTTGTTCTCTAGACGATGTGAATCATTGGACGACGCGAGGATGGCGAAGAGGAGTTTGTATCAGAGGAAGGGAAGGAAGGGGGGCGTCACAGCTGGAAGGAGTGCGAGAGCAGGCATATGGCCGTTGACACGGCAGATGGGTAGGTTACCTACCAGCTACGTGCTACACTGGCTACTGCAAGGTTGGTTGGAAGAAGGTAGGGGGATTGGTTACTAATTGCATGGGATGATACCTGGGACGGGGGGTGGGGGTTGCGCTCACGCAGGCTGGAGAAAGGCTGGAAAGCCTGGGCCGCCCCCCGTCAGCGGAGTTAAGTTAGCGATTAGAACGCCTGGAGGCACGGTAGCCTGAAGTGGACGCAGGAGCGAGTCAAAGTCGCGGAGTTATCCTTCGCACCACTCGCCAGCGGAGCCACTGCAGACACCAGCGACCGACCTCCGGCCACGGCTCGGGCGCGGGCTCTGAGCCCTCCCTCCCTGAGACGAGGGCAGGCACCGCAGGCACAGGCAGCACCGCAGGGCAGGGCAGGGCCGGGCAGGGAAGAATCGGGGCGAAAAAGGTACTTGACCTTCCTTCACGCCAAGACCCCCCCAGAGTCCAGGCATGTGGATAGTGGAGTCTGATGAGCCCCAAAAAGCCAAAGCCGCCCCAGATGTGAGGTGAGGTGACGGTGCATGCCATGCCACCTGAGTGGTGGGGAAACCGAAGCGTGGTACTGTTCGATTCTTCCTTCCTTGGCCACTCAAGTCGCCCTGCACCTCACCCAACCAAAGCGTCCCTGCCTGCCACTCCTGGCAACAAGGTACGTCGCTACCCTATCTACATGCCTAGGGCCCTAGGTACCTTGCCGATGCACCACCAATCCGTCCAGTCTCACCTGCTGCCCCGGCCGCTGCATCTGGCTGGCTGGCATCGAGCATCTGGCCTCTGTATAGCCATAGCTGCAAGATCGGCGCCAGCTCTTGTCCTACAATGTCCATGACGGCCTCTCGCGGAGCAGCATCTCCCCCAACGGCCTCCCCGCCTGCCATATCTCCCGTCGGGGCGGTGACGCTCCTCATCGCTTCTTCCACCAACCGACGGGTTGTGTGCCAAGAGCGCCTCCATTGTGCGAGGGGTGTGCTTGATCCCTGGGCATACGTCCTAGGCGTTGGAGCACACCTCAAATACCTCGCATGCCCCTGGTACCTGTATGGGAGAACCACTTTAACAGCCAGCTGGGGTTGGCCAGCATGAACTCGTAGGAGCAGAAGGGCGACGACGACGACGAGACGGCCTTTTTCTGCCATTGGCGATATCCAAGCTGGCACCGCCCACTTCTAGGCTATCTCGATGGGAAACCGGCAACGCTCGCAGCTCACACGCTTTTACCGCCCCCAACCAAGGGAAACACCCCCGGCGACGCATCCTCACACACTTTCAGAAGGGTTCGAGGTGTCAATTTGCCTCTCACTGCGTCATTAATACCAGTGGAGCTCGTTGGCGGGACTTGCCCGACTCTGTGCCTGCAACTAGCAGCGGAAAAGAGCAGCGAGGCTTGGGAGCTCTTCGCATGGCCGCCGCGGCACTCTAACCCAGTGCCATCAACGGCGCTGCCCGGGCTGCGCAAATGCCTTAGACACGCGACTTGGACTCGAACCATTGGACAACTCTCCAGCAGCCCATCCCGCCTGTCGGCCAACAGAAATGGAGGCCATGATAGCGATATATGGATGGCCCACCATCGTTAGCAGGTCGACTAGCACGTTCAGCGGAGTTGGGGAGGGCGCTAGGACGGATGTACGCTAGGTGAGGCATAGCGCGCTACACTAGTTGGTGGCCCAGATTGCGGAGAAGCGCAGTACCCGTACCACTAACGGACTAACACCACCCAGCTAGAACGTAGCGCTCGCTAACTAACAACTGTAGGCGACCCCCCGGCAGCCCCTGCACCAACCGCTCTCCAGCGAACTCGCTCTGGGTCTTTGGCCGATAGGCTATTGGTGCTGCACATGCAGCTTCCAGAATATGCAATCTGCAGATTACGCACATTAGAGCCTTTGGTCCCACTCCCAACGCTCCCCTCGCGCCCAAACAAGAACCTGAGCGGTGGTAACCGCCTGTTTGCTTGGGATCCGGATTGGTATCGTCCATCTTTGCCACGTTGCGAGCTGTCCCGTCCCAGACTCGACTCCTGCATTCACGAGGACAGTCCGATTCTCAGCCCCTCGTGCCGCGATTCGTCACGCCACATACCCAACCCAGCCTAGATTCGCCCTCAAATAGTAGCTGTTGGTTCCTACGGGTTTGAGTTTCGGCACTGTTCCGTCTTGGTACTGACCTGGAGGGCACCCTCCATTATCGTCATCGAGTGTGGGGTTGCCTTTCTATGCGCCAATCATCCACATGCATCCGCATCTTGGGTATCGTATCCTGCGTCTAGTCGGTCCGTTCTTTATTGACCCTACAACCGTTGGCCATCAATATCGTGGAGTTCAGCGACACCCTGGAGATCTTGGGGCCTGGGTCGGTGTCGCCCACTCTTTGCTCACCCTCACACCACACGTGCTCATTGATGCTTACCGGGGGCTTTATTCACTTGACTCCTACATCATGTCCCCTCAAAGCAGGTGTTCGCTAAACCTCCCCTGATGCTGCTTCATTACAACTCTTGCCACGCAAAAGGATTTGGCCACTGCTGTCAGGGCTAAGTGGGTGGGACAAGTGCACATTGGGGTGTGAGCCGACTTACACCGCAATCCACCACTATGATGGCCGGAAGCGCCCCCAGAGGATATATCGCGCATTGCACTGGTGCTTCTAATGTCTCCATCTGAGGCCTGTGCGCCTTCCTAGCTCTTCATGTACGGAGAGCAACAATGGCTATTGTGATTCATGTCCTTTGACTGAATGTTGGCTTGTAGCACAAGCCTCAAGGAAGAACAACACGACGCACTGAATTAGGTTGCGAGTCTTAATCTCTTAGCTTCGCCATTGGTCGATCGTTGCGTAATTGTGGCGAGCGTCACTTTGATATCAGGCTGATTGTTACACAGTTCGTAGGGAGAAACTCGGTGATACGGATGATCTGGATACCAGACGGGTGGTAGAATCGTGCGCGATGATACCCAGGTCCGCTGATCAGTACTGTTACTATGAGTTGCAGGGACCACTGAGGTCAGTACTCGCACTGTCGTCAGACCATTCAATTGAGTTCAATAATCTGTGTCGCGAGACACATTGAGCAAAGTCTCTCTCTATCTGCACTTCAGCGTCTAGATGGGCATGGCTTGAAATCTAGCACATCCTGAACATATGCACAGAGCACCTGGATCCTTGGATTATGCAGTGTCCAAAACTCGGAGAATGGATATAGGCCAGCTCTGAGCTGAAGACACATTCAACCAACCCATCAACAACGACCCTACCAGGTGTCATCCTGAATGCGGCTAGGATCAGGTTGCCCCAGGTTTTGCAATGGGTGGCCTGGGGTTCCATTCAAGCCGGCATGCACCAACGCCAACCACGGGATGTAAGTAATTTCTGGACACAGAGGGATATATTTGTACATGTACCCGGCACAGTATGTGCAAGTGTATTCATGTCCAAGTACTCCAATGTACGTGTCCAAGCAGTGTGGGTTGCATCCTCGCTTGCCTTGTTGGTACCCACCCAATAGGAATATCTCTCACGTCTCCATCTTCTCATCGACGGTCTACTCTAGCCGCCCAAATCTCAGGGATTTTGGCGTTGGAGGAACTCAAAGGTTTTCCCAACATCTTTCCCAAGGTTCCTGAACGTTGAAACACCAAAAGGGCCAACTAATCAGCTTACGCACCTAGGCCGGGGCACATGACCTTCAGAACACAGCAGTTGTGTCCGATCACTCTCTTTCAGCTCGAGGATACCGGGGTACCCCGAGTTATACCGATGGTGCGTGACGTAGCGGACGGCAATAGTGCGTCAGATGCTCTCCAGGCTAAATATCAAGTGGGAATCTAGAGCAGAGAAGCTCGAGGAAACGGGACCGTTGACCGCGCCTTGGCCTGGTCATAGAAAACCATCAGGCCAAGCCGGATAGCTTAGCGCGCAGGCCCCAGCCTGCTTTACAAATCAGCCGTTCGGCGACTTTTCTCGCTTGCCTGCGGACTTGATAGTGACAAAGAGCAGAGTCTCCAGTTATTTCTGTTGAACCTATCTTCCCGATTCTTACGCCAAGGATCTTGCATGTGGGCCAGCTCGATGGTTGAACAAGTGATACACCCGAGCTTTCCGCATCGCTGGACTAATGGCACTACTTCTACTATACACGGCATGCCTGTGCTGATCACGCAACCGGTCTCACTTGGACTCCTTGGCTGGGGCGGGGCCGCCTGTGGTTGGAAAGCCCATGAAAATCTTGAAGTAATCCTAGAGAAAACCAATGAGTCTCGCCAGGTTATCGTACGAAAAGGTGGGTTGAGAGACTTACATAGATCATCCACTGCAAACCAGTCAAGGTACCGATCATGACAATTCGAACCGGAAGGCCATTCCAGAGACCTGAAAAGCCAATGTCTTTGTAGATCCGGCTCATCGCCTTCCCGAAAGCCTCTCCAGGCTCACGGTTCGCGTTCAGTTTACTCACCATGACATCGGCGGGGTGGGACACAATGGCGCAGAGAATACCAGCAAGATACCCTCCCGTGAAGGAGACGCCCGTCTGCGCGGCCTTGCTGTAGTCGCTCTTCTGGCCGGGGAGGCGGTCATAGATCATCTCGACGATAGTCTCAAAGGACGCAAACTTCATCATGGTGTACGGGATCTGGCGGCCCCAGAGCGGGTAGATGCCCTTGTACAGGCCGGCCGCGCCCTCTTTGGCGACGACGGAGCTGATGCCGTGGAACGTGCCCCTGAACGGGCTCTGCAGGCTGCCCTGCATGCGGACCTTGACGGCCTCGAAGGGGCACAGGGCGATGTCGGCGAGGAACTCGGCCGACGCGGACGCGGCGAGGTAGAGGCCCGTCCTGTACTTTACGGCGGCCTCGGGGCCGACCGCGTCGGAGTAGGTCTTCTTGAAGTACTCGTACCAGCCGTACTTGAAGGCGCCCTGGGCCGAGTACCCGAACAGCGTCGGGCTCCAGCCCGTGAAGATGCCGCGGAGGCCCTCGCCGCGGTATATCTTGCCCCAGGCCTGGAAGTTGCTCGTGTACAGCTTGGAGTCGACCTGGCGGCGGGTCTTGACGAGGTCGAGCGGGGTGACGCCCGCGTGCGTGAGTCCCTGGTTGCATCAGAAAAACGTCAGTTTGAGGCCAAAGAGCCCAGCCATGATGTGTGTGCGTACGCAGGCTAGCATCCCGCCAAACGTGCAAGCAGCATAGTACTTTGGGGAGTACAGCTCGATCTTCCCCTGCTGCGGCTTGGGTGCTGCTTTGAGCGCCTTGTCTTTGGCATCCTCGACGATGGAGAATGCGCTATAGAGCTCCGGACGGGCTTGGAGGGGCGTTGGGCCGTGGAATTGCGAGGTCTTGCTCTGGGCAGAGTCGCGTCCGGGGAAAAAGAGAGACATGATTGCGGGTGAGAGGACCGGCGGGGAACTTTGCCTCAGCTTTGCGCACTCAGTATATGTCTTGGTTCTATGATCACATGCGACGACGCATGAATGGGCAATGCGGTCAGTGAGGTCCTCGCTCTCGAAGTGTTGATTTCGCCTCTCTCAATGGAACGGAGCGGATGAGCTTCGAGATGATCCCTGTACAAGAGGATGATTTCACTATCGCATGAAGGAACAAGGGATGGTGATGGATCGTAGTATCAGAGCTGGCCCGGCTACGTCTCCTCGTGTACAATCATACAGGATGACATCACCGTCGCAGAAGCTCGAGCCGCACCACCCGGAGTTTGTGAGGGTTGCATGTAACCTGCCGGAGATAAGGATGCCGGTTGCAGTTACAAGGAAAGCTGATGCAGATAGTAGGTAGATGGATGGATGCGAATGCAATGCGGTTGTAGCAGGCACGGTTTTACCCGTTCAGCTCGGTTTTGGAGTATAGCTGTGAGCATATATGCTGGGGCTGTCTGGGTCCACGTAGATAGATATCGCGATCTTCTATGTATCTGATACTAACATGCAAGGTTTGTGGTATGTACATATTAATATAATACATATACATGTCATGTATATTGTTCTGTAAGTCAACGCATAACTAACGTCGTTTCATTTCACCGAGCTTTTTTCAACGCATCTCATGATGATATTGGCGCTGATATTCCCAATGATATCATTGCATCTACCTCTGTTATACAGAACATACCACCTCAGCACTACAAGCTTCCCAGTACAGTAGAGCCATGCAGGAAACGATGGGGGTTCACGCACGTAATCGTCCCGTTCAAGAACCACAGCCAAAGCCCCCACTTGGCCCCCGCGAGACATCAATCGCAGCAAAAGCACATGATTAGTCTCCAACTTAAAACATACACATCTCAAATCGACCTTTCCGAAACCGTTGATCGACAGGTCACCGCGAAAAAAAAAAAAGTTGCCAATTCCGATAGATACCTCAACACTCGACGACAGCAGCGAAAATGGTGGTAGTGGCAGTGAATGCGGGGTCGAGCAAACCTTTCGAGTCGAAATGGTCGTCCAAGTACCGCGGGGTATGAAAGCATCCCCTCCAAGAAGCTGGAAACCAGGTTGGCGATGCCTTCAAGGCCAGAGAGCTCGCGCCATATGCGGGCACTCCATCTCCTTCCAATGGTTTCCAGTAAAACAAGCAAAATGAGTTTCTAGCTGACAACTCTCCCCAGGCCACAGTCGAAGACCTCGACCCTCCCGCCGCCCTGTCCCTCAACCCCTCTGATGCCATCTCGCTCGCCCTCCTCTCCGCCTTCGAGCGGGACTACACGCACCTCACAATCGTCGACGCCCAGACCCGCGCGCTGCTGGGGTACATCTCCATCCCCAACCTGCAGTCCCTCCTCGACTCGGGCAAGGTGCAGCCCGACGACCCCCTCTCGGCGGCCATGACGCGCTTCCAGCGCCGGGGCCGCACGTACCAGGTCATCACGATGGAGACGCCGCTCGAGGAGCTCGAGGCCTTCTTCCGGGGCGGGGTGTCGGGGGGGGAGTGGGCGCAGGACTTTGCCGTTATTACGGACGATAATCGGAGGTTCGTCATGGGGGTGGCGACGGTGCAGGATTTGGAGGAGTTTGTGAAGAGGAGGCCGGAGTAGGGATTTTCACCAAGAAGGATATTTATGATACGAAAAATATTTGGGATGGGGCACGATGGAGAAGTTCCCAAGGGCCACCACCGTGGAGCTCCCATTGTGAGATGGGGTAATGGCTATCAAATGATGAATGTAATCTCGAGTAAGAATGGGATCAACGGGGTTTGAGACATGGAGAAGAGGATGAGACCGGATTGGAGAAAACCACCAGATCCGAATTTTAGAAATGGGCCAATAACACACCACACAGATCGAATCAATTCTCCTCAACGAGACTTACACGTTTACGGGCAAAGAGACCGTTGTTCATGCCTTGACATCGACGTATATTAGATGCTTGTACTTTCACTATCAATAACCCTCGGATTTCTGAACTCTCTCGCCGCATACTCATCTACAAACACCGCGACACCCGCATACATCTACTGGCCAGTGTAGTCGTAAACCAGCTTGACAACCTCCGTCTTGTCCTCCTTCTTCACGACAACATGCCGGACGTAGCGCCGCTCGCCGTCGATCTTCTGGAACCCCCAGATCTGGGTGGCCGTCCACCCGTTGCCGACGCTCTCCACCTCGCTGAGGATGAGGTTCTTGCCGTCCTCGCCGACCTTCTCCTCCTCCCACCCCGTCTTGAGGAACTCGTCGTCCACCTCGGCTAGCGCCACCCACCTCGTGCGGCCCTTGACCTTGCCGAAGAGCCAGTCCTCGTGCTCGCGCCAGGTGTCGTCGACGCAGCGGCGCTCGTGGGTCGAGCTGAGCCCCGCGGCCGTCTGCTCGATGTCGATGTGCGTGAAGATCTCGGTGGCCGCGTTGGGCGGCTTGGGCGCCGCCTCGTACTCGTTGACGTCGAGGGTGACGCTGGCCAGGCCGATGCCCTTGCGGGTGAGGTAGCCGATGCCCTGGAGGGCCAGGAGGGCGTCCGTGCTGCCGGAGAGGGTCTTGTTCTGTGTTACCGCTGTTAGCTTTTGCGAATAGGGCGCGGGGGAGGGGCATTCCATGGAGGTTTTTTTTGGCTTGCTTGGTTGGCGGGGTTGTGATGCAGACTACATGTATAATAGGCCATAGAGGGGTTCACTTTCTCGTGGTGGGGGGGTTGCCTTACCAAAGACCATTTACCGGTCAGGTTCTTGAGTGTCTTCTCTGCAGGCGCGGCCATGTTGACGATGATACTCAGATTTCAGGCACGAGATCAGATCTGGCAGTAGTGGTGGTGGTGTTGGTGGTGGTGTTGATGACGATATCTTGGAGGGGCTCACAAGTCGTCCGGTCTAGCTTAAGGTACCCGCTAACAAGCTGGAAGCTCCGATTTTATTTCTGGAGAAAGATGGGATGTTCTGCGTGAGGGGTGCAACTGGGGAAATCTGGGCGACGAAAGCCAGCTTCTTTATGGCTTTTTCCCTTCCGTCTGGGGGAGCACGAGGGAGGACCCCTTCCCGGATCATATGCAAGGGCAGCCACGCATTGGAAATCCCAATGGGGGCACTCACAGCCACCCGATCCAGAGCTTCCAGAGCTGCCCGTACAGGCCATGGTGTCAATCCCAACCCATCACTTTACTTCGCTCGACCGAGGCTCGTCGTGACCCTCCACCCCCTCTTGCAACCGCGTTAAATCGCTAGCCTCTGGCGATGGTTTACTGTTTCTGGGAGGTGGCTCCGCCGTGGTCCTCCCCCAGAGCTGCAGCCAAGCCCGCGCGACGGTCCATCGCCTGACTCCCGCACCACCATCACGACGCTCCTCCGAGGCTGGTGACCAGGCGGCGGTTTGGCTGGAAGAAGGCAAGGCTGAGAGTGTGCTGGGGAACGACTCCCCGTGTTTTTTTCCCATGTGAGATTGCGGGGTTATCCCAAGCGAGGAGGCAACATCGGGTGCTCCAGATTCATTTTCAGGAAGCAAGGAGGTGGTTCCATGTTGTGAGACACCAGGCCATCTGAGGCTAATCCTGTTCCTGGCTTGGGTTGCTACTGTGCCTCTCCCCGCCGCAGCCACACATACGTCCAGCCTGACAATGTCCATGTCCAGTGTAGCCTTATTTCCTCAGTGTGCATTATCATATGGCAAGATTTGGCGAGTGAGCTATTGCTGGATTTAGCATGCTACCCATAGGCCAAGACTACTTCCCGTGGAACTGAAGAGGAACCCCGAGGCCACAGCACGTGTAAAATACATCTGCAACGGTCGCGATATCATAGGATCAGCCTCGGTCCCGAGCACACGGCCTAGCCAGCATCAGAGGCCTGTGATTCGGGTGGGCCTTTCTCAGGATAAGAATAGATTAATGCCCCAACTGGCTGGGATAGATTGCGAATGATTCCGTGCCGCATCCCCACGATCACATCACAATTTCAGAGTGGCCGCTGGACCTAATCGGGAGCATCGCCGCCGCCATCAGGAGCTGGGATCGTTTATCTCGGCAACAAACTCCCCAGGTTTATGTTCCGCTCGGCTAGACAGCGCTCTCCGGGGCTAGGACTGGCTGATTTATGGTCATAAAATGCGTCCTTGATCCACGATTATGCGAGAAGAGACGATATTCTCGTTCTAAACCCAGAACTAGCATACGATGTCCTGTCTATACAGACCCAGCTGGAGGGTCCAAGTCAACTTGAAGTCAGGAAATGGAGCACCGGAGAAAGCTTGGCCACCACCCTTCATAAGAATAGACTTTCATTATGCACAAGATGTGGTATATTGCTCTTGATATATTACAGTCTGCCCCCTCCGGACTGAACATGGCCGGTACACCTCGGAGTCGCCTTGATGTCCTAAGGGCACCTCTATCAGGTCCCATCTACAGGATTGGTCAGAGTTTAGATTCGTGAATCACAGAATCGACATGTCCTCCTTTTCTTTGTCCCTGGGCTCCGCAAGTGACTCGACGACCCGGCAAACCGTCCAAGAGGGCGGGTATAAACCTCCCTCCTTCCGACCCCTTGAACGCCCAACGCGGCAGGTCGGCTGAGACATATATGCTACGGTCCGGTTGGGCCTATGGAATGGTCTCTCCTTCTTTTGCGTGAATATAAAAAAAGGTCGTCAATCATCATGTTGTCCTCCTCCTTCGAAAAAAGAAAATAGTCTGAGAATGCAAATCACGGCCACCAGTTCATCTTCTTGTAGCTTTCAATGACCTCCTCGATGAGCTCTCTCGTCATGGTTGGGTGCTCGTATTTGAAGCCCAACAGGTTGTCCAGTCGGTCGGCGTTCATACTGAGATCGGTATCCTTGAGCAGCTCCTTCTCCATGAATGGTGAGAGAGGCCCGGGGCGTGTAATCTCCGCGGCCTGGAGCAGGTCCGCCCAGGGGCCGAGGACCTCGTCGTTGACATCGTCGACAACACTGTCCAGGTTGAGCCTGGCGAAAGTGCTGATAAGCTGTCCCTGGAAGCCGGTCTCGATCTTGAAAATCTCGCCGATGATGTTTGCTAATGTTCCTTGACACGTGGCGCCCTTGTCCGCAACGTTGAATGTCGGCACCTTGCCCATGGATGCGTCGTCCCAGTTCTTCTTACCGGCGTCATACCAGGCAGTGATGTCCCACAGGGCTCGGGTCACATCCGTGATATGCGCGGTGTTGGTTCGTAGGTCCTTGGTCCAAAGCCACTTCATCTCCGACTCCAGGTGCTGGTATACTCGGGCCATGCACAGCGCAGTCGCGACCCATTGCGACGCATATGGGCCATATACGTGAGGGAGGCGTACAATAATGAGGTTGAGTCTGGGGACAAATCATGTTAGCACCAAAAACCCAAAAATAGCATCCGACGGTGCATTAGGTGCGCCTGAAAAAAAGAAAACATACCCCTCAATCTTGGCCAACTCCTCCTCGGCCTGCAGCTTGAAGACGGCAATCTTGCTCCACGGCTTGAGCTTGTCTCCCTCCTTGCTTGGTGACGAATCCGACTTGTAGATCATGCCCGTACTCAGCTCGACAAACGCTTTGACTTTTCGCTGGGCGGCCTCACGCCCGACGGCGAGCGACAGATTCAAAGATCGCAGCTTGTAAACCTCGTCTTCCTGGGAGTACCGTGTCTCGCCGCCGCAGTTGAAGACGTAATCCCATTGCTTGCCATCCGCTCGATCGAATATTCTCGCCAGGCCGTCTACAAAATGGATCAATCAAGGTCAGCAATTACCACCAATCCGGATGTGCGTGTACACGGCGGAGCGCCCGTATGCATGGGACGGCGTTTGGGACCACTTGGGACTGAAGGAGGGGACGCACCTGTTCGGCTGGCATCCGCCTGCATGAACTTATCCTGAGAGCATGCTTCCGAGAACTCGGGAGCTAACCAGGCCAGTTGCGGGAGGACCTTGTCGACCAACCTCACTTCAGAGGCCAGGTTGTTCTTGTGGATATGGAGGGCGAGGAACCGGCCAATGTAGCCGAGGCCACCAATGATCAGGACCGACGGCTTCTCGTCGGCCATGATCAGGGTATCAGACGAAAGGGCTAGAGATCGATAGAGGGCCCGGGATAGGCGATGCTACAGAAGCAAAAAAATAAAGGGGCAAAAAAGCAAAGAAGCGGCGATCTATACGTTTATGCTAGGGCGCGGGTCGTTGTGCGTCGAGAGGGAGCGAGTGCAATAAATAAAATAAAGCGTCGCGGGCTGCCGTTTCTGAGGCTCGGGGCGGCGGTGGAGGAGGGGCGGGAATGGGTTGGGAAGCGGCTGTGGCGGGCAGCGGGCAGGTGATATATCAGGTGGACGGGGAGCCGCAACGACCAGAATGGACTGGAGAGGAGGTCCGTTCAAAACCAATCTGGCCGAGTGCACGATCGCCTATGAGGGAGAGGGGAAGGACGAGAAAAGGGGACGGGACGGGATGCTGGGCAAACTAGGTAGGGCTGTAGGACGTTGGGAATTGCAACTGTGTGCCAGCCACGGGAGCTGGAGATGACCAGGGGGCTTGGCTGCTGGTAGGGGCCTAATAAAAGTAGTCGCTCACGGCCTTGCGTAGGTTATTATTATACGCAGGTAGCAAGGTAGCAGGTAGGGAGCAGGTATGTAATTAGGAACTTGGTTTGACCTCTACTAGCTCTGCTTAGGGGAGGAGGTGGGTGCTGATGGTGGGGTGTGAGAGGGGGTGGGATAATCTTCCTTGCCATGCCTGCTATGAGGTCTAATGCGAATGTAATGAGGGCAATGTAATCGAAGCAGACAGAGATGGGATGTGGGCGTGATGTCTGAGGCGCTGGCTCCTGGCAGAGGGACGGCCTTTTCTGCCGCCCCGTGAACCATGTGCTTTAATTACTTACCCGCTCTTTGCCCGCCTGATTCCCAGCCCAGCGTCACGTCCACGCCCGCACTCGCAGCAACTGCGACATCAACACGCCATCGCAGACAGCCGGGCGAGGCAATATCTGCCGGTTTCTGTGGCCGTCGATCTATTTTTACCCTTTCCCCTTCTCTCAGTGTTGGAGCCGGGGCAATATCCCGCCAGAAGCCCACGCAGTGGTTCGAGAGATCCCTATGAGTGGCCCCTTGGCGGTTAGGTGGTCAGTAGATTTTGCGACTGGCCGTGATGATACCGTGCCGTCCTGCAGCTTGTGGTCACGATTATCACATTTTACTATCACATTTCACAATAGCCGGTTCCAATTAAAAAGAGACAGAGAGGAAGTGACCGTGATTGCTGCCTGCAGCTTTTTCTCCCGCATCTGGCTTCTGTCGCTGTTTCAAGACCATGCCTGGGCCAGGTCTGGTCAAGGTCTCCCTCATACACATCTCTGCAGCATGCCTCCACCGCAACGACGTCACCCGGGACTTTTCCAACCACAAAGTCCTCGCCTAGCAATGTATGCAACAATACATGTGCATGTACGCGGACGGCATGGGAGAGAGCCACTCAATCGAGATAAGGCACAACCAGCGCGTGTGAGGCTAGCGATCTGAAGGTTGGGCCTGAGGAACCCCCCCTGGATGGGTAGATGGAGGGGCTTGTACCATGCCGGCTCCTCTCCTCGCACTGCTGCAAGTAAGTGGCCCGTGGGTGATATTGGGCATGCGATTAATTAATTGCAAATTATCCTCTTGCAGCCCGGTAGCCTGACATTTCTGCCGCACGGCCTCCTCTCCTGCATGGCTCGAGCTCGGGAAATTTTCTGTCCTTGTGCCTGGTGGACGTCTTTTTGGGCCAGAGAACATTCTGTCTGTTTCGTGGGGAGGAGGGGGCATAGGCAGGCAGGGGGGGTATGTGATACGGGAACGGGTTGATTACTCTTCTGATCGTCCCCCTCCCCTTTCGTTTCTTTTTGGCGCACGCTATGCATTATTATTTCCACCTTGTCTCTCATTGGAGGTCTGGGAGGTTCATGTACAGACAAGGAAGTGGCTAGTACGTACAATGCGCGACCCTTCATGACGCTAGGTCGCTGCTGTTGGTTGGCTGCGCTGCCCAAGCATGAGTCATGTGCCGCCTTGTAGCTGTATGTACTGCGCGTAAATGCAGCCACGAAGCAGCTAACGAGGCCGCCTCGCTTGCCGGCATAAATGTGACGAACATCACGAAATGCGCAGGCGAGGCGCGACAACACTCGATACAAAGGAGGGGGGAACAATGGGAAAGGGGAACGGCACGCGCCATGTGCTTGTCACAGTGGAGCGAACCGCCCGAAAGATTTAGGGCCCGCGGCATGAATCCTGCCTTAGGCGGGCCTAGCAGGCGACTGATGATCATTAGTGGCGCTGTGCTAGATGGTGCGGGCTGCACAGCACTAAACTAGTGCGCTGGAGGGGTCGCAGCCAGCTGACGGGATCCTCCATCTCGATATGCCCTCAGTCGCCGGCGATTGAGACTGTGCTCGCGTCGTACCTGCCGCGTTCCTGCGAACAAACCTGCGACTCAGCCGGCAAGGTTCCCATCCCGGCTGCGAAAACGCTCAGGCATTCCCCTCGCCTTGCGCTTCTCATACAGCGTGTCTTGTCTCCCATGGCCCGGTACCAAGCCGCCACGTTCCGTCGGCACGTAGCAGTATCATCCTCACTCATTACTAGCGCGTTCGCATCGGCGAGATCAAGATGGGTTAGGCTTGCGGACGGCCAGCCAAGCGGACAATCTATCTTCTAAAGTCATTCTCTCAACTCGAGCATGGACGATTTTCAGTTTCGGTTTCAGGACCATTACGAGCTGAGAACCCCTCGAGCCTTGCTTGCTTCAAGTCAGGTCTCATCGGCTACAGGGCCTGGTTCCCGTCCACAAGGACCTTCTCGCGCGCCCCTAGTCCCTGTGCCGTCGGTGGAAGTACGTGGGAAAGCATGGCAATATTGTGGACAGCGCCTCTTTTGACTTTCCATCCTCTGCCTACCGTCAACAGGCGAGGTGGTCAATGGCTCGCCCTGAGGGACCGGCATCTGTTTAGACATGGCTATCCCCAGGTAGGCAGACCCAGGTCTCCAAGGGTGCGAAGAGGAGTGGCAAGATGGGGCTGAAAGCCTTTCTGATTCCACCCACCCTGAGCGAATATCCCGTTGACTTTTACTTTGAGTTGGGTACTTGGCAACTCACAACTTAGACGCCATGGCATCATTCGCGGGAAACCATAATGCCTGTCCACCCCTGCTAATGCCAACGTCTCGAGACTATCTTGCATGCGCGCCGGGCAAGACGCAACCTACCATGCATTTGGCAACTTCCTATTACTGTCATCTTTGATTATGTTGTCTCACATCGTCGGGTTAGAAAAGACCCAGTAGCGATATAGTAGCTGACCAACTCATCCAGTTCGAGACAACCTTTGGTGTGCCAGGTCATTAAAGTGCACACCTCCGGGACAAGGGCCTCCCACCAATGAGAGCAGAAAGCCTGCTCGTCAACCAAGACATGATAGTCTCTAGAAGCCATACCAGAGGGTGTGCCCCTGTCTCTGGTGTTCACGGTTTAAACCCGTGCAGTCGTTGAACTATTCAGCATAACGTTTCATCGGTCGCCACGCGTGGGGCCTCTACTCGTGGACCAAACTCTACGCATTCTCCACACTCGGCTATTTGCCCGGATTATTGAAGAAAAGAGCCATTAACAATTCCGAAGGTTTGATACGCGGTGAAGGGCTGCTGAATACCGAGCAACGATGGTGTGGTGGAGATGGGAGGTGGTCGAACTCTCTCTCGGAAACCCCCGAGAAAACCTCCGCCGATTGGGATCTGTGATGAAGTCCAAGTGAATCGAACAGGAGTCTCCTGTCGACGAGCTAAGGAAAAGAGGATATCCCGCCAAAAGGCAACCCCCAATTAGGTTCAATAACTTCGGCAGACCAGACACGACCGGCTTACTTCCATTCAGACTACCTACCAATGGCAGTAATCACCATCATCGTCGTCGTTGTCGTCGTCGATCCTGAGTTCATCCCCGCCACCTTGATTTTTGCTCCCTCTACCTTCCCTTCCTTGCCCTTCCCCTGGGCTCAGGGATTCCCCCCTTATGCACGTCAATCAATCAGTAGTAAGCCTAGATCCCGGAACAGTCCATCCACGGCAGCGAGAATGTAACCTGAGGTTCCCTTGCCGTGACGGCAAATTTTTTCTTAATTTCATTTCTGCAAACTCCCCAGCCCTTCTATAATGACCAGGACCTGGCTTCAGGAGACGGGCCGCGCCAATCACCTTGCAAGGTAGCGTAGCGATCGATCTGTCGCAACGGCTGAGAGCCCGGGGAAGGCGGAAGGGGAGGGGTGTGAGTGTCACCGGGAAGCATTCTCCTTGTTCATCCGGTGTTATCGTCGGCTCTTTGTTGACATCGCACGTATATCTATCTGAAGGATATATGCATGCAACCCTCTTGGCAGATGATACTGTTGCAGCTTGCCATCCGGACCTTCCAGGCAAGCGTAGAAAGGAAGGGACGGGAAAAGGGGTTGTAGAGACCTGGACTTTGACCGCTCCAGGTGTAAAATTGGAGGGTTGGGAATCGGATGAAGTGGAAGCTTACCGTCTACAGAGTTTCAGGTCCCTCCTTCAGAGTGTTCTCGTGGTCATCCGCCACGTTGTCGTCGTCTATCTTGACTACGCTGCTCCGTGAATATCTCATTCCTATCGGCTAGACGGTCCAACGGGTAATTTCAAATGTCAAGCAACGATTGGCCCGCTTCGCACATGATAAGAGAGAGAGATAATTGCCCTTTGCAGAATCATGCTGTATCAAATGTATGTAAACACCGTGGCCGGCACGCGGTAGTTCGCCTCTGAGCAAGAAAACAAAAAAGAAGAACCCGGCAAGTTAAAAAGCAAAAGCCCCATTCTTTCTTTCTCTCTCATCGCTTCATGCTGCCAATGAGCTCCCTCTGCGCCTCCCTGTCCCTCGCGCCCTCGCTCAGGCTGCCCACGCTGCGCAGGTCGCCGACGACGTCCTTGGCCTTGCCGAAGTACACCTCCTGGAGCAGGTTGCGCATCTTGAGCTCCATGTCTTCCACCAGGCGCCCCACGTTGGCGATGTGGCTGTCGTCGTTGTCGACGGGCAGGTCCTGCTCGACCTGCCGGGTCATGTTGCCGCTCAGGTCCAGCTCGCCCAGTGACCCCCCGGTAGCCGACAGGGAGAGGATCACGGTGGAGGTGAGCTTGTAGTGGGTGTTTCGGCCGCGCTCGATGGCCTCGAATACGTGGATCGAGTCCCAGACGCCCTCGGTGCTGCCGCCCGGGGTCGAGGCTGTCACACCGCAATATCATGTTAGCCTAGCCGAACCTGCGATTTCGTAAAGTGGAGGGGAAGAAGGAAACGTACACTTCTTCAGCAGGACAACACCCGCGAACCCATCGTCGAGGTTCCAGAAGTAGACGCTGCTCACGCCCCCCTCGTAGTACAGCTCCCTGTAGATGTCAAAGGCCTCGTTGGCCTTGACCTCCATCCTGCGCACCCTCTCGCTGGGGATGGCGCCCTCCCCCGCCCCCTCGCTCTCGCCCGCGCCGCTCACGCCTCCGGCCCCGGCCTCGTCCAGGGGCGGGTCGAACTTGTTGGACCAGGGCGACCGGTAGCTGTCGCCGTCGCGGTTGTAGTCGCAGAGGAGGAACTCCCGCCCGGTGTCCTTGCACCGCTTGACGGTGAGGGGCTGGTCGACGGAGGCGAGGAGGTCCTCGGTCAGGTCGGGGGCCAGGGAGATGATGGAGTTGAGGTGCTCGGATGTGTGTTTTGGGTTGAGGCGTCGGAGCAGGTCCCTGTGGTTTCGTCAGCTCTAGAGTTTGGGTTTCGGATGGGCATCCAGGGGAATTTACTTACAGCGCCGAGTCGAAAGGGTCAACAGCCGCCATCTTGAGGAGAGGAGGCGTTGAGATTGATATATATGCAGATTTAAGAATTCAATGGGCCACGCAAGATGGCAAGGTCAGTCGGTGTGGAAGTTGTCGTCGTCAATAGGGATGCGCTACAAGAGTGTTTATTGTCGAGGTGGAGGCTGCACCTACGGACAGACACAGAGTGCTAGAAGTCAATGGCGGGGTTCGTTCGTGACAGAAGTGCCCCACATAAGCTCTGGGGTGGGATACAACCTTGGCAGCTACCTCTCCTTCAGGGTAAACAAAGGCCGGACCTTGGAAGGGGAGCTCGGCTCATTCCATCGGAGAGCTCCTCAAGCACCACGCCTCACCCATTGACGAATTGCACAGCGAGGATTCAACTCTGTTGGAGGAAATCACATTAGGCGGATTACGCAATCTGAACTCCTCTCGAAATAAATCAAGCGATTTAACAAAAACGAGAACAAGGACAGATCTTACTAGCTACGTAGCAGGAATACAGACAGCTCTCTCCTCCCCAAAAGACAAGAGCTTCCAACGCCTCCAGTCAAACGCCCATAAAAATGATAATGCGACACGCTCTGCTCCTGCTGCCGACCTTGCTCCCTTTCTGCACCGGCCAAAAAATATAGCGGTCAAGAGTCCCATGGGAGCAGATGGACCTCGCCTGAAGAAGCGTATAACAAAAAAAATCAGACCCCCAATAAATATAGAAACCGTCCACCAAGACCCGAGTAAATAGAACCTCCTAGAAGAGTATGCCTTTCTCCTCTTTTCTTCTTTCGCTTTCTGTTCCTCAATCTTGACAATTGCTTTCAATCGACCAACTTCTCGCAGAACAAGCAAAAGACTTGCTCGTACCACTCCTTCACACCGCCCTCGACGCCCTCTCGCAGATCCTTGACGTGCCAGGCCGTCATGCCATCACCGAGGCGGAGGCTGGCCTCGAACAGCCCGCGATAAGGCTCACGCTTAGTCGTCTTCTTCTTTGCGGCGGGGAATGGAGCAGCGGCTCCGGGGGGAGAGATGTAGGTTGGGAGCTTGACAGGCTGCTTGTCGTTGTTGTCGGTGTCGCCACTGTCGGTGTTGGTGTCGGCGTCAGGTAGGACATCCTTCTTATCGTCGGCGTCTACGGATCCTGGCTCGGAAGCTGATTCGAATACTTGTGGCGTGGTCTTGCCCAGGCGGTCAAACACCCTCATTAAAGCATCGTGGCGAAGACAGTCATCGTGCATCCATTTTCCACAGCTCTTGTTCGTGCAGCCAACAAGCATCTTGTCCGGGTTTGCGGGGGTCTTGCATTTGCACACGGGTCTCGCGGGCTACAATTAATGGTCAGTGAACGCTCAGGTGGGACAAAAGAAAAGCTTGGTGAGGTGGCCGTACGGTCAGTTCTGTAGTGTTGCAGTTGAAAATCTGTCTCCAGTAGAGCGAAGACTGCGAATCGTCCTCGTCTGATTCTGCCCAGTACTCGACCTTCGCAGCCATGGTCACACTGACGGCGTTGATTATATCCACTATGATGCGTGTTAGAGCAGGCAGCAGGAGATGGGTGACATGACCAAGCATGTGTCACGTACTATGATTGGACGCTATTAATTCATGCTTGCCGTGATACGGCTGGCGGCCGCGGATGGTCTTCCGTCCATCGGTCGTAGAAGCGGAGAGCTCGTCAGGCCAGTACATCCAAAAGACGCGCGCGTAGACGTTCTGCTCATTAAGGGCCCGGATCTCCAGGATCCGGGCAACCCAGTCGTTGGAGCGAGGGGACTGGGAGGCACCACCGTCCGGCGTGGCCTTTAGTCGCTTGATACTCTCCTCATTCGCGACGTAGACAAAATCGTCGGTGTGAAACTTTTCCTTGCCGACTGGGGACGATGACGCGATTCAGTCAGTTACTGTGGTTTCACGCCAAGAAATTCATCTCGATGGTGCTGCCGGCCTGGTAGCTGGGGGTTGGGAAGGGAGATGAGGTGACTTACGGACGAAACTGTTGTATCGTGTCATGGCCTGCCAGTCGACATGTGGGGAGACCGAGTACTTGACATCGAGCGCATCGTTATTCTTCATCTTTCCAATCGGCGCATAGGGCCATGCCTGCGATTGCCACTCCGACCGCCGGTCTTCATCGTGCGCCGCCTCGCCTTTGCGCTTTTTTGCGTTCTGGTGCTGCTCAGCAGCGGTCAATGGCCGGGTCTGGACCGAGAAGGGACATTCGGCACGATTCTCGTCCGCGGCGGACCTCGGGCGCTTAGTTGATGGCATTCCGACCGCGGTGTGTCAATCAGTGGTTGGGGATGGGTGTGACTGGGAGCTGCAGGCGATGGTGATTGTCTCCGTCAGGCGGCAGGACAGTCGCGAGATGGGCGAGGCGGGAGCGAAAATCTTGAGAATAGCGCGTGGGTGCAAGAACGCGACCGCCCTGAGAAAAAGCTATGCGCAACGGCAATCGGGGACGCGACCGGTCTCAAAGCGGGCGAAAAAAAATCAACACGGGTCTGGCAGAGGCCGAGGAGCTGGATATGCTCTGCTCCAGCTAGTCCACAGCGTGGGAGGTGGTGCTGTCGCGCGAATATACAATGACGACGGTGCTCCAGCAAGGGGAAAATATATGGTACAAGATTGGATAATTCTCGCCAGAACTACATGGAAGAACGCGTCTGGAGGGGGAAGGGTGGCAGAGGGGACGAGATCCGCGCGCTACCAGCAGATCTTTTTGGCTGTAGTCGATGACTAAGCTGCTGCCTCCAGGGGGTTGGAGAGGGATATGGCAGTGTGGTACTCGCTGGAACGGGTACACCGGTATGGGCGCCGGGCAGTAGCGTCCAAGTAAAATTGGGTGGGCTGTTACTTGGCCGAGGCCACATCAAGTCGACCACCTCGAGCGGTACAAGTCCCGATGTAAACAAAGCGATGGCTTGATCGCCTTGGCAGTTGTGATACCACAGAGGCGCTGGGTCAAACGAGAGGGAAAAAGAAACGAAAGGGAAAAAGAAATGAAACGAAATAAAAGGAGGCGGGTGCATATGTTGAGGCTGGGAGGCGAGGCCCCCTCGGCCAACTCACGCTCGGGTCGCTCGTGCGACAGCCCAGTCGGATTCTGATTACACTCATTGGGGGCTCATTTTCCAAGCAGCACAACATCAAGATTGCTACTACGTAAAAGGTACCATATATCCAATCCAACCATTCGACACCAAGGGACATACCCGAGTCGAATTGTATCCCCAGCCGGAATAGAGTGAATCAATCAGAAATCCAAACCATATTTCATCAACGTCCCAACGCCAGGCGCTATGCATGCAAACAGAAACTATAAACCAAACCACAGGGCAGGCAAGGTACGATGGAACAGTTACCATGCTCTAGTACCGTGGGGGGCTGTACTGTGCGGCGTCCTCGCTGCCCTCGTAATCCGCAATCATGCCACGAGTTTCCGCATCATCACCCGTCTCCCCTCCACCCACGACTTCTGCGCCCTCGATTGCCCGCGCAAGCTTTCCGCCCTCAATCTTGCCTCTTTCTACATCAATGAACCACAGAATGAATGCAGGCAGACCAATGAGTGCCGCAAGGAACCAGAACGCCGGCCGCACAGTCCCCGATGAGTCAATGATGGCGCCAACAATAGCAGGGCCGAAAACACTCGATCCCTTGTCTGTGATGGCAAACAGCGCGTAGAATGCAGCCTCGGAGCCCGGCGGAATGAGCTCTCCGTACAATGATCGACAGTAACTGCTGAGCCCGCCCAAAATAAGCCCGTAGAGAGCTGCCAGAGGGTACATCTCCCACGGCTCCTGCAACCCGAAGACCCCCCACCTTTGGACAAAAGGCAAGTAGCCCAGGAGACCGTAGAGTGGAATGAGCTCGAAAAGACCGATGCACACGAGGATGACATGATGGGGCTTCAGGTTGAACTTCTTCGAGATGCCCGACCAGCCAAAAGCACCCACCACTCCGCAGAGTGTAGTGATGACATTGATCATGCCCAATGCCCAGGCTTTCATATGCAACTGCGTCTTCGCAAACAAGATTGCCGTCGATGACGTAGTCGCAATGGCGTCGGAGAGAAGAAACCAAGCACCAAGGAAGATGATGATGTCCACGAGGCGTCTTGCGAGCAGGATAGTCCTAAATAGGGACTTCCAGGCGTATATGATATAGGATAACCCCCCCTTCGATCCATCTGTCAGAGGCGGACCTGGCCTGGGACGTAGCCACATAGCAGCAGGGATGGTAAAAATGGTCCACCATGCTCCAACGATGAATAGGACGACTCGTTGCGCCCATGTGGGCGTAGACTTCATTGCCAGCAGAATAGCAATAGCCACGCATTGAAGAAACAGCCCAGCGCAATATCCAATGCCAACACCTTTAGCAGAGATTGCAGAAGAGATCTGCATTTCTTTGGACATGACTTCGTCCTGGCTTGGCTTGAGGCTATATCCAGAGCCGGGACCAAAACTATCATCGAGAAGAGGAGACGTCGAGTCCGCACGAAGGTCCCCAGTCGAGCCTGCAAGCGCTCTAGATTCCAGGTGCGAGTTCACCAGGTCGGGTGACAATGGGTCCCGGGCCTTGATGACCTCGGGATGGTTTCGTACGAGAACAGGGAGGAAAGAGTTGAGAAGAACGAAGGACGCGCCGAATGCCGTGTTAGAGACAATGGTCAGCATCGAGCCGAGGATATAGTTCGTCTTGGTGATGAAGATGTAGCACATGACAGAAACGCTGCCGATCCAGGCAAATGTCAGGAGGAGCTTCTTCCGGTACGCGCCGTGGTCTGCGGCGCAACTGATACTGACGACGAGCAATGCCTGGAGGAGGACACTGGCGGAGAAGGTGTACATGGCGAAGCTGGCCGTGTTGACCGGGATGCCTATTACATCCACCACACAAGGTCCCGTCCCGTCGCCTTTACTCTCACTGCTGCCGCATGGTTTCGTCGGGTCGGATACAAGGTAGCCATTCTCGCGTGCGAGGGTCTCGAGGAGAATCGGGATGAATGAGCCTGTCGCATAAGGTGTGAGTACGCATCCGGGAAGCACGAGTCCCTCACAAAAGGGGCGAACATACCGATTCCACAGACCATGTATGTTTCGGACGCGAAGGCATACATATACCAGCCTGCCAGCTCCTTCTGGCTCGTCGGGCGAGCATCATGGCCGGAGTACGCGGGCACCTGCAGCCGCCTCGGCACGTCGCCACCGCCATCCTCTCCGTCGCTGTGGTGGGCGCTCATCTCAGCATCAGTGGTGTACGAAAGTTCGTCGTCGGCCTCGAAGGCGGATGTCGCGAAGGATCTGAAGGAGTCTTTGGACAGATGAGAGAAGCCCGACTGGTGCCTCCGACCTTGCAGTTGAGGTCGTGGAGGCTGAAGGTTCCCGGCCATCGCGGCTGGGCCCAAAGCCTAATAAGAGGCTGCCTATCAAGTCACGGCGCCTGAGCCACCCTTGTCCCTGTGTCTGTGAGTGGAGGCCAGTGATTGGCTGCGCTGTGGGGTTTGCTGACGGCGGCGGAGCTGGCTGTCCGTCCCACAGACTTTGTTCCCGTCCGCGCCTGTTCACAAGGTCTCGGACGATGGCGCAGAGGCCGTGATGAAAGTCACCTGTGGCGGATGGTCTACTCGGCCATTTGCGTCCGCCAGTCTCAGGCTATTGGCGCACCACGTGAGTCCAGGGTCTACTGCGCCGGGCTCAATGGCATCCCTCGAAGGAGCAGGGGTGATGGTATCAGACGAACTGGTCACAGCCGCTGAGTTGGGTAGGTCGAAAGCGGAGAGCCGATGGGAGGAAGCATGTTCGAGAGGGGCAGCATAGCACAGCACAGCATAACATGATGCGAAGACGGAGGTGAGGGGAGGGGAGGGGAGAGAGAAGGACGGCAAGGTTAATATGAATACGATCATTGTTCGTTCCGCCTTGCCACTCACTCACATGCCTGACCGCTCATACCACTTGAATTAACCCCAGAAGGTTCACCAGGCAGGTCGGCTCTGGCGCTACCTGTGCATTAGTGAAGAAAGCAGGGATGACCGGCAGGCTTCGTACAGACACTGGTCCATCGTGAGACGTCCCCAGTATTGGCCTTGCAGAATGGACTGTGGTTTGGGATTGGCAGTCATTTTTGCCGCACCGAGTACCACACAGCATGACTGGCAGCTGTTGGCTCCATCACAGGTCCCGCCGGAACTGCAACCTTCTGTGACAGACGCACATCCCAAAGGCGTCTAATGCCGTCGGGAATGGGTTAGACATGCCAGGAGCCAGCTCCAAAAGGATTGAGCCTCCAAAAACGAGGCAAGCTACGTGACCTCGAGAGTGGGTGCGCAAGGCGCTAATCACTAGGCGCTTCCATGCCGAAAAAACTGATGCCCAATTCGCTGGGCAGTTCTGACTGTGTTCTTTCTGCCAGGAGCCTTATTATCACAACATCTCTTATTCCCATGAGCCCCATTCCAATCACCTGAGCATGAGTGCAAGTGCAGCAAAGACCCAGTTTGAGACACAATGGCAGTCAGGTGGCCCAAATCTCACCAGCGATTGCCGAAGCACACTTCATGACTCTTCTGTCCATCTACATAAGACGTGCCCATCCCACCTGCTCACCCCAGATCTTCATATGCCATCTCCACAGTACAGTATTGTTTCGAATAGGAACAGCTTGTTATAACTGGGGGACAACTGCCGGCCCAGGAAGCGGGGTAGGATCGACTGCTGAAAAGTCCAGGATGAGGGAAGATCCTCAAGTAACAGACTGCTCAGACATGCAACACATATTGAAGCACACGTAAGTACGGGGATCGTCTGGTTGAGGGGTCCTCCTTGCGCCGGGTTCACGGACTCTCCAGCCCATCACATCAACACGCAGATGGAGATCCCGGCGAACTACGTCAACTGTGGAGTTGCGGTAGCACTACGCACTACCATAGCGTCGTCATCCGACTCAGGCACTCATCATGCACATCAAAGAAAGGAATATATCAATGGTATAACGATAACTCTAGAAAACAAGGTATCACTGTTGGTGCAAAGAACAGAACAATCCTCCAAACCCCCCGTCAGCCCTAGCCAGCCCTTCCAAGTTCCCAGTTTTGCGCTCAAGTCAGGTCTTAATTAATGGGAAACAGTCTTTAGGCCACTGACTTAATCTTCACAGACGTCTCCCCCAGGTCATCGCATTCCTAGCTCTCCATGCCGCAGAGTGTCTATTTCTTGAAAGCGCCAAAGATCTTGTTCTTGAGCTTGTCGGCCAAGCCGCGAGGCGAGGCAGGCGTCGCAGTGGTGGTAGACTTCTCGGCGGGAGCAGCCGTCTCCTCAGACGCAGCGTGCTGCTCGTTACCGGCACCACCCCGGCCGGTGTGGTGGTTGATGTTGATGCTGTTGCGGACGGCGGCCTCGGGGATAACATCAGCGTCTTTGCGCTCCGCCCCCTTGACGCCGGCATCACCAATGTTGCCAGCTCCTATGTTAATAGTAGATATATTAGCTGGGTTGACGCCACTATATCGGAAGCATATATGGCATGTCTCCTCCAAGGAGTGAGGAATGTGGCAAAAGGTGAGTCGTGAAGATGATGAGAATAGGACAGCATTATAGATCGAATAAATTAACGACGATCACGGTCTCTCATTGACTTAAACCCCAGGGTTGTTGGGTCCAGTCCATATCAAAGGGCGACATGTGTCAGAGAGACCCTCTCACTGATAGCAAGAAAGGATACTCCTCCATTGACAAGGAACAGGGCCGGATGAGGGAACGGTCAAAAAGCAAAGGGAAAAGGAACGTACCTCCGCGGCCAGCGCTGTAGGCACCATCTCCATGGCTACCCTCATCTCCAACACGGACGATAGAGCCGTCCTCATACTTGGTATCATCGGCATTAAAGTTGCCGGCGCCACCGCGGCCGTGCGACACTTCGGCAGACATGATTGCGCGTGGTCGATCTGATTAGAATAGGTGTGCTATGCAGCAAGTAGGAAGAGAGATAAAGGCCGGATGCGCTTCTGCTGATAAGAGCAAACTCGGGTGATGCAAGGTGACGTGACGTGAGCCCTCAATTAGTTTTGGGAGGGGAGGGAGGTGGCGGGGAAGCAGTCAGCCTTTTGTATCTCGGAAATCTCAGAGTCATGCTACGTCTATCGAAGGCAACCGCTCCCCTTCCCCCAGACAAAACGGCAGCAACGACGTAGAACCGGCCAAGGCAAGCAGGCATGTAATTACGGCAGCGACACTTATCTCGAAACCTTGGATAAGAGCGCCTCAGGACCCATCAGGGGGCGTGCCGCTGGTCCACCAGTTAGGTTTAGCGAACCGACGCATGGGCTGGCCGCCTTATCTCAGGCCGGCGACCGGCGTGGGAGGGCAGCCCTGCAGCCAGTCAGAGCGCGGGCTGTTTACGTACCTGAATTTGGTGACCACGCTCTCAGCCCCAGGCCTGGTGGTGGGGTGGAGCGACCTTATCGCAACCTAACCCGCAGCTCTCATCAGCGCTCCCGACGAACTCTCCCGCCAGCCCAATGGGCCAGCTGATGTCCTGTTGCTGCCGACTTTCTCCAGTGGCTTGCGCGCAGATCAGTATTCATCTCGTAACTCAAATTCTGCGATCCCTCCTGTGATTGGGCGTCGAACAAGCATATTCGATCGGTGTGCCTCGTCTCCGGCTCCAGAAGCCTACTTCTGTCCAGCTCCGCGCTCCCTTATCGCATTCCCGTACAAAGATAACGAGCAATCGGCACTACCTGCATTAGCAATACCAGCCCAAGCTGCTGCGAACCGTAGCATTGGGAGTTTTCGATGATAGCCGACAGCAGCCTGGTTATATTCGTGCACATGGCAGTGGAGTCATCGTGATGATGTATACATGCATGGGATCACGCGATGGAAGATGTCGTAATGCTTAATTCCACATTCACTTTCTTCGCCGGTCCGGAGACGAATCAACGTTTTTGGCACAGGCATAACACCCTCGGTCACTCTTTCTCAAGTTTGGGTCCCGCTAATCAGAAGACAGTGAAGGAAGCTTGCTCGTCAAGCCGCAGCGGTTCAAAACTATGTTTATTCATTACTCCTCAAGTTCAAAGGATGCAACCCCTCCAAACCCTCACCCTCAACCAAGCCTTCCCGCCCAACTCCGAAATCGCCGCGATTCTCTCTTCCCTTGTCTTCTATTCATGTAAATGTCATTTAAAATGTCCTAATTTCTCTGGCTAAAATGTAGTTTTCCTTAACTTTCCAATATCGTCCTATCATATCACGCGCGGCCAGCCTTTCCGATCTGCAGGATCTCTCCGGTCAGCGCGTCGTCGCTTCGCAGCACAGGCCAGGATGCCCCGTCCGCCTTGACGAGGTTTAACTCCAGCTTTGATCCAAGAACCTTGAACGAGGATTGCTCCGTGTCAATCTCACCAAAGAGCGGGAACTCGGTGGCATATCGCTTAGGAGGTGAGTCGCTAGTCACGAGGTCCAGGTTCAGAGACTTGGCCAAGAACTCGACCTTGGCAGTGTCCTTCACAATCTTCTTCAGGAAAATGGATGCGATGACCGACTTGGGTGTCTGGTAGAAGTCATGTCTGCACAATTGTCAGCATTCCTGTCTTCCTCCTTCGCCTCATTCCCAAAGGGAGTCCAGGATCAACAGGTAGGGCAAATACATACCGAACAGTGGTCAAAACTTCCTCGCCTCCCCCAGCCGCCTTATCCTTCTTCCCACTTCCAATGAAGAGATGCTTGTCCTTTGTCTTGCATCCTTCAATGAGCATGAACTGGTCGAACTCCAATACTCTTCGCTTGCAGCAAGAGTATCCCTTGCTACCCTCGTGGAAGATCGGAACACCGGGATGGTGAGTGCACTTCTCCCCATCCCGAGATCCTCCCTTCTTATACTGGGCACCGCATGTCTTGCGCCTGCATATGGCACCGTCCCGGATCTCTAAGCTTGGGTCGTCGTCCTCGGACTCTGGAGGTGGCGGGGGCGGGGTCGGCGCATGCTGTGCAGGTTGGATAGGAGCCCGCCCCGGGGCCTTCGCCTCCTCTATCTTCTTGGCCAGCTCCGCCTCGTCGACCTTGGGCTTCTCTTCGATCTGGGGGGGCTTATCGGTGGTGGAGTGGACGCCGGTCGTGCAGGGCGTGATCTCCATGAATTCATCGAAAGTCAATACACGCGGGTTGCAGCATTTCCATCCTGCATAGCACTAGTCAGTAATTATTCAATTCGAACTGTAGAGAGGTGGTGTCGTGAAGCTGTGACGACATGCTGCCTATTACCTTTCTGCCCTTCGTGGAAGACAGGTGGACCGGGGTGGTAGTAGCACTTCTCCTCGGGGTCTGTGTACTCCTTGCCGCAGCCCTGGTGAACACATTTCTGTGCCATGTTGGATGCTTATTCCCGAGTTTCCGTGGGGTTCAAGGCCTAGTGAAGCTAATGCCAGAGAATTGGAGTGTAATAGACAACGTCGGCTGCCAGATGGCTTAGCACAAGATGTAGGTAACAGGTGCTGTACTGCCCTTTGATAGTGGGGTGGGATGTTCTAGAAATTTAGCCATGACGATGGCCTGCCTGCTCTGAGCTAGGACCCTCACCGCCTTCCTTTTTGGATGCGGGGTGGAAGAGCTAGCCCAAGCCAATAAGACAGCCCATAAAGCCAAGGAATCCATGGCAATACTGCGCGAGCTGGTATAGCTCGACATGCGATTAAACCCTTGTCGGTTCTTATTAGGGACGGTCCTTTAGAGCTATTACTTGAAGCTTTCAGAAAAGTCAAGTAACCCAAGATTTCAGCCATGTTTGCTACAAGACGCCTCCTGCAGTCATGCAGAATCACACTCTTTACCCGTCCCAGCTGCGGCATGTGCGACCAGGCAAAGGAGTCGCTGTCCAAGGTCTGGGATGCCAGGCCATTCGCCTACGTCGAGGAGAGCATTGACGTCAAGGGCTCGAAGTGGAGGGATCTATATGACTTTGACGTACCCGTCGTAAGTTTCATCGTTCTCTATATTCATACTAGAAGAGCAATTGGCTCGCGGCGAATGGTTCCAACTCAACATTTTCCCAGATTCACATCAGCAAGAGCAGTTCTCCCAGCGAGGACGTGAGCACGGCCAGCAAAGCTGTCAAGCTGATGCACCGCTTCACGCCTGAACAGGTGCAGGCCAAGATGGACGAGGTGGAGAGCAAGTAACCACCCCTTCTTAGATGTCCAATAATGCATTCATGTATATACAGCTACCGGACTTAATACGACACGCCCTTGGCGGCTTTAGGTCCCCCCGAGGCGATGGCCAGTGAGTCCTTGACTGTGGATTCGAGGAGGGTGTAGTCGGTCGCGAAAGAGATCATGTCGAAGCCTTGCTCGGCGAACAGCCTCGCCTGCTCGCCCCCTGTGGAGTAGATGCCGCACTTCTTGCCGGCTTTGTGGCTGGCTTCGAGGATCTTGGCCAGGGCGGCCTTCAGCTCCGGTGCCATTTCTCCGACAATGGGATGGCCAATGTTGTTGCCTACGTTTTAGACATTCCCGTAATTAGTACCGTCTTGGTGACTTATAGAATAAAGTCTCTGGGAAAGTAAAGGCAAACCCCCACCTAGATCAAAAGGTCCAATGAAGAGCACATCGATGCCATCAACCGCCGCAATCTGATCCACGGCGTCGAGGGCCTCCTGGGTCTCGATCTGCACAATGGTCAGGAGCGTGTCGTTGGCCTGCTGCAGGTACTGCGTGAAGGTGGGCATGGGGCTGAAGCGCTCCATGGCGATGGGCGAGCCGAAACCTCGCCGGCCGAGCGGGGGGAACTTGGCGGCCTGGACCAAGTCTTCGGCTTCCTTGACGGTGCGTAGCAGTGGCACGAGAACCTAAGTGTTATCAATGTAAGTATCTGTCAAAGAGCATAAACTCCAGTTCGGAACATACACCATGAGCTCCGCAGTCCAGAGCGCCTGTGAGAGCATCAGCATCGCACTATCAAGATCATCTAGTACCGTTAACTCACGCTTGACCATCCAAGACTGCATATCCGGGAGTCTCACGATCGGGGAGACTCCGAGAGCCGCGATAGCAGGAACGGCATCATGCATAGCTCCATCTGCGAATTGCAAAAGTCAGATCTCCTAATCCCCTTGTTCCATCCTTTATTAATTAGACGAGAGCGTGAGTTCATACCGTCCATGTTGCCATGTTCACAATCCACGCAAACCCAATCGGCGTTTGTCCGAGCCAGTAACCTGGAGATGTTAGCCCCCGGCAGCATCTGCCAGGCGCCAAAGGCCTGCCGGCCCTGTGCCAGGGCGACCTTGAGTCTGTTCGAGGACTGCATCGTTATGGATCTTGTTGCCGCAGCACAGCGTCTCGGTTGGCAGACAGGAGAAGGCGAACCGAGGGATCGGTAAAATGGCCGAAAGCTAGAAGAGACGAATCTACGCATTGTTTACGAACGGACTGGGAGAGGTGGAGTTTAATAGGTGGGACTTTCCAGGCGGGCGACGGATTCAAGCCAGATGTGTGCAAGTCTTCGGATGGGGTCGTTTGGAGGAGACTAAGTGATTGTCTATGTTGTTAGGCTGAGCCAGGTCGTGATGGAGTCTCCAATCAGAAGCTCCAGGCGTAAAGGGATCGAAGTATATATGGGTCTAGTGCCTGGGATTGGGATCCCGAGTGCTCTATAGCTGCGATTCCGGCTAAATAAATCAAATAAGCCAAGTCATGAGCTTGCCAGCTGTATGTGTTGAGGAGGATGCGGGGAGTGAGGTGGAGAGCGGAGGGGAGCAATGGTGTGGGGAGGTGAGGTTGCTCCGACATCGTCTCAGATTCTCTGGGCAGCAGACGCCTCAGAAAAGCTGAATATTCTGACAATTGTAAGCGCATCTTAATCTCCAACTGCACTCTCATTATTAACTTACATGTACACCTTAGAGCTCGAACATCTTTCACTCGGCTAGCTTCGGCCCTAACTGGGTATCCAATTGCATATTGTCATTTCAGCTACTAATGAATGTCTAGTGTACGAAACAAGTCTTTGAAAAACACCAGACTTTTATGCGGCCAACTCGAAACGGAGAAACTCATCCTGCAAGGAGCACTGCGGTAAACTCCTTGTTTGCATGCGTGAACTGGAAATGGACTGAGGCCAACACATGATGCCAGGAGAGCGGTATTAAACTCCCAGCAGTTAGCCGTTGATCTATTAGAAGGAAGCCTTTGATCGTCAATATCCATCAACTTTCAAATACCATGACCGCCCAAGGCTATAAAGAAGGCGACCAATGCCCAGATTTGATGCGTCTCTGGGGGACGGCTTGGAATGGTTGAATCCTAGGAGGGTTAATAGACCAAGAGTAAACACTCTCTCAGATACTAGGATGAGCTCAACCCTGAAGACACCTGGAATCATAAATCAGCTTTAGGCACAAGTAATGAATCGCAAATGCTGCGGCAGCGTACCCAAGGTAATCCTCCTTGATACTGCCGATAGCCCACATTTCTCCGACCTCGGTTCTTGTACCGATGATCTTGACGCGGACGTGAGTCCCTGGCTCGATGACAGTGTCTTCGTTATTAGTGAATTGAGGGGGCGTGGCATTAGGATCCCACTTAATATCACCGGGGATCAACTGCAACGCACGTCAGCAAGATGCGGTCTGTCTCACGAAGCCGCTCTCAACATACATGGGCCGATACGAAAAGGCGCAAAGGCCCAGCTTGGGCGAAGAAGCCCTGTGGGTTGATGGAGTAGACAACGGCGTCCACCTGCCATGCATCAGCCTTGCGCACCACAGGAAGTCAGCCCACAACTATCTTACCGTCTCCCCCTTGAATGGCCGCCAAACGACAGCACGGTATCCAACGGTAAACTCGGCCAGGCCAGTTCCAGGAAGAATGCGCCCCTCGGAGATATCGAACGTGTCCATGATGGAGATGATGTAGTAGCTCCCGGCGCAGGTTCCCTCGACGTCCTTGAGCAGCTTGCTCGTCACAAGCTCGTGCATGTTGCGGCCAAAGTACGACGGGTGCAGGGTGACCCTGCGCTCCATGTTGTAGAGGAAAAACATGATGCGCGACGAAACGGGGATGCGTAAACCGACGTGTCGGCGGTCAACTTTCTGTCCCGCGGTCAAGCCCAAAGTAACTACGATGCCCTCGCGCCAAATCCCACGGCCGCTCGCATTAATTCGTCGCGGAAGAAGAGTATCGCTGTTCGATGCGCGACGGGGGAGTTCGTTCGTACGCGAGATGGAAATTCACAATGGCTGAAGTCGAGTGGGCCGGCCGCTCGAACAAAGCCGCCAGGAGAATCGAAGAGAAAGAAAGCCCCCAAGGTCGCGCTAACTAGAAGCCCCGACGCGATTACTCTGATCCCTCGCACTTCAGGCTTCTTCCTGTGACTCCGTACCAGAGTGTTGAACGGGGCGCGGGGCGAGAGAGGGATGACGGGGCGCGGATGCGTATTTCGTGAGTGTTGAGCTGCTGCTGGGTGAGAGGTAGAAAATCAGAACCGTGATGCTGAGCTTTGCCGCAGAAAGGCCGGTACCTACCACGGCCGCCTGCGCTGGCTGACAGTGGAAGTGACCAGGGGCACAATGCACAGGTGGAGGTCTAGGGTGGCTCGTGCACGGCCAATGGGAAAGTGGGCGCGACTCCAGACTGCTCGATTGTCGCTGCGCACCGCGGTACATGCACCAGTCACGGCTGCATGCCGGCTTCTGTCAGTTTAACGGCTGGCGAGGAGGCGCACGTGCATGCTTGTCGCTCTCGGCTTCTGATGCCAGCTGTCTGCGTCGCTTGGGCCAACTACTGAGGCCGTAAGCCTCCTGAGGCGGCCTGTAGACCAATCGGCCGGGTGTCGCGTGAGCTCGTCCCTCATGTACCCCCAATCTTCAACCATCGCCGACAGCCTCAGACATGGGGAAGCTCTCGACCGCAGAACAGAAGGCGGCCAGGACAGAGGGAAGACGGCCTACCCCATGGGGATCGTCCCGCGGTGCAGATAGGAGCCGGCACGATGATGCCTTCCTAGTGCCCGTGCCCAAGGCGAGCACGAAATCCAGGGATTCGATATGCACGCATATTGCATAGGAGCGGGCGTGGATGCACGAATAATCCAGCCCGGTTGCCAATAGACGGGGAAGGGCTGGCTCGTGATGGCATTTTATTATTATTTTTATTTGGTCTACAAGCTGCCCCACGGCCGAGGCCAGGGCCGATAATTGGTAGGCACACAGTGACTTTGGGCGTACCGGGACCTGGCCTGGCTGCTATTATAAGCTGAGCGCGAAAACGGACTGTCTGTTTGACGTGCCGACGCTCCAACACTTAGATCCTCCTTCTCTTCCTTCCTACTAACCAAGCGCCCGCACCAGCCCATCATTCTTATTCTGCTCCTCCGGCTGCAAGTCTGCCTCATCGCCCTACGGCTGCATCAATCTCGTCGCTGTCAATACCAGCATTAATCCCGGTCTGCCGCTGCTGGCCTCCGTGGTTCGCTCCGCTACTGCCGGTGTTACACCACCGTCTTTTCCTCGCAAAATTTCGTCTCAGCTGCGACCAAGTACCTACCAACCCAATAACTGCCTGGATTTACCTTCTGCACCGCACCAGGTGTCCACTTCCACCACCTAATCATTCCATCCGGCTTCTGCAGCTAGCTCCCTGTATCAACATCGGCTTGCTTGCCATTCACCTCGCTTCGCGCGTTTCCTCCCACCAAACCAATTCACTTCAATTTTTGCCTAAACCCCTTCTCATTCCCTCCAAATGGCGCTCGACCTGGAGCAGCACCTCGTTTTCGTAAGCTCCCGTCTCCCGTCTCATTGCCGTTCTACTTGCCCTCGCTAATCTGAATGAACACCGCCGCCAGTACGGATCCTACCACCACAATAAGATTAATGTCGCGATCCATGTCATCTGTGTGCCCTTGATTCTCTTCTCGGGATTCACCATTGTAAGTCCTCCATCTCCACACTCCCACATCCCGTAGTAGCCTGCCCCTAACTCGAGTCATTGCCCCCAGGCAACATACACGGGGACGCTGATCAGCCTACCGTCCTGGCTCACCCTCCCCTACCTGAACCTCAACCTCGGCACCATCGCAGCCTCCCTCTACTCGGCCCTCTACCTGCTGCTGGAGCCCGTGGCCGGCTTCGTCCTCTCGGCCATCTGCCTAGGAGCCGCCGCCTTTGGCAACTACATGAGGCTGGCCAACCCGGACACCACCCTCAAGTATGCCGTCGCCATCCATGTGACCTGCTGGATCTTCCAGTTCGTCGGCCACGGCGCCTTCGAGGGCCGCGCCCCGGCGCTCCTGGACAACATCGTCCAGGCGCTCTTCCTCGCTCCCATGTTTGTGTGGCTCGAGATACTCTTCTTCCTGGGCTACCGCCCGGAACTGCAGTCTCGCGTGAACAAGAGGGTCCGCGAGGAGATCGCAAAGTTCAACGCCCAGTCCAAAAACGGAAAGGCAAGCTAAACGCATGCAGACTCACCACCACACATACATATGATGTTTTATATTCCATTATATGAACCCCTGTTCTAACTGTACATACTGCTGGGACATGTCTTACCATCTGGCCATGTCCCTCTGCGGAAATTTGTTTTTTATGGGGAGTGAAAATTTTGGGTGCTATTCGGGGTTCTCATTTTAACTGCCTAGCGAATTGCGTGCATATTCTTGTCGTCTTGTCATCAATTGCTGATCATTAGCTCAAGATTTCCTATCATCATCTCAACCTTCCCCCTAGTCTCGTTGAGAGCCTGTATCATATTCCACCTCTTTTAGTCACGCTGCCACAACAGAATGTCTGGCGCGTCGCAATCCTCTTCAGCTGTTCCTACTATATCTTACATTACAAGTTCGGGTAGTTCAAACCTCACATTCATGTTGGGGAACCAAATAGCAGAATTATCTCAAGAACTCCGCTTGTTTGTATTTTCCCCTTCTCTCTCCCTTGCATTGTGCCCTGACTCCCATCTATCAACACAATTTTCGGCTCCCGCAAATATATCAAATCAAGTCAAGAGGAGGAGATTGGGGAATAAAAAAGTACTACACATCAGTCTGGATGGAAAATGTAAGAAAAAAGACGTGGCCTCAAGAGATGTAAAAACCCAAAATCCCCCGTAAGCCTCACACATATTTTTTCCCAACGGGCACACATATCCAAGACTGAAGAATGGAATCTAACCAGAACAAAACGCCATTTTCCCCTCCCGTTTTGCTTTCGTTATCCCTTTTTTTGAATTGGCTTACAGAGGCTTGCCGCCAATGAAGTCGGACCACCTGCGGACCTCGGAGGGAATACCCTCCTTGCGGGGCAGCTTCTCGCTCATGCACTGAGCAAAGAGAATGGCAGTCTAAAGGATCATAATTAGCACATGGGTTACCCTATCATAAAGTTGTAGTTGGGACGAAATCTTACCTGGGGCTCCATGAATAGAGGAACGCCAAAGTCGACGGCGTTTCGGCGCATGACATAGTCGACATCCAGCGTCGTTTTGCCACGGGCCTGTGCGAGGTTGAAGCAACCGCGGATGTCGTACTTCTCAAACACCTGGCGGAGAGCACGCTTGTCCTCCTTGGGGAACTCAATTACCTCCACCTCCACCTTGCCCTTGGCCTCGGACTCGACGAACTGCTTGACTTCGTTGCTAGCAGCATAGAGCTTGTAGTTGAGGGGGGCGAGGTAGTCCACAACCTGGATGAGCCAAGGCTTGGAGACCTCACCACCCAGGAGGAGACCCTCACCAGGCTCAGGCATGCGGAAGTTCATGGTGGACTGAAGCGAGGTCCAGTAAGCCTCAACCAGGTCCTTGCCGAAGCAAGCAATCTCACCAGTAGAGGCCATCTCGACTCCCAGGAAGGGGTCGGCACCGGCCAGACGGGTCCAGGAGAACTGGGGAACCTTGGTGGCGAGGTAGTCACGCTTGACAGCCATGAGATCAGTGGGATCAGGGACGTCCTTGCCGATTAGGGCCTTGGTGGCAACATCAATGAAGTTCAGGCCAAGGACCTTGCTGACGAAGGGGAAAGATCGGGAGGCACGGAGGTTGCACTCGATCACCTTCAGCTGAGGCTCACCACCCTCGGGGTCGTCAGCCTTGATGATCTGCATGTTGAAAGGACCGGTGATGTTCCAGGCCTTGGCAACCTTGCGGGCAATGTCCTTGACACGCTCCATGATAGATTCATCAAGGTTGGCAGGAGGGAGAACAAGAGTAGCATCACCAGAGTGAACACCGGCCTGCTCCACGTGCTCACTGACGGCGTGGACGATCATTTCACCCTTGGAGGCAACACCATCGACATCGATCTCCTGGGCACCTTCGATAAACTTGGTGATGACAACGGGGTGGTCGGGGGAGACGTCGGCGGCAGCCTCAAGCTTGTCCTTGAGGTCGGCCTGGCTATGAATGACGGTCATGGCAGCACCAGAGAGAACATAACTGGGGCGAACCAGAACGGGGTAGCCAACCTCATCAGCGAACTTCTCAGCCTCCTTGACTGAGGTAAGCTCCTTCCATGCTGGCTGATCAACACCAATGCTATCCAGAATCTCAGAGAACTTCTGACGATCCTCGGCCTTGTCAATGTCCTTGGGGTCAGTGCCCAGAACATTGGCTCCACCAGCCTCCTGTAGGCGGAGAGCGATGTTCTGGGGAAGCTGGCCACCCACAGAGACAACCACACCAGAGGCTTGCTCCAGTTCGTAAATGTCCATCACACGCTCATAGCTCAACTCCTCGAAATAGAGCTTGTCAACAACATCGAAATCGGTTGATCGAGTTTCCTAAAATCAAATCTCAATGTTAGCATAGCGTACAATAGAAAAAAAAAGTAATTGATCAGCCCAACAACCGAGCGTGAGAGTGGAACCATACCGGGTTGTAGTTGATGACGATGGTCTTCTCGCCCATTTCACGGAGAGCCTGGGTGGCAGCAACACCGCACCAGTCGAACTCGACGGAGCTACCAATACGGTAGACACCGCTTCCGAGAACAATCTTTCCGTGGTCCTCAAAGGTGACATCGTGGGATGAACCGTTGTAGGTTGTGTAGAGGTAGTTGGTGTCGGCGGGGAACTCGGCAGCGAGGGTATCAATCTTCTTGACCCAGGGGCGGATGCCGAAGCTCAGACGCTGAGCTCGCACGGCGTCCTCGGTGCTCTTAACAGCATTGGCGATCTGGCGATCGGAGAAACCCATCTTCTTGGCGCTGAGGATCTGGTCCTTCTTGAGGCCCTCGAGGCTTCCAACAGCCTCAAGCTCGCGGACGCAGTCGACCAAGTTCTGGAGCTTGTGCAAGAACCACTTGTCGATCTTGGTGAGTTCGTGAACCTTGTCGACAGAGTAGTTCTCGTGAAGCATAGCCTGACCAACGGCAAGCCATCGGCGGTCGGTAGGATTCTGGAGCTCGAAGTCAAGATCCTCGAAGTGGTCACCCTGGAATCCAACGAATCGGGGGTCAACCTGACGGATAGCCTTCTGGAAAGACTCCTCGAAGGTTCGGCCGATGGCCATGACCTCACCAACAGACTTCATGGCGCTACCAATGTCACGCTTGACGTGCTGGAACTTGGACAGATCCCATCGAGGAATCTTGGTGACAATGTAATCCAAAGAAGGCTCGAAGTTAGCCGTGGTCGTCTTGGTCACAGCATTAGGAAGCTCGGGTAGAGTGTGGCCCAATCCGATCTTGGCGGCGGTATAAGCGAGAGGGTATCCGGTAGCCTTGGAGGCCAAAGCAGATGAACGGGACAGACGAGCGTTAACCTCGATAACTCGGTAGTCAAGACCATCGGGCTGCAGGGCATACTGAACGTTACATTCACCAACAACGCCCAAGTGGCGGACAATCTTGATTGCGGCGGTTCGCAGCATGTGATACTCCTCGTCGCTCAGAGTCTGACTAGGTGCCACGACAATAGAGTCACCGGTGTGGATACCGAGGGGATCAAAGTTCTCCATGTTGCAGACAGTGATGCAGTTGTTGTTAGCGTCACGAACGACCTCATATTCAACCTCCTTCCAGCCCTTGAGCGACTTCTCGACCAGAATCTGGGGAGACAAGGTCAGAGATCGGGCAGCCATGTTTCGAAGCTCCTCCTCGTTGTTGGCGAAACCAGAGCCGAGACCACCCAGGGCGTAGGCAGCACGGACGATTATGGGGTAGCCAATGGTCTTAGCGGCGTCAAGAGCTTCCTCAACAGTGCCGACGGCAATTGACTTAGCAATGGGGATGTTAATCTCCTCGAGGGCCTTAGCGAACAGGTCTCGGTCCTCACTGAGCTCGAGGGTGCGGACGCTGGTGCCGAGGACTTTGACACCGTACTTTTCAAACAGTCCCTGTCGCTGCATTTCAACACCCAAGTTGAGGGCGGTCTGACCACCAAAAGAAAGGAAGATGCCATCAGGCTTCTCCTTCTCAATGACGTAAGAAACATATTCGGGGGTGACGGGAAGGTAGTAGACCTCATCAGCAAGGTTGTGGTTGGTCTGGATGGTGGCGATGTTCGGGTTGATGAGCACGGAAGCGACTCCAGCTTCCTTCAAGGCCTTGAGAGCCTGAGAACCTACATCGAGGCAACATCCGGTTAGCCACTATTCGCAATTGATCTCGTCTCACCAGGCCCGCTCAAACACTATCAAGAAAAGGCTTCGGTGACGAACCTGAGTAATCGAATTCACCGGCCTGGCCAATTGCTAGACCACCACTACCAATTACAAGAACCTTCTTGACATTGACAGTCTGCTTGGGCTTGATGACCCCGCTATCAAGATAGGCCCTGGGGTTGGGGGCTTCCTGAGTAGAGGCGCTATAAGGGCGGACGATAGATACCGTTCCCAGGCGCTTCTGGAAGTTCTGGCTAGATTTCAAGGCCGTCCGGGTTTGGCTCTTGAAGGCAGCTGTGGTGAAGGAGCGAGCAGCCAGAGTTTGGGGGACTCGGCGAGGACATCGGAGGAGGGCCGGAGCGCGCCCAGCGAGCACAGCGGTGGTGAGAGGCATCGCAGCAGATCAATGCTTCCGTGGCACTGATAGGCAGGCTGCCTGGTGGTTGCGAGTTCCCAATTGAAGGCTGCTTGATAGTAGATATGCTAGGCAAGCAGAAGGGAGAGTTCGCGGCCAGTGTCGAGGAAGTCGGTGACTTTTTAGCCTGAGCAGAAGCCTGGTGGGGGGGAATGGCCCTTGAGAGGGTGTGGGCAAAAAAAATTTGGCGGAGCCTCTCAGAGTGGTGCTGATAGGCGCTGATAAGAGAGCTCACTAGGGTTATCTGAGGCTAGCTCCCAGGGCTGCTCCCAACAACTTCAATACTAAACGCAGATCCGAACCGGACTGGTGACCACGCGACAGGAGCCAATGCACGCTCTTAGGATGCTAGCACGAAAAAAAATCTCATTTGCGGTAATATCTCAGGTCCGCCGTTGTTCGGGAGGGTCAATTGGGTCACTGCGCCGAAACCTATACCTGCGATGACTCCAGTTGCAGACGCGCATGTCATTGCCCCCCCAGCCCGTCTGTGTTACTCAGACAGGCTCCGACACCGCAACTCTTGTCCAAAACCCCGGATCCTTTGGCCAGCACCCTGGCTAGCAGGAAGTGATGATGCAAGGTCCGGGGAGCCAGTGCCTGGTGCAGTTGATCCTGGCTGTGATCAATTTACTTATTAATCCTAGCAGCACATTGGTCGACAAAGTCGATTCTTACACGTCCATCGAATAATCTGGCCATTTTCATTATTTCACCCTTTAGACACCACCTCCCTACCTCCTACATGCACCTAGGTACTTTACCTTGGATGCTTCGTGTCCTGATCGCCCACGATAATCCATGCAGAATTGCTGACAAGTTCTTCCGAGGCACCTACCCTGTAGATATTCGTTGACTTACACCCCATCTGCAACCTACCGACCAAACGTTTTTCTCCCGCTCAGATTTATCGTCTACCTTTGACTCTTCTTGTTGTGTAATTAGTCATGCGTAGTCAGAGGCCGAAATCAGACCTCAATGGCCATCTTGTTGCTCGATTGGTTACAGTGTTTGAGTGCTCTTTTGGTATTAAACAACCCACTCGAAATCCAAATGATATAACCAGTGTATTTTAAGACCGTTACCAAGCTCACGTATATCATTTCTTAACTAACATGAGAATATCTGCGATTCCCTTTGGCTTGGAAACTAGCTCATCCAAGCTACAATAATCTCGAAATAACACACGAGCTGATGGAAAGACGCCAGGTACTTGATCTTGCATGTACTTGTGCCCCAGAGTCAAAAAAATAAGGCCACTGCCCCAAAGCAACTCTTTCACACCTGAAAATGGTTCTAGAAGGATGTTGGAAAGAGCGAATACTCTACAATGGCTAGCTATTGTCTCCGGGCACTTACAGACAACATTCATTAACCCTCCAAAAAAAAAAGAAGAAACCGAGAAAAAAAAAACATACAACAGCGGGTATTCGCTGGTCGTCACCGACCCAACTACTAATCCACCCCTCATCCGTTTAACTAGGCGAGAGCGGACGGGATCGCGTGTTTTCGAATGGGTATGGTCGTATGTGGTGGTTGAAGCTATCGTGGGAGCTATATGCCCTAGTCCCCACTTATACACACAATGATAACATGAAGCATTCCACCTAAAAAGATATACAACAACCGGTATTCGCTGATCTTCACCGACCCAACTACCAATTGCCCTTCATTCGTTGTTTAGGTGAGAACGGACGGGAGTTATACATCGCGACTCACCGAAAACCAGGAATCATCAGGCCTATGGCTAGAAAACGTTCCCATCACGATCTCTGAGTGATGTAAAAAGACTCTGGTATCCGTAACACTCAATGGTACAACCCAATATATGTATTATCATTGGAAATACTTAGATTACCTAACGTACCTACATATCATAACAATGCCCATTGTAAACCTTAAGCCCCTCTCGATATCCGCTAGAATATCAAATGGCCCCTAAAATTATCCATTATCACGCCGAGGGGATGGAAACACTGTCTCCGACGGTATCTCACCTCACATCGTGTTATAAAAATGGGACTACTGGATATGTCACCGCTTGAGGCAGTCTTATTTCTTCTCTGGTTGAAAGCGCTGTATCTAATTCTCAGACCCTCGCCTGTCCCTACCCCGCCGCTGCTGAGGCTCGCTCCCGAGTACCTTCTGTTAATTAGAGATGAGCTCTCGTCGTCTCCCGACTCCATCATCGCTCTCGCGCTTACCTGCAAGGCACTTTTCCGGCTGTACGCGAGCGATGTAGCAAGATACAGAGGCAAGAATGCCTCAAACCTGTTGCTGCTGTTGGAGAAAGACCTGGGTGACAGACTCTTTTACTGCCCGCCGTGTAATCGACTCCATGGCTTCTCGTCAACGTGGAATCCTAAAAGTTTCAAAACTCTCCCTGCGACCGTGATCAGATTTTTAACCCAAATTCCGGAAGTGACTATAACCTGTAAGTGATTGTCCTCGCTTCGTCACTGACCATCGACGCTGGCGTTGAGGCTGATATTAAAGGGGCGTTGGCAGGCGCTTTATGCAAGCGTATCTGGTCATGAATCGTCACATCCATGGTCCCTCAAAAGGATTGGCTTTACAGTCCCTCACTAAGACGTGTTGGATGATGAGCTGAGAAGATGGTCTAATGTGGAAGCACGAATCATCCGCAAAGATCATAGGCACCGATCTCTTTCTTCGGGTCGTCCACACGATAGAGGGGAAAGCGAGCAACGTCCGGGATGCGATCGACGAAGGAGACCATTCCGTCTGCATGCACGTTACCACGGACTCGGTCGACCTGGTTCACAGTTACACCCGCTGCATGCGTACCGGCCATACACTAGCAGCACTCAGGGACCCTCAAGTGAAAGAGCGCAGATGTGGTCTTGCTACCTTGTTGGGTCAACCGACTACTTTCTTCCAGGAGTGCAAAGATGCGCCGGGGTTCTGCCCGGTATGCCTGACCGGTTACACAACCACAATTGAGCAAGCAAAGGTGACGGAAACATACTGGCAGACAGTTGACAGATGGGTACAGAAGGGCTTTGGAGCACAAAACAATAACAACAGAATACTAACTTCATCATAGACATACTTCAAACCGACGTTTGATGGTGTGCGAGTTTCAATCACCGCTTACCATCAGTTGGGATCTTGTAGAAACACGGACGATTGGAGGTGGCGGGCTCTGGCCGACTTGTACGTCCCGCGCCACGATGATATTGAATGCCGGAGTAGCAGTCTGCGGAATCTGCGCCGTTACCCGCCTGGTATCGTGAAACGTGCATGGCAAAAACAAGAACAGCGGCTAGAGACACGATGAAGTTAGCTCAAATGAAACCCGGGCATTATCTCAATAAGAAAGCCTCGTACCAGACATCATTTATGACATAGGCATTGTGTATATGTAAGCTGTTGTGATGTCGCCAAGCGTGCGTCTGCTTGGAAAGAAATCAGTCTGAGGGCAGTGGAATTCGGATGAAGTAAGGATTAAGACTGCTGTTGGCTCACCTCAACATTGGTGTGATAACGACTGCAGGAACACGGCCAACTCACTTGGGGTATTGAAGACACCCTGGTTGAGCAGACAGACACCATGATTACTGCAAAATCCATTTTATCTTTTAGACTTCGGGACCCTTGTTGTCGCTTATACAGAAAAAGAGGAGGCCTTTGGATACAAAACCGCGATGTCAATTGGGAGCGGCGAATGCAATAAATGGTCAGAATGCTTCCGGAACTTCGTTGATATTTAGCCGAGAATGTGGGAATCTCATCTTTGAAGCCGTGAACCATTCGGCGGGATCTGCACGCAAAGGAACCCGGTTTTGGCGATAGCTCAGGGACGCGGAAGCTCTGTTGACGGGAAAGTGAAGAACTGCATGGGTATGTGTACCTAAGCTTTGTCTAAATATCGAGATGTGGTAATTCCGGAGTCGAAAATTGCAAACGAGTTTAAGTTTGGGCTCATTAAGGAAAGTAGAAGTGGTCAAGTTACCATCACCACGGGGCACCTTGATTTGGCTTCACGACCTAAGACAGACTATGCTGCGGGGTCTACCCCTGACAATATTGGATTCTAGTTCATACACCTCACACTTAATGGGTGCAATAAACATGTGTTTTGGCTGTTGCGCGTAGTTAGTCGACGCGGACTCCATCACGACGCTTGCAACGACAGTCTGAGGCACTGAGGCAATGCCCAGCCATACACGGTGGATATTTTCATCTCTGAATCTGAATGACATCTATGACAGTCGAGGAATTGGGAATTCATTGACATGGGGACTGGCATCGATGCTACCAACACCATGAATAACGATCCGATGACAACGCAGATCGCGATACTGCCCTTGAGACTCTTGGTAGCAGGTGACAATTTCAAGAGCCACACTTACCAAGGGAGACACCATTCGCGTTCAATATGACTGGCCAACTGACGATGCTTCCTTTGCGTCATCTTCTGTCTGGAATGTAACAAAATTCCCCTCTCACCAACATCCACGTCGGAGCCAGGAGAACCCGAAGATCCTACAAGCTCAATAGCTCTTAGCATTCCTCGTACCTGGAGCTCCCTCCCAAAATGGACCGAAGCTGTTTACAACGCATCTGAAAACATCTGGGCATCTTAATTTCCAGTGGGGATTGAGACAGTTTCGTCTGACAACAGGGTCCACGATGTAAACGTTCATCGATACCCGCATTCCGATCAGAATCTTCCCGTCTCCAACCCACCAGACTTTCGCGATCACCATCCGAGTCTGGATTCCACATACGAAAGCACGGTGAACATCACTCAGCGCCAATACTATGGCACATTCGATCAACATGGGGTGGTATAGGCTGCAGAATACGTATATAACAGCCATGGATGGCCCCCCAGAACAACTCTTCTTCTCAGCATCAGACTCCAACTTCCAAAACAAACAAGTCTGTCACAAAACTGCTCTCTCTTCTCTGGCCTCTTACAACCTGAACTTATTTCACAAGATCCCATCCCCCATCTGAAATCATGAAGGTCAACGCTGCCTCCATCGCCCTGGCTTGCCTTGCTGGCAACGTCATTGCAGCTCCCGCTGTTGGCTCCTCCGCCGTCCAGAACGTACAGAGCGTCCATGTCCCCTCTGTCCCAGCTGTCAACGCTGGAAGCCTGAGCAAGAGAAACGAGGACCTCGTGGCCCAGCTCAAGGAGGCTCTCCAGGCCACCTCAATCGTCTCCCGAGACACCTCGCTCACCGACCCTGCCGGTCTGACCAATGTCCTCTCAAACCTCCTCAACAAGATCCTGGACACTCTCTCCAAGGTCCTCGGAGAGTGCGCTGGAAACACTGGCCTCAACCTGCGTGAGGTGTCTGAAGTCTCCGACCTCCGCCAGATCCTCAACAACCTTGAGATCGTCAAGCGCGATCTGACAGACATCACAGACACATCCGTCGCTCCCGGCCTCGATCTCCAGCAGATCGTCCAGCGCGTCATCAACATCCTCAAGGCCCTCCTGGGATCCTGCAACAGGGCAGGAACCAACACTGCCACCAACGCACTGGGCGGCCTCACGGGCCAGCTCCAGAGCATCCCCAACATCTCCCTGGGCAACAACCCCCTCCTCAACCTCCACCCCGATGCCCTGAACTCGCTCAACGGCATCGTTGGCAAGATCGGCACCACCAGGAACCCCCTCGGCCAGGGCGCTGCCCCTGACCTGCTCGGACTCGATGGCATCGTCTCCGGCCTTGGCCTTGGAAGCCTCGGCCTCCTTGGTGGCAGCAGCGCCCGACCTCTGGGCAACACCCTCGGGTCCCTGACCGGCGGCAACGCCCTGACCAACAAACTGGGCGGCGGCAGCCTGGGCAACATCCTCAGTCTCGGCCTGGGTGGCCCCCTCGGAGGCCTGGGCGGTGGTCTCCTGGGTGGCCTCCTCAACCCCCTCGGCTTCTTGAGCTTCCTCAAGCGTGACATGGAGACGAGCGAGATCGCTAACGGTGGGGTCCCAACTCTCGCCGATGCCCTCGCCAGCGTCTTCGGCTACGCCGGCTCCGGTGGCCCCATTGGCAACCTGGTCGACAAGCTGATCGCCTTCGCTGGCTTCGGCCTCAAGCAGGACCTCGAGGCCCGCAGCAGCGCAACCGACTCTCTCATCCCGACCGAGGAGCTCGTCGAGAACGGTTCCCTGTCCGCCGTCGGCCTCCTTGCCGTCCTTGTTGAGCTCGCACAGAACGGTGATATCAGCCAGTTCGACGCCATGGACAAGCCGGCCACTCAGTAGATACCTTGACTATTGATTTCCTCACTTGGGAATACCGCCCCAAAAAAGGGGTCAGCTTAGCCACTTCCTCGGTAGAGGCAAGTAGCATGTGGATATGAGGCGACGCGAGTTGGAATGCGACGCGCCCATTCTTCCTAGACATTTAATACATAATATTTCTTCCATCTACCAACCTCTCCTTCCTGCCTGTGGTTTCTACAAAAGCCCCCAAGTGAAATATAAGCTGCTTTTTCTTCATTCTAGCAAACTCTCAGTTGAAGGTGACTTTGCATGAAAAATATCTAGGTAACACTTGACAACGCACTTTCGATGAAAATATTTCCAAAAAAAAAGGCCAATTCATGTTCATGTCACCAGTCATGTACAGCTCAAGCGACTGCAGATATAGTGATGTTGAGAGTTTAACTCTTGTTTCACTGCCCAAGACTTACTTACACTCAGGCTCTCGGTCTATTAAGTCCAACGGAAAACAATTATGAATTAGTAGTGTTTATTTGAAGCCTGGCTTGCGCTGCTAGATCCTCACACAATTTCCCGCGTACCTTTATTGACTAAACAGTCTCCTGAAAGTCACAAGAATGATGGTCCTTCTAACCTAACTACCTAAGCACATGCCGAGAACATACTAGGAACATACCCAGCACATGCTAAGCATGTAACAAGCATATACCACGCATATCCAATGACATCACTAGCCATCTGTTCTTACGGAGAATCAAAGAGCTCATCGTTTAAGAATAAGTAGCATGGAAATACTTGATGAGAAAGTAGAAAGTACCTAGGTAGATAAAGAAATGTTTGTCCCTCCATCAGACTTGCTAGGCTCACATTGATAATCCTAAACTTATCTAGTGTTTTAAAACCACGACATCGCAATGATAAAGATGATGGCGAGATGACGAATCGTCTTTCTTTAAAACTGTATTTTGCAATGCTGATTTGCCCTTCCTATTATGCTATGCCTCTACCGATTTGACCCGCGCGCCACTATTGAGATATTGGGTAGGTAACTCCTTATTCATTATGAAACCAATACCCGTAACATATCCTGATTTTATTTTTTTGGTGATTGAAAATAACCAGCTGGACTGACGGATGCTGTTAAATGACAGCGCCTTTCACTTGCTCCACAACTCCTTGAACTCATTTCCATCCCCAACTGACAACTACGATGACGATGGCGGCGGCGGAGCCTTGGTTTTTTCTATTTTCTGGACGGCTGCGGTAGGTAGGGATGCTTCGCGAAGCGTTCGGACTTCATTCAGCCTGAAGGCAGCAAATCTTTTAGCAAGTGGCTCATCCGATTCGCGGAGAGTGGGTTGTGTAAAAGTAGAAGCAGGCGCTGGGCCCGAAAAAGCATTATCGCGTTGGCGCTTGGGGATTCTCTCACCAGTCGATTGGATAATGGCCTGCAGATTCTGCCAGCCTTCCGTTGAGCTAAGTTGGAAGGATTCGGCCAGGTCATGTTGGCTGGCTACGCGGCAGAGGAGAGCAGCTTCGTCCTGCAGGAGGTGGATTAGTAGGTTAGAATAGGACGACCCATGGAAGGGGAGGACGGAATGGAGTTACTGACCTTAGACAGGATGCTCATTTGATAAATGAAGCATAGTAGATGGAAGTTGGACAGCCCCTCACCGCCGTCCTGGGGATTCTGAGCACGAAGGACCTTGGCAAGAGCCGATGGCTCCTGGCTTTCACCAATATATTCTCGGTTCTCAATTGGGAAACCTGGCTGAGTGAACATCGGCTTTGGTTGAGCGGGGAAGCCATGAGTCAGTGTAACAAAGAGGTATTCGACAGGGAAAGACGGCTTCGCATTCTCCTGCACATTGGCGCCATACTCGTTTACCTTGCGATAGAAAACTTCGGGGATATATCTTGTTAGGCTGACAGAGCCGTCATCTTCCTCTTCCTCGCGCACAAGCATGACTGTAGGGTCTGCCGAAGGCTCAACAATATCGGCCCTGACCATTTCGACAGCCTCATTGGACATCTGGTATGGTGAAATAGAAATTTCGCCTTGTTCGTTGCCCGAGACAATGCAGGTCACAAAGTTGGATCCAAACTTGCCGGTGTCGCTCCACTTTGAAGGCTTCGGGTACTGAGCCTGTAGTCTTGACGAGAAGCAGATCTCAAGAGATGACAAAAAGTAAGAGTCTGCATGACGCTTGCATACGACAGAGCCATCCCCATGTCCAGCATCCACCAGATCGGTCCAGATTACACCTAACGGTTCCAATCCACATAGTTTGGCGACTTCTTCGACCTCCTTCTGATTTTCCCATGCGTTTTGGGTGATACCATCCAGCTCATCGACTTGTGGGGGCTCATAGATGGCTTCGACGACTGCCTTAACACCAAGTGGAACTTCAGTGTACTCTGCGTATCTGCCATAAAGAAACCCAAGCCGTTGAGCCCCAGTCCTTCTCCACGCATCGATGAATTTATCGATAATTGCTGGTGACGAGAATTCGACGTGGTCCACCATACGGAAGGGCTGAGGGTTAAGAGTGATAGCGCTGGGCTGGCACTTGGTGCAAATGCCCTCTGGCCAAGGCGGGTGGCCGGAGGGACACTCGTGTCTAACTCTGTAGAAGGGCTCTACAAGAGGTGGGATGTATGAGGCACCGAGTTCGGGCTTGTTGGTGGCAGCGTTGACCTTGCGCAGATGGGCATGGAAAGACGTATACTTGATCTTCTTGTCGGCTAAATAAGTTGCATCGAATGGATCCAGAGGTTGACAGTAGTCGCACATTCCTTTGGGGCCATGGCGGCACATCCTGTTCCGCCCCCGCGGGATCTTTCCATCTTGGCGATCCAGACGGTCGTCCAGAGGCGACTGGCGGACCAAGTCCCAGGGTCGTGCTATCCGTTGTTCGTGACTCACATCTACAGGCACGTCTTCTGTGGGCAGGACAGGCTTTCCGTTGAGTCGTGCTGTCGTCGTCTTTGGTTGGGTTTCGCCGTTGGAACCGGAGGCATCGGCATGTGTGTAGTTGAGAAAGATGAGATCGCCGTGTCTAGAAATGTAATGTGAGCCAAGCCGAACAATCCATACCCATACCGACGAGAACGTACTTGAGACCAATAGCTCCGATCTTCACATTGGCTACCTCAGCTATCCTTTTGGCGTCGCTACCTGTGGGTGAATTTGACAGCGTAATGGATCTAGGATCGATCGTCTTGGGTAACTGCTCGAGTAGCTGGATACGGAACAGCAATGTTAGATTAATGCGCAACACGAGTAGCTTGCTGATCCATTCTCACCAAGTGTCCCAAGTCGGAGAAACTCGTCGTAGGCTCGACCGTCACGCGGAAGGTGCCATCCGGACCCCGACATCGTAGAAGCATCGTGAGCGTGAATAGGTGACAAAGTGTCGGTAGCTTTCACTCGAGAGTCGATCGCAGGAAATAGTTCCTCTCCTCGGAAGATCGGAGAGGAAGAGGTTGTAGCTTCTCCAAGCCTTCTCAGATCTGATAGAAGGCGAGGGGAAGACTGATATGTTTGCGCTTAGTTGAGGTGATGGAAGGTAGTCGATGCGTGGTGGAAGCCGGAGAGCGTGTATGATACTGCCGTGGGGTAAATAGTGTGGAGCTTGGCCGAAGCTTTAGCACGAGCGTCATTCGCACTGATTAGGCAGACTGTTTGTATGGACGGCAACTACGTAACGCCTGTCACTGAGTGCTTACATAACACACCCGGCCCAGTGTTTCTGTGTGCCGTGGCTATACTGAATATGGCATGGTGCCCTTTGCTGCGAGCTGTCCCGAAATAGCACATGTGCGTGCCTTATGTAAGCTGCCCCTCGAGACAAGCCAGCGTGTACATTAGAGGTACCTACTGAGGTACGTACCTGCATTTCCGCCAAAATGCGCCCAGCGTGCGTGCTTCGGGCGCTCGAGGTGCCTGGAAGCACTGTCCGACAGCGCCTGTGGCTATCTGTCCAGAAGTCGAAATCGCATACCAACGGCAGTTTACGTTCGCGGACTTGCCCACACAACTCACACCTTTCCTTCTCTGTCACGCAACGGCCTGCGACTCACCAGAGTAGTCTTTGCATTATCCGTTCTATTATTTCTATTCTCCTCATTCATTTGCTTCTTTCGAATTTACAATGATTCCCGAGATCGACTGGAAGGGGCTTCTGCTCCCCTTCGCCTATGTCATCGTTCTGGGCGGCGCCCTCATGACATTCTCGACAATCTACCGCAAGCGGAAAGCTGGTGAGTGAACCTCAATTCCCTCCCTGTTCTCTAAAGCCCGCCGCTCTCCCTATTCCTGGGCCGGCAGCTTGGAACAATGATGCATGCTGTCTCTGTAACTCGACTAACACGGCTGGCTCCGTCCCGTTTTCGCAGCCCAGAGTGCAAACCTTGAGCCCTGGTTCAGCCCACACCTGCAACGAAACATCTACCTGAGTCTTCTCCACCTGTCCCCCGAGGACGGCGGCGAGAAGCGAGTCCCCGACAGCGTCCTCAAGGCCGCCCTATTGCGGCGCGCAGTCGAAGATCTCCATCGCCTGGTCCAGATCCGGTCCGCCAAGCAGGCCTGCAGCACGCTCCTCCAGCGAGGCAGCGTCGGAAACGATCTGTGGAAGAGGTTCCAGCGGGCCGAGAAGGAGATGGAGGAGGAGCTGCGCGATGTCGTCACTGAGGTAAGAGAGGAGACCACCTGTTCTCGGCCTCGTGGCTACGGAAAGAAACATGACGACTTACACAACGCTATAGGCTAATGCTCTTGCCCCTAACTGGGGCCAGACGATCTTCCAATCCGCCAACGAGATGGCGATCAACTACAAGGTCCGAAACCACGTGGACGACTTCCAGGTTCAGGCCAGAGCCGAACGAGAATGGTGGGACAAGAGACGCAAGCAAATCCGATCCGAGTTCATGAAGGAGTTGGACGACGAAACTGAAACCACCGAGACCCCCAACAAGCCTGCTAGTGACGATGAGGCGGTTCTCGTTGATACCCCAAGGTTGAAGAAGGCCGTGAGGAAGTAAACCTGTCCGCATTGCTAGATGGGAGGTTGAAGGGGCGAGCGAGCAGGAAAAGCATAGATGATATGTCACGCATCGTGTAAAATTGTTACTTTCTGCAACTTGTGCATGTGCCGGCGCATTTTTGGGGAGATATCTAGGCTGCACAAGAGGCGTTGGGGATTATTTAGTGAAGGCAGGATTTGAAAACAATCTAACGGTATTAATTTTTAAGGGGCAGGCTGCCAGACAATTGCTGGTACACCTAGGCCAAAAGTCGAACATCGCTGTGACCGCGGGCTGATGCTCCGATCATGCTCCAAGTAACAATTATAGTAAACCACCAAATGCTCCTCCGTCAAAGACAAATGCAAGGAAAACCCAACCTGAAGCTAATAGAAACCTCCCAGCTTTTCTCTCATCCCCCGTTCAGACGTCCTGCCCAGGCCAAGGGTAGTTCTTGCGCCTCCACATCTCCTCCTCAGCCGCCCGCCTGGCCTGCCTCGCCTCCTCGGCGATCTCCTCTTCCGTCTTGAGCCAGACGGGCGACTCGCAGCCCCTCAGGCCGATGAACTTGCCAATCTTCCGCCTCTTCTCCTCCAGGGGCAGGCTGGACGACCAGGTGATGGGGCACGGGTACTGGTACGTGAGGGTGGAGGGGTCCCGCTGGTGGTAGAAGCCCGCCATGTCCTCCATCTCGGCGTCGGTGAGGAGCCAGTAGTGGAGGATCGTCCGGGGGAACTTGGGGTGGACGTTTCCCGTTGTGATCTGGACCAGGGGCGAGAGGTGGAGGGCCATCTGCTCCAGCTTGCGCCGGAGCTCAGGGTTCCTGGATATCCGGCGGTGCATGAAGGACACCGGGGGTTGTTGTGTGTGGGACGGGACCTCGCGGCGCAACATCTTGCTCAAAGTTCGAGCTTCTTCTTTTTAGAGACTCCAGCTTGGTTAGATACCAGAGGCGGTCAGATACTAGAGGCGTCGATTACGACGGAACTTGAGCGGAATGGTGAGGCTGAATAATTTTTTTTTCAGGTCATGAGTTCATGAATAAGACACGGCAGCGAGTAATAGGAGTAATAGAAGCCGATTCTCTGCCTAAGAGAGGAGAACTGTAGAGAAATAGAATAAAGTTAATCTAAGAGGGAAAAAACCATAAGTAATACGAGAAGTAAGGAGTCATGTCCTATTTTAACCTGCTGGAGGGCAGCCGGGACCTGGCCATTTCATATATCCCCTCGCAGAGCCGTGAACGGACCTTGCCGGGGGGCCGAATACGTGTGCGTTGAACCGCTACCATCTGCTCTGCTTCGGGGGCAGTGACTGTGCTTTGTCCGGCGGCTTGTTCCAAAATCTCGGAAAGTTTGCGACGGACGCGGACGTCGCCCTGAGGTGAGACACTGCGCTGCACCTGAAGGCTGTGGGGGGGTTCGTATGGGCACGCTCGCTGTCCGTGTGCCTAAGTCAAAGGCTGCACAAACGGAAGTGTTGGAATGCGGACTGTGAGCCCAAGCCCTGGCCAGCGAAGGGGTGAGAGAGCCAAGACAGCAGGATTGGACCAACGTATGAGACAATGATTGCGGACTCTTTGCCGCCTGTGGTTATGTAACGCCGGGCAGTGACGACGCTGCTTCTATTGATGGGTTCTTTTTTTCTTTGACCTGGTGGGCAAATTCCTTGTCATGAAACAATGAGAGACAGATAAAGAAAGGCGATCGTGTAGGTGAAATTAGGGGGGCGTAGTTCTTTCGAAAGCTGATAATAGATGTGGCCATTCTTTGTCCTAACGCTGCGCTTTGCGTGCAGGAAATAGAATAAGCTGTTTTTTTCTGGAGGCCGACGTTTGGCCTGGCCATCTAGCGATTGAGATGGCCGTTCTATTCCAAAAGGATGCCTAAAGCCACTTCAGTTTGGCAATATGATCGACCTTTTTCTTGCTGCTCTTGACAAATCCAAGCGTCCGCAGCTCGGCAAGGCCACGGTAGAACAAAAGAAGGGCCTTGCGCTCGTCGCCTTCCTCCTCCCCAACAATGTCGAGAAAGGCCGTCCACAAATCCGCAACGTTGACCAAGCTGCCAGTTTCGAGGTAGAGCTGGTAGAGAATCGACGTTGCCGGCAACGTCGACTGAATGCCGCCCCCATTGTCTTTGCAGCAAGAGCAGCTCAGGTAGTCATGAGGACGCGTGAGGCTTCTCTCAAAGGTGGCGCGGGGCCGGGGAACAAACACGTCTCGAGCCGGCGACATCGAGTCATATGTCCAGCACTCGGAGAGAAAGACGTGCGAAACGGGTAGGACAGTCACATGCCGCGACAGCAATTTTGTGAGCTCGTCGATCAAGTCCGTATACTGCTTGTCCTCCTCGCTCAAGGCAGCAGAGTCTCGGCTGAGCTGGACTCTTTGCGCGATCACCGTTGTTCGCATTACTTTGGTCTGACCCATGTATTTGCTCCGCAGAGTGATGGACTTCTCCTGAGCTGACTTTGCGAGAGACTCAATGGCCTCTTGGAGCTTCTTTAGTGCCAGTTCGAAGAAGAGATCGTCGTCCCCTTCATATGGCGATAAATTCACTGTGGGTTCTCCAATCTGAAAGATCGAGAGCACTTGACGGATGAAAGAGAGGAGCTTGGGTACATCCATTCGTCGAACTTGCTCCGTCACTTCTGAGTCATCAATGCCTTCCATCATGGCCCTGCAGTACACAGTCGAGAAGTCACCGTCCATTGCTCCAGATGCCACAGCAAGCAGCAGAGAACGAAGCAGGCCGTTAACCCACCGCTGTTTCTCTTTCATGGCACCCTCGATCTGCTCAACTATATATGCATCGTTCTCCAAAAGAGATTGCGCATTTGATAGCTCTCCTGCATCATCAGACCCGATCAGCCTTTCCACGTGAACTCGGAAGGATGGTGTGTTCCGAATCGATTCAATATGCTCTGGCTGGAGTTGGAGTTGGGGCAGAGGGCCCATTAAAGAGCTTAGAGGGTTGGAGTAGAAGTGACACATGTATGCATACTACCTCGTCTATTAGCATATCAAATCAATCATCATGTCATTGCGAGGGTGAACAGTACTTTTAGAGAGCTAATGAAAGCCTGGATGCCAGCCATTTGGTCGCGCTGACGGTCCAGCATGCTTTTTAGAAGCGGTGAACCCAGTCTCAAGGGAACATCGCTAGCGGAGACTGCTATTTTGAAGATGGCCTCGAGGATAGCGTCAGTCTGGACCGCATCAAACTGCGCGCCGTAGATCTGTTGGCAAGCTGTCTTGAGCAAACGTGCTTGAAGGAGCTCAACCGAGGTAGCGATTCCGAAAAGGAGTGTGAACGGAATCCGGGGCCTCCAGGAGCTGGAGAAATTATCAGTTAGTTTAAATACATATACTAGCAGGAGTGGAAGCTTACTTGAGTAAAGGAATCAGGTCTGACAGAAGGGTGCTGTCAAATCCCTCGCTATCCTCAAAGGCTACGAAAACATGATCGCAAGCTTCGGGCTTGATAAAAGCCCTCAATGCTTCTAAATCGTAGTCTAGATGCTTGGTGTGAGGCTGAAAACGAAGTTAGTCAAGTCTTCAATCGCATCGGAGAAGCTGTGTGGTAGACTCCACAAACCTGGATCTCATCCTCTTCTTCGTCTTCAATATCTCGGCGCGTGACATCTTGGATAATCCTCTTCAGTGTTGACTTAAGAGTCGTAACCTCGGATGAGCGTAGCCTCACAAACTTGCTTGGTGTCGATCGCTGAAGACAGTCTGATAACTGTTCGAAGAGCAAGTTTTGCGACGCAATATTGGAGCCTGTACGAATGAAAACAGAGGGGATCTTGTCATATCTGGTGAAAGGAAGGTCGATCAGTACATCCTGCGTGCGAAGTAGGCCTCAAGAACCAACTCACGATTCTGCCTGCGCCTCACTCACGAAAGCAGCAACTTCATCCAATGTGGCTGAGTTTGACTCTCTCAACGCATTCTATCAACAAATTAGCATCGTGCCTAGTATATTCAATGCCAATTTAGTATAATTTGTATCTCACCTGGATGCGAGAGTCCACCCTTTCCCAGCTCTCACGGAAGAGCTTCTCACGAGCTTGAACGAACTCAATCTTTTCTACGCTATTGAATAACGACACAAAGCTGGGAGACGCTGGCTCCGTGCTAGCGGTCGCTGCTTTGGTCTGCTTCGATACCCGACGGCGTTTGGAAGCATGCTGTTGACGGCTCTCCTCTTCATTAGGATCGAAGACGTATGCAACCTGCGGTGAGCGGTGATCAGCATGAGAAAGGAGGGCCGAAATCAGATCCCCAATTAAAGACCTACCTGGTGGTCTTCCTGGCTAAAAGCCTGACCAGACTCATCGTTTTTGGCCATATTTGAAGAGATGAAGTATTTTTATGACCTAATCTGTTAGGTTTGATGTCGACGTCAAAGTCGGCGTGGCTAATTGAAGGTTGAATCTCATCGAACGCGCTTGCAAACTGTGAGACGCGTTCTAGACACTGTGTCTTACACTGTACATCTACCCAAATTGAACCGCGACAAACAGTGCGGATCGAATCATCTCAATACTGTATATGTGTCCTATAAGCAGCACGAGAAGGCGAAGAAGCTTCATTTGATCGTTGGATTCGATCTTTATGTCATGTCATTGGGATACAATGAGTTTTAAGCCTGAGATGGCGTTTGGCTTTTCATGAAGTTGATGTATAAATGTAAATTTTCCTTTTGAAGCCTCATCATCATCACCGATGTGTTCTTTCTGTGCCGTCCTGAGAAGAGGATGCAAACTGCTGCAGGAAGTTCAAGAGGGCAGAAACAAGACTTCTGCGCTCTTGTAATATCGTGGAAAAATAACAAAAAAAGAAAGTAAATAAGAGAAAAACGAGCCGTTACTTTCAGCCAAAAGCAAAATACCTATACACCCGAATCGCCCCTCGCAGAAACAGCCCATCCATGTGCATGTCTAGACACCGAAGTGTGCCGATGTCAACCCTCTTCCGTCGCAAATGCGAGCGACAAATTCCCAATAGCGTTCTCAATGTCCCTGATTTACAGCATCCCAAACCACTCCAGGTTCTCTCCTAGACGTAGTATCAAACTGCAAAGATCCTCGCATCCATCGAGGAGTATCCATTGTCTTTTTGTTTTTATCAACTTTCTTTGAGCGGTTCCAAGTCTGGTTCAATAATCAAATATGAAACGTCCACTATTATGCCTACTTTCGCATTGTATCGAGTCCTCGCTAGAAAGGACTTGCGATAGCTGGCTCATGAATACTACAATTGAGTTTCATTCATGCCGTGACCTCGGCGGTCTTGTTGGCCTTCTGTAAGAGAGGTTGTCAATACCCGTTCATTGGTTCCCAACTATAATCTGACAATACTTACGTCTCCAGTTGCCGATTCCTCTTTCTCCTCAGTGGCTGGGACTTCCTGGGCCTTCTTTGGCTCCTCTGGAGCTTCCTTCGCGCTTGTCTGGTCCTCAGAGGGCTTTTCGGATTCGCTCTTTGTCTTGGGTTCCTCGGATTTCTTTTGCTCGGCATGGTCCTCGGAGGCGCCATTAACACCGTTGGTCGCAGCTGAGCCCTCGCCAGCCATCAGCTTATTCCACTGATCAAGAAGAGCCTGTGCTCTGGACTTGAACTTGAACTCCTCCTCACGAGGGATGGAATCGAGCTTTAGAATTGCCTTCATGACCTTGTTGATCTTTGTTGCCTTAATGATTGGCACCTCCAAGTTGGCTCCAAAGTTCTCCAAGATGGTGAGGTACTCCACCATTTGGTCCATCTCGCTTTCCTGAGGAATCTGATCACGAGTCAAAAGACCACGTTGAAGCTTATGTCGGAGGTACAAAACTTCTTTCTGTCAGGGTGTTAGCAACTGAATTTTAGTAAAGGGAATATTATGCGCACCTCTTTGCGGGCCAAGCGCTCTTGAGGGGTCAACTTGGTATCTTTGGATCCGGCCGATTTCTTCTCGCCAGGCTTCGACTTGGCCTTGCTGGGCTTAGACGCTGACGCCTCTTTGTTTTGTGGTTTGGATGTGCCATTGGCTGCCTTGGGAGTTGAAGACGTATTAAGCTTAATCTTGGGCTTTTTGACAGAATCGGGGCGCTGGGGTGTCTAAACATGAATTCGACGGTTAGTTTGAAGGTCCAGCAAAGCTTGTGCACGCTGCCGGCAGCACTTACAGCAGCATCCTCTTCAGCCTTGCGCTTCTTGGTCTTAGCCTTTGCGCTCTCTGAAACGTCTGCCATTTCCACATCCTCATCTACGTCGCTGGCCTTGGGTTTGCTCTTCTTGGACTTCTTGGGGGTGGCCGCTGCAGCCTTGGCAGCCTCCTCTTGAGCAATTCTGTCGTCCTCGAATTGCTGGAGGATCTGCTTGTAGTAATCGATTGGATGCTTCTCGGCTGCAAGCTCGAACGCCGCCTTCAGGTCCTTTCGAATCTTGCCGTTCATAGCATTCTCGGCCATTTCGGGAGTTAACTCGGTAAGCGCTGTGTTGACAACCCAGCCGCTGGAAGTTTATCAGCAAACTCAATCGATATTCAAATGCATCCGGAGCATGTTGTTCTTACAATTCGTTGGTGAACAGGTACATAACGGGGAAATTCCTGTCATTGACGCGCTTGCCGCCGTCCGCGTAAGCTTCAGCGTAGGTGCCATCGGGGCGCGCCGCGGTCACTGGGCGGCTGTTGAGCAGCGCAGGTGGGAGCATTGACTCCTCGCAAATAATTGCTGGCCATTCCGGAAAGCCTTTAAGCTTCACCAGAAAGTGGTCGCCTGGCTTGGCGTCGAGGTGGGTGATGCGGATCTTGGAGGCCTTCTTGCTCAACGATTTGCGGGTCGAGCCTGCACCCCCAGACTTGCGGCGGTTATTTTGTGTTTTGGCAGATGGTGTTTTGATGGCCGACGTGTCAGCCTCGGCCGTTGACTGGTCAGCTTCAGCTGCAGAGGGCTCAGTGGCGTTGGGGGCCTCAGTCTCGCCCTCTTTGGCAGGCTTCACTTCCTCATTTGCCTTCGCGTCTGGGGCGCTGTCCTTTGTTTCCTCGGTTTCTTTGGGAGCGTCTTTGTCTATTGAGGGCGGAGTTTTGTTAGCTAAATTTATCCATTCGGGTACAAAGGAATCGAGCATGCCCGCGAACTAGGAAAATATGCGCGAAACTCGCGTCGCGTAACAGGCCACAAGATTTCGCCCGTCCTCCACGATGCGCCCTAGCATAATAGGACTTACCATCAGTCTTGGGCTCGCTCAATTCAGTCTTCTTGGTCTCGGTAGTTGTAGCTTCGGGAGCACCCGCAACAGACACAGGAGCGTCGGTCTTCTCGGCGGGCGAGTCAGCCATGGCAAGAGTTTGTATGATGGTTCCAACAACTTTGAAATGCGAACTGAGTTCCTCGGAGCTCGAGCGCCAGATTGCTGGAGCTCTAGGAAAGAGCTATGCAACGCGTGTCAAAGTCGCGTATAGTAGGTTATGCCAATGACAGCGCAAATCGCGATATGCGGTGGAAAGATAATCAATCAAGATGCAGAAGACGCGAAAATGACAAGACAACGCCTCTTTGCCGTGTTGCGTTGATGTCGGCGGTGTGGTTGAGAGAAGAGAAAAACACTGGAGCAGAGGATGATTGACTGCTGCCGAGACGAAGAAGGCGCATCTAACGTCACTGAAAATAGTAGTCACGTGATGGGTACAAGAGTAAGTGGCGGGTTATTTCAGGTCTCAAAATACGCGGTAAGGATGGCCTCCCAGATGCATGATGAACAGCCCGCCACCACCACTCAATCCGACACAAATGAGACATCAACAAAAAAAATTTAAGTCCACATCCTCATCATATATTTCGCAATCTCTTCTTTAAACTGTAAACTCTTGATATCTATCGCGGCTCGTTGAACCCCACCGCCCGCTAGCTTCCATACCGGTCGTCGAGAAACCTGGGCATTCCGTCCATGAACTCCAGGCCCCCAGCGCTATTATCCACAACCAAACTGTCTGCACAACCCCTGTTTTACCGACCAAGTACTTGTGATTAGCCCTATCGTCCGAGGCATATTTTTCCGAAGTCAATCATTTTCTCTTTTCCCTCTCCAGCCGGGTGGTCTTGTAGTAGCCTTGAAACCTCCCGATCGGACCGCCTAAGCACCATATCCAACAAACAATATACAAGTCAGGGTGTTGTCGCGAGTAAATCATAGTAAGCCTTTACTCATCGTCGTCATCTTCGTCCTCGTCCTCGTCAACATCCATGCTCTCGGCGGCGGTGACTGAAAACTCGCGCTCCTGATCAACTCCAACGTAACTGTCGCTCATCAGGTAAAGTTTTAAGTTATGTTCGCCAACTGTCGGAACTGTGTATTCGAGACGAGTTGATAACTCTTGTCCAATCGTCACCCTCTTGATAGCAAGCAGGTTCTTGGTCTTATCGTCACCAACGACAAGCCACCAATTCTCCAGCTTCTTTGTAGGATAGAATGGCGCATGTACTGTGGAGTCGAAAGGAGTATCTTCATCTTCCTCCACATTTCGGGTGATCTTAATTTTGAGATAAGCTGGTTCGCCGGCTCTAATCTCATCTTCCTCTAGAACCTCGTGTTCTAGCTCTAGATCGGGATACTTGTCGTTTGTGAAGTTCGCGACCTCAGCCAACTGCTTTTGTGACAGACCCAGGCGTTTCATTAGCTTATCAGAGTCGGGGTTCTCTTCAGGATTCATAGCCTCCATGAAGTCGAAGATATCCTTGATTCTATGAAAGTTGTTAGCACCACTACACTGTAAAATGAAATTTGGCTGCGAAACATACCCAGCATCGTTCGCCACCTTGATAACCTCGGGGGAAAAGTGAGGAATCTGTTTCAGGGGACTATCTCGATCCCACATGGCTTGTATTACCATTTGAGACATTTCCATGGCATTCATAGCGTTTAGGTGACCATCAGAGGAAAGGATGTCAACCATGGCACTGAGGAGACTGAGAACCCTTGAGAGAATAACTTCTTGGTCCTTGGAGAGGTCGACTGGTAGCTGCATGCGTGAGAAATGCGCTTGGAGGAGAACAAAAGCCTTGAAATGGGGTGAGTCGTAGGCGGGGTCAGCCATCTTGACGGGCACTCGCTCGTATATCCGACGCAAGAGACGCTCTTCATATCTTCTAATCTGAATGACTTCAAATTCAGTGGCCGACGTAACGATCTCCAAAATACCCTTGAGCTTGGTACGGGCACTGAGTGAGAGTAAGAAGGTTTGCATGGTAATGTAAGAAATGTTGTAGTACGCTGCGATCATTGCCGAGTTTTGAGGAGAAACAGAGCCATCCTCTTCATCGAAATCAATGATCTTGGACTCGCCAAGTTCACGGAGCGTAGTCTCAACAAGATCTGACATGTAGTTACTCAGATCATCATGCGAGGTGCCTGTCAAGCTGTAGTAGCTTGGATTCGCCAACAGCCGTCGGTAAAAATAGGTAAACGTTGTCCAGTTGATCGCATCATCACCGGACTCAATCATCTTGGTGCTGATTTCGGTTACAAAAGCATCGTGAAGATAATTGTGTAGATGTGATTCAACAGGAAGAGCTTCGTTGAGGAATTTCTTGTAGTAATCTCGCTTTACCTGCGGGAGCATAAGAACGCCACGACCGCGGCCTTCCTTGGACGGCCGCATAGCCTTACCGAACATTTGAAGGACCTCGCTAAGAGGGTAGTCCACATATCGATGCTCTCTGCCTTCAAAATATTGGGTACCCATCACAATGACGAGGTGGGCTGTACTAGTAAGCTCCCAGCAAACGTCTCGGGAAGCAACAAGGACCTGGATGGCTCCATTGTCGTAGAGATGCTTTACGATCCGCCTATCACTATTGCTCAGTGCCTCGTGGTAGTAACCGATACCGTGCGAAAGCGCCTCAGCCAATGCTTCTTCGTGGACACGTTCAAGCAATGGCTGCATTTGCTTCACATCGGCGTGAAGGAATCGGTCTTCGTCTTCATCAACAACACATGCCGCCAGAAGATCTCTTGCGGTAGCTCGTGTTTGTTTCCTACTAGGCACGAAAACCATAGCTGGCTTGTCGGGTGACATTTGTGTGATTGCGAGATATGTGGGTTTGGCCATTGCCAACATTAGCGAGGGGAAGTGGGAAATTGAAAAGGACTGAAGGTGAAGTTCGAGCGGTACAGGACGGACATGAGGGCTGAAGTTGTAAATATCATGCTTTGTGGCGTCAATCCACTCTCCGATATCCCTTGCATTGGCAAGAGACACGCTGAGAGCAACAATTCTCATCGGGAGCTCTGTCTGAGTTCGGATATAATGCATACGGGAGACGATGATCTCGTACACATAACCCTGTGAGCCACCTAGCAGATGGATATCGTCAGCAATGAACAATTCAACTGTCTGAATATTCTTGCGTCGTTTCCATTGCCTTGACAGCACATCCCACTGAATGGGTGTTGCTAATATCAAGTCTCCCTTCTCGAGAAGCTTGAGATCAGTCGCTGTCTCGCCAGTCAATTTGACGATTTCCTTTCCACCGTTCAGTTGGCTCAACCGCTTTGTCCAGTCCTGAAGGCGAGCATCAACGAGCTCCTGGAACGGCGCAATGTAAACGGCCCTTCCTGAGTCCGCCCTATTCCAGTGGCGGAGAAGTGCAAATTCGGCACAAACTGTTTTGCCACTGCCCGTGGGAGCCCCTACAAACACATTCTTGTCTGTCTTGTACAAGGACTCGAAAGTTTGAGTTTGAATCTTGTTGAACTGTCTCCAATCGGGATACAAATCGATATAAGTAGAGACCTTCAAAGCCGAAATTGGAAGCGACTGCAAGTCGAGGAGCTCAGTGTGGGGTGGGAATTTTTCGGGTAGAATAAGCTTGTGGAAGGGAATGGCCAGTCTCGTCTCGGCATGCATCCATCGATCCGAGACCACTGAGACGAAGTAATTCGGTGGCATAGGGTCTGTGATGGGGACTGTGAACTCCACCAAATGTTCATTCGACTCGGACTCCACATAGTCCTTTCGAAGAATGAAACTGTCATGGAAGAGAACATCCTCCCCATCACTGTCCTCCACGATGATCCAGAAGCTTTCAGATGTACCGTGGTACGCATCGTCCCATTCGAAATTTGGCGTAATGCTCAGTTCAACACGGATTATGGATCTTGTCATGGGCTGGACCGAGGCCTGTACCTCCAGCCGTGGGAATTTGGAAACCAATGCGCAAACCGCACGGCTAGCCTTAGGCATACCCAAGAGTTCACCCATGCGGGGAGGGTCAAGGTCAAAGTAGCTCTTCCAAGGAACTTCAACTCTCTCGGCCTTTTGAATAATATCTCTGCCGCAGTCGGGGAACTGGCGCAATGGGGTCATTGTAGGCCACATGCGCTTCTCTGCCATCTTACACAGATCCAATGCCGTCTTCGCCACAGAGGCCCAACCCTTCTTGAGGGTAATCTCAAAGATCGCCCGTAGAATACGACCGGCACTCTGAGTTACGTAGACCATATCAGCCATGAGAGCCAGTCCGTCAAGCCTAAGTCTTGAGATGTAAGCTTGAAGGAGGACATTAATCTTCGCGTGTGGCTCCTCAATGCTCTCCTTGACTGGAATAGGAACCTTGCCAAGAAGCTTCGCCAGTTCTAGTTTCTCGTCTTGTCGAACAGGGATGTACTTGAATTCGGAACTGAGAGCAAAAACGCGGAAAAGCTCGATCGTTGTGATGGATGGCTGGATGAGGCTGTTGTAGGTGTCCATAGATCCGGCAGTGATGTAGTAGTGCGAAGCAATACGGCCCAATTCGGTGGACTGTAACCGCCCGGTCTTTTCATCATATTTGACCAAGTTCATCTTTTGAAGAACTGTGGCAGCAGAATGAATAAGATCAACACGTTTTTGCTCAAGAGCATCGTCATCCTCATATTCGGCCCCTACTTGGTAAAGACCAGGTGATCGGAGCATACGGACATAGAGGTAAGTGTATCCAAGCCATTCAACACCTTCATCCCGTGTTCTGACGTTGCCTAGCACTATCTCCGCATTGAGGTTGTCCACGAGCTTGCTGACGAACTGACTCTCAATAGGAAGCTGCTGATTGAGCAAAGATAGGTAATATTGGATTTCGCTCTGGGTAGTGATGATGATGCCTTCTCCATATGTATCGAACTGAGGTCGTCCAGCTCGTCCAAGCATCTGAAGCACGTCTTGGGGACTGAGTTCAACCCAGCTACCCTTCTCTGGTGAATAAACCTGGGTTCCTTTGATGATGACTGTGTGGGCAGGCAAGTTCACACCCCAAGCCAGAGTGGCAGTGCACACAAGTACCTGGATAGCTCCACGAGCAAAGAGATCTTCAACATCAGTTCTGTCGACACGGCTCATGCCTGCATGATGAATGCCGAACCCATAAGGGAGAATATCTTTCAGGTCCTTATCCGTTGCTTGGGAAGCTGCATCATTGAGAAGTTCTCGACTGCCAGCATCGTGGCGAAGAATCTGATTGATAGTCTCGTTTTCCAATGCTTTGTCTCGGATGTACTTGGCTGTTTTTGCAGTTTCCTTTCGCGAGTGAACGAAAATGAGCATCTGATTCCTGTTCTGCCCAACATGTTCTATCACTTTGGTGTATGTTACATCGTTCATCGTCTTTAACTGCTTAATTGCCTTGCGGTCTGTGATACCGACGAATTCCTGGCGCAACGGGCAGGGACGGAAGGAGCCATCAAAGTGATATAGGTCCTTGTTGACGTCGACACGTAAGAAGCTTGCCACATCTCGATAGTTTGGCAAGGTCGCAGACAAACCAACCAAACGTACAGGCTCGCCTGTTTGCTCAGTCTTTCGAATAGTTCTGCTGACAATACTTTCGAGAACCGGGCCACGGTCATCGTGGAGCAGGTGAATCTCGTCAATAATGATCAGGCGCACCAGATTGGTGTAGGTCAGATCATTGGACTTGCGGGTAATAACATCCCACTTTTCGGGCGTTGTCACAATAATCTGGGTCTCTGCTATTTGCTGTTTAGTGAGCTGCCGGTCACCAGTCAACTCAGCCACCTTGACGCCGTAAGGCGCCAGCCGGTTGCCAAAATTGCCAACCTGTTCTTGAACCAGAGCTTTCAGAGGCGCAATATAGACAATCTTGAAAGCATCAAGATCAATGTCGCCGGTCTCCGGGTTCCGGTTCTTCCCAAGTTCTCGCAGGATAGTCAACATGGCCACGTTTGTTTTTCCACTACCGGTTGGTGCACAAATGAGCATATTGCCGTCGTTCTGGAATGCTGAGGGGTAACACTTTGTCTGAATCTTGTTGAGCGACTTCGCAGAACTAAAAGGAACACGCGACCACTCAGGGAGATCTGTGATGGGGATGAGTGAATCGCCAGGCTCGTTCGACTTCTTGGGGGGCGGGACATGAATCTCCTCGTATCCTTTGAAGCTTCGCTTCGTCGATCCTTCTGGCAGTCGGACCTTTGCGTTGGTCATGAGATGGTTGCCTTGGTCGAAGACAAGATTGTCGAGATTAATCAGCTTTCTGGGCTGTAGGCCGCCGACGAGCTGGCCCTCGGCTTTCTCTTCCTTGAGGGCGTCGGCCTTGATAGAGTCAGGAACATCAATATCCATCTTGATATCCATCTTCTTTCCGTCATTTGCTTTCTTTCCGTGCAATTCGTTGAGGATCCACTGAAGACCTTCGGAGGCCATCTCTCTTTCCACCTCGGCTCGTTGCTCGTCGTTCTCCGACCGTGTGAGTTTTGTGAGCCAGAACACCTTTTCTCTGTTCTCCACCAGCTTTTGTACGAGCTCGTGATGTTCAAAGTCAAACAGCTCCATTAGATCGTTTTCGATTTCTCGCAGCGACTTTTCCTCACCGCCAGCCTCATCGGGCTCGCCCGAAAGAATCCGCAGCGCATCCTTTGTCTTGTCTGTCTGCTCGTGAGCGTCGGGATAGAGGCTGCCGACCTGGCGCTGCAACCAAAATGCGTCAATGTCCCGGGCTGGAACAGAATGCTTCTCCTTATCCTTTTGTTTGCCAGCAACAGGACCGGAGTCTAGGATCATTTCGTCGTCACCATCAACATCACCATTGGTTGCCTGGGCTGCACCATCCTCATTCTCCTCGTCTTCGTCATCTTCATCTTCTGAAGACACGTCGCGGACCTCATTTTCTAACTCCTCATCCTCCGCCTCATCATCGAAGGTCACCGCAACACCCTGTCTTTCATCGATATCCGCATCATCGCCATCGGCGCCTCCCATCTCAGCGTCTTCATCATCCTGGGCGTCGTAGTCGGTAATCTTCTTGCCCAGGTTGACCAACTCGTTGAACTGTTTAGCGGGCATTGTCGTCCCCAGGATATCATCAATCTCCTTCTTCTTATCCAAATCCTTCATATCATCATCTTTGAGGTATTCCAAGGTGACGTCTGCCGCGCTGCGAATAACGTCATGTGACACATCGCCTAGATTATTTGCCACAATAGTAAGGATAAGGTTAAAGGTTGCTCGCGTAGCCTGAGTTCGCGGCTGGTAGTTGAGGCCCTCGATGTGTGATTCGTTGGCCCCCAAGAGTCCTGTGGACTTTCCTCCTTTGCGCCGTTGCTCTCGAAGCAATACATCCTCGCCTTCTTTCAGGTCTCCCCTTACTACATCGTGCGGGCCTGTGTTTTTCTTCTGTCTAGGCGCCTCCTCGCGCGCCACGCGACCACCCATATCCTGGATACTCAGCCGGCCAGCAAGCGACTCTGGGTCGCCTGTCGCCTCGTCGGTTCGTCGCGTAACAAACCGACGGTCCGCCTGGAGAACCAGGTTGGACATGGCCGAGTACTTGTATTGGGAGACATCGCGATGTTGGTCCGACATCTTGCGCGTCTTGTCGAGTTTCGTGTAGGGAAGAGGGTTCGGGGGAAGTCGATGTGCTCGACAGCTCCGGGAGCTCGTATTTAGATGGTTTTAGACACCATATGTCCACCAACGAATTAAGCGCGTTCGGTTTCGGGGGATTGCTGCCTTCAGTCCCGGTGACTCAATCAAGCGCAATGTGGTTGACGATTCTACGTTCTCTCCGCCGCCAGTTTGTTGAGAAGGTATCATCGGCAGTCGATAAATTTCAGAGCCAGCCCCATAGGCAACAGCGCTAGCTCCAATTCTGATTAGTGGGGTCTCAATTGCGTACCTGGCGGAAGGCGCGCTGCAGCGGTCCTGGCAAGCCACAGCTGCACCAGCCACATAGACCAGTAAACAATAGGCACAGGGGACTTTCAGGAGCCAACCTTGGCTACTAACATGCCCGGATAGCACCTCTCATACCCTTTCAAGTCAATCTCGACTTGAAGGAATGAGCCAAGATGAAGGACGCATCTGATACTATTCGAGCTGTCCAGAGCGGCCTGGAGCCGTACATTAAGCCTCGGGAGCAGGTCAATTACATTCGACGCATTCTGGCCCTGCAGTTGGGCTCCTACACTAATGACAAGAAGCTGCCACAACCATTAGCACTCTCCAAAACACCGCATGATTTTTCAGGTGCTATTTCAGAAGCCAAAGGTGTCCATAAAGAGTATCTTCAGGCTCTGAAAGAGAATGAAGCTGCCCGTAGAGCTTTTGAGGATGTGCTACAGACCAAACCCAAGCAGGACTCAAGTGTATCACCCAGTGCTGGCACCGGAGGAGAGTTCTTAGAAGAACAGCTAGCAATACTCAAGCTTCGGCGAAAACGAGAAAAGTTCCTGGCTATACAGCAATGTATAGACGACCTCTTCGAGAAGCCTGCCGCCCTGCCGTCATATTTGGATGCAGACAATCTTTTTGCCGGGGCAGCCCAGCTTCCAACTGTTCCAAGGGAAATAGTCGAAAGTTTAGCTGTTGAGGGGAGCAAGGCAGGCTCGGATCCTAAAGCCCGGGAAGTCAACATGGAGAAGACGATTCTACGCGCGAAGCTGCTCCTTAGAGAAGAACAGGATCTTCTTCAAGAGGCGCGGTCAAGTTCAAGGAGTAACCCTGATGTTCTCAGCAATGCTGCCAAGGCCACTGCATTGGACGCAACGCGAAATGAACTCATCGGCTGGATGGAGGCGGAACTCGGCGCCGCAGGTTCAGAGGAGCCAAGCGGAGGTGTTCAACTCGGTGACCTCAAAGCAACTCAAGCTGCGCTCGCCAATGATTTGGCTCAAATCGGTCAGAGATATGCCCTATATTGCAGTTTGAGGAAAGATATACTGGCACTGGTATCGCAGTCACCACAGCCGGCGATCACACCCGATCTCCAGCATAAATCGTCACCGCATATTGCCCAGCCCGAAAATCCCGACATTGACTACCTTCTTACTCCGTATATCACAAAACTGTTAGCTCTTTCCAAGACTCAAAAGGCCATGATCAGTCAAAAGGCACACATCAATTCCACGCTTGGCCAGTATACGAAGGACTCTGGCCAAATATTTGATCGTCTTGCTGAGGAGAGCCAGTTGCTCCCTGCACATCACAACGACACAGACTCGCGACCAGGGCTGACAGATCCGCTATCTAAGAGTTCGCATTTTCCCGAAGCCACAAGTCGAATCACACCATGGGTGCTTGCTGCTGATTCCGCCAAGATCAGCAATCTTGAGTTGGTTGCAGAGACCATGGAGGGCGGTCACATTTTCTTGGAAAATTCTGTCCAATCACTCCACGAGATTAACAGCCTTCTCGGGTTAAATCAACCAAAGCCAGAAGGTGCTGAGGTGCAGGGTGATGACGATTTCTGGTTGGAATCAGAGAACCCCAAAGGGAAGAAAACGAGGAAACACACAGAGGAGAGGCCGGAGCAAAAGAAGGGAGACATATGGTCCGCATTGCATGGAAACTTAGGGTTGCTCGGTCAAGACCGTTCAGTATAGCGATTGCTTTTTATATAACATTTATGTCACCTAGAAAGTACGTGGATATCCCACCTCAACGCCACGTTAATTTATCTTCTAAACGCCGTATTCCATCTTGCTTCTCATAACTATTAGACAATTCATGACGCAGACAAGATAGAAGATATTCTCATGGCCACATCTAATAAAGAGAGATGCTCATCAGCACCATCGGCTAGCCTCTTATCAACCTCTGAGAATATCATGACAATCTTGTTTTTCTGCGTATCTGGGATGGACTCATCCGTCGTAAGGACAGAATAAAGCTTTAGAGCCAGCGTTAGTAATTATTCATGATAGAAGCGTTGGAGGGGAAACCAACCTGCGATACTACCTGCCCGGCACTCCAGCCATCCGCCACCAGATCTTCGACCACCTTAGACACAGACCGATATGCCTCACCAACGCTGCTTGGTCGCATCGCCTTCACAAGCTCATCGATCGTGCTATCCGGAATGACACCTGCAATGTCCTCGATAATCTTCACAGTGACGGCTTTCTTATCGACGTCCATCTGATCCGCATCGTCCACCTCCTCTTCCGAGTCCTTCTTCTTGGCAGAGGCGCCGACCAACCTTGCAGCACTCTGAAGAAAGGTGATGGCCTTTCTCAAATCACCCTCACTGCACTTGATCAACGCATCGACTGCACCGGGGTCAAGGGGTACTCCCTCTCCCTCCGCAATATGTTCTATACGCTTTCTAGCGTTGCCCTGGTCCAGGCTCTTGAACCGAAACTTGCTGCATCGACTGGCAAGAGGGTCGATAATTCTGGTCACGTAGTTGCAAATTAAGCAGAATCGAGTGATCTTGCTGTATGTCTCCATCGTCCGTCTCAACGCACTCTGGGCGTCTTGTGTCATCGAGTCCGCCTCATCAAGAATGATGATCTTGAAAGGCGGGCAGGGGTACTTCTCCTTGTATGCGGCGGTCGGGTTCGTCAACTGCATGCGAGCGAAATTCTTGACCTTGTCTCGGACAATGGATATGCCTCGCTCGTCGGATGCGTTCAATTCAAGGACTCGTGACTTCATCATTTCTGGGCCGTACAGCTGCTTCGCGAGCGCCAGGATCGTCGATGTCTTTCCGGTGCCGGGAGGTCCGTAGAAAAGCATGTGAGGCAGCTACGCACGGCATGGTCAGCTTGTTGAGATCACGGGAGTCGGTCTGGGATCGTACGTTGGAAGCCTGCAGCGTCCTCTGGAGGACTGTGACTGTGTGGTCTTGCGCCGTGACATCGTCCAGGCTCTTCGGGCGGCTGCAGATAGAAGAGAGGTTAGTTGTGTATACTCTCTACGAGAAGAGCTCCTGCTGCACTGACTATTTCTCCACCCATGGTTGAGTGCTCCCATCTTTGGCCTTGTCCTGTTTCTGGTCGGCATTGCCATTGGCGGCAGCGGCTTTCCGAGCCTTGAGGTCGAAGAAGCTCGCCATTGCAGTCCGTCTGTGCTGTGTCGAATGTAGTTCAAATGCCGAACTGGGTTGTTTCTGTCTGAATTGCAGTGGAATTAATATCTAACAGAGCAGCGGTGGCTGAATGATGCTCCCAAACGCTTATGGTGGTAAAATTACAAAATATTGGTTTAACTCGGTGATTTACCTGCTCATATAAGCCTAGATCTTATAGCCAGGCTATACTTTTAAGCTTAAGATACAGGGGTTTAATAATATAAGTAATTAGGATTATCTCTTTAATCTCTAGCTAGCTAACCTATATATTAGTTATAAATATATATAAGATTATATACCTAGTTAGGTAACTATAATAATATATACTTTATAACCTGATATTAAACTAATACTAGTAGTTTTTTCTTTATAAAATAGCTAGCTATAATAATAATAAGGAGATAAATAAATATAATATATATAATAGATAAAATATAAGATTAAGAGATTATTTAATTAGTATAGTTAGTATTATATATATAGCTATATTATTAAATATATATTAATTAAATAAATAATAGGAAAAAATTTATTAATTATAATAATAATAGGAAATAATATATTATAAATCTAAAGTCTTCTTTTTATCTACTTACTTAAATAAATAAACCTAGTAATAGCTGCTCTATATAGATATTAAGTATCTATTTTAAACCTAATCTAATATAAGAGAGATATAAAATATATATATTAAAGATTAGATAGATTAAATAAGTATAAGCTATAGTAAATAGAAGTAAATTAAATATAGCTAGAGCTCTTATAGGCTACTATCTAGCTTAATAAGTACTCTCTAAATTAATAAATTAATTAGTAATTTACTATATCTAAATAATTAAGGATATCTATAATACTAAATTAGCTATAATTTATAGCTAATTAGATTTACTTAAACCTATTATTCTTTACTTTATTTAATAATTATACTTAATTAAATTAAGAATACTATTTATATACTTAAGAGAACTAGTAGATTCTAAAAATCTATAAAAAAATTATTTTCCTCTAAGGAGATTAAACTTTTCTTCTTCCTTCCTTAGTTTTTTTAGTTCCTTAGTTATCTACTCTTCCACTCTCTTATATAGTCTTTTATATATACTAGCTATATACTATTACTAATAATATACCTCCTAAGAAGTCTAAGAAGACTATCTCTACTAGTAAGAAAACTACTACTTCTAAGAGTAAGTATAGCTATTCTATTATTTATATAATTATTTAATTAACTAATAGCTCTTATAATAGCTTATAAGATTAATAAGCTTTACCTAGTTCCTTATAAGGTATATATTTATTCTTATCTCTCTAGTAAGTAAAAGGAGATTAATAAAAAAGATATTTATTATAATACTATTAGTATAAAGAAGAAGCCTGCTTAGTATTATAAGTATATCTCTAGATATATATATAAACTAATATAAGTTTTTTTAATTACTTCTTTTTATCTTACTTTTAATTATTTATTAAATAGTTTAATTAATTATTAGTACTTTTATCTAGTTCTTTTATTATATTTAAAGCTTATATATACTACTTATAGATATATAATAATTATATTATAAAGAAGATTAAAACCCCTCTTACTAAGGTAAATTCTTTTACTTATTCTATTTCTTAATTATCTAATCTTTAGATCTATTAATTAGTAAGATAGGAATATATTAAATAGTATATTATTATCCTTAGGATACTTAAATTAGTTAAGGAGAAAGCTAAGAAAAAGAGAAGTAAGCCTAATACTAATCTTATTAGAATATCTATTTCTAAGCTTAAAAAGAAAGCTAAGTTAATTACTCTCTAGCTTATTAAGGCTCTCTAGATAGATAAAACTAAAAAGGAATTTAAAAAGGAAAAGAAAAAGTAAAATTACTCTTTAGATAGTTTACCTATACTTTAGTACTTTCTTTATTTCTATTAAAAGCTTCTAAATACTAATTACCTTTAAATTAAACTTTCTTACTATTTTTATTTTTAGCCTTTTTAATTTATTCTTTTACTCTAATTTCTATACTATTTATACTTATAAGCTCTTCTAATATTTTATTAGGTATTACTTTTATTATTATATCTATAGGGTTATTTACTCCTATAATTTATTAAATCTTATCTATTTCTTATTTCTTATAACTCTACCTAAGTACTATAAGATCTATTATTAAGTATTTCTTAGTTATTATACTTAATTAAATAAGATATTAATAGAGTAAGAAAGAGTCTATATATATAACTAGCCTTATTAAGGGTAAATTAAACCTCTTTATAATCTTAATAAAAGTATATTTAAAAACCTAAGCTATATTAAAACTACTAATTATACTATAGATTTTACTTATAAATACTAATCTTATTACTCTCTTATACTTTATAAACTACTAATAGATAATATTCCTAGTTATTATAAAGCTATAAGAGTACTTATTTACTCTCTTATTTCTATATAGTATAATAAAGCTAATCTAAGAGCTTAAATTTTTATTATTTATAAAGAATCTATCTATAAATATATATAATTATATAGATAAAAGATCTAAAGTAATATATTTTAAGCTTTACTCTATATTCTTAATCTACTACTTAATATATTTATTAAGTACTTTATAATCTATTTTAATAGGTTTTTATACTTATACTATAACTAAATAGTTAAAAATAGCTTTAGATTAATAAGTTAATATAATATATACTCCCTAGGCTCTCTATACTATATAGAGTTCTCCTATACTCTTTTATTCTATATCTATAAGCCTAAGGTAATCTACTTAATTCTTTTAATATATTTTAATTATCTCTTTAAATACCTTTATTATATAACTATTAAAGGATCCCTCTAACCCTAAAGTAAGTAAATTAACTAGTTTTACTTTAAAGCTTACTTTTAAGAGCTCTACTTCCTCTAACTTAATAAACTTTTACTTTTTAAGATTAAGAATATTATCTATCTATATTCCTATAATTCTAAAGCTTCTTCTAGCTCTTATTATAAGTAGGTATAGATTATAACTAGATTAAATATAGTATAATTACTACTTATAGTATTCCTAATAGATTATAAATTAATAAAAACTAGTTTTAGCTATATTATAAAGAGGCTTTACTACTTAGAATATAATTCCTTCTAGATAATAATCTTTTAGCTTTTTTAGAATATCTAATACTATATTATATAATAGCTTAATTATACTCTAAGTATAAGCTTAACTAATATTCTAAAGTATTAGCTATATTCCCTTTTATTAGAGTATAACTATAATTACTAAGATTAACTATTAGCTATATCTTATAATTATTAGAGATTATATAAGGAGTATTATCTTCTCCTAGTTACTATAGCCTTATATAACTAGCTTTAACTTCTTATATAGTATCTTCTTTATACTTTTAATCTCTTTTATAAGATAGTAACTAAAGAGTTTTATATTTAGAATAACTATATATCTAATTAGAATAATTATTTCTTTAGTAAGAAGAAAGTTAATTTCCTCCTAGTTTAACTATTTAAAGGGTTTTCTAGAGGTTATAATATACCCTTTATTATAGTATTTAATAGCTAGCTTATAGCTCTATTACTCTTTAGTATTTATAAATTACTTTACTATAGCTTTTTAAACTAATACTTTATAATTAACTACTTTCTTTACTTTTTTTAATCTATCTTATAGCTTTAGCTATATAATCTCTAGATATATAAATAGCTCTAATTTCTTTTTATCTAGTTATTCTTCTAAGTAGTTATATAGTTTAATATAAATACTTCTAAACTCTATTAGACTATTAACTATATTAACTATAACTTCTTTATCTATTATAATAAGAATATAGAAAGAACTAATCTACTTCTTTTTCTTATACTATATAATAACTTTACTTTCTAATATAAGTAATTATAAAAGTATCCTTTTCTTATCTAGACTATTCCTTATATTAAGAATATTATTAATCTTCCTTTTTATTATAATCTTATAGAGCTCTATTATTATTTTACTAATTATTCTAATATATTATAATTAGCTTACTATAAGTTTTATATCTATTATAACCCTTAGTATTACTCTAAATATAAGTAGTATAAGTACTAATTTATTAAGCCTTATAATATTATTTATAGCTTTTATTACTCCTTAGAGTAGATATTTCTTTTTAACCCCTAGGTATTTAGTTTTTATAATCTTATATACCCTCTTTAAGGATATATAATAATATTTAATCTTTTCTATACTCTAATAAGCCTCTATAGGGATCTAATAATATATTATTCCTATAAGTATTATCTCTCCTTTAAACTTAGCTATTATAAAGCTTATATCTATATTAAAGTTTATAATATTAGAAGGTCTAAAATAGATATCCAGCTAGTACTTCTTTAAAACTAACTATATATTTATAGCTATAAGATTCTCTAAGAATCTTACTATCTAGTATCTAGTACTTATATTAATTATATATAATATAGGCTTTCTACTAATATATATAATATTAATAATAATTTTATAATTAAAGTTAATATTATTCTTTAAAATAAATTTAAAGTATTAAGAGGCTTTCCCTTTAATCTAATAGTAATAATATACTTTATTTATTAACTCTAGAGTACTCCTATTAGTCTTTATACCTACTTTCTTAAAAAGATTCTATAATTTATTAATAGAGAGATAACTAAACCTCTAGTATATATATTAGAGCTAGATCTCTATTAGTTTAATAGCTTCCTTACTCTTCTCTTTAGTAAGGTATATATATATCTATATATTTAGTTTATTATTAAGAAAGAACTAGGAATAGCTCTATTTCCTAGTTACTAGTATATATATAATAAGCTTCCTACTATATTTTATAAGCTTATTCTAGATATTATCTAGATATATATTAAAATTATCTATATTCTTAATATATAATAGAAAAGAGATATCTACTAGGATTATATAGAAAAGAATATTACCTATTAGTATAAATATAATTACTATACTAATTACCTTAAGTAGTTCTCTTACTTTAAAGTATACTTAACCCCTAGCTTTATCTTTATTAATATATAAATTAGGTTATATATATAGAAGAGCTTTTATTTAGTTAATTCTAGCTATTAAGATCTCTACTACTTCTATATCTAAAATAATCCTAAACTAACTAGTTATACTATTAATTAGATATAGCCTAAAGATCTAATTAAGAGATATATATAGAGATATAATTAGTTTTCCTTCTATATTAGCTTATAGCCTATACTTAAAAAATTAGTTAGTAAGGAAATAGACTATTATATTACTCTTATATTTATTCTCTTTTAATTCCTTATTTTTAAAGAGTTTATAATCTATAAGTTAATTACTTTCTTTATCTTTAGATAGTTTAATTTAAATAAGGAACTATATAAAACTATTTCTTTTCTACTCTCTAGCTTTCTATTAATCTTTTTACTACTTCTTTAATCTTTTCTATTCTTTAAATATATAATTTATAGATCTATAGTTTATTCTACTATAGATTTAATATCTTCTTATAGCCTAGTTATAAAACCCTTAATCTCTATATTCTAAATATAAGTTCTTTCTCTAGAAGCTCCTATTAGATCTATTAAAAGTTTCTTAATCTTTTCTATATTTAGTTTTCTAATCTCTTTAATTAGATCCTTAGAATCTCCTATTAGTTATAAAGTAATCTAATATAGCTATATTCTTCTTAACTTTTATAATACTAAAAAGCTATAAAAAGAATAAATTAAATACTCTCTATAGATTTATTAGAACTATCTTTAGCTCTAGAACTTCTTATATAGCTTAGAGAGTATTTATAACTAGATAAATCTTATCCTTATAGACTAGACTAAATACTTACTAGTACTTTTATAATTTATCTAGAAAGATCTTAAATACTTCTATCTAGAACTTATCTATATTCTTACTCTTAGCTTATATTAATCTAAATATTATAAAACTCTAATCTAAATAATATTAAGCTCTATTAATATTAAAATTAAACTCTTCCTTAAGCTTTCTATATATTTTATTAAATCTTATACTATAGCTTATATAATTAAGAAAGTACTCCTATATATACTTTAAAAGGATATATAGAAAGAGTATATATAGCTTTAAATACTATATTTATAAGAGCTTATAGATATCTATAAAAATCCTTACTTTATAATTAAGGATATTATAAGACTCTTCTATATAATTATTCTCCTTATTCTATATATTAATAAATATCTTAATATCTATATTATTAATCTCTCTATTAATTATAATAATAAGCAGAAGAGTATAGTACTACCCTAGAGCTAATAAGCTCTTTAGTTAAATTATATACTTTCTCTTATAATCTCCCTATTAGTATTACTAAAGCTATAGAGGATTATTAGCTTCTATAACCCCTATCTTATCCTTTATTTTAAAATTATTATAAACTTTAGATTAATAGGTTCCTTATAAACTAAAAGCTTACTCTATAGGTTATTATATCTAATTATTACTCTTTTATAGATTCCTCTAGTAATCCTATAGTATAGAGATAAAGTTAGATATCTTACTATTATCCCTTTATCTATTCTTAGGAACCTTCTTATTATCTACTTTTAAAAGCTCTTTATTAATATAATTACTACTTTCTAAAGTATTATTTAGAGATAATAAAAGCTCTTTCTATATAAGAATTTCTATTAAAATAAATATAGTTTTTAATTTAGTTTTTCTAGGGATTAGAATCCCTCTATATTATAATTATCCCTTAAATATTCTTAGGATTATCTTATAGTAGTTTTTAAAACTCTCTATAGTTTAGCCTTTAAAGTCTTTATAGAAGTATTTAAATAGTACTATTTTTCTTCTATTATACTATATATATATTATCTTTATTATCTAAGTATTCTTTATATTTTTATTTATAATATTATAAAAGCTATTAAGCTTATAACTTATATTATAAAAGAACTTAGTATCTAGTATTTAAATAATACTATTTACTAGGATTAGGAGTTTATAAAGCTTAGTAACTCTATTAAGCTCTATTCTTATCTCTTATTTATTTCTTTAAGCTTACTTAGTAGTAACTATTATAATTATTTTATTATTATTTATATTATTATTTTTATTAATCTTTTAAAGCTAAGAGTTCTAATTACCTCTTATATATAAATAGTATTTTTAAAGATTATATAATAAGTATTATAAGTTCTATTATTAAGTAGTTATAAGAAAAGAGAATATTTTAGAAATAATATATCTCTTATAATTATTTATTAAGATATTCTAAGGAACTAAAGCTTAATAAATATAAAGATAGAGGATATTTTAGAAATAATATAGTTCTTATAATTACTAATTAAACCTTTAGAAAAAGTTAAAGTACTACCTAAAAGTATTATATTAGATTAATCCTATATTTACCTCCCTTACTAGTTTATATTATATATTTAGATATAATACTAATTAGTATTAATTTAACTTAGTAATTTATCTACTTATATAAGCCTAGATCTTATAGCCAGACTATATCTTTAAGCTTAAGATATAGGGGTTTAATAATATAAGTAATTAGAATTATCTCTTTAATCTCTAGCTAGCTAACCTATATATTAGTTATAAATATATACAGGATTATATACCCAGTCAGGTGACTGTAGTAGCGCGCGCCTCATAACCCGATATTGAACCAACACAAAATCCATTAACGCGGTCCGGGAGCACGCGAAGACGCGTTCTAGTGGGCTACCTTCTGCGTGTTAGCGCCAGGAGCTCTCTCTTTCTGGCCCCAGGCACGTCACAACGGCCCCAATGCTACCTGTACCCAAGTACCTACACCCATATCCGCTACATTGAGTGCCTCCGGTATGCAACAGGAATCAATGGGCAAGAAGATACGAAGGACCTGATGCAAAGGCAACGAACATCACCAGGTTAGCACTCGGGCAAGATGTCGTGCCCAAAGAACATCTTGCATCCCCCAATCGCACGTGCATCCGCAGTACTATTGCATGTTGCATCGACGAAGGTTCGGCCTGCTTGACGACACAAAGTTTAATAGCCCATGAAGCTTGTTTGTCATTGTTGCTGTGGACGACAAACAGTCGATCATCCGTCCCATCTAGGCATGCATGTAATGTAAAGGTGCGTGGGTGAGGGCCCTCGCCTTAGCGGGCAGCCGGTACCTGAAATATCCCTGCTGCTGGTACATATGGTGATGGCAGCCCGTGCACAGCTGGACATAACCGGGCTCTTCTGGGCAGACAACATTCTGCAGTGGTGTTTGGTTCGCCTTGGCTTCTGCAGTCAGCCTTCTCTCGTGCCTGCTGCCTGCCGTAAGATAAAAGTTCCAACTCGCCTATGTCCACCTCACATTAATTCACTCCGGGAGGACCCTCCCAACTCTGCCCCGCCTTCCTCTCCAAGCCCAGAGCCAAGCAGGCTTCCTGGACTGTGCCCTCGCCTTCGTGAACCGTGAAGTTTCTGGGAACTTTAACCATCAACTAGCCCAGCATTTTGCTTCGCAATACGCCCTCGCGCTTTTCCTTCGCCAGGCTCTAGCCAACGCTAGCTCGCCTCAGGTACTCGGTAGCTGTGTGCAGCTGGTAACTTCCACCCCAAGCTCGTGACATAAGATCCAATACCTGGTACCTCGCCTTCTTTTCATCACACCCTTACCTCACCAAGTGCACTTTCGCGTTTGGCGGGGTTCGACAGTGCGGGATGGACCAGTCGATTCTCCGGATCTCCAAGGTTTGTCCAGACAACGTCGAGCTCACCGGGATCCTATCGACGCTGACATTCCAGATGTAGGAGCTAAGTGAGCTCCAGAAAGGCTCCGACCTCTGTAAGTCATGTTCTCTTACTCTTGCAGGGAGCGTACTCATACAATGTGCACAGCGCTCGCTGTCGCCTGCCGTGACATTGATGTGAGGAACGTGAAGGCCTTGATCATCGGCCCTCACGAGACTCCATATGAATTTGGCTTCTTTGAGGTAAGCGCTTTGATCGATTGTTTTTCATTTAAAGGTGCCATATTCGATGTTGCTAACGATACATAAACAAGTTTGCGATCAAATTTAATAAAGGTAAGTCGCCCAATTATGAATACATGTGCAATCTACTTGAGGCTAACGATTATTTTCATCCGCAGACTATCCATCCAAAGCCCCTACTGTTACCTGTGTCACGACGAACAATGGCCGAACTCGCTTTAACCCCAATATTTATGCGAACGGCAAGGTCTGCCTGTAAGTTGGCCCCAAATCCACCATTGACTGAGAATCGCGACTAATGTCACGAACCTTTAGATCTATTCTGGGGTAAGAAAAGATGATGATGATGAAAGTCATGATCTTATTTTGACTCAATTAACGCTGTATAGGACCTGGCGGGGAGAGTCTGGAGAACAGTGGTCGTCAGCACAAGGCCTGGAATCAGTTCTCCTATCAATTCAGAGTTTGTTGTCCGCCAATCCATACGAGAATGAGCCTGGATTTGAGAGACCTCGTGGAGGGGAGGATGAAAAACTGAAGAAGAAGGCTTATGCTCAGAAGGTATGTCTGATTAAGATTATTCTCACTTCCATTTCTAAAATCTTTCCAAGATCCACCACGAGACTCTGCGCTTGTCTGTCATTAAACGCCTCGAAGACTATCTGCAAATCACAGCTGATGGCAGAAAAATCAAGCCGTCAAGTGATAGGGACTTGGGCCTATACGATGGTGCCGAGGATGTCAGCGTGCCATTTGAGCCGTTCAAAGATCTCTGCAAGAGGAGATTCCTATGGTATTATGAGTCTTATCTAGAGGCGGCCAAGAAGGGAAGCACCCTGGTCAAACCCAAACAACTATTTACACCAACGCCATTTGAATCCAAGGGCAGCAACACCATGGATGGTTCATTTGATTACCCAGACCTAGAAAGGAGATTGAACAATATCAAAAAGGCTCTAGATGAAGAAACAAAGTCCTGGGCACGCGAAGGTCTAGAATGCACCGCGGAAGAGACAACCGTTTCCGTGAACTTGAAGCATCAATTCGAGCAGGTCGCGGCGGCCTTGAAGGGCGGCGATATGCCACACAACGTATCTCTCGAGGATGGAAACCCCTTCATTTGGATTTTGACCTACTTTGGGCGGCCAATGACTCATTTCGACTCTGGGTTACTGCGCATTCGAATCAACTTTAGTCCCCGATTCCCCGAAGAGCAGCCTCGCGTGAAGTTTGAGACACGCATTTTCCACCATCTTGTTGCTCTAGATGGCACTATTTGTTATTCGCCCAAGCCTAACAAGAAGGAAGACATCATGTCTCATGTGGAGGCCATTATTTCCGCTTTGGAGGAGGACGAACCAGCCTACGACCCCAGAAAGATTGTTAATCTTGAAGCCAACAAGTTGTATTGGAATGGGGAAAAGGATGGGAAAAAGCTATATCACAGACGTCTCCGCCGCTCGGTGCAGGATAGCACGGAGTAAGTTGGATTCATTTGTGACCTTGGGTGTGACCCTCGAAGCTGACTGGTTACCAGAGAATTCCCCGTCTGATAAATGGCGGTTAGGACTTTACGAACACGAGATTCATGGTCATGAAACCTACGCTTTAGGTCCACTATATGTCATTGTACGAGACAATATTCAGAGGAACGGTCCCAGGTGCCGGTATGGCGTTTATTAGGGTTTGGCTTGCACGTGGATCAGACGAAGACAGACCACGCAAGGTGATGGGAGTACTACAGCAAAATGACAACTTTTTTATCACCATGCCTCGTATTAGCGAAGTAGGCATCTAGCTTTGGACCCGAATTCACCTTGCAGAGTATGAACCTCGATATAATTGAAATTGATATGTAGAACAACCTGTGTGGAAATTGATTCAACTTAATAACATATGTCTAAATAAAAACAAAACGCCATCCATGCACCACTGCTATCATCATCATGACCCAGGCTCGTTTCTCATAGCGTTCAGTCATTTCTTGCTCTTGGACTTCTTCCCGACATGTTCGGTGAGGGGATCGTAGGGAGCGGTCGGCCCTTGATACTCCTCCTGCCTGCCCTCCCCACCCTTGAACTCGTAGACACCGTTGGCATAGACGCCCGGGGTACCCTGCACCGGGCGCTTCACCTGCTCGTCGTGGATCTTCTCGAGCGCGTCGCCGACGACAGCGTACTGCGACCAGTTGATGGGCGGGCAGCGGGCGATGCTGATCCGGTCAGGCAGCTCTGGCCAGTCGTCAGAGGACGCTGCGGTGGAGCCGTCGTCGTGGGCCGCCCGGTCGCTCCTCTTCTGTGAGGAGGCGGAGGAGGCCAGGTGCTGCACGAAGTCCTCCGGGCGCCTGAGGGCCTCGCCCTTGACGTCCCTCAGGGTCCTGATGTGGGAGTCGGCGCGGCGGCTCTGCATCTGGAGCAGGGAGATTGTGGACTTGAGGGCGATGACGTCGGCATTGTCCTCGAAGTCGAGGGGCTGGGGCGGCGGGACGGGGATGGCAGAGGCGCGCTCTGGGTGGGTGCTGTGGGAGAGGCTGAGGATGGGGGGCTGGCCCGGGGCGGCGGCGGTGGAGGGAGCCTGGGTGGGCGTGATGGGCGAGACGGGGGGTCTGGTTGGGGAGGGAGAGGAGGAGGAGGCAGGAGAAGGATGAGGAGGGGCCTTGGGGTGCTGCTGGGTGTCGGTTGAGATTGTGAGCGCAGGCATGGCTGCTCTGGCCGTTGGGGGGAGTCTCTGCTCCAGCCTTTTCTTGGGGGTTTGGTTTCCGTTCCGCGCAGATAAATGAGGTTTCGCGGGAGGCGAGGCTAGCTCCGGGCTCGCACAGCAGCAGCGAGAGTGGGAGGCTGTCCTACCGCTTGGGGTGTGCGGCGCCTCAGCGTGCGCGGGGTCGAGCGAGTGTGATTCCTGCTTCGGTGTCGAACCGGGAGCATAGGCAAGCTGCTGTTGATTTGTGAAACGGTAAAGGTGAACAGTTGTGACACAGGTTGGAGCTCTATGCGGCCGATTGATTAATCATTCAATCATCGATGGCTGTTTCTCGAATGCCTGCCACTTGCTTTAGGCAGATCACAGCCAATCAGATGTTGCAATACGCCTGCCTGGAAGATGGTACGTACATGGTGCCATGGGTGCTTGTCTTAGTGGCGCCTCTAACCTCAAGTGTGCTCAGACAGAGAAGTATATGAACCTTAACAGTACTGCCCACTCGGTATTGTCAGTCGTACTGGTACATTTCAAGTTGCCATCCTGGGTGGAAGGGGCTAGTCGTGAGACCCCAAGACGCACGTTTCAGTACTCGCAGAACCATCACGTATTGATAAGTGTAAACCAAGACTTAAGAGTTGAGAAAAACTAGGCAGACATATACATTCAATAACACACCTTATCTCCGCGATTTCTTGTTACTCTAAGCAAGGTATGTATGTCCGAATTTCTGAGTGTATATCCGTTACTGAACTGCCGTTCCTGAACAATCACAGAGCCCTCCTCATGCTGGACAACTATGACATATCACCATAACAGTGTCACTCATGGCCAATGAACGTATAATTATAATCATTTGAGTGCATTACCTCAATTTCAGCGCCCAAGTTGTGCCTCTTTTACAGCTTACCATCCCAGCCCTCTAGAACCTTACGGCAGTTAAAATCTAAAAGCAAGGAAATATCTAAGCAAGAATGAGGCGATGAGAAACAAAACAGGTTAAGACACAGGACCTAAGATTCAATAATGATCCCCAATGAGAGACTCTAATAATTATCGACAAAAATATTCGGGAGCTTGCATAGGTATCGAGGCACGCACGTTATATTTAGTTACCCTATATGCTAGTCACACATGCAATCCTGACACAAAGATATCAAGCTTCTTTAAACATCACAGGATTGAGAAATGTTATATACACTAACTATTGGGCCTGTAAATTGGTAAGGGGAATGGTATGAATTCGTAAGGCCATAAATTACCAGCTCTCTCTTGTATGAATTCCACCGAAGATAAGATCAGAGAAAACTGCAAACAATCAATCTTAGTTGATAATCCCTGAATTGCACGATTTCATTCATGGCCTTTTGCTTTGGGGAAACTCGAACATGTGGCCTCGATTTTTACTTGGGCATCTGAATGTGTCTAAAGCCCAGTCGTAATACACCGCATGCCTTAATGGCACTCTCAGGCCACCGGATTAAGAGGCGGGAAGCACCCAACACAATGATTCAGCATCAGAAAGTGTATCAAGTGTTGCCACGTCATTTGACATGGTGGCGGTCTGGTCACCAAATCACAAGACATCATCGGTGATAAAAGCTTCTATATATCAAATCCTATGCATGGCGTTGCGCAGACCGGAGGCGTAGCCATCATTTTAGCTCCTAACTCTTGAATCTAGCATTGACCTTCATTTTATTTCAATAATCCCCCTAATAGTACCTAAAGTGCAATGTCAATCCAGGTCACAGCCGGACCTGGCGCCCTCATTGCGCTAGGTTTGGGAATCAGCGATGTTGCTAACATCGTGTCTCTCGGTCGAAGGGTGGGAATCTGGTGGACAGCGCTGGATGACGACAAAGCTTGGAGAGCAGGAAATCAACAACGTACTTCGGGATACCAAGATTATCTCCGCGACGATTCCTTTCTGAAGTGCTCATAACTTTTTTTTTTTTTTAAAAAAAAATAGAGAATCATGAAATCTTTCTATTTGTCTATGTATTGACTTGCTGCACGATGAGCCGGAGGCCTAATCACATCTAAGGCATTCTTAAATCCTTTCATCCATTTTCACACACCAGTGTTTCTCATGGGAAGGCAAATAAGACCATGGCGAAGTTAATAAAAAAGGAGGTTCCGAGCACAGCACACTGCAATCAACAATTATCACTCTACCCGTCTAATTTCGCTCTAGGCCTTCCCTCATGTCGCAAAGCTCAACTTGAAATTTGCAGGAAGCAGCAAGAAGGCAATGCGGGAAGGTCGCCCCCAGTGTAGCAGGGCCTGCCGCTAAACATGTTGGGTTTCGGCCACAAGTTAGAAAGCAGAATTTCGACTGATGAAATCATTCCTTTCTATTCTCCTCTTTGACGATTAGGTGCCTATATCTTCTTATTTCTTCCCTATCGTTCCTAGACTCTAGGCTGACGCTCAACCTGGACGGTCTGATAAAGCTTAACCCCTCATAATGTTTTGTCTTCTGCGCCATTTCACCTACTGCGCGATTGGTGTCTCAGCAACATTGATCTATTACAGCCTGATGTGTATCCTACCAGTATTGGGAAAGACATTTCGGCTTATCCTTGCACCTCTTTTAGCATTCACTTTGTTCCTGCTCTGTCGGTAAGCCTCACAAAAGTCATCATATACACATTTTCAAAGCATGACTAAACTTTAACAAATCTGTAGGATCTATTTCCAATGAAAGGCCCATTTCAACACCCTACCAAACTCGGATGGCCAATTTTACCATATTGGCGTGGCCCGTTTCGCTGTAGCAGCTCTACATAGAGCTAGACATGGAGTAGGTCGCATTCTGCCTGGCCCTCTTCTTTCTCATCGAGATCCTTCTGGTGAATAAATGTAGAAAAAGGCTTATTAATGAATGATCAGTGACCAATTTTCTGGTAGCTCTACATGCTGGCTTGAGATTTCCCTTGGAGTGTCGGATGCCGCCGCCATTTCATCGGGTTGACTGTCAGGCTTTCTCATTTTTGGTCCTATCCTCATAGATTTTCGCTTGACTAGAGTAATGTTTACCTTTCATTTTTGGTAGGATTTTCTCACTAGCTTCACATATCGTGATACTCGTTGACGACCCGGGAACACTGCTTACTGATATACTTCGGTATTGAAATAGCTATGAATGACTAAGACGGCATGCCTTCCTCCATTTCATTTATCCAGTTCTGTCTCAATTTTTGTGAGATAACGCATTTAGATACCACGCAAAGTATGTTTGAAGATACAGGGATATTTCAATGGACCACCTACTTCCTCTCAACAGCACCTCTCACATCTCCCACCACCCTGAGTAAGAGCCTTGGTCCTCGTCGTCGCCCAGCAATTTTGACCATCAGAGCATATAAAATGTCTTTCGCTAGCCCTGATTTCCTTCTTGTACTTGGCTATGGGAAAGTTGCAGAGAACTGGCGAACCCTAAGCTTCCGTCTAGATTCGATTTCCAGGAAACTTGATGAGAAGATTTTCTACAATATCGCCAAGACTAATAGATATTTATTGAGTGCTCGGTATATCTGGATCTTCTTTACTCTACTTTACTTTATCTTTGATCGCTCCCTTGTCAGATCTCACAACATATACCGAGACCAGCACGATTCCCTTGAAGTCCAGCCCTGGAAAATTGAAAGAACAGCAACCGGCTGTGCCCTACGTTAGGTATGGGTGCATTGGGCTATTTACACACAGCCATCTAAGTTCGAATTCTCCCAATGAAATCATTTCGATAGCAGTTGACGACACATCCTGGTCGAGCGGCTACTACCCGGCCGCCGATGCCGGTGGAGGGTAGTGAGTGTGTAAGTGGGGTCCCGACTGAACAAGGAGGTAAATGCGAAGGTGAGAGAAGAAGTGTGGGCGGGTAGTTGATGGGGAATCACTTGGCATTACCCTATCTATGTGTGTATGTATTTCTCAGCTGGTCACAAGGACAGTGCGGCTAGTATCAATGTTTGTACGTCCCAACCCACCACTATCTTCTTATTCCACCCACTCACTCCTCTCATTTACTTCTTTATTTTCCAACATATTTACAGTATTCTTATTTACAGCAAGCGTCTACCTCCTTCATTTTATTAACATCATTATTACGCACAAATCCATCACGTTGAGAGCTTCAAATCACGACCATGGCGGCATCACCACTCACATTCAGGGTAGCCATGCTCAATGCTGATGAGCCCATGCCCAACGTTGTGAAAGAGCGAGGAAGCTACGGCAACATTTTTCACAACCTGCTTAAATTAGCAGCGGAACGGGTCGCTCCAAACGTCACAATCGAGGCCGAGGACTTTGATGTTGTCAGCCTGCAGTACCCATCCTCGCCATCGGATTTTGATGCTCTCTTGGTGACGGGTTCCGCCTCATCCTCATACGACGACAAGGAATGGACGAAAAAGCTCGACAAGTATCTTCTTGACGTGTATGATAACTACCCGCATGTTAGAATGTTTGGTAGCTGTTTCGGTACGCTTTCCCCCACATCTTGTAAGTTATGATACTGCAATGCTAATGATAAGGTTTTCAAAGGGCACCAAATTATTTGCCAGTCTATACTGCGTAAACACGGGGTCAAAGTAATCAAGAGCCCCGTCGGCTGGGAGTTTGGCGTCCACGAGATCAGCCTCACTCCGGCCTTCAGCAAGGCCCTGTCCCAGCCGAACCAGCCGTCCGCGGACTCGCTGCGCCTGCAGTTCATCCACTCCGACCGGGTGGAACTGCCATCCCCGGACGCGCTCTCCGACACGCCGTGGGTTCTGATGGGGAGCACCCCGAAGTGCCCGGTGCAGGGCGTGTACGAGCCGGGGCGGGTCTTGACGTACCAGGGCCACTTTGAGTTTGACCGGTTTGTGAACTCGGAGACGGTCCGCGTGTTCTGTGCCACGTGGGATCCCAAGGAGGTTGAGGAGATATTGGAGGCGGTGGACCAGGACGACGATTCCGAGGCGGCGGCTCAGATGGTGGTCAAGTTCTTCCTCGAGGGGCGTCAGGCAGTTCAGGGACTTGGTGGATTAATGACTCCTCCCATATAGTTATTAGATGTATTCGACGATGTTTCTCTTCATGAAACTGTGCAATCTGGGAACAGCAATAGTCAATCTTGGAATTGGGGGTGTGTTGGTGTGTAGCCCTGTTTGTCCACCCCCGAGGACAACCTCCAATGTGAAGGGAAACCGGCGGTGCAGATATCGAATCAGTGCAATTAGTGCAGATAGACAAATGAAATTACCAATTGGAAAGACTTGATGGAGATAGTATCTCTGATTGATAAATTGATCCGAGGCTCCCATGACTTTCGATTCATTGTCATGATAAGAGCCGGTGAGACTGGGTTAGGTAACAGCAGCCACCGCCAGATCTCTATCTATTCGGCCCACCTGAGCCGGAACGGGGTATTCGAATGAGACCAAGAGACCGTAGTTGCCGGAGAGATCTCTATCTCTATCTCTGTTAGGCGAATTACTCAAGCTTGCTGGGAATTAATGCCCATTTAGGTATCGCTGGAGGGTGGCGGAAAGGGGGCCTAGAGCATTGATGGGCAGTAGCTAAGGGATGGGGCCGTGGCAATTCGAGTGATGATAATTCCAACGACTCATTCACAGATCTTGGACCACCTTATTTATCCCTAATTGGGACTATCCGGTGCAGAGGATGCATGTGTCAAGAACCAGGATGCCACTTCCCCGCATTGTCGAAATGGCACCAGAGTCTTTACCAGATCTAGACATGTTAACCGGCGACCCTGAGTGATAAGCGCCAGTTGACGAACGACAGGAGAGAGATGACCGATAGCGCCAGCAATCACAGGCTCCACCGACCTATAAACGGCCTAGATCTGGCTGTCGATCTGGGGGCGCAGGTGACCAAAAGGTGCGGATTTGGGTTGCCAGCCCACCGCGTCAATTTGCCCGATAAGCACCAGTTGATGAGCGTCGGACTTTGGAGTCCGATGAGATGTCCCGGCCTGATTGGCGAACCGGTTTACTTATCTGAATTGGGGAGCCGTTGGGAGACATGAGCATGCGACTGGGGTCTCCGCACTGTCTCGGCTCTCTGGTTAGCAGGAACTGAGTTCTGATCCGGTCAACATGACAATGCGCATCTATCAGAATCTGATTGGTGGTCCCGGCAAAGATGGATTAATCGGGGTGTTTCCGTGCAGCTGGGAGAGGGGGCTTGGGAAGTGATACAGGAAGTTGGGATGTATAAAGACTAGAGACTGGTCTGACCTCCCATAAGCTTTCTTATCATCCATCAATCAAACTGCTCTCTACTTCCTCCAACTCAATATAGAGAGGAAAGTTAATTGGGTCTCCACAACTTCAACTCCCTCGACCTAACCCAACACTATTCACAACGATGACAGGAGTCACTCACCCTTTCGACCCTTTGTCGGGCGATGAGATTACTGTCGCCGTTGAGGCAGTAAAGCAAGCCTATGGAGACCTCTTTTTCCAGGCTGTTACTCTGGTCGAGCCTCGCAAGGCTGAGATGACCAACTGGCTCCAGAACAAGACTTCAGCTCCCCGTCCCAACCGAATTGCCGATGTTACAGCTATCGATCCCGCAGGCAAGGTCTATGATGGTTTCGTCGACCTCGCTACTAAGAAGATTGTCAAGTGGGAGCAACTCAGTGGCCTTCAGCCCATTGTAAGTTTCGGCAACCTTCTCAACTCTCTTCAGCAACTAACACTCGTCCTATAGATCACTCTGGAGGAACTCATCGCTGTGGAGCATGTCTGCCGCAAGGACCCCAAGGTCATTGAGCAGTGCATCATCAGCGGTATCGCCAAGGAGGATATGGACAAGGTCTACTGCGATGCTTGGACTATCGGTTATGACGAGCGCTTTGGTAACGACATCAGACTGCAGCAAGCCCTGATGTACTACCGTCCCCACGTCGATGACTGCCAGTACCAGTACCCCTTGGACTTCTGCCCCATTTTCGATCCTATCAAGAAGGAGGTCATCGCCATTGATGTTCCCAAGATCCGAAGGCCCATGCCCAAGATTGGCCGAGCCATCAACTACCACCCGGCTGGTGTTGAGAAGGCTGGTGGGTACAGAAAAGACATCATGCCCCTCAACATCACACAGCCTGCTGGCGTCTCATTCAACCTCAAGGGCCGCGAGCTCCAGTGGCAAAACTGGAAGTTCCACATTGGTTTCAACTACCGCGAAGGTCTTGTTTTCAATGACATCAAGTACAACGACAAGGGTACCGACCGTGATATCTTCTACAGACTTTCTCTGGCCGAGATGGTTGTTCCTTAGTAAGTACCGAAACCGACTATAGTTTTCGACCGAAAGAACCATTCACTAACCATTGTCAACTCAACAGCGGCAACCCCGAGCACCCCCATCAGCGGAAGCACGCTTTCGATCTTGGCGAGTATGGTGCTGGTTACATGACCAACAGTCTCTCCCTGGGCTGCGACTGCAAGGGCGCAATCCACTACCTCGACGCCGAGTTCCCCCGCCGCGATGGTACTATCCGCAAGATCAAGAACGCCATCTGCATCCACGAGGAGGATGCCGGTATCCTCTTCAAGCACTCCGACTTCCGTGACGACTCCGTCATTGTCACCCGTGCCCGCAAGCTGATCATCCAGCAAATCTTCACTGCTGCCAACTACGAGTACGCCATCCAGTGGGTCTTCCACCAGGACGGTACTATCCAGCCCGACATCAAGTTGACTGGTATCCTCAACACCTATGTCATGAACCCCGACGAGGACACCAAGGGCTGGGGCACCCAGGTCTACCCCGGCGTCAACGCACACAACCACCAGCATCTCTTCTGTCTCCGCGTGCACGCCAACGTCGACGGACCCAACAACACAGTCTTCGTCTCCGACGCGGTCCCCTCGGACGCTCCCGTGGGGAGCCCCGAGAACTTCTACGGCAACGGCTTCACCGCCAAGAGGACCAAGCTGGCCACCGAGGGCGAGTCGGCGACCGACTACAACGGTGCCACCAGCCGTACCTGGGAGATTTGCAACACCAACAGACTCCACCCATACAGCGGCAAGGCGTCAAGCTACAAGCTGGTCAGCCGTGAGGTTCCCGGCCTGCTGCCCAAGGAGGGCTCTCTAGTCTGGAAGAGGGCTGGCTTTGCCCGCCACGCAGTCTATGTGACCAAGTGTAAGTGATCGAATAACCCCCCCTAAACGACGACATGGTCCATCTTACTAACACCCTCACAGACCGCGACGACGAGCTGTGGCCCGCAGGCCGCCACGTCCCCCAGACCTCCGGAGAGCCCAGCGCCGGCATCACCGAGTGGATCGGCGACGGCACCACCCCCATCGAAAACACCGACATCGTCCTGTGGCACACCTTTGGCGTGACGCACATCCCCTCCCCCGAGGACTTCCCCGTGATGCCGGCCGAGCCCATCACGCTCCTGCTGCGGCCCCGCAACTTCTTCAACAACAACCCCGTCATGGACATTCCCCCCTCGTACTGCAGCACCCCGAGCCAGGTGGCCGCCGCTGGCGAGGGCGTACTGAACGCCCGGGACGAGATGAGCAAGCTGGCGTTTGGCGAGAGCAGCGGCAGCTGCTGCTCGAAGCTGTGAGAAATTGGGGATATATGTAATGGGTTCGGGGGCAATGTATTGCATAGCTATTGATTTATGAGTTTTAGAGATCTGGGATATAATGAATGAATAAAATCTACTTGTAACAAGTCTGTGAGGGGAGATCTTGCTGTGAGATGAAGTCTGAAGGTCTTGTACCAAACTTATAAATGGTGTTATCATTGGACATCAAGATTCCATCTTTGAATACCTGCTGAAATTTCCAGCAAGGAGTGAATAGTATCCTTTTCCCGTCTCTCTCAATCAGCAGCCTAGAGAGCTGTACTTCGATCATATCAAATGTACAAACTTCCCATCAATCGGAGGGCTTCTCGCAGCTACAAAGCCCTCCGATTCTGTAGCTGCGAGAAGCCCTCCGATTGATAGGAGGCTTGTACATTTGATATAATCGAGGTACAGCTCTCTTGACTGCTAACTGACGATTGCCATTATCCCTTGAAGGGCCGGGTCACTCGTAACAACCGGGCCCTCTCTGGAAGGAATGATGAAGTCAGTTGTGTTTATTTTGTTGTTATTATTGCTTGTAGTGGCTGTTAGTGATGAGAGATGATTGTGATTGAGAAGTGTCCTCGCTAGATGCGATCGATCGATTGACGAGCTTGGAAAAGTGGTTGTTTTGTTGATGGATGGTAAGTTTCCCCTTGTAGGGGTTATAACTAGTTATATGCCTCTGGCGTAAATGACTCCTATTGTTAGAGTTTTTGAGGTATTAATACCTGTACCCAGGCTGTGAAGGTAATTTTTTTTAACTTTGATTCTGTGGAAGGTCTGGGTACCTAGGTACCTATGGACCGGTGACTGTGTATAAAACCCTATATCTAGGTATATTGCTTAATTACGTGTTGTACCTGATCTTGGGATAACCTTGGTCGTAGCTGAAGAAAAAAAAAAACCTTTTTCCGCCTTGATGCTTTCTTATTATTGCTTTATTTTGATATTCCGTGGGAGCACAAAGTCGATGCCCTCGGTGGTAGGTGTGCTATATTTTACCTGTCACGCTTGGCATCAAACACCGACGGTATTGGCATCCGCTCTTTTGGCCGTTTCATACGCGCTTACAGAACAAAACCCGATAGTCATGAATAAAAAAGTGACAGCGAACTCACATTGGAGAGATGCATGTGGAACAGGCAAGCTGCGACATGCAGAGAGAATGAAGAACCAGACCACGATTGGTGGCATTTTATAGCAAAAGCATGCACATACAACATTGGCACGCACATCGTACCTGGAGATCAGCCTGCATTCAAGCAAATCATTGCTTGGAACTGCAAGTGTGCTGCAGGCATGTGATGAGGATGCGAGGAGGGATTGGCTGTCTAGACCGACCTTTTCAGTCGGCCCGCTGCCAGCGCAACCGCCGAGGGTGAGAGCTGACTTCTGCTGCCTCACCGTCCCTTCATCCCTTTGATTTCGTGTGTGTCGGAATACTTCCCCTGGTGCAACCCAACATGAGGCTAGGGGTCCGGCGTCGGGACAGTCAAATGAGAATTTTTTCCTCACTATGACTGGACCAAGAGTGGCGGCTATGACCCATAAGGATGAGTCGAAATGAGGTAAAAATAATTATGAAAATTAGAAAACGGCGGAATCTGTTGCTTTGATTGTTAACCTGCCTCAGCATGGAAGCGATCAACACGGGATGAGTCGCATCATTCTCCTGCACAGGTGGCAAGACATGCTCAGCAACAGCCGCTACACACAGTGCACAGCGCACCGCAGCACATCACGCGCAGCTCGCAGCAGTTTGAAGACTCGACAGTGGACACTCGAGTGCTTTCCGGCAGGCCTCCCAGCGATCTCTGCATCTAGCCGATGGACCTCTTGTTGCAGGCGGCGACAGAAGTGGTAATTGCTGGGACCAGCCCTACCCACCACGATGGCCAGATCCCTGCAGAGGGCTAAGCCGGCAAACACGGCAGGGCCATGTACCAAGCCAAGGAGCTATGTATAGCTGTGTAGCGAGTCTGTCGTAGTCGAGAGCGGAAGCAATTAGCTGGGCTGCCGTGAGAGCAGGAGGGAGAAGGCTCTGGACACATGCATGGATGTGAAAGAAAGGGCCCTGGCACGCGCCACCGGACCAGGTAAAATTTAACCATAAACTAATTAGCCCGCGTCAGATCTGGGGAAACTCTTGCTTTATTATGACTTGCTTTGTCCCTCCTGAGCTGAGGGCTGTTTCATTGTCTGTCCTGTCTGACCTGAACGTCGACGCAGAGTTGATCAACACACCCACCTCAACTTACTCTTACTTATTACCTCCCTAATACCTAATTCTGCTGCCATCTACAACTCACTCGCACAGTCACATTAAACGCACAGAGTTCCGGCAACTAACCTTAAAATTTCTCGACTATTTTTTGCTGCTTTCCTCGACCAGCCTGGTATGGCACAAACTCTTTCATCGACTGAAAACCATCAGTTCTTTGACCGGAGCCCACTCGACCAAGCACACCGGGGCAGCGACTATGACCCAGACACTGCTGGGAGGAGGCCGCCCTATGCCTCAACCGAAGGCAACGGGAGGCAGCCTGATCGCAGCAACGCAGACGACGATGAGGCGCCGCGTCGCAAGAAGGCCCGGTACTCCTCGCGCCCACAGCGATTCTCACTTTACCCCAAGATGACCTCCCAGGTTGGGAATGGGCTCTCTGGCCTACCATCAGCTTGCGAGATGACTCCCCAGGCCAGAACTGTCGTCCATGACTGTGAGTGATGACCATGCTGGCGGCTGCAGCTGTCACAGTCCAGCCCATTCTAGTCCAGCTCAGCCCCAGACAGCCCTCCGCACCACACAGACCGAAAAGCATCGCTAACCCGCAATACCATCGCGCAGTCATGTGTCGCGTCACAGATTCCACTGGCTATCCCACACTCGCCAAGCTGGCAACATCAGCATCGGCCAAGAAGCTCTGGTTCCAGTACATGCTGGTTGATGAGGCTTGTAAGTCTTCCCGCTTAACCCTTTTCTTGGCGGTTGGCTGCCAAGACGCATCGCTACCCACCGCCAGGTTGGGAGCGACTCTCAGGGGGTGGGCTCACGCTGACTCTACCGGCAGATTTCCACTGCTTCGTCGCTCTGTCGGAGGCATGCGTGGACTTGGCTCTTGGCAAGAAGAGGGAGAGCTGCTCGTCCGAATATCGTCACCACCTCGCCACAGCCCTGCGCCTCATCAATTCCAACCTCTCCAGCCACGAGGCCGTCTCGGACACCAACATCGCCGGCGTCATTGCCTTGTGCGACGTTGGCCTGATTCGTGCAAATCTCTGCCAGGCCAGGGCCTACTTTGAAGGATTATGTCGGATGATCAAGGTGCGCGGTGGAACTGGCCAGCTCCAGGGAAACCCGGCGCTTCTCCAGAAGGCGCAGAGGTAAGGAACCACCTCATTTCAATGTCATACCATCCTTTTTTCATGTTGGGGTTGGTCACCTTGTTACAGCACATGGATACTGACGCGCGTTTGTTTGGTGATTAAGCATCGACATTGACCTGGCACTGCTGGGGTGGTGCCCTGCCCAACTGAGCAAGTCTGCCAAGGAACTGGACCAGATCGTTCCCATCTTCTCCGTCTTGGAGGTCACATCCCCGCTCGTCAATGCGGTGCGGAACACCGACCAGGATGTTTTCAAGGCAGCGCAGGATGTCATGAAGATGTCCCGCATCTTCAACTCGAGCGTCGCGTCGAGGAAGCTCGGCGCGGATGCGTTCCACGACATCGTCATCAGCCTCTGCTACCGGCTCCTGGGCATCGGTGCCATCAGCGGCGCCTCCAAGCTGAGCAACCCCGTGGCCAGGGCTGCGCACCTCGGCCTGATTGCCTTCATGACGACATTCCTCCCTCATCTCAGCCATGGCCGGGATCAGATGTACCATGTCTTGTCGCGAAAATACAAGGCTGCCTTGTCCAACGCTGCGTTTCGCAAATCGATTGATCCCGCCACTCATCTTTGGCTCCTCATGGTCGCCGGCTTGTCGGTCCTCGAGGACGGTGAATTCAGCGAATGGCTTGCCCCTCGCATATCTGAGGTTCTCGATCAGTTTGGCATGGATGAGTGGTCATTTGCTCGCCGACTGATGGGCAAGTACCCGTGGGTCAACAGCGTGCACGACACTCCCGGGGCCGCTGTCTGGCAAAAGTGCTTCCCTACATCAACAGCACAAAACAATTAAGGGCAGGATCCCTCAAAGGCTGGATATACACGATATGACGACGATCAACGCCACTAAATCCCCCCGCTCTTTCTCTACGACATTTATTGTACCTTCAAACCTTACGACTGAAATGATACCTATGGTTATAATTGTTTTTTGAATCCTTCAGTCTTTTCGCTATTATCATATATTACTTTTCTTATCATATACCCCTCGTTGAATTTAGGAAACGGAGAATTTAGTATAGAAATACACGTGTCATGTTTTTTTTTGTTGCAACGGCCGGGCTGTTTTCATCACTTTCGCATATAGATATAAATGCCGACCTCCATATATTCATACGTTCGTGTGGAATGCATCTGTTGACATGGTAATGATGGTGTGATCTGATTCATAATGCATTGCCCTGAGAAATGTTTTGGGAGATGTGGCGCGATGTCGAGTGTCGGGCTGCTTGGCATATGCCGGGAATCAGCTGAGCATCAACCGGGCATCAACCAAACCGATGCGTCCAAGAATATCATCCCACATTGATGAAATACATGATATTTATTAATTCCCAAAAATTGAGTCTTCAAGCAGCTGAAGATCAAGGAATACGAACTTGGTGTATCAGGTGGGCGCGTTGGTGTGCATTCCAAGTTGTATGCGCGCTGGAAACAATGGCTCGGCAGATTTCATATTCTTTCATGTGATGACTTTCAATTCACGGACCGCCGCTTTAATAAAGGAATTTCGTGTAAACGGAACCAGTTGCTATTGAGGAGGGACTTGGATCTCTCTCTACGTCAGAAGTGCGTAATCTCATCAGGTAGATTAGTTCGAGTCTAACAGGAACCACCGAGTAACGGTGGAAACCATTGTTCGTATGGTCGTCCTAGTGGGATTTTGTGATTCTCGATCATTGATGAAACCCCCTCGGTCCCGTGTTTCCAATAGTAGCGCCACTCCAGGAGATGGGAAACCGATATAATGCGCTGTGGCTGGACTATTGGCTCGGGGCGTGGTTTTAGCTCGGGAGAGAAAAGCAATAAGAAGAGGCAGCCCTTTGATGTTGGTGAATTGATTAAGAGGAAGCCATTCTTTTAATTTAGTATGAAGTACCACCCGCGATTATTAAACGGCTGTGCCGTCCTCTATCCACAGTCCAGCCGCGACTCTGGTGAGGCTTGTCCACGGGAATCTGCGACATGGGCTGTTAGATTACGTCGATGGTAGAAGGGACAAGTCTAGACCCCGAAAGCTCGACCGCAGGCGGGGAAGTAACGCTGTACAATCTCAGCTTCAGCTTCGTTGTGCTTCCCCAACCAACCTAAGCTGCTGGCAGATTGACTGAGCACTTAGATGTACGTAGCCGTGTGGTAGGAGATCCGGCTCAACGGACACTACACCGAAATGCGACAGCCATTCACTATTCCAGCAAAGATTTTCACGCACCGAGATAGCGGCACATGGGGAGATGTGTCTTGGTTGCTTTAGCGCTGGGCAACCGCCAACTCCACACATTCAAGCCCACTTTCGGGAACCAGGGAAGCTTGCTTTTCAGCTTGTCTGGCCTTTGCCTCACCAGGCGTCAGTTTGAAATATTGGCCTTGACTCTTTTGGGCGTTGCTTGGCGTGTGTGCGTCGTGCGAGGAGAGACATGATGCCCAGGATCTATGGCGGATCTTCTCAGATGCGTCTGATCCACTCGCTGTTGTGCATTGCCTATGAGATGTGACATGCTCTCAGAGATACAAACCCTCTTGATCGATCCTCGGTGATTAAGAAAAGGATTCAGGCAATTCCCGAGTCGACATTTCTTTGCTCTTCAGGGAGGGCATCTCGGGTTGGCCGATCACGCTACCGTTTGCTTGACAGGCGTACTCGAGCGTGTTCTCCCTTGCTTCCCACCGTTTTGTTGCTTGCTTTTTCCAGTCGACCGAACAATCTCCTTCCTTCACCTTGTGTGACCACTGGCCCGTAATATATTGGTTTGGTATCTCTTCCGTCGACAAATGCGCTCTCCTGCATTGACCTTCCTTGCTTCACACCCACATTGTGCTCCCACCTCAAGCCTCCTCGGGATGATGAGAGGTCACCCAATACCAGCTTCTGGCAAGTCATTGGCCGGCCGGACGCTTTGAGGTCCAGTGGCTGCAATGACTAGCAAAGCAATCAACCTGCGCAGCCCGCTAGCGATGTGATGATTTGATCCATCCCCCCGCTTCCCCACCAGTCTGGATGATGGCCAGAATGTTAGTATCCTCTCTTTGTCATGTCACTTCATGACTGATGCTCTGCTATACGCAGATCAGGGTTTGCTGGCTGCCTAACTGAGCATAGTAGTAGACGGTGGCTGTAGCCTTTTCGATCTCCTAGGCGTTGAACATTGATTCATCCGTGCCCGATCCCCATTGTCTCTTCTATCTTATTCCTGTCCATCACTCCATCGTCATATCATAACCATTTCCTCCTACCATCCGATCGTCCTCCTACTTTTCCCAGGTACCGACCAGAGAGTGCTGCGGAATTGTCCTCTTATCCTCTTTAGGTCTACCCGGAATACCTGCCCATTGAGACATCCACACACCATCCTTATCGAACCTGGGACCGTGCCCCTTTCAATTGTCTCAGTCTATCGCTTCTAACCACGTTACAACAGTGGTGAATCACGGAGCCATCGGAAAACTGATTCGACCCGTGTCTTGCTTCTTCCCACCACTATTGACGGTCCCCGCTGAGGTTGTGCTCACTTACACGCCACGATCGGGCGAGTTCGTCCCCATCACAGCTGTGCCGTGTTAACCACCACACGAGGTCATCTCCGATACCCACGAGTTTGTCTCACTGCGCAGTCTAGACTGACACACTCCCCTCCACAAGTCCGGAGGCACATGGACAGTGGTGCTATCCACGCCTCATAAGCTCAAGAAGGGCTCCTCTTTCTCAGAAAAGACTGAGACTAGGAGTTTTGCTCATTACTTGTCAAGCGGCCGAGTTGGCAAAAGCTCGTAACAGCCGATTCGTCCAGCACCAGGCCCGGGCCAGCTCAGGTTGTCACGACTCCTGCTTGATCAGAGACACGGCGCTAGATCTGAAAGCACCAGCCTCGAACGGCTTCTAAACGATCAGGAGGTGGTGACAGCGATCGGCTCCTCCCTCTTAAATACTCCTAGGATTCAGAATGGAGTTTCAGCGAGGCGCTCTAGATGTGAAACCCGCAGGAAGGTCAATCTCACCATCCTCAAACCCCGCCAACTGGCGTTCCTCATATATCTCAACACAGTCAACAGACGACGCAACACTCAGCAGCCACGCTGCCACCCCTTCAAAGACCATGGACCCGGAAGCAGAACGCTCCCGGAGCAAGCCGCAGTGGCTCAACCAGATCAAGGACTGGCTGTCCGTCAGCGAGCCCTCCGCGCAGGCGATGAAGGAGCAGCGGGACAGGACCTACAAGAAGTTCGGCGTCGACGCAAAGGACCCCCGGGCGGCCGCCAAGCTCCACCTCCCCATCGGCAAGATCCCGTCCGGGGCGACGACGTCGACGGCGGGGCCCACGCCGGAGAAGGCGCTGCTGCGGACCATGAGGGAGAAGCGGGAGCGGCGGTCGTACATGAGCCTGAACGACACGTCGTGCTCGCTGAGCAGCTACGGGTCCGCGGGGTCGGGCGAGCCTAACCCGGTGACGCCCTGGGATCCGCGGTGAGAGGGCCAAGGTTGCGGGGGGGAGTGTTTGGGAATACCAGATACTTTACACTGGCATGCTTTGATGGGGGAGAAGCGACGGAGCAACTGATATATACACTTGGATATCCCGGCTCGGGCAGATACGCCAGCTGGTTTGAGAGGATAAACGGAGAATTTGTATTGTTGCGTTTACGAATAGGAAATGCGGCCACGAATAATGAATAGCAATCTACCTACCTGTATAATCCCGAGATCATCAGAAAACAAAATGGAACGAGTTGAAGCTGAATGGTAAATCAGGCAAGTGGCATGCACGGCGCGGACTTAGCTTCTGATATGCAACGTTGACTGCAACCACAACGAGTTGGTGTCGTGTATAGTGTCTTGATGTTTGATCGCAGCCGAAAGACAGCACCGTTGGCCAGGGTGTGCCACGTTTTTTGCCACTTGTCCAAACCCGGAGCCTCAAGCCTGGGACAGTGTGACCACGAGACTGCTCAATTATGAAATGGTGCAGAGCTTAAAGAGGATGCCGGGCCAGTGGTGGGGATCGATCTGGGAGCCGACGAGGTTCTCGATTGGCGATTGCGGGCATCTGGCTGAGTATGACGTAGACCATTTGCTTGGATCACGGCATCGCAAGATCCAATGCCCATATTTCAGGAATGGCGATTTGCACCTCTTAATTTTTTCCTCAATTCCTTTACAGAAAGACCCCTGCGTCCTTTTCTAAATTAATTGACCCTGGGAAGACATAAACGACTTCCACTGGCGGCACGACGTTGGTTGGCACCAAGCTATCCATACAACTGCCAAGGAGCTACCAAAGGTCCTTTTGATTGGAATACTACGCAATGAGCCCTACAAAGAACGAGGACGCTCAGCGGAGGGACTCGTCGGTCGACGGTCTCGACGGGGGCGAGGGCGCGTCGCCTCCGGACGAGCACACCCGCCTGCTCCCGAACAGGGTCGACTCGAACCGCGAGCTGCTTCTGCCCGACGACCCGGCCGTCTCCCCGTACAACCTGTGGACGATCCGCATCCTGCGATACGTGACCATCCTCTTCGCCGTCCTCACCTTTGTGTGGTGGACGCTGCTCCTCGTGTCCACCTTTGCGACGCCGCCCGGCTTCCACCAGCGGGGGAGCAACTTCTACGCCTTCAGCTTCGCAAGCATGACGTTTGCAAATCTGCTCTTCACTCTCCTCTTCTTTAGTGTGCCGGCCAAGTCTGTGAGGATCGTAGCTCTCTCCATGTCGGTATGTGACTTCCCTTTTATTTTTGTCATGATAGGCAAGTGAAGGTTCATCTCTGATTCAACGAGTTTCTAGTTGGTCTTGCTGCTTGACATGATCCTCCTCTTGTCTGTCCAGAAGACTCGAGAGGAAGAAGGCTGGGTGGGCACAGTAAGTGTCATCTGGTCGGTCCTCATGAGCCTCTGGGCCCTGGTCGTAGATCGAACCGTCAAATGGGGCAAGGAGGAGGAAGAGGAGCGCCTGACGGGCCGCGCAGAGACTCGACGCACCGCCGCTGAGTGGCTCATGGTGATGATATCGACGATTGCCTACATCATCATGTTAGTCGCTGCCGTCCTCATCACCTTGACCATTATCCTACGAGCGGTGGATGCGGGTCTCACGGCACCCGGCCAGCTCTACTGGGTCGACGACGGCAAGTACAGGATTCACATATTCTGCCACGGTGAGAAGAAGGTGGACGAACTTGGCGCCGACCTGCCCACCGTCCTCCTCGAAGGGGGTGAGCGGCCCGTCGAGCACGGGCTCTGGAAGCTCGCGGACAACGCGGTCAAGAACGGCTCCATCTCGCGGTACTGCTTCGCCGACCGGCCAGGATACGCATGGTCGGAGGCGGCGCCATCGCCACTCTCGGCTGGATTCGCGACAGATGTCTTGGGCGAGGCGCTGGCCCAGGCCGGAGAGCATGGGCCGTGGGTCCTGGCTAGTGCCGGCATCGGTTCCATCTACTCGAGGATCTTCTCCTCCCGCAACGGGCCCGAGGCGATCCGAGGACTGCTGCTCATCGATCCTCTGCACGAGGACCTGCTCGGTGGCGTCGGGAGGCCGGGACGAGGCTTCCTCCTGTGGCTGAGGGGCGTCATATCACCGCTGGGCCTGGATCGCTTGCCTGGCGCGCTCTTCCGCGGCCGCACGAGCAAGGACCGCGTTCACGGGCGGTCCGCGCAGCAGGGCGGGAAGCTCATCTTCGCGAAGCTACAGGAGAGCCTAGTGGCGGGCTCGTTCACCAAGCGGGAGGTGGACAGCAGCCGCGAGATCCAGCGCAAGGAGGTGCCGCTGATCGTGGTCAGCTCCGGGGAGCGCGTCAAGGAGAGCAGCGACTGGGGCAAGAAGCAGAAGGACTTGACCACGCTCACTGACAACCTGAAACAGTGGGACGTCGTCGACCATGCACCGCACGAGGTGTGGTCGACGTCTGCGGGCCGTGACATCATTGAGAAAAGGCTCAAGGAGCTCGTGCACGGCAGGCGGAAGTAGGAGGAGGCGGGTTATTTGCTTTGGAATAATGCAGTGGGCCAGCCTAAGCAGCTCATCATGCCACCCCCAGCAATGCCAAGACTGAGATTTGACAGCAATGTGTAGAGTGTCGCGCTGGAGGGTGGTTTTAGTTTCTTTTTCGAGGCGTACCTTTGCTTCAGTAATGTTAATCAATTCGTATAAATATAAGGTTCTTTTCTTCAAACAAGTTTCTCCCCCCCGTGCTTGCTGAATACGACTACGAATGCACGAAGATGTTGATATGCAGGCACGAAGTCTGATACCAACAACTTTGAACACGAGCTCCCAGCTGTTGGGGCTATCCGATGGTCATGCCAGCAGCCGATCCTTAAGGCGACCCAAGGCGGGCTCGTTGGGTACATATCGAGGATGCGGGTTAGTTCATGTAGCGGTGCAGTTGTCGGTGAGTGCCCAAGAGCAGCAAACGGTGGAGCTCGAGATGCAAAGATGTTGGTGTTGATAGGTCCAAATTAACTACCTACCTATCTTAGAGGCAATTAATGGATTTCCTGGATATCGGAAGTCGATCTTGGCTGCTGTCAGCGCTAGCAGGTGGTCGTGAGCCCCGATTGAAGGCGCCAGGTGCAACTCACCACTATCGTGGGCCCTCGAAGTCAGTTACAGGGCTCAACTACCTGTAGCTAAGGATTAGTAGTCAATGCGGCTGCAGGACCATGTGTGCATGCGATATGACGTCCCAACTGGGTGACATTGAAATTGAGACACTCGAACATTAAGCTACTTATTTTCGAGTCCAAGGCCGGAAGCTCCTTGCTGAACAGAGAAGAAACAACTTTCACGAGGCAATTATCTGCCTATAGCCCTTCATCTTTATCTCACCTCCAAGGTGCATAGGCTGGCTGCTGTTGTGGTCTTGAAAAGTGTTGCTTCAGAATTCTTTCGAGTTCCCACTTGTAGAAAAGGGAAAGTCCCTTTGGGCCTAATACATCATTAGAGGCAGGCTCTACATGGGTATAACCCAGCAACGGGGTGACACAAAAATTAAAACATTGAAGAGCGACCACTCTTTATAACAGCCAGAATACTTAGGCAGTATAAACGAAATTAATTAGGAATACTTCATATACTGCTTCTTATATACTTATCATTGGCACTCGGTTCTCTGACACTCAGTGAACTTCCAGAGGCTTTGTCGCGCATGCAGCAGCGTAAACGTTGCAAGCTCCGAAAAATACTGCGGCTTCAGGTCATCCGGAATGCCATCGAGATCCTTAGAATTTTGCTCACGGTAGGAAGCAGAGGACGTGATCCTCAAGTATTCATCTCGATCGTCTTTGATGTAACCAATGCACACGAGAGTGCCGCTGTACTTCAGCAAGATGGCATTGAGTATAAGGCGGCACAACCTGCCATTCCCATTCTGAAATGGGTGGATGTTCGCGAAGATGTGGGAATATTTCGCTGCAAGGCCAACAGGGTCGATATCCCCAAGTTTCTCAGCCTCTTTTAAGTCGGAATTGAGACCTTTGATCATGCTCTGCATAGCATATGGTACTCTTGTATGCTCCATGTAAGATTGGAAGCCAGTCAACACAGGACACTTTCTGTAGATTCCACTGTACTCTGTCCACGGAGCGCCCTAGTCCGTGTCAATCTTGAACGTCAGGATTCTGTGTGCCTCCATTATTATCCCCTCAGATAGGTCTTTACCGTCGAGGTAGACCTGTTGAATCATATATCGAGTAGCTTTGGCATGCTGGATGATCTCGCGATAACTTTGAAGAACTGCCAGAAAACCATGGGGCAGATTCATAGCCCTTAGGTCTTGTTTTAGAAGCTCGTAGTCATTGTCCCGCTCTATAATTTCTTCGCGGATCTCCTCGCTTTTGAATATTGACTCGCAGAGCTTCTTTGTGATGCCAAACCCTGCCCCAGCGCTTTCAATCAAGTTTGAGCCATAAACCATCGTGGCTAGAGTCTCCACGAGCACCTGATCGAACACATCATGATTGGCAGGTTGCTCTTTCAGCATCTTGGCAACTTGATCGATAAGATATTCAAATTCTTCGTACAGAGCTTCAGGCTCGATGTCGTCAGGGATATCGTAGTCATAGTTCTGAGACATTTCGATGTTAAGGTATTTATCAACGCCGCCAAGTGATTTGATACGGAGATTGCCGTAGCCCGGAAGCGAAGCAGCCATTTTGAGACGGATGGATTTGCCTAGATGGAAAGAGGCCATATTGCTGTCTTGGGTTAGTTAAGCTTCTAATTGCCATATTTTAGAATACTTCTTCAAGGCGTCATCGTTGGTGTTTTGGTGGTGATGGAATGAAGAAGTTCGGGCGATGAAGGCCGGCGAAGCTACCTTCCTCCAGAACAGCTTCCTCGGAAGCATCCATCGAGCACCTCTGCAACCGCCACCGTAAAAGAGTTTCTCACAAGCACTACCTCATACAAACTTACGTGTTCCGACAAGTGGCTAACATTGAATTTGAGGCACTCACGCATTACACTGCTTAATCTAGTTTGAGTTTGCCATTAGTCTGTCGTCCTTTAAAATTGGGATTGAAGTGCAAAAACTGACGATGTGGCCATGGAGGTTAACTCGTGGTAACGATCTAAAGGGAAATAAACAAGCTCCCTGTCGATCTGCCTGTGGCTGTGACTTAGAGAGAGGCTAAGACAAGCTGAAACATAAATAGCAATTCCTGACATGTCCCCCCTACTGCTCGAAAAAAAAAAACCCTATGCTGTTCGATGCGGGCCAGGTCTGCTTTTGTCTCTGATCAGCATGAGCAAATTCCGATGCCGATGCCAATTTCCCCAGAGTTGGTAGGCATGCTCTGCTGCAGGTCAGGGCACGCAGCCAAACCCAGATTCGAAGAGGGACATAAGTTGCAGGCAGGAAATTGCATCAGGCCCACGCCCAACAGGCAAGGAGGTAAGCTGGAGTACCTAAAATGCCTATAGCATGGAGCATTTAGTTGGTGGCGGGCCACTAGCTCTTCAGGCTGGGCTGGGCTGGGCTGCTCCACTACCTGGCAGTTGCCCAGCCTCGAGGATGGAACCAACCTTGGCAGGCATTGAGCAGCCGCCCGGTAAGCCGCCGTTTGCTCTGGGAGGGGGCCATCGTCTGCCCACCCACGCTAGCATGAGGTATCTGGGAGCGCTGTTTTGTAGAGAAACCGTAGATAGAGAGGCAGAGGACGATGGAGGTACCCAGCTAGGTAGGTAGCTTTGCATCTGAAATCGGACTTGCCAGTCCTGGCTGGCGGATTCAATGGAACCACTGGCGGCTTGTGGGAGGTGCCCGTGGTTACATAGTACCCGGGCCTCGTTGCTCGGGGGGGCAGATCAGTGGCCGGGCGCCCAAGTTCTAACGGGCTGGTGCAGGCCCAGCTAATTAGCGAGCTCTCGACCTACCACTCATCCACTAAAAGGTCACCTACGTGCTGTAGCAGAAAGTTACGGAGCATCTCGTCATTTCGCACAACCCAGCTCTCCTCTTCATTTAGGGCCCCTTTCCTCCTCCGACGATATTCCATTCCTGCGGCGTTGGGCCTCGCCGTATACCATTCTCCTTCTCTTCTGCCAGAATCCACGTGCTACACACTGGAGCGGTAGTCTTCGCTCCTTCGCCCATCGGAACTAGCACCTCCCACTTCGTTACCGCCAAGCTGTTCCCTCTGCCAGTCTGTGCCTTGTCACCCCAACAGCCAGTCGCAGCGTGTCGTTGAGCGACCAAGTCACGCGAACACCTCTTACTCGTCCGTAATTTTTCGACCACGGCGCCCTCGAACCGCGCCTTACCATCCCAACACCAAACGAAGCCGACTTTACCATTTTCCAAATATTCCTCCTTTGATCCAGAGTAGCTTTCCAGCTGATGCCGACCGCCACAACCCCTCCCCGACCACTGCTAGGCTTCAGGCGCTAATTGCTCCTGCGTTTCTGACTGGTTCTTGGCCGGGAGGGGATTCCAATCGTCAAAGAGGAGGACTCGACCGAGGCATAATCCCCCAGCATGGCGTCGGAACCGAATCACAGTCCCTTGGGGGACTTTCGTGGGAACCGTCACAACGACTTCCCCAGCCCTGGCCCCATGGCCATCGGGGAGAGGGACATGCAGAATGGGGCCCACATCCCCCCAGATGGCGGACAGCATCGACTGAAGTCCAAGGCGTCTGGATCAAGCAATTCAGGAATCCCCCTCGCGAACAGGGACGGCGAGAGAGGTGGCGGTGGTAATGGTGGTGGAGAGAGGAATCGGTCGCGAGGAAGAAACAACAGTGGGCGGACTGCAAGTGGGCAGCTGAGAGTCTGCAAGAAGTGCGGCGAACCACTGACAGGACAGTTTGTACGAGCCCTGGATGGGACCTTTCACCTCGACTGTTTCAAATGTCGCGTATGTGCACCCCCAATGCCCCCCTCCAGAAGCATACTGACATTTGTTCCTCCTAGGACTGCGGCGATATCGTAGCATCCAAATTCTTCCCGGTGGAAGACGAGAACGGCGAGGGGCAGTATCCCCTCTGCGAGACAGACTACTTCCGACGACTGGGGCTTTTATGTTACCAATGCGGTGGAGCGCTCCGAGGATCATACATCACCGCTCTGGACCGCAAGTACCATGTTGACCATTTCACGTGCTCGCTTTGTGATACGGTATTTGGTGCGCAAGACAGCTATTACGAGCACGACGGCAATGTTTACTGCCATTACCACTACTCAACGCAATTCGCCCAGCGATGCAATGGCTGCCAGATTGCCATTTTGAAACAGTTTGTCGAGATATTCCGCAATGGACAGAACCAGCACTGGCACCCAGAATGTTACATGATACACAAGTTTTGGAATGTGCGGCTTTCTCAACCCACAGATGAGCCACCGATGGCCAATGCGTCAGATGATCCAACAAGTCGAGACATGATCCGAGATGTGGAGGAGCGTATGGAAGAAAAAGTATATCGCATCTGGAGCGTACTATCGACGTTCGAGGAGTCCTCTGCCGCCTGCATTTCCGACATGCTTCTTCACGTCAGCAACGGAGCTTATATCGACGGTGTTCTAATAGCTAAGCGCTTCATTTGGCACGTTGAGATTCTGTTCCAGTCCACCGACAAGCTAGACGAGACCATGAGCAAGCTAAATGGGAAAGGTATGTTATACTCATTTTCTCCTGCTCAAGTATCAACGCGCAAGTGCTGACTAGGAACACCTTGTAGGCATGTCATACGGACGAGAAGCAAAGCTTCTCTGTAAGAAAATCGTATCATTCTTTTCGTTGCTTTCCAAAAACCAAGATTCAGGATCCCGCAAAGTTGGCGTCACACAAGAACTTCTTTCCCTCGTCACAGGGCTGGCTCATTACCTAAAACTTCTTATTCGCATTTGTCTTCAGGGTGCACTCCGGCTGGAGCGAGAAGCCAGCACATCCGAAGGCCTCTACCAGTTTCTCGATGACCTCAACGACTTCGAAGCCGTTAAGAACGATGAAGGCGCTCTGCAGGTTACCCAAGGTGGGCTTCGACTCTCAGCGATGGACTCGGATCACTGCGCGCTTTGTAATCGATCTGTGGAGGACGAGTGCGCAAAGAACGGCGACATACGATGGCATCTTAATTGCGTCAACTGCACCCGCTGTCGGCGAGAGCTAGGACGGACGTTGGGAGAAGCTTTATTCAGTCCCATTGACCGAAGGATTTACTGTGTGACTTGCCTTGGTTCTCAAGCCGATGCTACCTCGGTCTGCGAGCATGTGTCCAAACTCCAACAATATGTCTTCCTGCTCAGGGTGGCACTCGCGCGCCTTTTAGACATTCTGAGGAGCAACGGAACCATCTCTGAAGCTGGTGGGAGCGAGGTGTCCAGAAACCCAGGAGACCCCCCCTTGCTCGAGTCGAGGTCCAAATCTCATAACGCTGCTACCGACAGAGATCATCGCCGTGAGTCGTCTTACGAGAACACTCTTAATGATGTCCGCCGACTACGCAGCACAAGACTAGATCGCCATTTGTCGTCCAGCGTTAGGCAAGCTAGGACCTCCCGGGTGATGGACGCGGATGGCCAAGGACCTCGCCCTGGGTCACCCGGTGCCGATGGGAACCAGAACATCCAAGGATCTACAGATGTCATGTTCGGACAGAACGATGCCATCACTCTTGACGACATCCCTCGAATTGTCGCCGTTGAACAGTCACAACAACAAGAACGGGAGCGCCAGTTAAATGGGCGATCCCCCGCGGGGGACGGGGGTCACCAACGAACCCAATCGTCAGGAAGAGATCAAGACGTCCACGGCAACGACATGTTGCAGACGCGGATTAATCGCAAGTTCTTTTCCGAGTTGTCAGGACTGGAGTACTTCAACGTCAGGCATCTCGCAGTTTTGACCATGCAGCCCATGATTGAACAAGAGTTTTCTCTTGATGAGCTTTTAGGCTTTATCGAATCAAGGAAGCAAGCCACATTCTGGAAGAATCTTGGAAAGGCCTTCAAGAACGATAAAAACAAGAACGTCAAGAAGAAGGGGGTATTCGGCGTACCCATCGAGGTCATTATCGAGCGAGACGGAGCAGACTCGACTGATGGTGTAGGCCCTGGCGCTTTGCGAATTCCTGCAGTCATCGACGACATCATCTCATGCATGCGCAAGATGGACCTGTCAGTGGAGGGTGTGTTCCGCAAGAACGGTAATATCAAGAAGCAACAGGAAATGGTCGAGAAGATTAATGCCGAAGGCTGTGACGTGGTCAATTTCATGGAGCAGCCCGTAGTGCAACTAGCAGCACTCCTGAAGCGATACCTCAGAGATCTGCCTGACCCTCTGATGACACACAAGCTCTACAAGTTGTGGATTAGTGCGGCCAAGATTAACGACCCCGACCAACGGAGACAATGTCTACACTTAACATGCTGTCTGTTACCGAAGAGCCACCGGGATTCTCTGGAAATTCTGTTCTCCTTCCTCAAATGGGCCGGGTCTTTCCACCAACTTGACGAGGAACTTGGATCCAAGATGGACGTCAGGAATCTGGCCACTGTGATTGCACCAAATATTCTCACCAACACGTCGAAAGCAATGGCCTTGGATAACGAAGCTATTTTCGTTATCGATGCCGTCGAGATGCTAATTTCAAATATCGAGGAGATGTGCCAGGTAAGTCCTCCCATTTCCCCCAACAAATTATTGATTCAAACTAACAGTCTTCTCCCAAGGTTCCTGATGAGATTTCTGCCCTGTTGAACGATCCTTATCTGTTTAGTAGCAGTGGTGAGCTCACCACCAAGGAAATAATGAAGCGATTCCAGGAACGAAGAGGACAAGTCCCCATCACCGAGGTCAATGAGGTGTACAATCGCCAAGAGAGCTCCACTCGGCCGCCACCTAGGCGAGTAGAGACCGATCCTGCTTTGTGGCAAGGCGAGGCGTCGGTACGACACGTACAGGAGACGCCTCCTTACGGCGCCTCTCCGCATGGGCCACAACAGGGACCGCCATCTAATGGAGGACGGTTCAGAGGCCCGAGCGAACCAGGTCCTTACTCGAGCCAATTCAACCAATCTGACAGCCATATTGATTCTCCCGACAACCAACGACGAGAATGGAGGAATTCCAACTGGGGCCGCCAGGGAGGTGGTCTCGGAGTGAGCGGTAACATTTAATGCTCAATCCTACCTATGCATTGCAACTTTCTCGGATGAAAGCGCCAGCTTATCCTAATCCATCTTTGCATAGGTACGAGGGCATGATTTGGGTCTAGATTCTTATGCATCATCCACGGCGTTTATGGTTTTCCTTCCCTTTGCCTCTCCCCAACCCCCCATGACTTCCAAATCATCGAACGACACTCAATGAGACAAATAACTCAAATGACGCAAGACACAACGGAGTCGGTTTTCATTATGACAACGACTCTTGATGAAATCTTGATACGCAGCCTTATGCTACGTTTTTGCACATCCCCTGTTTTTTTTTTCCTTTGCTTCCCTCCGACGGGCGCCTTTGCCCTATCACCCTTCTTTTCTCCTTCGGCACGACATCGTCGTTCTCCCTCCATGGACCGAGGTTCTGCAAACAGGTACGGCACGGCCCTGATGAGATTCCAATTCTCCCTGAGTCAGATTATAAGAGCCGGCCCTTTCTCTCAATCAATCGACCATTTCTTTCCCTTCGCCTTCGCCTCGAGAGGCCACCCTATTCTTTTCTCTTTATATAGATCGGCGTTGGATACAGCCCAAAAGGGAGGCATACCTTACGTTGCTTGTCTATGCGATCACCTTTCACAATTCATGGAGATGATGGGACACCGCTTGAAGCTGTCCCGTTATACGATACTTTTCTGCCCTGCCCCACCCCTATTTCTCTTTCTTCTTTCTCTGAATATACCATTCCGCATTCCCAGGAACACTTTTTTCTTGCTCATTTCATCCTCACGGGGCCACAAAAAAGTTTTGAAAAGGTCGAAAATACACACGGGGGAGGATATCGGGGATATGCGTGCTGGATCAATGTGCTTATCTATCCCCCTGAAAACATTTTGTTCGAACTGGATCTTTCAAGGAGGTTGTTTCGTTTCTTTTCTTTTCTTTTCTTGTTTTCTTTTACGGAGGGGAAGCAAGATGGGACGATTTTGCTGGAGAGGTTTTTTGTCTGTTTCACAAGGTACGTGCTCTGTTTAACCTCTTCCATAGCATGTTCCTGCTTTTTTAGTTCATTTCCCCCCTTTGTTACATTCGAATATGGGCAAGGCTCTGTTAGGCGACAAGTGGCAAGATGAGGAGGAGACGAAGAAGAAAAAATTGAGAATTTTTCTGTTCCATTGTTCTTTTTTTGTAGTATGAATGAATCGTGCTGTAATTATGTCATGATCATCATCGCTCATCCGAAGCAACTGCTACTTAGTTGCTGGATGAGATGGGACTATCTGATCGTGTAGGTTCATAAGTTGTCGGTTGCGGACATGCGTCAACCGACTGAATATGTACAATTAATAGATGGAATGGATATATGGTCGTCTACATCTGGGCAGCCTGCCTCTCGGCGATCAGAGCCTGGATACCCCGGTCCACACCCTCCTGCAAAGTCCAGAGCGGCTCGTATTTCAAGACCCTCTTGGCCTTGGAGATGTTGTAGAAGCGGGTCATGGTAGTCATGGTCACCTTGAGCTGGGTGAAGGTGGGCGTCCGGCCGAGGATGGAGGCGAAGATCTCGCTCAGCACGCCGAAGAAGTAGCCAATCTCCTTGCCCATGTGCCAGGTGCCCTTGGTTCCCGACCGGTCGCCCGAGGCGTAGTAGACGGCGCGGGCAAAGTCCCAGAAGTAGACGGGGCTGTCGTTGGTGATGATGAAGGCCTCGCCATCGACCTTCTCGTGGTCGAGGGGCGCGGTTGCCGCCTTGGCGGTGGCGATGAGGCGGTGGGCGGCGAGCAGGTGGGCGTGGGCGACGTTCCCGACGTAGGTGAAGTCGAAGAGGTTCGTGTTGTCGCCGATCTGGACCTTGTGCTTTCTGGTCTCGTAGGCCTTGTGGAAGCCGGGGAGAGTCTGGGCGTCGCCCTCGCCGAAGATGCCTGCGGGGCGGATGGAGGCTGTGAGGAGGCTATAGGGCTCCTGTCGGTTGGCGTTGAGGACGATCTCTTCTGCGGCAGCCTATGTGTGTAGAGAATGGGTTAGCTTGAGTTCTTGTAACATTGTGATACGGCCGGAACTGACCTTGGTCTCTGTGTAGTATTCAGACTGCTGATCGCCGCGGATGACTGGCCAACGCTCATCGGCGTTCCACAGAGGGTTGACTCCGTCGCTCAGAACACTGGCAGAGCTGGTGTAGACGAGAGCCTTGACGCCGGCCTTCTGGCAGGCCTCGACGACGGAGGCGGTACCGTCAATGTTCACCTTCTTGAAGAGCTCCTTGGCCAGGGTGTGGTTGGCGGCAATGGGGGAAGCGGTGTGGATGAGGATATCTGGCTTCAGCTCCTCGAGGATGGACTGCAGGCGCTCGGAATCGGTAATGTCGCACTCGCGGTACTCAGCGCCGGGGTTGCGGTTCCTCTCGCATCGCAGGTCGACTGAGGCCACGAAGGAGGTGGTCCATGAGGGGCCGAGGAGCTGATTGACGATGTGGTGGCCCAGGAAGCCATTGCCGCCGACAACGACGACGCGGCCGAGGTCTCCTCTAGGTTTCTCGGACATTGCGAGTGTGGGTAGCGTCAATTAGAGGTGATCAATTGCAAATCGTCGTTTGTCCCGCAGCACTGGACAGAAAGAGAAGAACAGATGTATAGACACGCTCACCACGTCGAGGAGGACAGGGAAAGATAGGGGACCCACCCTAATTTATCGATATCGATACTTTATGTTGACACCTGCGCGGCTCCTTGTGCAATTAAGTTTGCATCCGTTATCCAACCGACAGATACTAACTGAATAAGTGCCTGATCTGCTCGCTACTTCCGACTATGACATCTAATTGAGCAGAGAAAATGGCAGTTGAATACTTAACTTCCGGTATGCAGTACGAATGCGACTGCCTTCTCTGCCAAGCGGACACGAGTACGACGGTGCGGAGACTTGCCTTACCTGGACATCTGAGTCTCGGGCGGAAATACTTGGGCCAGAAGATCTCAAGATCAATTATCATGATACATCAAAACAATAAGAGCTCATAGCAGTGATCCATCGTACCGTCGAATGATAATACCGGACAAAAAAGAAACCAAAAAGCAAAAGTAAATGTCCTCAGTGAGGTTCGAACTCACGACCTTCGGATTACACACTCTGATGAGTGATCACACATAGGGATGTATGAGACCGACGCTTTAACCTACTAAGCCATGAAGACAGGTGGTTGATGACCGCAGGTCTCCTAGCCAAGTTTACAAAGCAGAGTGACGGAGAAGCCGTCACGGACCCGAAGCGGCTCACCAGGTAGGTGGATTCTACCTGCAGCTGATGCCTCCACATGCATGCATCCGCAACCACTACTTGCCTGATTCAGTGCCATATTGGATGCATGCCAGCTTGTACGCTGATGTTTGTTGGTGAATATTGAACTGTGCTGCCTGCCACTGGACCACGCCAACAAAGCCATTCCTTCTAGCCAACCCTTTGTATTTAAAGAGCCATGTAGTACCAATTTGTGGCCCCTTCGCAAGCCCTTTGAGACCCTCCTTCCCCCACACCGATCACTCAACCGCGACTTCCCTCTAGTCAGATTTTAAGATTCGCGTGCACTTTCTCACGCCCTCCCCTCCTGATACTTGTGCCCCCCAGCATGGTATGATCATGGTTTCTACCAGGCGTTCGAGGAGTCCCGGAAATGGCTCCAGATCCTCCAGATGTTGAAATCCTGGTCCACGTCACGGCGCCCAGCCGCGTCGTTGACGATGCCACGTACCGCCAGCTTGCCCAGGCGTACCTGGACTTTGAACCGCAAGCAACTATCCAAATTGAAGACACAGGGAGCCACACCAGCGATTCAGATATCGCAGATGACCGCGAGGATGCTGGCACAAATGATATGCCCCCTGCTCCAACTGCAACCTCTACGCCACCAGCTTCTCTAGAATTAAGCTTTCAGAGCGTCCTGGACAACCGCGCATCGCCACAGCTACGGGCCGTGAATCGCGAAGATGGTCGCCAAATAGTAATACCTTCGTCTCATCCTGAGATCCCCGAGAGCCAGTCCTCTTGGATAGCCCCTCCAAGCCAGATCAACGACTCCTATCCTCTTCCAAATACTTCACGGATGTTTGTGTCGCCAACGCGTGCTTTGCAGCGATATTTGGCGCGGTCCTCCTCCCAACCAGAAACATCACCAACTCGTTCAAAGGGACCACCACAAGGGTCAAATACGGGCGAGATCCCATCATCCCTACCCTTGTCCGTCTCTGGGAGCCATGTCGTAATACCCTCCTCGGAAGCATATCCCTCGGACCCTCAAGCCATCATCCCAGTCACTCCGATCGCATCTAAGCCAGATAAAAGAGAATCTGTGTCCAATGACGATTGTGGGGAGGGTGCCACTGAGAGCTTGGATATAACACACATCTCAAGCAGCGATATCAGTCTTGCACCCACTGCTTCCTTCACCAGGGCAGAATCAGCGCCACCACAGTCCAAAAGACTCAAGACGCTTGCTCAGGGCAAACCCCTTGCTCGCAGCTCTAGCGACACTGGGGTCCGGCAACCGGTAGGCCTCTCCCCTAGCCCTCTAGCGCTCGAGATTTGGTCACCTTCGCCACCTGTCGGCGTAGACGATCTGGAACTCCCCATCGCGGTCCCGGAGAGGCTGGCGAAGCTCGCTGCTGACTTGTCTTCCCGGTACCGGCCAGAGGCTGATAGGGACATCACGCCCCTTGAACGAGGCTACTGGCTTGTGGACTGTAGTTCTTGGTCTCGAGATGTCCGCCTTGATCTTTGGAACTTCCTCATCCCTTATATTGAGGGCGGCCTCGCAGGGTGGGGAGTGTGGTGTCGCCGAGACGCCGCTCTCGATGAGGTTCGCCTCTACTGTTGGGGATCGCTTGTGAAGCACGCATATCTGCTTCTGTATCTTGCAAGTGGTAGGCACCTCAAGTATACAGGGGCCGTTTGGAAAGATGCCGAGGCGAAACCGGTACTGCGGGTGCTTCCTTACTTGAAACAAAGCTGAAGTATCTATCACCACTGTAATTGGTCGTTACGGGGGAATATATTATGACTTTTATGACACCATCAGTATATACAGCATTGTACTTATTACGAGATATGGGAATGATTGGGACCGAATGGGTTACAAGAAGCGAAACCTGGCGTATGTGGAAATGGGCATTTTACTTGACCAAAGGCACGATCACGAAAGCATGGATGTGTACTACAAAGGGTCATAACTTAGGCCAGACTACTTGAATCTCTGTTGAAATCGAAGGCGGGGTGAAACTTCGAACTGAATAAAAAAAAATCATGATCTACCTAGAATTGCGATATCATACAGAACCCATCCCCTTCCCTCCAGCCATGACATAGAAAAGAAACCCATTCATTAATCTCCGAAGCAGGTCATCGTCCAAAACGAATGAATGAAAGAGAAAGCCAACCGAAAGAACCCCTTTCTCCAAACCTTGAGTATTGAATTATACATGAGTCAAGATGTACAATTCATCGCCGCTATGTGTAGTAGTGAATACCTATACATGTAGCAGTCTGCCATCAGGTGTGAGGGCAAGTAGTGGTATCACCTTACGGTCCCTATTTATTTGGCGGAAGCAGATTTCCTCAACTCGTCGATCCTGTCTTGGAAGCCCGCGTTCTCCTCTTGGAATCGCTTCATCTCCTCTTGATACTCCTTCACGTAGGGAGCCTTCTCCTCGTCGCTCATGGCCTTCCAGCGCGCAGAGGCACCTTCAAACCGATTTCTCGGCTCAGCCTTGGGTGCTCCCGGGTCGAGAGAATTGAAATAAGACACGAAGAACCTGACGAAGGCGCTCGTTGGTCGCTTGGCCTTTCTCTCATCATGGAGTCTGGGGGCCTTCTTATTGTACTTGCGTTGCAGAAGGAGGCGGGCCTGGTTCGCAAGGTGAATCTCCTCGATCGAGTGGGACTCGATCCATTCCTTGCGCTGCTTCTTCCTCTGGACTGCCTCAACCTCGGCCTGGGACTTGTATCGCTAATTGGTTCGAAAAGAGCAAGTCAGCAATTGAGGATCGCATGTTACATGAACAAATCACGATGGCACTCCCCGGAGACAACAGTCTGGTTATGCTAGAGCCGGAATAAGAACGTACCTCCTTATCATAATCAGAGAGCGCATTCCACTTGTCGCGCAGGTCGCGCATTTTGTCCGTTATGTTGGCGCCGTCATCGAGCTTTTGGCCGGTGAACTGCTCGCCAACGTAGATGGCCCAGCCGCTGCCATTGCCGGCAGCTGGCTCCTGGTTCCACAGCGCTTGCTTCTTCCACTTCTTGATGTCCGCCTTCTCGGCCTCCTCTGGGGTGAGCTCCTTCTTCTTCCTGACAACCTTCTTCTTGGCGACGGGCTTCTTAGCAGCAGGCTTCTTGGCGGCCTTCTTCTTGGGCTTCTCTGAAGCAGCCTTTTTGGCGGCGGTCTTGGTGGTCGCCTTCTTAGTGGTGGCGGTGGTGGTCTTCTTGGCTGTTGTGGGACGGCGGGTTGCGGCCAGGAGAGGCGATCGGTAGACGGAGAAGCTGCGCACAGCGATTGGGCGAATGGCCAGGGCCGAAAATCTGGTGGTCAGACTGCTGGAGCCGGTCAGGTACGAGGTCGCTGTGCGGCGGGCGACCGCCTTTGCCGTGAGTGTAAGCATCACCGCGGCGGGATGAAAGGGAAGAATGTTTCCCTTGACGTCTGGCGGCAGGGCTGTTCGTAGTTTGCAATCAGCAATTGGGTCGTAGGCTTTCAGCGACAAGCCTGTTATCTCCAAGGGAAGAAGGGCGATCTGCGCACCGGGGAGGAGGTGGGAGAACTTTGATGCATGCCCGCGTGCGTCGACAGGGATGATCGAGCTTGCCTTGTAGCAGCATGAATTGAAGTACCTAATACTTAGCGTTTGCACCGTTGTCCCACCAGTTCCGGCGTATCCTGGACCATCTCGAGCTTCGAAGCTCAGACCTGGGCCAATCACTGGGTGATGTCAGCTTATGTAACGACTTCACGTCACCCACCACCACTTGCCTTGACACAGTAGCTCTGGCAGGCTACCACAGGCACGCGGCAGTGCGGTACAGTGGGTAGCCTTTCGAGCTGGAGCAGCTTCCCCATCGCCGCCAGCTTCAACCTCGCACCAAGTTATCACATCGATACCGCCTCACCCATCACCTTCCCCCGGCCTGCGACATCAACAGAGGTTTTCAAATCTCCATTGATTCATAGATCCAGCAGTCGCACCTCGGGAATCTGATTCCCCCGCTTGAGCTCCGCTATCCAACACCACATTCAAACCACCACACATCATGGACCACCGCCCAATGGCCTGGGGTCGTGTAAGTTGCCTCCCTCAAAACGATCAATCTATCTGAGCTCCGAGTACTAACGTATTTGGATCGTCTATAGCCCAGAGACGATGTTTACGGGTCCTACGATGCGTCTTATGTCCGGCCCAATGACCCTACCCAACACACCCAGCAGCCCATCGTCACTGGAACATCCGTACTAGCTATCAAGTTCAAGGAGGGTGTTGTCATTGCTGCCGATAACTTGGGTACGTTGCTCCTCTGATGCTACATTCAATGCCCTTCTTTTCGTCACTCCAAAGTAGCTAACCCGATTGCCCCTCCAAACAGCATCCTATGGCTCCCTCGCCCGCTTCACCGACGTCAAGCGTCTACGCACCTTTTCAGGCACCTCCGTGGTCGGTTTCGGCGGCGACGTCTCCGACATGCAGTACCTCAACCGCCACCTCACCGACCTCACCCTCAGCGAGAACTACTCCAGCCCGGACGAGCCCCGCCTCTCCGCCGCCAACCTCCACCGCTACCTCTCCAAGCTCATGTACAGGCGCCGGTCCAAGTTCGACCCCCTCTGGAACCACATCCTCGTCGCCGGCCTCGACGACGAGGACAAGCCCTTCCTCGCCGCCACCGACCTCCTCGGCACGACCTACAGCGCCCCCAGCCTGGCCACCGGCTACGGCTCCATGCTCGCCCAGCCCATCATGCGCCGCCATGCCCCCGACGAGGAGTCGGCCGCCGAGCTGTCCCGGGAGACCGCCATCGAGGTCATCCAGGAGTGCATGAAGGTCCTCTTCTACCGTGACGCCAGGAGCATGGACCGCTACTCCATCGCCGTCATCACCAAGGACGGCGTCGACCTGAAGGAGGACGAGAAGCTGGAGGGCCAGAGCTGGGCTTTTGCTGATAGAATTAAGGGATACGGAACCCAGACGGTTTAGATAAATGGAAATTCGATAATGGCACTTGAACTTTTTTTTTCCTGATCCTAAAACGCTATCACTGATTATGGGGGAGCTTTGAGTCTGAGGTACTAAGATGCCGCCGTACGGCGAGAGATGATTGTTAAATGGGTCAGTTCTCCCGAACTCAGATAGCGGGTTAGTCATAGCGAGAACCTTCCACACCCAAAAGAAATAGACAGGATTGTGTCAATCCTCCAAGAGTAACTGGAATGATCTAAGGATTCGAACTATATAGGTAGTTCAACCACTACATAGATGGCTCACAAGAAAGTTCAGTCCTTTTTGTTCTTTGGTGTCATATGTCGTCTTCACATTCGTAGACCTAAATCTAGAGACTATCTTGGCCAAAATAGCTATGAACGTATTTCCTTGCTTTCAAATACCAACCAAAAACTCGGGATTACACCCAAGATACCCGCCAAGTGTCAACAGATTTCGTAAAAGCCAAATTCCGCATTTCGTATTATTACCAATTTTAAGATTGCACCATTCATCATTTGCCTCCTATGGGCGGAGAAAACACACGTAGAGTCTAACACTTCCCTTTCCTTTTTCCTAATAAGACAAGAAAGGCTCGGCCTAAACCTGCCTGTCGTCCTGACCAGCAGCTTACTCGACAGTGACCGACTTGGCCAAGTTTCGGGGGAAGTCAACGTTCAGACCCTCGAGAACAGCGAGCCAGTAGGCAATGAGCTGCAGAGGGATGACGTTGAGGAGACCCTGGAGGACATCGACGGTCTTGGGGATCTCGATCTTCTCGGCCTCGGAGGACTTGAACTCCTCGTCATCAGGGTTGCAGATGACAATGGGCTTGCCACCACGAGCAATGACTATAAAAATTGTTAGCATTCGTTTCTTTTGTACAGGAGATCAGGCAATTGATATAAACTTACCCTGCTGGAAGGCGTTGAGAGACTTCTTGAAGAGAGGATCACGGGTAAGGATCATGATTATGGGGAGGTTCTCATCGACGAGAGCAAGAACACCGTGCTTCAGCTCACCAGACATGACAGCCTCGCAGTGAAGGTAGGAGATTTCCTTGATCTTAAGAGCACCCTCCAGGGCAGTGGAGAACTGGCTACCACGTCCGAGCAGGAGCAGGGACTTCTGGTTCTGGAAGGTCTTCTTGCACAGCTCCTTGATGGCAGAGTCCTGCTCGAGAATCTGCTTGATCTGGCTGGAGATGTTGGAGAGACCCTCCATGATCTCCTCGCGGCGAGCCTTCTTGGAGGCACGGTCCTCGCTCAGGGACAGAGCGAACATGACCATGGCAATGAACTGGGAAGTGTAGGCCTTGGTGGAGGCGACACCGATCTCAGGGCCGGCGTTGACGTGGACACCGCAGTGGGTGAGGAGAGAGATGGAGGAACCGACAACGTTGACGATACCAACGGTCAGGGCACCACGCTCCAAGCAGTAGCGGAGAGCCAGGAGAGAATCAGCGGTCTCACCGGACTGAGAAACGAAGACGCAGGTGTCATCACGGAAGACAGGTGCCTCACGGTCAAGGAAATCGGAGGCCAGCTCGACGGAAATGGGGATCTCAGCGAGCTCCTCAAAGACACCACGGACAGCCATGCAAGAGTGGTAACTGGTACCGCAAGCAATGAAGATGATTCTTCTGCAGCGGCGGATTGTGGCGAGGTATGAGCGGAGACCACCGAGGGTGACGGTCTTGTTGGGGTTGTCGAGACGACCACGCATGGTGTTGACGACGGACTCGGGCTGCTCGAAAATCTCCTTCTGCATGAAGTGGTCGAACTTGCCCTTCATGATCTCCTGGAGCTCAAGCTCGAGGGTCTGGATAGATCGCACGTTGGAGCTTCCATCAGCCTTCTTGAGACGGTGGATGTTCAACGAGCCCTCGTGGATGTGAGCAATATCGTCATCCTCGAGGTACATAACCTTCTTGGTGTGCTCGACAATAGCCGAGGGGTCGGAAGAGAGGAAGAACTCTGTGGGCATGGGCATGCCGTCATCGGTCATAAAGGCACGAGACTGGGAGCGGTGGAGCAGAGACTTGTCGGGGGCTCCGAGAAGAGTGTTGGAGGGAGTCAGGAGATCAGCACCCTTCTTGAGAGCAGCGTTCTGTGCGGCCGCCTCAGCGGGGAGGGCAGTCTTGTCGTCAGAGTACTCGACATCGACGAAGTCAACCTTCATGCGGCGCTGGGTCTTGACACCAATGACGAGAGGAGAACCCTTACGGGCGGCAATGACCTCGTGGGGGTAGTGGACAGACTTGATCAGAAGACCGTAAGCACCCTCGAGCTCAGAGATGACAGCCTTGGCCAGGTCGGTGAAGCCAATGTTGGGGTGCTGGTCATGGAGGTACTTGGTGAGCTTGGCGATACACTCGGTATCGGTCTCAGTCTCGAATCGGAAGCCCTTGCTCTCAAGGAGAGTCTTCAGCTCCTTGTAGTTGGTAATAATACCATTGTGGACGACAGTGAACTCCCAGGTGGGGTCAGAGCTGTCCGAAAGCATACAGATTAGCCACTACTCTTGCTAGCTCGAGGGACGGCGAACGAAGCGATCGCTGGATGAAGCGCTGGGAAAGTTTAAAACTCACCGGTGGGGGTGGCAGTTGACGGTAGAAGGAGGACCGTGGGTAGCCCATCGGGTGTGAGCGATACCGGCGTGGGAATCAAAAACCTTCTCCAAGTCGATGTCGGACTCGTCAATAAGCTTTTTGAGCTTAGCGACCTTGCCGACCTCCTTGAATGCAAGCACCTCCTTCTTCTTGTCGCCATCGACAGCTAGACCAGCGGAATCATAGCCACGGTATTCGAGACGGGACAGACCTGCAAAGGAGAAGGGAAATTCCAGTCAGCCGGGTGTTCTCTGCATGCAATGGTGTCTCGGGAGATGATTCAGCTGGGAATATGGACGGGGGGGCTTACCGTTGACAAGAGTGTCGAGGATGAACTTGCGGTCCTTCTCGACCAAATAGTTGATGTAACCGAAAATTCCACTAAATTTCAGTCAGTCCGGAGCTACACAATGCCAATTGGGCTTGAACCGAGCCTGTGCGCCTCGCTGCTGGGCCAGAGCGGCGGTGGCAAGCAGCGAGAACAGCACGGCGGCGGGGCAGAGGCGGTGACGAGATCTGAGGGGAGGTCCTTACCACATGTTGTATAGCTGTCAGACAGAACCAAAAAGCGTACAACGAGCGAGGAAATGAGGAGAAACGCTAGAGAAGAAGAACTTGGGGGGTATCACGGAGGTTCGTTTGAGGAGATGGAGAGAAACAGGGTGCTTGGTCGAGGGGGGAGGGATGAAATAGATAATGAAAGGGGAGAGGAGGGGAAGGAGGTCAGAAGCTTGATGGATGGCCAGAAGGCGCCGTTATGTACAGTTGAGGTACGGAGTAACGTGTACTTAATCAACAATACGTAGGTACCTTCTGGAAAGTCCTGGGCTAGTGGACCGTGGACGGCCATCAGACTTGAGGCTTGCTTTTGGGCTCAGCTCAGCTTTACCTATGTGGAGGTCAGCATAGTCCCCGGCCTGGGCTGGGCTGGACGGGACTGGCTGCTTCCAGGCTCCTGGTTGCTATCGGCTGCAGCTTCGCTCAGGCCCAATGGCGACGGCGGGAAAAGCTCTGCTGTGGTAAGGTACATGTTTGCTAGCGGCGGCTGGTGACTGGCCCACGCCAGAAACGTGCTGCCCTCGTACTGTACCGCGAGACCTGAGAGCTAGTCAATGGGCGGTATGGATGGTGTGGTGGGGGCAGAGCTGCCCGCTTCTGTGATGTGGTGGCAAGGGGACTGATTGTGCTTCAATTGCATACGAGGAGGGGAAGGGGTTGGAGGGGCGGTCGGGGAGGACGAGAGGGGCGCAGCCAACTGGTTCCCCGTTAGCGGGTTCAGGTACCAAAATTACCACCAATACCCACTGCAGCCAGCATCTGTTGACAAGGCTGATCTGATGGTGATGGATGCATTGCTTGAGATGTGCTGAGATTCAACAGCAGCGCCCCTTTTCGCCCAGGCCGCCGGTTGCTGACCAGCAAGATGGCCACCTGCCAGCCTCGGGAGACGCCGGCCTGTGTCTGACTGCGTCGTCGAGATACTGTCCCGCTCAGTGCTCATCCAGGCTGCGGGACGACGTCAACATGAAAACGACGCCGTAGGACCTAAAACATCCAACACCAACATGAAACCGCATCGGCAGCCCTTTGCCAGGGGGTGGCTGCGGCATGCACACACATTGCCTACCTGCCCGCGTACAAACAGTGCAGTGCTCTCACAACCAGCTGCAGGTATAAAATACATGGACGATATTCACTCCCGCTGTTTAAAGCTTGCATTTGCAGGACAAGCGGTGCAGCACCTCTGGCACTAACTCCCGTTGCTGGTATCCTGCACTGGGCGCAAGGGACTGATTGGCGGCAAGCAGGTGGTAAGCTTTCGTGAGGCCCACCCAAGCTCCAGCTCTCGGTCAACCAACGAGGTAATTACCTTGGATGCAAACGGAGCACATATGAAAGCCAGGCCCGCTCACAGTCCAGACAATAAATGCCAGCCCAACGCTCAAGCTGAGTTGATGGTAGCCAGCCGCCCCCAACACATACCCATGCCGCAGGCCGATGTGAATCATGCACTGTGGGCAGCCCGCTCACTTCGTCTGACAGCCTCGGAACTATTCACGTACTAGCCAGCAGCATTCTCCTCCAAAATCTCAGATTAGGCCCAGCACTTGTGAGAACAAAGGGGCCCACCTAGTTCGAGCTGACCAACCAAATACCATGAGGGCTACCAGTTGCGGCTAATAGCAGGGGCTTTCTGTTCCCTCAAAAACCCCATTCTAGGACTCAGATTTCCGAGCTGCTGATGTGATGTACGTACAAACCAGGAAAGAACCCAGCCCAGCCAACAAGATGATCTGATCTCCTGGTGGGCACAGCACCGGTTGGGGAGGGTGATCATCGATTGGGTGTTGCGCGAGTAAGTTAAGTTCTGATCCTAACCCCGAACGCACCAGCTCTCCGCAACTCAGTTTCATGATTTCATCCTCTTGGTCGCTGCAGTGATACGAGTCACCTCATTCTTCTCCCACAGGATGGATGAACAGGTGGATTGCCAAAACAAGAGAAAGGGGCAAAGCAGAAAACCAGCTCGGTCAAAACAAACACCCTGCTCCAGCAAAAAGACGCAGGTACAATGAAGTCATCTCGCTCGTATTCCTGTCTAGCCCCGGCACTTGGCATGCCTTGCGTCTGGCCCGTGCAACACAAGAAGGCAAGGTACCTACGCCGATGTACACAATAGCGGGCAGATAGCGGTAGATTACCGAGCATGTCCAGGCGCGCTACGACCTCATGACCGCTGGAGCTGTTTTCAGCGCCGGCTTCCAGCGATGCCAAGATGAGCCGCCAGATCTCACAGCCTCAACTGGGCTCCAAGAATAGCAGACGCTTTTACCACCTGCCACAGTCCACATCGGCTACTACCGGACTGCGCCTCAACATTCCATCATCTGCAATTGAGGTCATCAACTACTACACTACTCCCTGTGGTATGCTCCCAGCGATGCCAAGAAGCAAAAAAAGAAAAATTCGAGAGGGAATGGACATGGTCTCGGCCTTTGCTATGGCCTCTCAGCGCTATCCCACTATCACTTTTCCCTCCCAATGGTGGTCAGACTGCTATCCCTAAGTAGAAGTAATACATACACATCACATTCATAGACGAGGAAAAAATGGAACTTCGGTATTCGTAACTTAAGGGACCTTTCTGTCAAACCGGAACCCTCCCACCCGATTGGCATGCACCTGCTATACGCCCAGATGCATACCCACCACTCTCAAGGCTTGAGAACCACTTCCAGAGGCAAGTAAACAAGATCTGAACACCCCCTGTCACAGCCTTAAGCGCATGCTACGCAATGATGTTATCGCACTAATGGCAAACCCCTTTCCAGGGATCCAGGCTCAAGCCGCCGCCGCCTTCGTAAAGCTTGCTGTGTAATTATTGATCAATACTATGCCTTTCCTAATGCATCCCACAGAGAAAGATCCATCTTCCACGCCCTTGATACGACACCCTCTGCCTCGGCCGATTGTCAACTCAGAATACCTTCCGAACTTGCTATTCTTGGTTAGAAGATCATCGTCCTTTTCCCGCCATAACTGAATTCATGGCGTTTTGATCGCTTGAACTCAACCTCCCTTGCCAACCCCACCACTACGGTAACCAAGGCAACGGATAGGAACCCTTTTGGGCCAAGACACAATTATCTATATTCGTAGTTCCTATGATGCTGGGCCGTCTTGCCGTGTTCTATGAGTACAGGCCAACCAAATGTAGCTTAGTTGCTCCATGCGCCTATCTTAACTTTCATTCAGAGCCGCCGTCAACTGCATCACAGCTTCTGGTATTCCAGCTTGCCCTCAAGCTTCTTGGCCTCCGCAACCTTGCGGACAGCGCTGTTGAAATCGTCCTGGCTGATCGACTCTCGCTCGTCCTTGATGGCTAACAGCCCACTATTTTTACCTCGTTAGTGATATGTCAAAAAAAGTATCTGAGTGATGTCAGCAGAGAGTAGCTATAAACTTACGCTTCGGTCACCACGTTTCTCAGATCGGCACCATTCAAGCCATCGCTCATCTTCACCACGCTCTCGAAATCGAGCTCTCCATCAACTACAACGCTAGCAGCGTGGATCTTGAGAATTTCTAGACGCCCAACCTCGTTGGGCAGGGGAATCTCGAGCTTGCGGTCCAGGCGACCGGCACGCAGGAGAGCGGGATCAAGGGTATCTGGCCGATTCGTAGCCATGATGATCTTGGTCTTTCCGAGATAGTCAAAACCGTCCAACTGGTTAAGCAGCTCCATCAATGTGCGCTGGATTTCTCGGTCTGCACTAGTACCCTCAGAGAATCGTCGCCCACCAATAGCATCAATCTCGTCCATGAAAATGATACAAGGCTCGTGTTCCTTGGCGTATCCGAACATTTCACGGATCAGTCGAGCCGACTCTCCGATGTACTTGTCCACGATGGCGGAAGAAACGACTATTCTCGTATTAGCAGTAGCCCTCTGAGGATGACTAAGTGTAGTTCTTACCCTTCAGGAAGTTGGTCTCCAAGCTACTAGCTACAGCCCTTGCTAGCAGAGTCTTTCCTGTGCCTGGGGGTCCGTAGAGCAACACGCCCTTGGGGGGCTTGATGCCTACTCTGAGGAACAATTCGGGGTTCTTCAGTGGTAGCTCGATAACCTCACGGAGTTCTCGGATCTGGTCATTCAAACCACCGATACCGGCAAAGCTGACTTGTCCCGGGTCCTCAAGAGACATGTTGTAGACCAGAGGATCAACCTCGCGAGGCAGCATTCGCATGATTGTGAGGGTCGTCATATCGAGTGCCACACGTGTGCCCTGCTTCAACTTGACCTTGTCCACCTTTGATCTGCATCCGACGACGTATCGGGGTCCGGACGACGCCTTAACGATGACTAGATTTGGCATTGTCAGTACCGAGTCACATGTCGTTACTCGTTGGGAGCCTTCTCTCCCAACTGGGGTGGGGATCCATACATCTCTCATCGTCGAGTTGCTTCAACACCTCTCCTATGATCTGGCCTACGCTTTGCAGCGCTTTGATGTTGTCCTCGGTCTTGTCGAACTCTTTTTGGAGGTCCTTGATCTCTAGTCGTAAGCTCTTCAGCTTTGACTCCCACTCGCGGGACTCGATGAGCTTGGCCCGGTACGAGTTGAGGGCGGCTTGGCGCTCTTCCTCGGGAGTCATTGTGTCGACTTCGATGGGATGCTACACTTCCGTATTCTGTGCCTACTCGGTGCGTTCTGGCGGGAAGTCGTCGATAGTCGCTAGAGGTCTTGGTTGGGAAGGTGTTGCTGGAAGATTCGTCGCCGTTCGTCGTCTTGGTGTGGATGTTGTAGAGCTTACCTCATGCGCTGTAGCCTTGGGCGAGCTACCTTGCATGGGTCCGGTTGAAAGTCGGAAGTGGAGAAGACCAAACCGCCCTGATCGTAAAAGAGCACATGCTTCCAACTACTACGTCGTATATATAACCTAAAACATTTGAGCTTTCGAGGATTTATTTACTGTATATTTCCGGGGCTCTTTCTTTTGCAGTTCATTCTTTGTTCCCTTTTCTCACCTTTTTTAATTGCTCACTCTTCTCCCGACACGAGAATTTCCATTCGTTGTACTTCTATTGCTACCCTAAACTGCACCACACAAGCTATCCCCAGTAACAGCAGGACGTCTTATTACACATCATACATGCAATCAGTATCTTAAATATGTCCTTTGTGAAAATTTGTTGCTTGAACACTGTGGCTCGCAATGGTTATTGTTTGTTTAATCACCTACCTCACGAGGCTTCTCGTATGTGCCATGAAAAGAGAGGCAGGTGCTTTAGATAGGTATCTTCAGAAGAAATCTATAGAAATAATTCACATATTTAGATTCGATACTCAAAAGCGAGAACTACCTATATCCTCGGAGTCCGAGTCACATAGATAACTAGGGAGCGAATGTAGTATCAACCGACAAATATCCTTCCAAGTGATGCGTTTGCATGTGAGGTTCCCACCCGCCGAACTGCCACCATCAACCCATACTAGTTGAAAGTAGTGTTCGGAAGGAGAGCAGCTATAGAGGGCTGCGTGGGTATTCGTATATAGTAGACATGATCATAAGTTTCGATGCGCGGTATAGACAAAATCAATGCTGGCCGCCAGATGCTTTTGGTTTATCCCCGGTCATACGCCGAAGCGTTTCACTCCTTCTTGTCGTCGCCGTTGCCGGCCGAGCCCTCATCGCCCTTCTGCCGTGGCTCCCCATCTGCATCGAAGCCGAGAGCCTCGAGCTCGCGCACCAGCTCGTTGATTTTGATAACCTTTGCGATCTGCTCAGGGAGCAGAGACTCTCCTCCCTCCTTCTTGCTTTGTAGGTCCTTGGCTTGCTTCAGCTTCTTCTTAAGATTTCTGGCTTTCTTTTCCTTCTCGACCTCGGGGTCGACCTCGTCAGCCTTCGGTTGAGTTTCGGAGTCCTTGGTTGCGCCCTCTGTTTCGCCTTCACCATCAGCAGCCTTGGCCTTCCGCCGGGCCTCGCGCCTCTTTGCGTTCTTATTATTCGAAGAAGAAGCCTGCTGCGCGGGTTGGCTTTCCTCCGTACTGGCAGCCCCAGGGATTCCTACTCGGCGGCCGCGCTCACGGAATGCCTCAGCAGTCCGGTTTTTGTAGACCTCGACATCCTCGGGAGGGCGGTACCCAGGCCGGATCTTTATGGCTTTGCGAGTACTTCCGTCGGCACGTACTGACTCGGGAATGTGACGCTGGCCGCTCTCTCCATCAGTGACGATGCCCGAATTCGACGGTTGGTCGGGTTGGGTAGGTTGGGATGGCATTTTGAATAGGTGCAAATCTTGTGATTTTCTGGTCGCGAGAAGGGGCTCCCGTCCCTGTTCGAGACGCTTGAGTTATCGCCTGCGAAGCCGCAGGGCCGCGAAAAGCGAATACTGTTTGACTAGATATCGACCGATTTCCTTTGGAAGCTTGGAAGGTGTAGCTTGTGTGTCTCTCACCCCACCATCACCGAGTTCCAAAGGCCCCACATCGCTTTAGCTCTTAGGCTTGCTCAGATGGCAGATACCTACTTACTGCTTGCAATGCGAAAAGAGCTGGATGTTATGATAATTAGAATTGCGAGAGAGTTCTTGAGCGAAGTACAGGAAGCCACAACACTTTGTACTCTGGGTGTTTACCATGCACCTCAGGATAGCATGAAGGTCGCGTGCTTAGCGATTGAAAGCCTTTCACGAGGTACCAGTAGGAAAGTAAGACGAGAATCACGAAAGATACAACACCTTCTTTTTCTCTTTGGAAATAAAACCGCTGAGACGATACACAGTTTACGGAGATAGGTTGGTTATACCGTTATGAATGCAAGGTTGGCTCATAGACTGATTTCGGGCTCGGGTAGAACGAGGACATTTAGACTTGGACTCTGTCAGAGTGTTTGGTAATGCCATATGACGTGTCGCCTTTACTCATAAACACAGGAATGATATTAGGTCGGATTCGTTCAACAAGAAAGTCATAGGCGCAACATTGCAACAGAAGCTCTGCGCGGGTCAAGGGGAAATAAATGTGAATGAACTCCTAGTGGGGCGGCCTGATTACCGTGGCCAATCAGCGCAGATCTAATACTGTCCCGGAACTTCGCGATTTTCCCGTCACCGGCCTTGCCTGCAACTTCGACTAAACCCTCATCATCACAATCCCGATACCTCAGCCCGATCGCCAGCAGTCTTGAAGCTGTCAATTATACCCAATCGGCAAAATGGTGAGCAGAAACCAACACGGATATCTCATACGAACCCAATAGCCGCTAACCGCGTGATATTCCTCATAGTCTCTCGGAAACCAGCTCTACAGGCAAGCGCCCTTTGCCCGACATTCAAATGGCCACCAGCCGTCACGATGACCCTCATACTGACATTCGATTCTCAGCACCCTCTTCAAGAGGAATTACGCCTTCCTGGGAGCAGTCTTTGGCGCTGGCTTCGCCTTCGAATTGTATGCGATGGGACACCAAACTGGGCTAATGAGGGTTATGCTAATGCCGTTCACAGGGGCTTCAACGGCATCATGAACAAGGTCTGGGACGCAAACAACCGAGGCGTACGTTTTCCATATCCCCATACGAATCGACCGCCTCGAATACTGACAATTGGGGAATCTAGCGCCAATGGAAGGATATCCGCCACAAGTATGTTGCGGATGCTGAGGAGGACGAAGAATAGAAGATACGCGCTGCTGTCGAACAGACTGGGAACGCAGGTTCTCTGTGTCTGAATACTTGTACAAAATGTTTTTAGAAGAGACGATACTGGCGAACCAAACAAGCTTCTTTGTCACCGAAAGATAACACCCGACCTGTGATTGTTGGAACCCTCCGCCCTACGGGCATGGAAATTCTTGCCAGCATTTTCCTTTGAGCCAACCGAATGTCTGTAGAATAGGATGAGGAAACTGTCGACGACAACGGATGCGCAGGATAGTTCCTCTCCGAGAGTTCCATGGCATGAATGACGTGTTTGTAGTTGGTCACGTCGTAAGCGTCTACAATGCGTGTGTTGTTGATTGCCACTTGGGCGCCCATGTATTCAATGCTTACAACTGCCTTGTAGGCACCCACATCTTGAATGCAGGATGCCTTACACGGCTCGAGTAATCGAGTGTGCTGTTGAGCAGCATGTGAATGCCTGCCTATTCATGATTACCTACTGACGCTTATGTCAATGTGGTGGGTGCATAATTTAGCTGATGGCTCAAGCAGGTGGGTGACATAAAACATGGCCCATGAGCAGCATTTTCTGACGGACAGATAAGAAACTGAATGGTATAAGAGGCAATAAAATCCCAAGACAATGCATTCAAATATCAAGCGAGTATCACGGTTGTGTTAATAGAATAGAGGAGGACTCGCTATAGGTAACCTGTTGCACGTTTTATGTCGCCCACTTACTCGTTTTAGTGGAACCGAGGGGCAGGTTCCACGAGGTACCTCTTTCTTAGCTGTTGGTGCTCCCTTCCCACAAGTACCGTCACCTGGTAGAAGGTGCTAGCTGCCCGACAGATCTGTTGCTCAATCACACTTTCATCTAAGCACGGTAGATTACGGTGTCGCCTCACCAGGACCTGCGAATATCGAACTTAGCTCTTCCTTTTGTTCAACCTGTGGCTCTCTCACCGGACCCTGAACGCGATACACGCTATTCTATATCTCGCTGTATGTTGGATTAAGCAGCCCCAGTGACCTCACGTCCCCATCACCGTCTACCCCCACCTAAGCAGCTACTAATCACTGCTCCCATCGACACAGATCTTATCTACAACTCGAACGTGTAAACGTTCTTCAACAGCCTACCGACCTACAGCCAGAACGACCGATGGACTCCGACCATTCCTGAAGGAAGCCACAACATGATCACCTGAAGGATGGAGATTCCGATGTCTACACAAGAGCAGCAGCTCTGCCAATTTCTAGCGGAGCTGCCTGCTCAATGCAACTATCGATTTGATAAGGATGCTGCTCGAAAGCTCCTAACCAACCTCTTTTGGTCGCTAGCTGGTGGAAATGATGAGTACATGCGGCTATTCTTCCCCGATGGGAGACTGCCTGAGAGCTTAAAGCTCAGTGACGCACAGGGTGCGGTCGAGGGCGCCGAGTATACCGAAGCCGCCCGGGGCAAGCGATGCGGGCATATCTTCAAGCCCGGCGAGGCATCCTACATGTGCCGTACTTGCGGTACCGACGATACATGCTGCCTTTGTAGCCGCTGCTATGATTCGACAGACCATATTGGCCACATGGTACGGATGCACATTTCAGTCGGCAATAGTGGGTGCTGCGACTGTGGTGACGATGAGGCCTGGAAGACGCCTCTTTTCTGCACCATACACTCGGATCTCGAAGCTGGGCCACATAAAGGCAAAGAGAAGGAGGCTGCTGGTTTGCCCGAAAATCTGGTTGCAAACCTACAAATGACCATTGCAAGGGTTTTCGATTATATCTGCGACGTAATCTCTTGCTCACCAGAACAGCTACGGCAGTCCAAGACCGAAGAGTCGGTCTTGAAAGATGAGGAAATGTCCAGGCTTTCATCAAAGTACTACGGCTCCACGGCCGAGCCCTGCAACGAGTTCTCGCTCATCCTTTGGAACGATGAGAAGCACACCGTGGAGGAGGTCCAGGATCAGGTCGCGCGAGCGTGCCGAAAGCGACGTAGGGAAGCGCGGCAGGACGCTTGGGAGACTGACGCCGTCGGTCGCTGTATCTTGGTCACTCTTCCTGATGTGCCTAAGTTGCTACAGATGGCCAAGATAATTGAGGCTATTAGGACTACAGTCACTATTCGATCAGCCAGAGATACGTTTCGCGAGCAGATGTGTGGCACTCTTGTCGAATGGCTGAGCGATATTGCTGGCTGTGCTGTTGGCCATGATAATCATATACTTAGGAGCACCATCTGTGAAGAACTCATGCGACCATGGCGCCAAGGAAGCTCGGCAACCCATACCTCTGGTCTGATTGATGATGAAGACCAGGACTTCCAGGACTTCGAGTCTCGGTTGAATGGCATCAACATCCGTTTCTTCCTGGCACTGCGTGCTGCAGCGGACACTAGGCCTGTCGACTTCGAATTCGAGGTTGAGGATGACGATGACGATGATGCAGATGGAGATGACGCTATGGGAGATGAGGAGCAAGGTTCTCATATGAGCTCCACCGGTGAGACCGACGATGAGGAGGATGCGATGATGGTGGATGCTAGAGAAGATGTTGGTGACCTGAACATGAACTGGAGTCAGTCAGACCAGGCCCTCGAAGAAGATGAGGCTACCATGGCGGGCTATCCGCCACCACCTCCTCCGCCTGCCGCGAATGCCCGTGGTTCGGCCCGTGAGCGGGATGCTACACCTTCTGACTCTGACACGGGCGCCGAGCCTCTAATTGCACCCGCCATCTACGCAAAAGCTAATGCCGATATCCCCAAAACCCCAGGTCGCACCGAGAAGCTCACGCCCAAACCCGGGCGGTATTGGCTGGAGACCCCCTCGCTTTACACACAGCGAAACTATTCCCACCCTGCGGAAGATGTCTTTCAACGTGTCCGTCTTGATTGGCTCTTGCTATTTGATCTCCGCATGTGGAAGAAGGTCCGGATAGATCTACGGGCTCTCTATATATCCACCGTGGTGCAAGTTCCCGAATTCAAACGGCTTCTCGCCTTACGATTTGCGAGCCTGTACACGATCCTAGCTCAGCTTTATCTGGTGGGGGATAGAGAGCCCGACCATTCTATTATCAACCTGTCTCTTCAGATGTTGACAACACCGTCCATTACTGCCGAGATTGTCGAGCGAGGGAACTTCATGAGTAGCCTGCTGGCTATTATTTATACATTCTTAACCACAAGGCAAGTGGGGCACCCTTGGGATGTTTCTCCTGACGCCGTGTTGGCCTTTGAGAGCGGTTCAGTCACGAACCGACGGATGTATCACTTCTATCAAGATCTCAAGTTTCTCTTTGGCTCTCCCCATGTTCAGGAGCGCATTCGATATGAACCGCGGTACCTCATGCAGTTCTTGGACTTGGTGAAACTCCATCAAGGCATTGGGCCAAACATTCGTGCCGTCGTGGAGCATGTCGAGTATGAGGCCGACTCGTGGATTACGGCTTCGCTGGTTACCCGGCAAATCAACATCCAAGCTCGAAGCCTTGCGGAAGCGTTCCGAAATTTCCCGGCTGATGACATACAGTACTTGCAAAAGGCAATCAGGTTCACGGCCAAAACAGTTATTCTCAGCTCAATCGGCGCGGAACGGCACAGATTTAAGCAATCTGAGATCAAAGACGAATTGAAATTCAAGAATATAGGTGATTTCGATCTCACTGGAGATGACAGGTCTTTTGATGTCATCAAATTTGTGGTCGAAAAAGAGCATATTAGTTTCCACCACGCACTGCATTACACTCTATCTTGGCTTGTGGAATGTGGCCGGTCCATTCCCGCCTCGACTATGAGGACACTATTGAGCTTTACCACTCAAGAGCTTCGACCCAAAAACAAGCTAATGGGTAGACTACATATGCCAAAGGACGACTACGGACCAGAGGATTATTTAATGGCTGCATTGGACTTCCCTCTTCGGGTTTGTGCTTGGCTGGCCCAGATCAAGGCGAATATGTGGGTGCGGAATGGTATCAGTTTGCGGCATCAAGCCAGCACTTACAGGGGTGTCAGTCAGCGAGATGTTTCTCATCATCGCGATATATTCCTTCTCCAAACTGCCCTGGTTATTTGCAACCCGGAACGTGTTCTGGCATCTGTGATTGATCGTTTTGGAATGGGGGGTTGGGTCAAAGGACTTTTTGAGCTGAAGTCCGAGGCCCAGGATGATAATCAGCACCTCGATATCGTTGAGGATATGCTGCATCTGCTCATTGTGCTTCTGAGTGATCGTGTTACGCTCAGCGCGCCGGAAGACGAACCAAACTCGAGACTTCTCGCGATGCGCCGCGACATTACGCACGTACTGTGCTTCAAACCCCTCTCGTTCAATGAAATCTGCAATAAACTTCCCGAGAAGTACCAAGAGGCGGAGGACTTTGCAGATGTTTTGGATGAAATGGCCACATTCAAGTCTCCGGAGGGGGTGTCTGACGTCGGAACATTTGAACTGCGCTCCGAGTATATCGAAGACATCGATCCTTACATTGCTCATTACAACAAGAATCAGCGGGAGGAATCAGAGCTAATATACCGCAAAAAGGTAGCTATCAAGACGGGCAAGACACCCGAAGATATTGTGTACGAGCCAAAGCCACGCCCTATCCCATCTGGACTCTTCAAGGACCTGGGCGCATTCACAAGCACTGGAGTTTTCGCACAAATTATTTACTACTGCTTGCTATACCCCCTCACCCATGAGAAATGGACGCCCACGATTCCCTCTACGAGATTGGAAACATACCTACAAGTTGTTCTCCACCTAATCCTGATTGCAATTCATGAAGACAAATCCAACGAGGAGATGAGCGAGGCGCCCACACAATCTTTTGTGCAGATTGCTTTGACGCGCACTGCCCGCACTAACTTTCTGACAGATGACCGCTCTCAGAGGACAATCGTAGCACTCCTGAATATGCTTTCTGCCAGGGAAGAATACAAATCCGCTCACCCCAAGATATCTTTGGCTCTTAAACGCCTGAAGCAACGGCGCCCACATGCTTTCGACGGGGCATTAATTAACATGGGTCTGTCAATCGACCGCGTCAATACCGCTTCTCCTGCCACCAACTCAGTAGAAGAAGAGCGCGAGCGAAAGAAGAAGGCAGCCTTGAGCCGGCAGGCCCGAGTGATGGCTCAGTTCCAACAACAACAGAAGAGTTTCATGGAAAATCAAGCAGACATCGATTGGGGATCTGATTTAGAAGACGAGGACGATGAAGTTGAGCAAGCAGCAGAAGAAGACCGTACCCACAAATGGAAGTATCCTACTGGTACCTGCATACTCTGCCAAGAAGACGCCGACGAAAGGCGCCTATACGGTACCTTTGCGTTACTACATGAGAGCAGAATCCTTCGCCAGACAGACTTTCAGGACCCAGATCTGGTCAGAGACGCTTCCCAAACGCCTTGTAATCTCGATCGCTCTGCGGAAGACATTCGACCCTTTGGGATTGCTCATGAGAATCGGAAAATGGTAGAGAAGCTGAACACTAAGGGAGAGCCGTTTCTTGCCGAGAGACAGACGATCGGACGAGGTTTCCCATCCAGCCTATGCTCTTCCGGAGCGGTTGCTAGCGGTTGTGGACATATGATGCACTTCGATTGCTTCGAACTTTACTATGAAGCCACCAAACGACGCCATACACACCAAATTGCTCGTCACCATCCCGAGGACATTAAGCGTAACGAGTTCGTTTGCCCTCTTTGCAAAGCTCTCGGCAACGCTTTCCTTCCTATTGTCTGGAAAGGGCTGGAGGAATCCTATCCCAGCTATCTCCAGTCGCAAATCAGTTTCCAAGGCTTTCTTGATAAGCATATGGGAGCGGCTTATTCATTTGGGGATAGCAAGGCCCGGGAAGCGAGTGAACAGACAACCCCTGAAATTATTACTCCAAGCTTGCCTGGCAGCTTGGTCGAGTCGATGGTACGATCCGGGCCGCTCTCTGATGCAACGTGGGGAGGAGACTCAACGGAGGTCAGCACCCCAAGAGCCGAGACCCCTCAGAGTTCGACATTCTCCGGAAATGGCCAAGAAGCGAGCACGAGTACGTCAGCTTCTTCATCCCGACAGCTCTTGTCTGCCTACCGACGACTACGTGACACTATTCGAGACAATGGGCTGCCGACTAGACATCCTACCGAACCGAATTCTGAAGGTTCAGAACAACTCTGCTTCAGTGATGTCCTCGTTCAAGCCGTAGGGTTTTCTATCTCATCCACCGAGATTCAGCAACGTGGTGTCGAGGCTCAGACTGGCATGACGCTCTTGGAGAAGATCCCAGAGCAAGTTTTAACACATCTTCGGATTCTGGCCGAGACGGCTTCTTCGTTTATTTCTGTAGGAACTCAAAACTCACCACATGATAAGATTGTGCAAGAGTTTTACAAAGACAGCGAGAGGCAGCACTGTCAATTATTCATGTCCAGATATTTTGGCTTGCCCACGCCTCACGCTCGACGGCCCTTGGATGTATATCCCCCTCTACTGAGCACTGATTCTTTTCTCTTCCTGGTAGAGTGTTCATACGGATTTGCCCCTGCACAAGCTGCAGAGATATCTCATGTGCTAAAGATTTGCTACCTCGCCGAGATTGTTAAAGTTGTTTTCCACATGGGCCAGAATATTCCGTTCGAGAAATGGGCGAGAACGCTTCAACACAACGGGTCTCAGGATCCAGCTATAAAAAACTTCGCCGAGTTCGCTCTCGAGATTACAAAGGAGAGTATCGAGATTCAAGCTATGGCGACAGTTACACCATCAGGCGACGAAGCAAATCTTGGTTTCGATCAACGTGGCGTCGATACTCTAGAGGGCTGGTATACGCTTACCAAGAAATACGCCTTGACATTTTTGAGAAAGAGTCTTCTATTTCTCAATGTCAAATATGGCGTTGACTTCAACAACCGTGTATCTCCTAACCCTGAGGCGGATGAGCTCGATCGCCTGACTGAGATCTTGCGACTACCTTCTTTCGATGAGATGTGTGCTTCCTTTACATCGAATGCGTCCGCCTGCAATTGGCCGGATAGAACCAGGCCTCTTATCGCTGGCTGGATCAAGCACCAAGTTCTGTGGCCTCGTAGCAATCCTGAGACGCCTAGATCGGCCATGGTTAGCCATCCGGGCATCTTTGAGTTGGTTGGACTACCCAAGGTTTACGACACATTGATCGAGGAGGCCACCAGGCGGAAGTGCCCAACAACGGGCAAGGACGTGACAGACCCTGTGATTTGCTTGTTCTGTGGAGATCTCTTCTGTAGCCAGGGGACTTGCTGCCAAAGACCAACGCCAGGATCTGAGCGCGCGGAAAATTCACGACTTGGCGGTGCGCAGCAGCACATGCAAAAGTAAGTTGATGTTTACACATCCTTCTCCGTAGTAGGAGAAAGTGACTGACCACTTGGAAATTTGACACAGGTGCCAACGCAACATCGGAGTGTTTCTTAATGTTCGCAAATGCTCTACCATCTACCTCTTCAGATTATCGGGATCATTCACAGCAGCCCCTTACATTGACAAATATGGCGAGACGGATCCACAGCTCCGTCATGGGCGACAGCTGTATTTGAACCAGAAACGATACGATTCAATGATCCGTAGCACTGTGTTGAATCACGGAGTGCCGAGTCTGATCAGCAGGAAGCTGGAAGCGGAAATTAACAATGGTGGCTGGGATACTCTTTGAGAGAATAGGGCACTTTCTTCTGTAATAAATACATTTGGAAACCATGTGCGAATGTGTCCTGGCACACGAGGAGAGCTGAAGGAAGCACTCTGTTTGGGAAACGCAGGCTATGAGCAACAATGAAGAGAATTATGAAATACTGATGATGAATAGATTACCCACGAGTTGGCCACGCTCTGGCCAATGTGTCAGGCAGATTGACAGAATAATTATTATTATTACCCCTTGTTCTACCCGTAATAACCATCGTGCCTCATCTCAGGTGTCGTCTTTGATGCGAATGTGGCTTGCAATTGTGGCTTCTGTGGCGCGACGTACAGTGTATGTGTACACAGTGCATTCATGATATGCACTGTATGTAGGCATCGAAAAGGGCCAATCAGAGCTGGCAGGCCGTGCGAGGCGGCACGCGTGTCGGGACTGACCACAGGAAACCGTAATTGTAGTTCTGTCTGTCTGTATCACACAGCGACTTTCCCGTTCTTCTGCTGCCGACGCTCTGATCATACCATATTCCATATCTAGAACTGCTCAAATACCAGGCCTTGCGGTCAAAAAATGGCTCCTGGGCGTCGTTCAGGCCGAGCAGCCGCCAAGCGAGCTGCGGCTGCCCTTGGTAAGCGCGATCCATAGACGTGACTGTGAAGCGACTTGTTTGCCTGGTTGACGGACTGGAGCTGCCTCCGCCCTCTGGCTATCGTTGCTTCATGTTCTGTCCTTCCAACACCATCGTACCTGTTTTTCAAATCCCTCACCCGAACGTGGTGTCTGTGACCGACGTCTAGTGGTGCCTTCCTATTTCCATCACACTTGAATTTTTCCCCAGTGGATTTTTGCCCAGTTCAACTCACCCTTCATCACCTCGTCACGAACACCACCTACCCAAGCGCTCGCTTGGCCCGCGCTCTTACAATGGCCCCTCGTACGACGATCCGTCTTAAGCTAACGCGCGCAACCAATTCTACAGAGACCGCGCCAAAAGGGTTCGAAGACATCCCGGACGAGCCCATGCCCGATGCTGATGCCAATGGGGACGCCGACGCGCAACACTCCGAGCACGAAGAACCAGCCGAGGACCCAGCTGATGATGACGACGACGACGCTGATGATCAGCCCAAGGCGGGCGAGTCTGGAGATGAAGCCGAGAACAAGGACGATGCCGAATCCGAGGCCAAGGAACCCTCACCACCACCACAACCTGTTGTGCGCAGGAAGCGCCTCGGGCGGCCACCTAAGAACAAGCCCCCTGACTGGGATCCTATGATCACAGTGCCTGCAGATGAGGTTCGCGACACGCCCAGACGGCGGGGCCGTGGTGGTTGGAGGGGGCGCGGCGGTCGCAAAGGCGGACCTGCTGCGCCCAAGGCAGAACAAGTTATCGACGCTGAGGGCACAGTTGCCGAAATCGCCGACGATGAATGCGTCCTGCCCGAAGATCCAGAGGGAGAGGAGAAGGTGGACAAGCTGGGCAACCTACAAGGCGGGAGGGACTACCGCTGTCGCGTCTTCACCGTGCTGGGACGAGGGAACAGACTCTACATGCTGTCGACGGAACCAGCACGTTGCGTCGGTTTCCGAGACAGTTACCTGTTCTTCACAAAGCACAAGAAGCTACACAAGATTATTGTGGACGATGACGAGAAGCGCGATATGATTGAGAGGGATATCATTCCTCACTCATACAAGGGACGCTCAATAGGAATCGTCACTGCGCGGTCCGTCTTCAGAGAATTTGGTGCGAGGATCATCGTCGGCGGAAAGCGCATCATCGACGACTACGGCGTCGCCCAAGCCCGTGCCGATGGTGTTGTCGAGGGCGCTCTGGCTGACCCCGACGACCACTTCATCCCCGGGGAGCCATACAACAAGAACCAGTACGTCGCATGGCACGGCGCCAGCGCGGTCTACCACACGAATGTTCCTACTGTTCCTGTCCCCAGCGGCAAGCCCGAATACAAGAAACGCAAGGTGAACGTCAACGACCAGAACTGGATGCTTGAACATGCTCGAGAAGCAAGGTATGGTCTTATCAAATAATCTGCATTGGAGAAACCTGAGGCAAGAGCCTGTGCTAACTGCGCCTCGCAGCATATTTAACGCTGGCATCAATGCCATCCGGAAACTAAACAATGCAGGTGTCTACGATATTCACACTAATGTTATGCAATATCCCACTGTGATGCAGCCTACACAGGCTCGTATCGAGCAAGTTACACCAGAAGAAGAGAATGCCCAAGATACAGGCTCCTTCCCCCCGGTGCCGTTGAGGATGGCCAGGAATTTCTTCGTCACGGACACAGTTCTCGAGACACCACCAACTGGCCTCGCATCGGCTGTGTATGACAAGGCAGACCAGACTGACTTCCTGTCATCATTTAGTGGCTTGGGCGCTGTATCAGATGACATCCGGGCTCTTCTTCCTGCTGAGTGCCGCAGTGCATTTGACAGTGCGGTCGAGCAGGAGAATCAATGGAAATCAAGATGGGGACCTGAAACCAGCAATACGTGCCGGCGGGACCCCATCATCGACAAGGCAATCGTTCCCTGAGGCATCTTCTAGAACCCAGCCTCCCAATGCGGCTCGGATGCATGGAAAACGGCAATGGGGAGGAAGTTAAGCCACTGGGCTTTTTAATTGTCATGTATAGATGGTGAGATTCGTTTTATTTTGGGCGAAGGTTTTCACTCATGGAGAGGCAGTGCTATGCTATTTCGTTTTTATCAATTGCCAGGATGAGACCGGCGTTTTGGGCGCAGTTTGAGGCTGGCTCACCCTACCTACCTACCTACCTTCCAACCTTTTGCACAGATGGAGCGCGAGAAAAAAATATGCATTTGTTCTAATTTGAATTCTGACTCTACGTCCTACGGCGCGTCATGAGTTGGGGTGTATCCTTGCCGCCCTCGGACTCCCCTCTTCTCCTTCGCTTCTGACCCTTGACCCTGAGACACTGAGTGACCAGCTACAGCTGACCCCCAAGTCCCCCTTTCTCCCCGCAGCAGCATCGTCAGTCAACCGGAAGGTGTTATGTGTTACAACTTGTCTGGTCGGAGCTTCTCCCCCTCCCACCCCTCTCTCTATTGTACTTCCAGAAGCGGGTGAGCGGAGCTCCCCCCGTAACGCGATTTGACATGCACGACTACCATTTAGCGACGAGCCCTTTAGGAAGGATTCAGTTATGACGGAGAGAGAGGGAGAGAGGGATGAATGACAAGACGAGAATTTCACGAGCTTGCTTCTCCCCCACAACAGGCGGAGGGGAGTCAACCACCACCAGAATGTGATACGCTGCAGCAGCGCCGGACCCTCCCCGTCCTGCGGGTGTACCTTGGCGGAGGCCACCCAGTCACGGTATTCTTAGGGGACCATGCGCTGGTGTGTGGGCTTGGCTGGATGGCTGGGCCCTTGGCCCTCTGGCACATGCGTACAGTACGCCGGTGCGGCGCTGTGCGTGGTATGTAGGTAGCACCGCTTCGGTGATGGTGTTGCATGTAAGTGGGCGGGGACCCGTGTGGCCCTCTCTCTCCCTCACTCTTACCTCACAGGACAGGACAAGGACGGCGGCAGCGAAGAATTGACGCACGCAGCTGGGGGAACAGGCGGGACGACGACGACATCGGGGAGGGGCTGGCGGCAGAAGAAGGAACAAAACGGGGCCAGTTATGCGGGAATAGATGGGCCATGTTCTTGTTCTGGATTGATGAGAAGCACTTTTTTTTACTGGATATGCCGGGCTGGAAGGGATGTCAAATCACGGAGGTACATCTGAATGTGTAGGAAACGCACATGTCAATGTATGTCAATAGATTTTCCTTCTACGCCCCTATTGGAAGGGGTCAGCGGTCCATGACGTCTGGCGCGGGATGGGACGTGGCGAATTCAGAGTTTTGATTCTGGCAGTGATATTTTCGTCTTGCTGCTTTTCTTTCTGAGAGGGCTGTGTACACTCCTTACCCGATGCAGCGGCCGGGTAAAGTTGAGTGACGGGCCACTGACGGCGATGCGTGAGGCATGCTGACAAAGAGGAAAGGGGCCCAGCTTTCCGTCGATCGGGGGGGGTAGAACAGGGATGATGCAGGAGGAGAAAGAGGGAGGCCCGCTGAATGAAACCATTGCACGGTAGCAGGTAAGACGTCAATGGCGGGCGCTTAGGTACTGGGTACGGAAGACTCCCAGCTGAGTGGATGCATGTCCAAGAACGAAGCGTGTGCAGCGGCCAGAGGGGCGTGATTCATGTGTGTGTGCCCTGTCCTGCCAGCCACCCTTTGCATATCGTCATGCAGAAAGGTTGTATGTAGGCTGCCCACCTGTGGGTGGATGTGGCATGTACATATGTATGTATTGTGTATGTACGCACACGGGACGGGCGAGACGAGAGACAGTGGATGACCCTCTCGTCTGTCAATTTAGCAAGGGAGGGACGGTTACTGTAGCCCGAGTGCCGGAGGCGTCCCCCACAGCACATGGTAGGATAACACGAGACGAGAGGCGTAAGAAGTGAATGTCTGCATACGGGATTCTTTCGTGTGGAGAGTTTCTTGTCAATCCTGGCCGGAAGGGTCTGTACCGTCACCGTTGGGTACGGATAGGCAGATGAGTCTTACTGGTCTGTACAGAAAAAGTATCGGGTTCCATTCCAAAAAGCGAGACGCACGCGTGCGGTACATGAAAATACATTTTGAATGCATCAGTGTGCCTTTGTCTTGTATCAAGGTTGGATACGACGCTGTATAGGGTAGGACACATGGCGGCCGATGCAAACGTCCGCGTGGCTGTCCACGATGTGTCATGCCCGGAGGCGAGCCTCAATGCTTCCCATGTCACGGGGCCAACTGCCCGGATGGAACGCTGCCAGTACAGTAGTGGCCAGTCTTGGAGGGAGTCTAGGCACGAGAAAAAAAATCTCTGCAAGCCTCTGCTGCCTAATAGTCAGCGTCTTGGTACCGATCTACAGGCAGTAGGCAGCAAGCTACTGTGCGCCCTCAGGAGCGCCAATTCGATCGGGTCCCGGGAGGGTACATGCCAACGAGCTGATGGTGGTCTGGAGTACGGACCACATCTGGCAAACTCGACCACTGGTGTACCGAGGACGAGGACAGGTCGCCACAGAGGTAACTGGGTGACAATGAAATTGAGACACCCAAACATTGTTCCGTGGTATGCTCAAGTCCAGGGCCGGTATTGTCATGTCACTGGGGCCTGATGATGAATGCCTCATAGATACCTTGGACATTGATAATTTATGTCGCCTTATACTGCTGTATCAGTTAGGGTAATCATGCCTGTTCACCACCCTTCAATTTGATGTCTCATCTATTATGTCACCCAGTTGAGAGGCAAGACTGGTCCGGTCAAGTCGTGTTCCGCATTCCATAATGCCTACCCGCTGACTGGCTTGGTAGTCCTTTTTTGGCGAGATGTACCCCAGGGCCTAGCAGCGCCAGTTTGAACATCTGCAAAACATCACCAGGATAGCTTTGGCTGTCTTCTTTTCCTAGTCAATATCCCTCACGCCAACAGAGCTTTCAGGTCTAAAGTAGGAGAAGGACCCATCCAGATCATGGATCCCGCAGGGTCATAGTTGGCGGTGAGCAGAGGCTGGTCAACGGCCCACCTGGATTAGGGGCAACATTCGTGGGGAGAAGAGGAGCCCGGGCCAGCACGGGGTCCAATTAAGTCCCATGAATAGCATCTGCTCCTTATTAAAACGGCTGACCACACCAGCGAAGTGAGCACACCCACATTGGTAGCCGCTGGCGAGTGGCGACGCAGCACAGTAATCGACCTGGGCGTATGTTTGATTTGATGAGCATCTCGATGGAGTGCCCATAACACCACGACTCCAGACCAGACCCTTCCGACACAGGGCCGTTAGACTGGATCCCCAGAGCAACCCTGCGATCGAACGGTACTACGCAGATGTATTCTAGGCCCGGGGCCTTGTGGCCGATGAAGGGCAATGATGACACCTCAAGTCGGACCTGAATCATCCAGTTGTTTACCTCCCTGCCGCCCGGTGCCTAGTGCTCGAGAGGCAACTTCGTGGCAACAAACTCTACCATTCCACGTGATTGATTGAGCTGAGAGCACTACAACAAGGGAGGCTAAGCAAGGCATGGCGGTTCTGCGTAAACACGTCAACAAAGCGTAGCGCGAAAAGCACATGCACTTGGCTTGACTTGATTTGACCTGACTGGATAGTACATACCTGCACATAGCGGCTCGTTAGGTAAGCCCGATATGAGACGGCCGAGTAAATATCTTCAATTCTCATGATCCGCCCACAGTCGATAGTTTCTCGACTTGGCCCTTGGTCATGGAAGTGGATCTCTGGATATGAACTAGGTTGTTAATCTGCCGAGGCCTATTGGCCCACAGTTGGGAATGGCGACCAGTAGTTGCGAACAGGCGAGCGTTCAAAAGAACCAGGGCGGCTATTATAACACGCCCGCAGGTAGTATTATCGATCTCATTGACAGCCCAATTAATGGATATCGCGTGTATCTTATTCGGGAGGGGCGGGGGACAGCTGGCTGCCGTGTATTACAGACCGAGAGCGTCTTACTGCAGGCTGAAAATACGATCGGCCATGGCTATGGGCTAGACTTCCGGTGTTCAAAAGGTGTGGACGGGTAATCCGTTGCCTACAAGCTCCCGGCAACGGTAATTGAACACCATCACCTTGATGGTAGTATTGGGAGGATGTACGCATCCCGAAAGGACCGATGGGATGGGATGAACGGGGAGGGGGAGACAGAGAGCGAAAATACCACCCCCTGAACGATCTGGTGATTTGTTTCGCTTTGTTGGGCATGTATCCGAGAAGTGCCCAACAGTGCCGGGAACGACTCTTGAATCCTCTCGGAGTTGCTTCGAGACCCACTGAATGGAAAACCCTTGTTCTGAGGGCCTTCTTCTTTGGTGGTGAAAAGTGGTGTTGTGCTACACATCATGTACGAAAATGGGGACCGGAGGTTTAGTGAACCCGTTTCCTGCTTGTCTGTGGATGGACATGCCCAGAGTTAGACAAATGCAGGTGGACCAGCACCGAGATCAGTGAGGCATTTCCCTCTGCACTCTTGCCGTGGTATGGTCCTGATGGAGACCTTTCGTCCGCCCCCTTGGCCCAGGTACCTCGACAAGCTTGGCTAGGTAGGTCATGAGGCGCTACGGACGGCGGTTGCTTGGATACCAAGCCCAGCTAATGCCTCCACGGAAGGGAAATGGACGATGGTAGCACCACCTGCATAGGCACAAAGTAGTCAAGTGTGATAACGGCCTCCCGAGGTTTCGCGATGCTGCACGTATGTTAGATATCTGGCTAGTCGGTTCTCGACCCTCGTAAGCCAAGGGCTCCTTGGAGTTGTAATCCGTGAAGCGTGTACACGTGTTTTCCCGTGTTGACAGGTCTGTATACTGCGTATGTGCATGTGTTTATACTCGGCCAGGGACAAACGAAAAAAACATACTGCCAAATTCAAAATTTCCAGGGTCTGTCGAGACAGCAAATTTCTGCACAGACGCTGGCAAGACCCTGTAGGGGGAGCGAGTCTGCGCCTTACTGAGAAGGGCTAATGCAGGGTGTATGCACCTGAATTCCACGGAACGCTCACCAAGGCCGATGCAACCCTTCGCGTGCAAGACAGTTGATCCGGATGGAAGGTTTTCGTCCATTGACCACGCCTAGTAACCGCAGGCTGCAACGAATTGTGACGTCTTCCGAGTACACGTCCTGTTTCAGGAACGGTCTGTCCGACCCTTTGCCACATTCCCTAATACCGGAAGACGGGCTGGAGGACCAAGCAGTAAACACAGCCAGCCCTTCTACCCCTGTGTTGAAATTCGTACGCGTGGTTGAGGGCTCCGGGAGGGCTATTGGCTGGAGCAGCCCCCAGACCAGATTGCATCCGACCTTGTTGCCGGCGCCGTCGCTGGGTCCGGCTCCCATGCGCCGTCGAATAGCAAACTTAGCGCTGGTGTGTAGGTTAGTAGGAGCCTCAGGCTGGAGGGATTGGCCGCAGTTTTTCACCCTTCTGGAAACTGAGGTGGTCTGGGACGTGCTCCATACCTACCGTTGCCACTAGGTATCTGCGTCATCTGGCAACCTCCAGGACTTTGAGGCACAGCGAACAGTCACTGGTGTCTAGGATTTGAGGATCATGGCATGACCGGCAGTCTTCCATGACATCCGCGGTGTGTCGAGAACTCACTACGAGTCACTGTTGATGGGTTTCCTGTTTTATTGTCGAAATCCAAACCAGTCAAGAGGCCGCCTCATCATCTGATTTATGCTTGGCAGGCAGAGACCACCCGCTTGCCACTGTGTTGCGCGTATGGGCGGCAATCCATGGCTGAACTAATTAATACTTATGTCCTTGTTGTGCATGAGCGAGTGTGTTTTGGGGTACGTGCCTGCCCAACTTGCCCCGGGTGCTAGCGACTGCCCGTGACTGGCACTGCCAGGTTTTTTTCTGGTGGTTGGCGCGTCGAGAGCCAGGTGCGAGGCAGTGAGGTGAGGCAGGCACCCCGAGAAATTAAGACGACCACCCCTGCCCATTTAAAAATGCCACTCGTCCCCACCCCCCTCCCACTGGGGCTCTTCATGTCACCCCAGCCCAGCCCAGCGAGTAATGGAAGGAGACGAAAAGTACATGGACGGGTTGTGCGAATACGGCATGCGCTAAGGTACCTCGCTCTTGCTGCCCGTGCTTTCCCCTCAGCATGCGGCCTGTACAGTACCACCTACCTGACCCCTTGAGCCCGAGTTAGTAGGGGAGCCATCAATATTATTAATGGCTAGATGAATGGATTCACCCCTCAGCCCTTATTGCCCAAACACCTTCTGTAATTACTGTGCCTGCCTCACCCCCAATGAATCATGCCCATGTGGTATTCCAGGTTGGCCACGGGGACAGCGAGCCAGCCAGCAGGCACAGCTGGGGGAAATAGGGGATGCCTACATGCCTCTGCCCGTCTCTGCCGGTGGCTGTACTCATACGAGATCAATGCTTCTCCTGATGACCTCAATGATTCCCTGCACATGTCGAGCACTACGAGCCGTCGCGCTTAGGGTTTTGCAGGATGCATATACAGAAGGGTGCCACTAGATACGTACCGAGCTACAGTTCACCGCCCCCTGGTGTACCTGACCCGAATGTGCTAGGCTGGGCCAGAGGTAGAGGCAGGATGGAGAGCGCCGGTACCAGAGGTCCCTCGGTGCGGCGGCGCCTGGTCGGAGTCATGTACCTGTGCGCGGTACGTACCAAGTACCAAGCCAGGGCTTCAGAGAGGAAGGTAATGGGAATGGCAACGCGCCAAAGCCTAGAGGGAGTCAGGCCACCCACAGTGGGCTCTGGTTGGTGCAGCCGCTAACGCCAAATGAAACTCGTCACCTCTCTCCAGTGCAGGTGTGGTTCCCTGGTGGTTGACGAGTGGAGTCGGAACAAGGGATTCCACAACATGCATGGGACCCCCCAAGTGTGGCCGTGGTCTCCATCATCCTCGCCATCCTCCCATCGCCTGCGGTTGTTCCACTTCGGGCTGGTCATGGTGGCAGACCCGGTTGACCTGCCCTCACCCTACTCTATTACCTACCTATCCTCCACCACCACCACATCATCTCTTCCTCCTTTCCTTTCCTTCACCACACGACAAACCCGAATCCGCCATATATCCTCGACAACTCAAGTCACGAACGGGCAGAATTCGGTTTCTTTTTCTCGTTCGTCGACGTCAGGATTCAGGTCTCTCGCGTGAGCCCTCTTCCTTTCCTCCCTCGCCGTTCTCGATCGACCCGTCTTTTGGCAGGACACCTCCTACCAAACCTCTCTTGAGTGCCGATATAGAGATAATTGACACCATCTCTCTCCCTTTCTGTTACTCGTGAGGAACAACGGGTCACTCTCCTTCCCTGGAAACATTTCATCTCTTTCCTTTTCATTTCTCAAAAGGTAAGTCGCTTTGTTTGAAACTCGTTAACTCGACCAAGGCGTGTTATTCCCAGACTTGTATCATTGTTCTCCTTGGCTTTCGGCTCCGTTATTTCATCGAATTGTATCGCTTGCGTTACCCATCGTCCTCACTCATGTTCCGTTCCCAACCTGTCCGCACCGCGATTTTCTTGTTTTCCCTCCTTCACCAACGAGTTCGCGTTTTTGGGGCGCTTGCTTTTGGTCGAATCAATCTTGCCACTGTTGCAGATTCCACTCCCGTTACCCGAGCGTTGTTACATCTGTCAATCAAGTCGAAGTTGGATCACGCTAGCTGAATCGTCGAGAATGTTATTGGGCATCACGCAGGAGAAGAAGTATATATGCTAACCGATCACAGTCTAGCGATCTGTTTCTTTCTTCACCTTCGAAGAACATAACAACCCGCGCCTTTTACACGAACCTGAAATCGATTATTACCGCAACCCTTCAATCTCACGTCACGCTCTGTATCTTATTTCCTTTTCACGCGGTATTTCGTGGAACCGATAAATGGCTTCGAATCTCTGTTGAAGGTCGACGGGCTCCTTCACACTACGACTGTACATCGAAATCTCCTTCCTTCGATCACTGATTGATATCCTGTCGTGTTGTGCGCGATTTCCCGCATCTTCACGACGCGATATTTCCCATCCGGCAAAGGTCTGTTGATCTTCGTCGGATTTTCTACCCTCTCTCAAGATGCCCGGAGGCGTGTGTGCCGTCCTCGACTATGAGGTCGAGGCTATGGCCGAATATGTCGCCGAGATGGCAACCCGAGTTGTCACCCCTGAGGCTGTCATCACCCCCGCTTTCCGAAAGTTCGTCTCCCAGATCCTTACGTCGACGAGACTGCCGAGCACCACCATCCTCCTCGGTATGAACTACCTCGCCAAGCGGATCAATTCGATGAAGAGCCAGGGCCCTTACAAGGCTACCGAAGGCCAAGTCTGGCGATACCTCACTGTCTCACTCCTCTTGGGCAGCAAGTTCTTGGACGACAACACATTCCAGAACAGATCCTGGTCTGAGGTCAGTGGAATATCTGTCTCAGAGTTGAACTCCCTTGAATTCGATTGGGTTCAGTCTATGAGCTGGCGCTTGTATGTCAACCTGGATCTCAGCAAGGACTACCAGGCGTGGTTGGAGAACTGGCGTGACTGGCAGCAGATCAGGAAGCGACAGATGCAGGCTACTCGGGAGCGATCCGTCCCCGTTGTCCCTGCCGTCGACACCAATGTCGCTCGATACAACGCCAGCCAACACTCACCTCACTCGCGCTACATCCAGGATCAGATCGCCGAGTATGAGAGATACCAGGCTCTCAAGTCTCAGCAGTCGGGCTACCGCTCTCGTGAGGCTTCTTGGTCTCACAGCCACAACCCTTGGGGTGCTCCTCTCACACCTCCGGATTCCGGCTATGGCACTCCTGATTACGCACTCTCCGCTGCTACCACTAATGCCCGATACAATGACTGGTTTGCTCAGGCAACTGCTCAGTACGCCAGTCGGTATCCCCATGCTTCTCACACTGCATATGGTTCTGGGCGTCATGGTGGCTACGTTCCCTCCAATTACCCTTATCACCAGAATATCTGGGAGCATGGTACTGGTGACTGTGCCTGCACAGGGTGTGCTGGGCCAATGAAGCATGCGCCTTACTTCGGCGCTCACGGATATGGACAGCCCGTCATGGGTTAGTCGGCGTTTGTTTTCTTTTTCAATCAATCTTACGAAATCGATTTTTTTAATGGCTCTTAATGACAAGAGCTTCTGGGTCATTGGATATAAATTTGGTCAGGGATTTGCGTTTTTACGGCTACGAATTTCTTTGCGCGCTATCGGAATACGACACGCACTTCAGATACCCCGGCACGAAAACATTTCTTCTCCTCTAAAACGAAGTGAGGAGACACAACTTGGCCAGCATGCACGGCTGTGATGCGGTATGTGCTGCACAGCTTCCTCGATGCTTTGTCTGTTCATACATGCAGTTGGCGAGATGGCACAGACGCGTTGTGTTTTTATCTCATTTACACTGCCTTGATTGTTTCATCGGCATATGTTCATTGGTTTTCGGCGTTCACTTTTTTTTTTCTTTCATGTTAAACGGCAAACGGTTACCCGATAGACGTGATTTCATACGGCTTCCCTATTTTCTCTTCTTTGTTTTTTTTATACTGAAGAATATGATCACTCCGCTTGCGAAGTCCTTGATTCTTTTGAATCTCGCGAACAAAATCGCAGTCCCTTTGTCACCAACACCAAGACTTCGGGACCGAGCGGCCTTTTAATTTCATTCTCTCAGAGTCGCGAAGGCTCAGATGAAATGTTGGCTTGAGAGTTTTCAGAACTGCTTCTCATTCTGTGCATAATTTTATTTCCTTTCATTCTTCAGCACACTCGTTTCACACCAGAAGTGCAACTATCTACCGCCGGTCACCAAAAAGCTCGCTTCTTTCTCAAGCCTTTTTTCGTGGAAGGAGTTTGCACACATCATATTTGATGACGAATCGCGGTCAAAAGTTCGGGTTAGTATATATATACGTTACGGTTTGCGGAAAGTCATTCTTGCAAGGACAATTTTCGCTTCACGAGGGGTTCATAGCATTGCGTCCAGAGGGTTTCAAAAGGGGGTTGGTGCTCAGGCTTTGTTTTCGCCTAAATTTGTTGCATTTACCATTTTACGTTCTGTTGTGGCGCCGGGTCGATGCTGAGGCACGAGTTTGGTTCTGAGTGGACCTACACTCCTTCACATCGGATGAGCGCTCATAGCCTCTTTTTTTTTCACCCCACCTTCATCATATGTGGTGTTCCATCTTATACCTTTTCTGGGCTCGGGTTTGTGTAGAAATCTGGAATGATGCTGGCTGGTTTTATCAGGTTTGGCGGGGGGTATAATGGGGTCGGAGTTACACACACATACCAGCGTGAGAGGTTCAACTGAATCTCTTGCGCAAATAAACAATGAGAAATAACATGATGAATTGATGATATCCGCACTTGAATCTCGCTTTGTGAATCAAATTGTACCAAGGGGTTGATCCTCATGAACGGATTGCAAGCCGGCTAAATGTCGGCGTACTCAAGGCTGTCATTGCCACTGGAGAGAGAAGCTTATACCTGTTTGGGAGCTTCTTGTAGAACCTCGCGTTGTGATATGAGATCTCGTCCCTTGCTTTTCTGCACCTTGGCCAGCTGAGCCTAATTTCCTTCATCATTACGGTTTTATTTATTGACATTCTCTCGTGCCTTATTTGCCATCTTGCATGGCATTGTCCAACATATTGGATCATATGAGAGACCCAGCGTCTTACAACTCGTAGGCCATGTCGGACAGATTCGTGTCTGGCGGCACTATAGGCGGCAGCGAAGGGGAGAAGACTGCTTCTTCCGCTGAATCAGGTCCCCAGGCGCCGTCGTCGAGCGGGACGAAGAACGCCGCGCAGTGGGAGGCGGTGGAGAGGGAGCTCGAGGCGGAGAGGCGGCGGCGCGAGGAGCAGCGGAGGAAGGCTGTCGAGGGCGAGGAGAAGAGCCTGTACGAGATTCTGCAGGATAACAAAGGTGTGTGTGTGATTATAACTCTGAAATTCGCTCGTGGGGTTGTGCAAATTTGCTGATCTTGGACCTGGGAATCAGCTGCTAAGCAGGCGGCCTTTGAGGAGCAGTCGAAGCTGAAGAACCAGTTTCGGGCGCTGGATGATGATGAGATTGAGTTTCTGGACGAGGTGAGGCAGAAGAAGAGGAAGGAGGAGGAGGCTGTGAAGAGGGAGACTGAGGAGGGCCTCAAGGCTTTCAGGGCGGCGCAGAAGGGGCCTGGAGCTTCTGCTGGGGCTGGGACGGAGAAGATGGAGGAGCCGGTGATGGAGACGGAGAGTTGGGGGGTAGGGAGGAAGAGGAAGAGGTTGAAGGAGAGGGAGGTCAAGGGACTGAAGAAGAAAGTGAGTGGTGGCGTTGAGGGCAAGAAGGAGCAGGGCCAGGACGGTTCAGACCAGAAGCATGTTGTCGATTCGAAACAGAAAGAGGATGAGAAGCCGTCGATAAAGCCACAAAGTCTCCCTGAAAAGCAAGAGAAGCCTTCGTTGGGCCTTGTAGGATACGGGTCTGACAGTGACGAGGACTAGTAAAAGATGGAAAAGATTCCGTTCAGCAAATATGTAACATTTAAAGTTCTTTTTTACATTTGGGATTGTCTATGTTTCTAACAGTGGGTGGCTCAATGTCCAAAAATTATAATGACACAGTCGTGATATACAAATGTCCAGCTCCCCTTTTAGATTGAAAACCTGTGATGGTACAGATACTTCATTTGAGGTCTCATGCCTGCCATATCGACCTCTCCCTTTCTGCCGAAGCTGATAACATAACTCATTCGTCGTCCAAGTTGCCAACATTGGGACCTGTTGGCTTCTTCTCAAATGAGCTGGCGCCCCATTGCCAGAGGCCTCTCAGACTGCCCTTGAGCCATCCCTCAATCTCTGTTTCGGGAACAACGACCTCGGCGGCCTTGGCCTCGTGCTCTGGAGTGATCTCGAACCTCCGCATTCTTGATGCAATGCGGGGATCTACAACCATGGGTGACGCCCAGATATTCTCCTTTGGGGGGCCGACGGGCTTCTCAGCGTCCTCATCTGGCTTCTCGTCTTGCCAGACGCTCTTGACCCAGTCCTTCTCTTCTTGGAATAGAGTGTACTGCTGCTCGTACTCGCCCTCGCCGGTTGACCGGTACTCACGAGATGCAGCGAAGCAGGCCGCGGCAACCTCACGACCAATGTCGTCAGCCAGCTTACGGCGGTTGAAGAAACGACCTAACCGAACAAAAGTGTGGGTAAAGCCGATTCGGTGAGGTAGGGGAATGATGACTGAGGGAGAGAATTCATTGGGGATTTGCGCGGGGAGAGCCGCTGAATCGTAGTCCTTGATAGAGTTGTAAGGGATAGGCTGAGGAGGACGCTCAGGCTTCTTCTCCTCTTCCTTCCCCTCCTCGGGTTTCTTCTCGTCTTCTGCAGGCTTGCTGTCTCCCTCGCCATTGGCCCCCGGAATGGCCTCGGCCGCCTTGGGAACGGGTTTAGGCTCTGCTTCTGGTTGTGCAGGAGGATCCAGCGGTCCCAACCAACCCTCATGCAGCCCACGAACGTACTCCTTCCAGGTGTGACGGCCGATGACAAGGTCGCCCTTTATGCCTTCGTAGTCTGGTACACCCATCTGTTTGCGAATCTCTTCTAGCCTCGCCTCGTCCGTGTCGGGCATAGGTTCCTCGGGCCGTTCACTCTTTCTCCTCGAATATCTGATTTTCTCAGCCACTGCGGCTCTTACATCGCCCTGCATTCTTCCTTGAACAAACTCCCAATCCAACCCAGAGGAAGAGAGGACAGGCTTGACATATTCGACGAAGTGATTACGAGCAAGGTAGAAGCCATCACCGGGAGGCGACTCGAGGTATATCGTAAGTTTCCGGGGGAGCTGAGTACATGAGGAGAGTTTCTCATCGGCGAGAGGGGCAACTGTTCGGCGCCACTTGGCGGTGGCCCGGTTCTTCTCCCGCTTGTCGTAGATTATGGCGGCGGATATGGCACCGGTTACGGTCAGGAAGATCATCCAGTTTCGCGAGGGCAGCTTCTTGGGCAGGTTGGGGAGGCCCATCATGGCGAAGACCGGGTTTCGCTTGGGCTTGGGAGTGATGGGCTTGGCGAGCCCCTCAGCCATTTGGCTTCCCGTCAACACTGGTGCGCCCATGGTTGCAAATGGAGGCGATTCGCAGGCTGGGATTGGCTTGTCGCACTGGGATCGAGTAACGGATCCAGGAAGAGCACCTGTCACCCAGTCTGATCGATATAGGCTTGATCACGAAGAGGGACTTGAATAAAAAAATGGAGGCGATAAGGAAAGTGGTTGTTGCGATAAGCGGAAATACTATATTCCCTGAACGTCCCCCTAACCTCCAACCACTGCCATGACTCGGGTTGATGCTGTCTGGCATCTGTTAATGCTCTGATCAACTAGGTATCCAAGGCTCTTTGCTAAAGGACAATTGACGATGATGTTTTCTGTTACTTTTTGGACGACCTTCGCCTGTACATGCTGGGGTTGGGCGTGAAAAACGTGCTAGGCTATCACTGGCTTATGTTGTTAGACTTTCTGCTACCCTTCTGGAACCTATGCCCTGGGCAACGTTTTCTGCAAGGGGTACGCAGTGCCATGCAACGTCGGAGCCGCATCGAGAATACGGAGCGACCAATGTATCAAGTTGTTGAGTGCCATTGTGGCATGCCTGGATTTCGTGCATACCTCAGTAGGCATGCAGGAGGCAAGGGAGTATTTGAATACGAGAATCGAGCCATCAGATTCCAGCCTGTTCGCGAATGGTCGTTCTTACGCAGCGGGTATGCGTTGGATGAAACGTCCAGTCTCACTCAGACGCCATGCCAGTGTATTCCATTGGACGCCATCCCCTTTAACCTGCAGAGACGTAATAGGACTGGCTGCGACATCAGTACTGTTCACCGAGATGGCTCCAGGGAAAAGGAACATGACCAAAGCGTGAGTGTGAAAATGATCAACGCCTGACAGTTGGCACTTGTGTGCTGGGCTATCATCACCAACCCTGTCTGCTCTTCACATGGCATCCATCTGCCAAGACGGGATAGTCGCTTATGCCCCCGTTGCTTCCTCGGCCATATAAAAAGCTAATTTCTCGTGCCCCCTCTGATCAGCGGCTGTCAGTCGCTGGGCCTTGGATGACGGCTCCCGGTAATGTCGTCGGGCCGGAACGCGCTGACATCTTACCGCAAATGTAAATGTTCGAGCCGTTCTCCCTATAAATGCTTCTCCTCGGAGGATCAATGAGATCATCTTATCGTTAATGCTCCGAAGTCTTGCATACGCCACAGCAGGGCTGGCAGGCCCTAGAAGGAGACAATGCCTCTGAAATGATTCCATTTGATCACTAGGCTTACTGGCAAGTCTTGGACCCGATCAGTACGTTTATCTTGATACCCGCCTCAATGTGTGTGATATTTGACCCTGGGGGCTCTCGAAGCCCATGGTTTAGTTCTGGGATATGCTAGCGAGATTGGATGCGTCTTCCCTGTTGGTAATCGGCCGAGTAGGGATTATCTGGAAGGAGATTTAACAGCTCCATAAACTGAACCTTATCCGAAAGGATTGGGGCTGGGCTGCTGCTTGAGTGAATGGGCGTATCAACAATGTATAGCAAGTGTATATCGATAATGGAATTATTGGACACAGGACTTGCTTAGGAGCAGAGTACCTAAAAGGAAAGGCTCGAGGCGTTCCACCGCCCGCTAACTTGCCATTTTAGCCCCCTTCGGTGGTAAAACATTGGTCCAACGACAGCTAAGCACGGTCCGCTCTTAGTGGGGGGCTGGGCCGCTGGTGTTCATCGGCCTCTGCCTGGCGGTAACAATAGGGCTCCGTCCAGTGAGTGCAATACTAACTGAACAGGATGATGGGCGGCTGCAGCCCCGGCCACCCGTCGTTGCTTCTGCCCCGCCTCCTTAGCAGCAGTTTGGATTGGGTTGGGTGCTCCGTAGTGCTGACCCTGACTCCCTGAAGCTCATCAGGCTCTTCGTCTGCCCTCGCCTGGCGGCTCTCCACCTCCTCACCTGTATTTCCCGTCCTTGTCCTGGTCCTTGTCCGAGGTGCTGGAGGTCGATCGAGTTTCAGGTACGAGTCCCCTCTTACATAGAATTGAGACTGTCCGTGCTACCAGTCCAGGCACTGCTACCCATGACTCTCGGTCTTGTCTGCCAGGTTGGTTGCTGAACCGCTCTACAGGGCCCCTGAACCCGTCACCACAGCCCAAAGCCCCTCCTCCTCTCCCACCTTGACCGCTATCGCGTGCTACCACACCACTCCACGCCGACTACCTGCTACACACGGATTGCTTTTCGGGCAATTTTCCTCTGCGCCAACCTTGCTCGACAACCACCCTGCTGGATCGGTTTGTGCTTGCCATTCGGCTGGAATAGGGGATATCTTGGGCCTCATCAGGTCCTCAAGCCATACGTGCAGTCTCCTGCTTGGCATCCCTCGCCGCTGGATTGGGCCTGGTACAGCGTGTTCCCCCGCTAATAGACACCTCGCCTCGCACCCGACATCTCAACTGCTTCGACAATCCCCCACATCCCCTTTCTTCCCCTCGTTCTGGTTGCTAGACATTCACCATGGATCCCAACAACAATCGTTTGCACCTCAACTTCGACAGCAATAATCAGAGGCTGCCCATTGCTGACAGCAGAGCGTATCCCACGACGCCCTCGTCCTTCCCCCAGCCCGTCTATCCTCCACAGGGCGGCCAGCAAGCTGCTGGCGCCCACCCACAGCAACAAGGCTACGGCGGTTCTCACGGTCAGTATCCTCCCCAGGGATACTTCCACCAGGGCCAGTACCAGCAGCAGTATAATGCCCAATCGCACGATGATCCCAACGCTCGAGGCCAGTATCAGCCACGATCAAACACACCGGGCACCAATGACCCCAACACCGGTTTGGCACACCAGTTCTCGCATCAGAACTTAGGAGGGGCAGCCCGAAATGCCGCCTACGCCAGAGGGCCTTCTCCTGCCCAGAGACCACGAACTGCCGGCGGCTCTTCCCAACCGCAACCTGCCTATAACAACTATTCCACCCCTCCTTTGCCCGCACAGAGTGCCGCTCCTGTCCCCGAATTCCAAGCTGCACCGCAGAGAAACCCAGACAAGTACGGGACCAATGCGAATAGCAACCAGAAGAAGTGTTATCAGTTGGCAGAGGGCTTCTTTATGGACAGTGTAAAACGAGCGAGAGAGCGAAACCAAAGGTACGTGCCACTGGCAAAAATGATGCCCAACAACTTGACTTCTTGACCTTTTATATTTTATTTGCCGACGCTAACCATATTCTTGGCACATTATAGACAAAGTGAACTGGAACAGAAGTTACGAGACCCTGGCCAGAATCCTGCTAGGAGGGAGCAGCTATGGTCCACCGCCGGGCGCAAGGAAGGCCAGTATCTTCGTTTCCTGCGAACCAAGGATAAGCCCGAGAACTACAACACCGTCAAGATTATCGGTAAGGGAGCATTCGGTGAAGTGAAACTGGTCCAGAAGAAGGGCGACGGAAAGGTCTATGCCATGAAGTCTCTCATCAAGACGGAAATGTTCAAGAAGGACCAGCTCGCGCACGTGCGTGCCGAGCGTGATATCCTTGCCGAGTCCGACAGTCCATGGGTTGTCAAGCTGTACACCACATTCCAGGATTCCTACTTCCTTTACATGCTTATGGAGTTCTTGCCTGGTGGAGATTTGATGACAATGCTCATCAAGTACGAGATCTTCTCCGAGGACATTACCCGATTTTATATTGCTGAGATTGTTCTCGCTATTGATGCTGTGCACAAGCTTGGATTTATTCACCGGTAAGGCTATATTTCTCAGACATCCGCATGAGCGATTCGCCATTCTTACTTTACAAACCTAGTGATATCAAACCCGATAATATTCTTCTCGATCGTGGAGGTCACGTCAAGTTGACTGATTTTGGTTTATCCACTGGCTTCCACAAGCTCCACGATAACAACTACTACCAACAGCTCTTGCAAGGGAAATCTAACAGACCTCGTGACCGTAACTCTGTTGCGCTTGACCAGATTAACTTAACTGTCAGCAACCGATCCCAGATCAATGACTGGCGTCGCTCCCGCAGGTTGATGGCATACTCTACTGTCGGTACCCCTGACTATATCGCTCCTGAAATCTTCACCGGCCACGGTTACACATACGATTGCGATTGGTGGTCTCTTGGAACTATCATGTTTGAGTGTCTTGTCGGATGGCCCCCCTTCTGCGCCGAGGACAGCCATGATACTTACCGCAAGATTGTGAACTGGAGACAAACTCTGTACTTCCCTGATGATATCACCTTGGGAGTTCAAGCTGAGAACCTCATTCGAAGGTATGTGGATCTGCAGGCATGGCCAACTCCAAGGCTTTCTTACTAACTCGCGAAAATAGCATGGTCTGTAATACAGAAAACCGACTTGGCCGTGGTGGTGCTCATGAGATCAAGAGCCACGCTTTCTTCCGCGGTGTAGACTTTGACAGCCTGCGTCGCATCCGCGCCCCCTTCGAGCCAAGATTGACATCGAACATTGATACCACCTACTTCCCTACGGATGAGATCGACCAGACGGACAATGCAACGATATTGAAGGCGCAGGCTATCTCACAGGGACGCAACGCCCCAGAGGAGTCGCCTGAGATGAGCCTTCCTTTCATTGGCTACACATTCAAGCGGTTTGATAACAACTCGCGGTAATGGCGGCCAAGCCAATGCGACCACTTGCCAGAATCTTGGCTGTCTCACTTGGCAAGCTGTTCAGAGGAGGGGGGACGCTGATATAGGCATGGATGGAATTGACACAACTTGTAATATGATAGTCCTTACGCCTATGATCCAAAAACATTCAAAATACACGAGTCTATTCTCGAAAGCATGCATATACGTTGTATTCGGCGAAAATGAAGATTCTTAAATCCATAATCAGAATAGTCCGGGCAGTGAAGTAATGAGCTAAACAAGGCTGGGGCTATATAATTGATTCACAAGAGCCATACACATAGGAATGGTGGAGAAACGCACACCTGTAACATGAATGTGTGGTGAAATTTCTAGTTTCTTTTTGGGGTATCTATTCAAAAGAGAAAACCTATGTACGAAATACAGAACCTGTAACATGCCGCGAAGCTGCGAGGTCGCTGCGCTTGGCAAGAGGCTATTTATGATTATTTGCCAGCATCCTTGCGAATAATTAGCTGGCTGGCTTTCCAAGTTGCCACTGACGGCAAGAATCCTTACTTGGTTCTGTTCCATTCTGTATGTTCCATTCTGTGGCGAGTGCTAATTATCTTGCCTCCTAATTGCGTTGCTGGTTCTACAAGCCGGAGGGTATAATGATGGGACAGAGGTAAATGCCCATCCCATCCAGAATTTTCCGGCGCCAAGATGAGAGACACGAGATATATGACTCGACATGCTGTGAATGAGCATGTGTTTTGATGACCACGCGGTTTGGCATGTCTGTGGAGATTGCCAGCCGGAATCTTTCTTTTTCATTTACTTTTTTTTTCCTGGCACGGTAGTAGTCGCTCATGACCTGGGCCCGAGACCAGGCGCGGCATTGTACCTCTCTTCACGCTCAGTCATGAACATGATCTGGATCCAGTACTCCTTGGCATCGGGATCCCAGAAGCTGAACTGGCGGTCGTCGCGCTTGTCGAGCTCGCGGGCGGGGATCTTGAACCCCACCGTCTCGTACGGCTCGGCGGCCACGAGGAGGTACTGGTAGTTCCTGTCCGGCTCCTCGACGCGCTGCGCGAAGGCGTTCATGACCTGCCACTTGGGCGCTGGCGAGCCCGGCTCGGCCTCCGGGTACTGAAGCTGGAATAGCAGTCCCTGTTGGCGGGTGGTCGGGTCGCGGATCTTGGTGATCTTGTAGCCCGGCCGCCCGATCTTGACGAGGTTGCGGCGCGGGGCGGCGACGCCGATGGGAAGCCCCGTGGCCGGGTCGATGGCGTTCTGGCCTTCGCGTTTCCCTTCCTTTTGCTCGCGGGCGGCGCGGCGGGCGAGGTTGGTCTGGTGCTTCTTGCCCTGGGTGTGGGCGAGGTAGGAGCCGTCGTTCTGGTGGACGGTCAGGCAGAGGCGGCACTCGAAGGAGCCGACGTGGTTCTTGAAGAAGTAGGGGTCCTGGTCGAGGTTGATGGTCTCGAGGGCGAGCTTTCGCAGGCGCTCGCGGCGGTCGGCGTTGGTGGCTGATTGGGAGGCCACGCCGCCTCCTCCGAACTTCGAACCGGCACGATTTTGAAAATCCATGGCTGATTGGGTGTACTGTGCGGTTTATCTGGGTTGTGGTGAGGTAGGTTTATGTAGGATCGTGTTGTGTCGTTCGGGTGATTTTCTATGGCCCGTGATGAAGTTTGAAAGTTTGAAGGTGCTACTGGCCCATTCGAGCAAGGTATTGCGCCGGCAGAATATCGGAGAGACGCAGACGCGCTTCAACACCATCAAACTTGATCTCAACTAGCAGCAGACATCAAACGAAATTTTATGACGTATAATTTTTTCTAAAATTTTATAATAAAACGAATTCCTTGTACTTTGATATGAAATGCCTTACAGCTTCGACAAACCGATCAAACTCAGCTGGTGGGGTCTCGAGAATAAAGGCCATGAAGCCTCGACGGGCGAGCCAGAAGCCCTGGTCTAGCATCTCGTACCAGAACAAGTCCCTGAGCGCAGCTACCTCCTCAATGCTGTCGGCTCGAATGAAGTCACGGTTTCCGTCTACGGGGAAGTGGACGGTCATGAGAGTACCTACACCTGTAAAGCAGACTCGGGTCCCTTTGGCAGCCTCATTGAGCCTCCGTCTCAGATCCTCCCCAGTATCGGTGAACGCCTGAGCACGCTCAGGAGTATATATCTCTGTGAGGCCGACGTAGCCTGTGCGAGTGACAAGTGTGTTGTTGTTGAATGTACCTGAGTGGGAAACCGACCCCGGCGATCGTGGATCGAAAATAGCCATGATGTCCTCTCTACCGCCAAAGGCGCCAAATGCTAAACCGCCACCCAAGTACTTTCCGAGAGTCTTTAGGTCGGGCTTTAGCCCGCGAAGATGTGCAAGACCGTTTGTTGACATCCTTGAAGTCATGACCTCGTCGAGAATGAAGATAATGCCAGCCTACAAATTGAATCAGTGTCCGACTTATACAGTTAGGAAGGCCAAACTTGACCAACTTACATCCTTTGCAGCCTTCTGTACCCCGTGGAGGAATTCGGGCGTCCCAGCTATACTGCCAGCGGCACCTTGCATACCTTCCATAATCACAGCGGCTACGCCCTCCCCTCGTATGGCTTCTTGAGCACCCTCTAGATCGTTGTACTTGACAACAACCCAGTCCTCGATATCCACGTTGTTGGCAGCTGGCTTATCCCCGGAGAAGGTCAGGACACCGCCATGATATCCGTTGCTGAAGGCCACAACCTTTTTCTTCCCGGTAAAGAGCTTTGCAGCTGCTAGGGCATGCAAGTTGGCCTCGGTACCCGAGTTGGCGAGGCGTACTCTCTCAAGATGAAAGCGGTCACACAGTTGGCGTGCGAAGAGCTTCTCCTGCGAAGTCGTACCGCCAATGTTTAAGCCAGAGCCGTGGATTGTCTTCTCGATAGCTCCGATAATCTTGTCGTTGGAGTGGCCATATAAAGCTGCAGAGAACTCCCCGATTAGGTCAGTGTAACTGCAGCCAGTTAGTCGCCTTTCTTTCCATGAAGAATGGATGTGTTGGGACCGGCCTACACCCTTCCGTCCTCTGAGGTGACCTGATACCCTTTGCCTGATTTGATGCACAGTGGGAAAGGGTCTGTATGAAGAACAGTCCGGGTGTTTCCACCGGGCAGACTGGCCAAAGCCTCTTCATGGAGAGCCTTGGATACTTGGTTCTGTTCTATGTATTTGGATATGGCGTCCTGCAGCTTGCGGGCCAGACGCTCGGCTGATGTATCTGCCATCTTGTTACGCCGAAATTAGGGAGAAGATAGTGGTCAGATCGCGATGAGATATGGAGTTGGAGACAATATGTTTTATTGGATGGGCCAATCGCTGAGATAATCTGCTGTTAACCAGTGCCCGCTGGTTGGTATATAGACATGGAGCTCAGCAGGTCCGAGTCCTGCCCCGGTGATCGGAGTGCAACAGCATGTGGCAGGTGGGTGGCATATACAGTGGCACACTGGAACGTTACACTTAGCTTTTCCAAACAGATTTGAGTAGCATTTTTCGATGGACATTGAGCAAAATAATTGGTACAAAATATATTCAACAGAAATACCCACTTTCCCCTTGTTGTTTATTGTATTTGAGATCCTACTTGAATTCGCGGCGGTCTTGTCTTCCATGATGCCCACTCGAGTGCTTATCTTCTTATCAGTTCATCGACCCACCCTGGAAAATAGAGGCGGTGAGGGAAATGTGGATTATCTTTGTGGCAGAATGGCAACCCCACATCAGACATGGGAATTTTCTGAATAATTTTTTGGGCGTCCAAGTTGCCTGTCGCTAATCCACCAAGCTGTGAAGACTGTGAGATCGGCCATTCTCGCCGCAGAAAATTCACAATGGCAGGAACAATTAATAACCCAAAGAGTAGGATTCAGCCAAGCGCAATGGCGCGACACATCAGAATGAGCTTTTGTTAACTTTTCCAACTTACAGAGCCCAAGTCCAAGCGAGGTACCACCCGCCTCCGCAATAAAATCCAAAAAGCGTCCGCGGCCAAGCAGAGGAAGGATCGCAAGCTCGCCAAGAAGAACCCAGAATGGAGGTCGAAGTTGAAGAAGGACCCTGGAATTCCCAACTTGTTCCCTTACAAGGAGAGGGTTCTTGAAGAGATCGAGCAACAGCGCTTGAGGAAGAAGGAAGAGGCTCAGCGAAGAAAAGAGATGGTCAAAGCTGCCCAGACTGGCGGCGAGCAGGATGCCGACGAGGGAATGGACAGGATCGTTACTGATGGCGGAGAAGAATATGTGGACGATGACGACGGCATGGATGAGGACATCGATGAGTCGAACCCCATGGCCGCCCTGCTTGCCAGCGCCAGGGCTGCGGCCGAGAATTATGATCGAAAGCTCGCCGATGACGATGCCATGGACGAGGATAGCGACAGCGATGAGTCGGTCAACGATGGCGAGCGAATGTCTATTGGCCAGGCCTCATCCCGGAAAACCTACGACAAGGTCTTCAAGCAGGTTGTAGAGGAGGCAGATGTCGTGCTCTACGTTCTGGATGCTCGTGACCCCGAAGGCACCCGCTCAAGAGATGTGGAACGAAGTGTCATGGCTGCCGCTTCTGGCGGAAAAAGACTGATACTAATTCTGAACAAATGTGATCTGGTCCCCCCGAAGGTTCTGCGCGACTGGCTCATCTACCTTCGCCGTTACTTCCCAACACTTCCTCTTCGAGCATCAAACCCTGCTCCAAATGCCCATACCTTCAATCACCGCGAGCTCACTGTGCAGAGCACGTCGGCTGACCTATTCAAGGCATTGAAGAGCTATGCCACGAGCCGCCAATTGAAGCGCGCAGTCTCTGTTGGTGTGATTGGATACCCCAATGTGGGCAAGAGTTCCGTCATCAACGCCTTGCTGGGACGACTGAGTGGAAAGGGCGGTGCTTCGAACAAGGCATGCCCTGCCGGAGCCGAGGCTGGTGTGACCACGAGCATACGCAAGGTCAAGATCGACAGCAAGCTGACTCTGCTTGACTCACCTGGTGTCGTCTTCCCCTCTTCCTCTTCCTCACACTCGGCTGGCCTTGTCTCTCTCAAGAACGCAACTGAAGCGCATGCTCACCTTGTCCTTCTCAACGCTGTGCCACCTAAGCAGATCGACGACCCAATCCCTGCCGTCAACCTCCTTATCCGCCGCCTTTCCGCCTCCCCCGACCTCTTGCAGAAGCTCAATGATGTCTATGACATCGCTGCTCTCCTCCCTAGCAAGGCTGACGGCGATATCACCAGCGACTTCCTTGTACAAGTGGCCCGCAAGCGCGGCCGCCTCGGAAGGGGAGGCATTCCCAACCTGAACGCTGCTGCCATGGCAGTCATCACCGACTGGCGTGACGGCCGTATCCAGGGATGGGTTGAGCCCCCCGTTCTTGCCGTCGACTCATCCAAGACGCAAGCGAAGGGTGAGATCAAGAACGCAGGCGAGGAGGAGGTCATGGCCGACCAGAAGCAGATTGTCACGGAGTGGGCCGCCGAGTTCAAGCTTGAGGGACTCTGGGGCGACAACGAGGCTGGCAAGGATGACGCCATGGAGCAGTAGTCGAAAAAGTTGCAGATTGGTTTTTTGCGCCATCTCGTGTTACGAACGAGTGGTTGTTTTTTATGATGAGGATTTTTCATATAACATGCTGGTATGGCGTTCATAGGCTTGGCTGGGAACAAAATATACAAATGAACTAGATTTTGGTAAAAAAAAACTCTTTATGCCTCTTTGTAAAGACTCTACCTATACTTGCAAGTGACATTACTCGGAACTTTTGCTAAACTTTCTATCAATTCCTGACTACTCCCCCCTTTTATGCGCTAATCAACTCCATCTTCACACCTCTCTTCCCTGTCGCCTCATCCTTGTGGTCGTGGACTCTAACCTTGACCTTTTGGAACAGCTCGACCTTGACCTCCCTGCTCCCCGACGTGGTCAGCGTGTACGACTCGGCGTCAAAGTCGCTCTCGGGCTCGGGCTCGGCCAGGTCCCTCAGCCGGATGAGGCCCTCGATGCCGAACCGCGGCACGAGGACGACGAAGCCGTTGCTGAAGATCTTCATGACGAAGGCGTCCTCCTCGGCGACCTTGCCCTTGAGGGCCTGGCCGACGTAGTACGCGATGGAGGCGCGGCCGGCCATCTGCGCGTTGCGGTGGCGGACGTTGATGTTCTTGCACACGGCCTCGAGGCGGCCCCGGCTGCGGACGGACGGGTGCACCGCCTCGTAGTCGATGGCGGCGGCGAGCTGGCGGTGGGCGAGGAGGTCGGCGTAGCGGCGGATGGGGGAGGTGAAGTGGGTGTAGATCTCCGAGGCGAGGCCGTAGTGGCGGAACTCGGGGTACGCCTGGGTCCCTGAGCAGAAGTACTCGGCGCTCATCATGCAGCGGGTGGCCATGATGCGCACGAGGGTGTTGAAGAAGGGCTCGCCCGGCTTGACGCAGCGGTCCAGGGAGTCGGCGAGGGCCTTGCTCGAGTCGGTGCGGAGCTCCATGCCGCACTTGATGCGGAGCTGCTCAGAGAGCTCGTCGAAGTTTGTCTTGGGGGGGGCGCCGTGGCGGCGAAGGATGGCGGTCTGGGGGAACGCATCGTAGATCTTGGCGGCGACGCTGATGTTGGCGAACAGCATGAACTCCTCGACCAGGGAGTTTGTGTCGAGGAGCTGCTTCGTCTTGACGTCGATGGGGTCCGAGGTCTCGGATTCGGTCTGGACCTTGACTTCGGGGGACGACAGGCTGAGGGCGCCGGCGTCCATGCGCTTCTGCTTGAGCTTCTTGGAGAGCATGAGCAGCATCCTCATGCCCTTGGTGAGGTCATCCTGCTGCGATTCATCATCTATTCTTATTTGTGCTTCCTCGTAGCTGAATGCCTCGCGGGACTTGATGACAGATTTGGTAAATCGTACATTGACGATGTCGGCGTTCTCGTTGAGTTCCCAAAGAACGGAAAAGGCATACCGTTCGACGTAAGGCTTGAGAGAGCAGAGATTTGTTCCGAGCAGCGGGGGAAGCATGTCGATACGCTTATCAACAAGGTAAACTGTTGTGCCTCGAATGCTTGCTTCAGTGTCCATGGCATTGGCCGGCCTCACAAAGTTGGAGACATCCGCAATGTGAACACCAACTTGGAAGTTTCCATTCGGAAGCTTCTGTGCATGCAACGCGTCGTCAATATCCTGGCAACCAACAGGATCGATACTGCAAATGAGAAGATCACGGAGATCCTCACGGTCTCTCCAACCTGGGTCTTCGGTGCTGGCTGGCACCTTCCAGTCGTGGCCTTCCTTGGGCAGACAATCAAGAACTGTCTTGGGGAACGGTCGATATTGGACATCCCATTCCAGCAAAAGAGCCTCGGTTTCGGCAGCCTTGGTTTCCAGCTCTCCCAGGGAGCGGACAAAGTGGCCGACGGGGTGTCTTGAATCTCTCTCCCAGGCGTCGATGGTGACGAGCAGCCGTTTCCCAAGTAGCTCTGAGGTCTGGCGTGTACGTAGCCGGATCTTGGGGATCTTCTTGTCCATTGGGATGAGGAAGACGTTGTCTTGCTTACGCCCCTGAGTTGTTGCCCTGCTTGCCGAAGAGGGGTCAATGTGTCCAACATACTGGCGCCAGTTGCGCCTTACCACACCAACGACCTTGGCTGTTGGCTGTGGTCGACCTTCGGAGGAGCCCTTCTGCGTCTTCTTGACCTCATCCTGGAGAGCCTTGCGCTCCTTTTCTGACACTAAGTCTTGGCTACCCTCAGCATCGGCGTTTTCATTCTTTGTGATAGCTTCCTCCTCAATAATCTTGGTAGAAGGTTCCTTCCACTGGTCTTGTGGGAGGACCTCGACGACAACAACATCGCCGTCGATAGCTCGGTTGATATTCTCGCGGCCAAGAATCAGTAAAGGCTTTGGGAATGCAGGAACTTTGATGGAGCCCTCCAAGTAGTTGTATGGAGACACGCTGAATATGCCTTGATGCATCAATCCGGCCTTGACTCCCGTCATCATCTTGGACACGGAAAAGTGCTCGGGGTACAGCATCTGGCCCTGCTTCTGGAAACCCCCTGAGCTCTCGACCTCGGCAACCATGTCCAGGAGACGATCGCCATCCTCCAATGTGCTGACGTACTCGCGTAGAGTCGATCCGTTTAGTCCGTCCTCCTTGGCCTTGTGAAGGTTCTCCTTGTCGTTGCTGAGCATCACAACGGCAGGTATCGACTTGGTCTTTGTCTGAGCCAGATGCTCGGCGTACCACTTGACAGCCTTGCGAACAGCACGATCATTACGATCGTTGACGGTCTCATTATGACCCCGCTGAACATAGGTTTCTTGCCGAAAATCGTTGAAGAAGACATAGAATCGCTTGTCCTCGCTCTTGGTCAAACCTACAAGCCGGTTGTACAGAGGTAGAGACCTGTTGCGCAGCTCTTCCAGGACAGTCTGCAGAATGATGACATCGTAAAACGCAGACGTCTGTTCAAAAAGATCCATTGCGTTGAGAACAGCGTTTGTGTCTGGCACCAGGTAGTGTCCCTGGGGGAAAGCCTTGGTCCCGGCTGGCTTCTCTGACAGCACAAATGGCTGGGCTGGGCGGAGGTTAGAGTCGAGTAACAGGTAAAGGGAAGTTCAGCTATTGGGGACTCACCTTCTTGGGCGGCATTCCTAGGCGCGTCCGCAAGACAAGCCTTGCAGAGCTTGGAGGAGCATGGGATATCGGTTCTGAGATAGACTTCTCTCACAATTTTCTGGACCTTGCCACTTCGGGTTGACCGCACGTAGGTTTTGTTGGAGATGTTTGACGCGAAAACATCGCTATCAACAGATCTTTTAAGGCTCGTCATTTTAATTACTGTGTTTTGGGCCGCACGCCTCCTCCAGGTTTGGATATGTGAAGAAGCTTGTGGTGGATGAAAGTTCGATGCTTGATTTCCAACCTCGCCTATCGATAAGCAATATCCTCCCACTACCGTAATTGGTCAAAACGAGCCTCAAGTTCCACTTTTCTCAAATGGGTGTCAGAACAACAGCGACTGCAAAGTGTTTATCTCATGGAAGTTTCCAGTACAAGCTACAATATTGGTAGACAATAGTGAGTAATAATCAGAGAATAAATTATTGAGTAATTTTTAGGGAACATTGTTTGCTTATTATTGTACAATAGGTCTGTCGAGTTGACTGCACTTGATTCTGATTTCTCAATAATCCCTGCGACTTTCTCCACACGTACACCTCACAGGCGGGTTCAAGCGACTATGTCTGTTACTGGCCCTACAACTATTTCATTGATCGAATCCGAGGAGCTGCCTTTGGTCAAATTCAAGACGGCTCGGCTTCTTACTCAAACTATTGATGCGACAGAAGGAGATGTGCTCTACGTGCAAGGTAAAGAAAATCAAAACAAACAGTTAGACTTAGCATCAGACTAACATCCAAGGATATTTCTTAGATGTAACTCCACAAGTATATGATATTCTTGACAAGTATAGAGAGTCAAAAGGACGGAAGTATCGATTTAGGCGATTTTACCCAGAACAGTCCCTGCTCATTATCATCATTCCAACCGAGTGTCTTGAATATATGCACAGAGAACTGAACTATCAGATAAGGCGACGAATCGATGATATGGGGCTTGGATGGCTTCCATGCGGTGGTGCAACATACAAGCGGCAACCTGGCGGAGCAGCTGGGGAGGGCGATTCGAGTGGACGCCCGTGTGAGCCACAGGATCGAGCCTGGCCCACGCTTGTCATTGAAGCTGGATACTCGCAGTCACTTGAAGCCTTGAGGCGAGAGCTGAAGTGGTGGTTCAGCGAGTCAAATCACAAGGTCAAAGTAGTCCTTCTTGTCAAGATACACCCTCCGTCACGGCAAGAGATAACTATCGAAATGTGGCGAGAACGTCTACCTGAGCGACGTTCCGGCCCAATGACTCTTCGGGCTTTAGCGGACAACTCTGGTCTATCGCCGCATCTTCAACAAACAATTAACATCACAAGGGTCTCGGATGCAGATCCGCTCCTTGCTGAATCCTATCGTGTCACCGGGGGTGCACTGCGCCTGGAATTTGCTGATCTATTTGATCGCCAGCCACGGGAAGGGGAAGGGGAAGGGGAAGGGGAAGGAGATATCATCATTCAGGTCGAGGGTTTGCGAAGTATTGCTGCTATTGTTGGGCATGCCCGCCACTATTAGCTGTGATTCTCTGCTCTGACTCTGGAGCAGACGGCACATCATGATGCTCAATGGTCTGGTACTCACTCTACGCTGCCAAGTGACTGACATAAAACATGGCACACCCAGAACCTCCAATGTTGAATTTCAACACAATATCAACATAATATCATAATTAGTAATGAATGTAATATCAAGCTCAATATTATAGTATAATAATCTGTAATTTTCTTATTATTGTGTTTGGTATTATCGATAAAGAAATAAGGTCCCTGACTTGCGTGAATAGAGCTTTGGTATGGAATGTTTACGTCAGGCGCTTGGTTGTTCAAAGATGTTTTGATATCTGATTCTGATCAAGTTTTTTTTGGGCGACGACGAAGTACCCATTGATGCATGCCTTTTTCGATTGAGTCATACCAACTGACACGGATGATTTTCACTCGCCGCCATTTGGTATGCTGATGCATCAACTCCTCACCGACCCTTCCACTCTTTGTCTTGAAACAGGCTTGTTGACGGAACCCAAGTACGTCAATGCGCATTAGATCGAGATGCTTAGGCCGAATGGTCTGGCCGGCCTCAGTGCTACTGTCTCGAAGAGGGGGTTCCTTTAGGAAACAAGGACATCCCTTGGGCCATTGTATGGCCGAGGCTCGGCGATCACATTTCACATCAATAACCCCGTCCAGGAGTCCCTCGGTCTGACTGGGTTTGGTTCTGGGTTGGCACAACTTTGCACGAAGCATGCACCGAGTTTCTGTTTTCAGCTGCGGGCATGCTGTGACTGCGTGGTGCGAAACCAGCGCTTCGATCCAGATGCCAAACGGAACTCCTCCGTGTGTAAAAGAATGGTCACAAGTGGCGCCGAGATCCTGTCAGGATCTTATCATCCATCCGTCATGCGTCAACAGCCAAGGTGTCACTTTTGGCTTTTGGGTATATGCCCAAGGCTTACATGCAGCTTACAAGGTAGTTTCATTCGTAGATGTGAAGAGAGTTCAGTACGGCAGCACGAGAACTTGCCAACTGACCGCATCCAAGGGGCCAGTTGCCCAGTACCATAAAGTGCTACCTCACCAGGTCAAGGGCGAAGGGAAATAAGGACAATTGTCACATCACCATTCGATCCAAAAAAGCCCTGGGACGTACGATTTGAGTAACCAAAAGCCCCCAAAACCTCTTGCGCCATTGGCGGGTATTGCCGTCGAGTTTTCTCATCTGACACGCCGGAGGGCGGCCGCGAATGTGATTTGATGCGGTGGGTTTTCTTTGACAAGCCCGTCAGCAAAAGATTATCACCTTCTCCTCTTTGACATGGCCCGTTGCAGTGCTAGGGAGTTTTTGTGGTATACCCGTGTTCGATAGTGGTTAGTATATTATCATTTCTCACTTGGACTCTTTCATTGCCATCACCGAGACGGCCTACGGAATGTAGTGGGAGAGAGACCGGATGTTCGGCGAAGCTCTGGGAGTTTTGGCCCCAACGTAGCACCTATCACACACAAATACATACGCCAGCCGATAATCAGAGAGCAAGTGCCATAAGCGATTTGCAAGCAACGTGTCTTGGGAAAGGCGGTGCTTCCATACATACGGACCCGTGTGTATCTGTAGAGCGAAACGTATGTACATGCAGAGTACATCCACTGCTAACGGGCATGGAATGGGGCATGGCTCACATCCTTGGAAGAAGCACCCTTGGTCAAGGTGGTCGGCGGGGTCAGTCGACTCCTGATTCGAAGGGCTCGGGGCGGGTCCTGGTCGACCTCATGACCCATGCTCTTGCAGAAGCCAAACAAGCAAGGTGAAGATCAGCATGCGATCAGTCACTCAGCAGACGGGGGGGGGGGGAACCAGGGCAGGGGGGCTTTGGCCAAAAAGTCCAACTTGGACACCATCTCCCCTTTGTTCCCGACCCTTGCCGCAGCATGGGCATCCTCCATTTCAGCCGGGGAGGGAGTTGGTCACCCTCACTTTCTTCCTCGCGTCCCGACTAACGCCCCCCTCCCTTCCCTTCCCTTCCCACGAGATCAGTGCGTCTAGTTTCATCAATGAAACAATAATGGGATGGGACCCTGATTACCCCAGAAGATCGGTGCGCATGGTAGGCAAGTCCTCGGCTCCTAGACTTATGGAGGGAGGGTACAGTGTGTGTGTGTGTGTGACCAAGCCATCCCTGGAAAGCGCACATACAACATGCACGAATCTCTCCCAAGCAATAAGATCTACAGACGAGGCGGAGCCTTCTCGTCCAAGTTGTTAGAAGAACTTGATAGATAATCACGGCTGCGCGCATACATCGTTTCCCCAGCCTCGGTAGCCTAATGTGACGTTGTTTACGGCACCCAATCACGTAGCCAGTTACAGCTGATTGTATCTTGTCCAATTTCATGCGCCATCAAGAGCCCATTCTCCAAAAGCTCGCTGGAACGCGGAAGCGTCTCCGCGCTCGAGCATTTCCACGCGCAGCGTCTCAGCCTGGTGGCGCTCTGGGCTCCCGGAAGGGAAGTCCAATCAAAAGCGCTGGAATGTGATCAGGCATCAGGATTTCTTGTTTTGACTGCGGTCGACATCAAACTGACCTGTCGGCCGCACCATCCTTTGACCTTTGTTTCCTGAATCCGCCGAGACTTTCCGAGGGAGAGAGAGAAGGATCCAAAGACTTGCGATGGCGAAACCCAAGCACGGGGGTGGAAGGAGTCATATTCTCATGTGATAGCTATCTGCAACGTCTCTTTTGCTTTGAAGCGTCTATAGAAGAAAGAAAATAGATACTATCGACGATTTGCTGATCCGGCCCCACGGCGCTTTCTCAACTGGCACGTGAAACTCCAACCCCCGCCAAGGACGACCCTGTTGCATGAAATGAAGATAGATCTTGTACATGCATTCACCTCTTGCTCTATGCTTATGTGGGTTGGGTGCATGTATATGCACCCAACGGAGGGTGCGACGGTGGCTGTCTGGGCCACGCGGGTCCGCCACTTTCGAGAGCTCCCAAGAGAAATACCAACAAGCATGCGCGAACGAATGGAGGGGAGGCAGGGCCTAGCTGCAGGCCTACATGCAGCGCGGCCAACAACGGCGGCGGCTACTTGAAGTGTACCTACATGGAAGTTAAGGTAGGGATGCATTGTACATAGGCCCGGCCGGGCGGCCCATGTCTGTGCGACGTGACAGAAAAAAGAAAGGAATACAACGATTTAGGAGCCAGGAAGGGACGGCACCTACCTGCGCGTAAATGGCGGCAGGGGCCCTCTGGTGGCGATGGGAAACAACGGCTGTCGATGGAGGGGAGGGAGAGAGAGGGGGAGGCGAGTGAACGCGTGATTGTCCATGTGACCCCAAGAGCCGGCGGCAGAGCGCGCGCAATGGCTATCAAGGCTAAGGGAATCATGATGCTGATACACGAGTTACGAGATAGTCCAAGTGCTAGCTCGCGGGCGTGCATAGACGTGTTAGGGACAGGGCTCGGGGTGTGTAGATGAGCGACACCCGAAATGAGTATCAATATTGATTATGTGTTTATTAGTATGTAGGATGCCTGGGCTCAGTTTACGTACGCTCCATGTGTTATACGTACAGAATCATCAACCCAAGTGTGACATGCATAGGTATCTGACAAGGGGCGGGCTGTAAGCTGGAGGAAAGGTATTTCGGCTAGATGGACAGTGCCCTGGCTCGTGCTCGGTTCCGGGAGTATGACTTCTTTCGTGGAGCTGTCCTGGTCTCTGATCAGTACCCCCAGGCTACATATGCACATTCTGAAGCTGGAAATAGAATGAGGCACGGGCAGATAGGCGGTCCTCTCAGTCGAAGCCGCCCCAGTTGTTCTGATGGAATCGAAAACATGCCTTTCTATATACGGTTTGCCACTGGATGATAACTCACCTATATGATGCTCTGATATGATATGGCATGCTCTAAATAGGTATCCACGTTTTGTCTATCCACAATGGAAACACAGGGATCCTGGCGCAAGAATACGTCTCCATATTCTCAATAGAGTGAGGCACAGCGGTGCTGGGTGAAGTGTTGGTATCTGCCGTCAGATAAACCGGCGGATAGATAGACAGCCGCTTGGTTTTAGAGCCACCCGTGTGCGTAAGAAAAGGACCGGCTGGCTAGACCGGAAGGCTCATTTCAACAGGGAGCAGTAGATTATTACTGGTCGTCTCGGTGTGAGCGCGTTTGCTCAATCGGGGCGGTTCTGCGTGCCAATAGAACAAGGATAGAACGGCCCGGTCGGTGGTATTGTCACGAGGATGGTATGCTGCTTGACATGCTTTCTCCCCGGACCCAAGCGAGCGGTGCATCGAGGAGTAGTGGATGGGTAAGCAGGCCAGCATCATCATGTGCGTCTGGCTAGCTAGGTTTATCTCCATGTCGTCCTATCTCCAGCCAGTTCGATTTGGACTTCTGGGCCAGCTCAGATGCACCTGATTGATTTGGAACAAGGAATGGAGGCCCCGACCATTCAATGTCTCAGTTATCAGACCAACCAAGAGTGGCGGGATGTCATCGGACGCGGCACGCCATCGCCCATAGCCCGATGCGTAAGGAGGCGAAAACCGATCCTGTACGGTATCAGTCACGGATTAATAATTACAATTACTGGCCGCGACTGCTGTTGAGGCTCGCGAAGCCAGAATGCAGCGAAATACTATGGAGAATCAACGGACACTCTCGGCGACACTGCCCAACTCTGTACGGAGGAGACGGACCTGAATGAGATCCCTGACAGGCGCGCGCGCTAATATTGGAATTCAGCCAGCCGTCGAGAGGTTTCCCGCAATGGGATCTGTCTGGGGTGGATGGTGTGGATGAATCAACGAGCCCTGGTTCCTCATATGCATCTCGTTTCGTCCGTCAGCTCGACCTGACCGACGGGTGATAAGGTCTCTATCGCGTGCAACGGCATGTACGCCAAGCATCCTAGTCGAGGATGCTGCTAATATGATGTATCCGCAGTATCACATCACCATTTCCACGCTGGGTGGCGCGACAGGCCTGGGCAGGGATGGAGGAACCCCACATGGAACCACCGGACATTTTTGATATACGGGCAGGCAGGGAAATGGACTTTCACGCCGTTGATGCGACGTCGAGAGTGAGCAGCGCAGGTCAATGTGACAAAAAGTCTCCGTCCCTGCCGGTCCCCCAGTTGGACATATGTGTCCTTGCTTTTTCGTGCTTATGAGACATGGCTCTGCTCACGTCCCAACAACCCGGGCACGGAACCTGCAGGCCGTTGAGTTTTGGTAGCTTTGGTGGCTGACGGCGAACTGGGGATAATCATCACTAGCAATGTGGGTTAAAGTGGTCTCCCGCACCTCACTCACGCATTACTCTGTCAGTGTGGCCTGCTCGAGAGTGGATTCCCTGCGCCGGCGCCATTCGCTAGCTCCTGGAGATGGGAAATGCCTTTTGATCCTGGCCACACATGGCCGACATGGGACTCTCGAGTTTCGCATTTGCCCAAGCGACTGCTAGTTCCTGGTGCTAGAATGCGGCTGATGGCCAATGATCGGGCACAACAGGTCCAAGAGCCTTGGCGTATCCCCTGTATTCATCGTGTACGATACACGTATTCAAGGCTGGCAAACCGAGCAAGGCATCCAATAACTACCTTGCCTGACACTTACACCGACTTGCTTCCTGCGAGCTCCGTCGGTATGGTTCTGGTAAGCGACGCCGCATTATCGAACTGGTGGGGGCAATTCTTGATCTCGTGCTTCAATACGGCTATAGCGCCTAACTTGGTTCAGATAAGCTTGCTTGGCGCCGCACGACAAGTATTGCTCGGAGTCACTTATCTCACCGGCTTGGTGCGAGAGAAAGGGAAAGGGTGTGCGTAGTCCATGTGTGTGCCTGTATTTCGATATGGCCTTGTAATATGTGCCTCTCGCCGTCCCATGGCATTCGTGCGTAAATTTAGGTCCTCTCGGGCAAGACCCTGGCCCGGAACAAGATGCGATTGAGGAACAGGATCGAAGTTTGGTAGAAGCCGCCGCTATACTCAGCCTTGGCGCGGTGAAACATGATGTGAGGGCGGCACGGCGACAGGATGATTGAGATGCAGGCAAGCCGGGCGACCGAAGGCATTCGTACCTCCCTTATTCAGACAGCCCGGCTACTCTAATCAGAGAGCTCCCTACTTCTCCCAACGGGCTTCCTGATGCAGTAGACAGGTGGAAACCGATGAATGCTTGGTGCTGCAACTACCCGTAGGTCGGTATACGGGACAACCTCAAATTCGTTGACACTGGATAATTTACCAGTGCCTTTCCAGGACAGGGTGCCATGGGCTGAACCTGAATGCCTGCAAACCTGCAGACTGCATGCCTCTGGTCAGAGGGTACATGCAGCTACATCCGCCCTCATGTGCGATGATGTAAGTCACAGTCATCCCAAAGTCGGCTGTGGCCCTTGAGTAGGGCGCAAGTGTCCAATCAGCACGGCTGCGCCACATGCCTCCCGTCATTGACACCTCATAATTCGCCTGTGCGACGCGAGGGGGCAGGCAAAGAACTCTGTTCTTGCTCGAGTCACTGTGCGAGCGTTCAGGTCGCACTTGCAAGGGGGTTTAGCTTTTTATTTCTCCGCTGTCTTACCTCGCGGCTTACTGCGCACGAAGCGAACGGTGAACGGCCGGCCGGGTGCCAAAGGCAAAGTTCAGGTCTCATCGGTCGTGGACGACACCCCATCAGCGGAGGCTCCCCTCCTGTCGCTGGATGGTGAATACATAGTATGGCAAAAAGCAAGCCGTCGAGCTGATGAGGGACCGAGGTTTGTGAGTTAGACGCCTCACCTGCTCGAAGCAGTATAATAGATCTCTGATCAAGGATAGTAGCACTCACTAGCATGTGGATAGCGGCTTTCGCACGTCGTGTCCTTGGATAGGGTTTGTGGGCGACAAGCGGCACTAGGAGACTAGCAGCCAGCATCACAGGTCGTGGAGCGGTCCCCGGCCAGTGTGAATCAAGTAAAGTAGCCCAGCTTAGTCTTGGACCTTGGGAGCCGGTTCAACGATCTGCTCGATTCGGGAGCAAATGGCCCTCTCTGGCCGGCGGCGCTGTCAGCAGCATCGGCGGGTGCCCACTCGCACTCTCGCACGGACGTGTGTTAATTACGGGACCGACTTACTTGGGACTTGGGACTTGGGGCTGACTTGCATGTGCAGCAAGAATGCAGCCCATTTGGACGCAATGCATGCAGGCACGCAGGCCAGGCCATACACATGGATGGACTTGATCCGCTGCTGCTGAGCACAGGGATGGGCGCTCCCCCTGCGCTCTGACAGCACCGACTGATCTGGAGCGCTCAATCTCGAGAGGGGAGAGTTGCGAGCGATATGCACCCCCCAGCTGCAGGCTATTGCAGCATCGGCATGGATGGATGCCTTTCTCCGCTGGCATCTCCTCTCGCTTATCCGTATGCGTCGACGGGCCCCACAAAACCTCGGACAAGGACCCTCTTTCCTGTTTCTGGCGCCTTGTGCATGACGCTAATCAAGCACGAGAGGGCAGTAGGTCGAACTTGGGGCAGCATCGTTCCTGCCTGTGCACCGGGCCTGCGTTCATGGAGGGTCATCATATCGTCCACACCCCTCCGCGCCTTCCCCTCCCCCAGCTCGCCAACCATCCATCCACCCATCGATGCCGCCAAAGACCCAGGCCTGCGCTGCGGGATTCAAAATAGCAATCAAGAGCCAGACGAACTGCAGAGTGCAGCATTTTGGCTTTCCACCTTGTTTATCTTGCCTGCCCAGCGCATCTAGTCTGCGAACGGCCTTGTCGCCCGCCTCCATCGTCATCCAGCCTCCATCTTGTAAGTCAGCCGTCCTCTCTCCCAGCCCAGCCAGACCACCGCAAGCGACACAGAAAACCCAATCCCATCCCATCTAGGTATACCTTTCGATACCTACCTCCCTAAGCAAGCAAGCGCATGTTTTGTTCAGCTCTGTCTAACCTCACTGGGCACCTACTAATAGTGGGATTCCCGTCCCTCTCAACCTCTCTGCACCCTGCCGGCGCCTTGGCTACAGGCGTCCCAGCTCCCAGGCCCGTCCCACCCCAAATCTACCTCGCAGGTACAATCGCCTCCAACACCACCATTCCACTCCTTCCGTGGCCCTACTGCCCATCACCTACACCTAGCCCAACCTTACCTTGCCTTTCCATTTACCGTTCAACCCACCACCCGCAACGCCTTCCTCCTCCTCCACCAACACCACCACCACCACCACCCTTACCATCGCTGCCACCCATTAACTCGTGGCTCCATCCATACTTAGGCAAGGCTCAAAGGAGCTTCTGTTGTCGCACATCACACAGTCTGAGCCTCGCGCGAACGTTGCGCGACTGCTCGACCCAGAAAGACCTTTATTCCCCACACGTCGCCTGGATCGCATCGCATCGCATCGCATCGCAATCACATCTTCATCTGGTTGCGCTACCTCCCAGGCCGTTGCCGCACGCGCGCCTCCACCACCGACCGCCTACCACCAGTTCGGCACGCCCAGCACCATCATACACATTTCTGACTGGGTTCCCAAACCTCCCGTCGCCTTCATCCGCACCTCCTCTTCACGCGACGGCCACCTCTGCATCTGACCGTGTCGCATCGCATTCGTTGCGGTCCTGAGTGCTGCCACCACCAATCCTGTGCCTGTCCTCGCCGCCGTTGCACACGCCCACGGCCTACCGCCGGCCGACCAAAGACGGCGCAAACCTCATCCAAAAGGTAAAACCTCACCTCTTCAGTTATCTTCTTTTGTCCCCCGCCCTACCCTCTCTCTTGTCTTGCCTTTTCCCTTACCTGGCTGCGCTCCGTCTATGACATCCGCCAGTTCCGCCTCTCTCAATTGCCCCGCGCTACCAGTACTGGTGGTGGACCAGACTCTTCGCTGCTAGCCATGGCTGCTGGCGTGCTAAGCGACTTGGATTACACCGTCCACCTTTGCTTGGTATAATCTTGCTATCATTGCACTTCCGGCCACTCATCACGAACACGGACCTCTCTTTCTGATGATTAATTTTGCCGCCCGCCCCTCCCCCCCTTCCACCCCTCACATCGCTGCCTCACTCGAGCGGCCATCTGCTCGTTCCTTTTGGCTGGTTCGTTTCCAATAACCTTGTCCTGTCTCCCTCCCCCCTACATTCCATCCAGTCTTCCTTCAGGGCTCCGACACACCCTCCCCCTCCCCGTAAACCGCCCGTCCACATACATGCACGCTTAATCCTGCCCATCTGCACATCCTCTTTCCCCAGATCTCCACAGTCCAACTACCTCTCGACACGTCGCTTGCCCCAACATCGTTGCCGCTGGCTCGGGTCGTTCCTGTCTGTCATGTACAACGCGCGTCCACCTGGCGCCGATAGTGCGACAATCAACCCCGCGGCCCTCAGTTCCCCTGGTGAGTTCTTCTTTTCTTTTTCCCCGTTTTGTCTGATGAACCGTTGGTTGGAATGAACCCCATTGCCGGGCCACAACCCACCACACCCATCGCTCCCACCCACACCCATATTCATCTCTAGCACGAACGTTCAAATTCACGGACTTTGTGGGACCAAAATATTGCGACTCTCAAAAGAAGAAGAATATAATACGCGCTGCTTGTTTGTTTGTCCTGTGTTCTTTCGTGCTTTCTGAGTCGAGCCTGGCGCATTCATTGACACCTTGACCCCACGCGGCGGCCTGGCGCGCGCCGCGTGCTGCCGTTGCGATCCACCTATTTATTCCCTGCTCTTTTCCAAGCCCGCTACCAGACCTCAACTTTGACTCAGCTAATCTAATACGCCTTTGAAGGTTTAGCAAACTCGTCGCTTCGCGGCTACAAGCGCGGTCGCTCACCAACCTCTTACGCCTCGCCGCATCCCGGCGATGATGGTATGTCGTGGGCTGCTGCTTTCTGTGTCGCCGAGCAAGTTGCTTGGCCACATGAACACTCCCGTGAACGACTGATTCCCTCTCCCGGCCTTCATGACCTCACCTCCCTCGTGAAACATTGCGCAAACCAGATTACATTCACAAATTGCTCAATCCGCTTGGAACTACCAACTGACCACACACGCTGCATCTAGGTGAAGTTGAACGCTCCTCGAAACGCGCGACCTCGACAAAATTGAAGCACACCGGGACTCTTCCAACGACAGTTCCTGGCCAGGCGCCCGTGTCCACAATGCCTCAAACAGCCCCCCCTCCTCACACGCCGCAAACTCAAGATGCGAGCTTGCCATCGCAAACCACTCCAGCTTACCAAGCTTCCCCTGCACCCGCTGCAGCTCCGCCAAAGACCACCCCGACCAAGTCGACACTAAAGGCTCTGCCTACCGTAAGAGATCATACGACCGACCAATTGAATGAGACTGGCGACGAATATATCCCTCGTGAAATCGATGAATTTGGAGAGAAGAAGGTGATGCCGAATGGTCAACTCCTCGGAAATCGAATCTACCGATGTAGAACATTTTTGGTTCCCAACCGCGGCGACAAACTTTTCATGCTTGCTACAGAGTGCGCTCGGGTTCTAGGCTATCGCGACTCGTACCTCCTGTTCAACAAGAACAGGTCACTTTTCAAGATTATTGCAAGCCAGGCTGAAAAGGACGACCTTGTCCAGCAGGAAATCCTCCCGTTCTCGTATCGATCGAGGCAAATAGCCATTGTGACCGCGAGGTCCATGTTCCGTCAGTTCGGTAGTAGGGTTATCGAGAATGGACGACGTGTCCGCGACGACTACTGGGAACAGAAGGCCCGCAAACAAGGCTTCACGGAGGCTGATCTCGCTGGGGAGAAGCGACCTGGTGCTGCCAAAGCAAGAGAAGCCGCCGAAGCGCAGAACAACGTTCTCATGCCGAGCTCGCATACAGAGATTGTCTACAATCACAGCCCTGGCGCCTACCCCGGTCCACCTCAACCACCACTCCTTCAAGCAGGTATGATCGGAGCGCCACCTGGAAATTCCACAAGGATGCCTGGATTAACAATAGGATCAGATTTGAACGACAATAGGCCGCGCGATTACAGTGGAATTATCAAAGGTGGTCCTCGACAGGAAATTACCGGCCCTCCGTACCAAGACCAGACCCGGCCCTCGCCCCTCGGGGAGATTCACTCACAAGCTTCACATGCAGCCGAGTTCAACAGGAACGTCAATCAGCAACGGGAAATGCGAGGTGACTATCTTCAGAATGTTTGGCGCCGTCCTCATGAACAGCCGTCGTCCAACCTAAACCAACCCACCGACCCAGCCGTCCCGACAACGAGATCCACTAACTCACCTCATACGACTACCTCCGGAATCTCTCAGCCACCTGTTGTGTCGTCTCAGAGCCCACAGATGATGATGACGGCGGCGCCTTCTTACCCACAGACAATCCATGCCCAGGCAGGCCAGGCACCAATCCGAGGTAAGTCATCTTGATAGCTGTTCAAGCAGCGTATCTCATTGCTGAATTTCTTTTATAGCAGGGTCCTCAAGTAGCATCGGCCAAGCACCAAACTATAACTATCAGTCCGGCCAAAACATGTGGTCGCAAACCACACAGACTCCCCAACATAGTTATGGTAGCTACACAACACAAGCCCAGCCTCCCGCGCAGTCTCAGTCGCCAGCTCCTCACTTGCGACAGCCTGGCACCAGTCAGATGCAACCAGGGATGCAGTTTCCCGCAATGGGTGGCATGCAATATCCGGCCACAGGGGGGATGTACTCAGCAGAGCAAACACCCAGGCAATACTTACCACAGAGCACGCCTGCAAACCCCCAAGTCTCACAGTCATGGTCCGGTCAGCATTCGTCACCTCAGCAATGGTGGGGGGCACCACAACAGCAACAGTGAGACGCTGTCCCATGACTCATTTGCCTAGTTTTTCTTTTCAGTTGAATTTTGCTTCTGCGTTGGCTCTAATATCTTTACCCTTCCGTTGGCTCAGTAGCCTGCGTTGTTCCTGGATACCCAAGCATGCTAGTTGATGGTGAGGCTTATTTGCTTTCGGACCTGGGGTCCAATCTAGTAGCATTGGCAGGGATTGGATAGAGGAGTCGGGTTTGGGGAGCTCACTAGCCGCCTTGTTTGATTTGACGGTGGTTTGGCATTTGCTGCTCACTTATCTGATGGGATGGAGTTCTACACATGCGTACCACGTTCTCACGCACATGCACGTACATGAACTACTACCCTTTTTCACAATAGGCTTGACTCTGGGAGGAGGGCTTCGTTCTCATTGCTGTTCAGGAAGGATTCACATATGTTTTCCTCTTTCGGGTTTTGTTCTTCTCGGGTTTTCTCATACTCGGGTCTTCTCGCCGGTTATATACACGGGGGTTATGCACACTGCTTGGTCTCTCTTGCTTCTTCCTCTTCTTTTTTTTTTTCCTTTTTTTTTTTGATACCACTCGGTTTCTTGTCGATTTTTCAGCTTCAATTCGTTGGCTTCCACGGTGTGTTTGATCCCGTTGATTATTTGGTCTTGGTTGGCGGGACAAGCCACTATCATCAATTTTAGTGGCCCTCGCTCCTTACAGTCAAGGAATGGATAGTCACACCGTGGTTTATTCAGACTTGTTGATAGTTTTCACTCCTGAGCGCCGCAGCTTTTATTTTTCCGGGCTTACTATTTTGTTCCCCTCTCAGACTGGGTAGGGATAGGGGATACGAGAGGTCTTGTGCAGACTGATATGAACCATTCGGCGTCTATTGCAGCCGTCTTGATGTTTATTGCTTGGGGTCTCACTGGGTAACGAGTTGAGGCAAGGTGATACTTGAACGTTACATATGATTGGTGCTGGGTGGGATCTTATCTTGGGCTTTTGGGGTGGCTTTGGAGGTCTTTATGAGTATTTTTTAGTTAATAGTGGATTTCCTCATTCTTATCGAGTATCTATTTCTATCAATCAATCATTATCACTGCGAACTACTAGTGTTAAGACACATTGATAAAGTGACACTGAGCGTTGGCTTCCCATGATGTAACGGGAATTAGCAACCGTAGAACGATGGGGTAAATTAATTAGATCAGGACTATATTGTCGCGGTATACTAGCCAAGAGAGGTCATGCAGTTTCTTTTTGTGTCTATCGCCGTGCTTTCGTAGACAAGGGGGCGTATTCCTAGGTAGCTCGAGCCTAGCATTCGAAGCTGCCACTGAATCGTTAGAGCATCGATTTCGTATCAGCCTTAGTCGCTCTCGTCGCCGTCCAATGCCTCATCATGCTCCTCAACTCCGTTTCTTTCCTCAATGGCATCCTGCGTCTCATCTCCGCTCTCCTCAGCGCTGGCCCCGTCATCTTCCTCCACCTCCTCTTCCTGCTCCTCCTCGTCTTCATCCTGCAAATGCTCCTCGTCATCCTCAGTCTCGGCGTCATCATGCTCGTCCCCGGCGGCAGCCGCTGCGGGATCAATTCGAGCCTTCTTGGCGCGGGGCCCGGACGCGTCCGATGCGGCACCGAGGGTGGTGTCGGCCATCTCGACGTCGTCCCCTCCCGCCTTGGAGTCAGCGGCGGTGGAGAGCGTGGACGTGTCTCCCGCGTTTGAGGGCGCGCCGTCCTGCTTGGCGGCCTTGACCTTGTTACGGTAGGATGTGCGCTTCTCAGTCTGGATAGCGCTGAATTCTAAAGGTTTCGGAGGTTTTAGCGATCAAGATTTGTAAGAACCAAAGGGTTCAGTTAGGAGCATGGGGACGTACTGGCAAACTCGGCCTCTAGTCGCTCCTTGAGGAAACCGAACTCGGTGTCCTCGAGGGCCTTGAAGACGTCATTTGGTAATATGGTCTTCTTTCCGGCATTGACCGTGTGTTCGTTGGCACTGTGGTTGCAATGTTAGAACGGTTTATTTCTTTTCCTGTTGTCCCTCCGATCGGGATGAGACTTACTATGTTGCGAGGTAGTTGATGAAAACAGTAGTGCTTTTGCTCAAGGCAAGAATGGCATTGCCTTGGATCTGTGTGTTTGGGGGCAACACACCCTTGGCCAGCCTTGTGATGATGGATTTGGGGAGAGTAAGTTCCTTGAATTGGGATGTCAGTTGATGTGAATATTGGTGGCGCGGAGTTGGAGCGAAGCGCTTGCAGAGATATCAAATGAAGGATACCAGCATACCTCAATTGTAGTGGCATCCTTATGCTCTCCTTTTGGGTCCTTGTCCTTGTCCTTGTCCTTTTCTTTTTCTTTTTCCTTTTCCTTCTCCTTTGCTTCCTTATCCTTCTCTTGGTCTTTGTCTCCCTTCTTTTCTGTTACATCCGGGGCGTCCTGGGTCTGATTGGCCGTGGGTAATGATGCCGCCGGGAGCGAAGAAGAGCTAGGGGGGGCCGGAGCGATGTGCTGTGGGATGGCACCCTCCTTGAGGGCAAAGCGAGCGGTTGAGACATCGCTCTTACGACTTTCAGTGGACTTCCGTGGGGGCATGGTGAGAAGGAGGGAGGAGGCGGGAAGTGGTGGGGATTACAGGAGAGGGTGAAGGTTGTTGTTCACTCTGGGCTTATGGATGAACCCGGTGATGGGCGGGAGAGATGGAATTGGAGGAGATGGGAGTCACGCCAATGCATGCATGTGTATATGCATGCGACTGGCCGCGGGCGAGTGAGAGGGAGTGAAATTCTTGCAGGGAGGAGGCTGAGCAGCACGGGTGAGAGCCCAACTCAACTCATAGGAGATGGGAGGCCCAGGAGGAATGAGTATGCTGTCGAGGAGGTCACTGTGGCTGGTGAGGGCGCTGTGGCTCAATGGCTCAGTGGCAGCGGGAAGGAGAGGGTGAGGTTGAGGTCGGTCCTGCCCGAGACGAATGGATGGATGGTATACCTGAAATGGCAGGAACGCGTGTGGGTTCAATGGTTGAGGTGCTGGTAGTAGCCTTGCCCGGCCCAGACGCGTGCGCTGGCTGCACTGACCGCGTTAAGTGCCGGCCGCTAATCGGGCACCACCTCAGGCCAGCCAACGGCCCAACTCACCGGCTTACCAATTCCATTCATTTCCTGCTGTTGTTTATTCCAACTCCAGTTGCCTCCTGGCTCTCAATCACTTCACACATGAACAACTATATCCATAGACTCTTCTAACCAGCTCTTGATTGCAGATCTGGGTGCTCAATGGCGCCCCCATATATTGTCACAATCACCCAGACCTCCTAGCCCCTGGTCCTTGCAATTAACCAGCCAGAACATATGGGAATTGAAAACTAATAGAAAATTGTCATGAGATTATACTCTGAAAAGTTTAACAGGGATGGTATGTAATTCCAACAGCCAGTCACGCCTAACAAAATCCGTAGCAATATTCCGAGCAGCCTCTTGCAGAATCAGTTTGATGAATCTTACGCCTTCAAATCTGAGAATCCTCTGCTTTCATCTCAATTCTCCGCTGTTAGCTGTTTGAGCTAGCCGTGGACGCCCAGGCGGTCTGGATTGAACCGATGAGGCCGCAGTAGCACCTTCAACTTGCCTCATATTCAATCAAACCACATATATAGAGAGAGTTGCCAGGCCGCCGTACATACCTAACGATCACATCAATTAAATGCAGACCTTTAGTGGGAGGTTTGGGGAAAGGGTGGAATGCTCACTTGCCATTTTCCCCTTTGCTCCCCGCAGTTTCTTCCCAACAGCTACAGGAAGCTTAGGTGCTAAACAAGGATGAGCCCATCTCCAGCTTTCAACAGGAGCTCACTCCCTGCTCAATAACTCTTCGATTGTTCAATCCCCAAGTTATTACCATCTCTCGGGCATTAACTCTTCTTGGGCCCAGTTCCAGCTGTTGACGCCATCATCCCAATTGGAAAGCCGTCCGCGAAGAGCCACCAGGAGCCACCATCGGGAACTTGATGATTACAATCTCTGTTCACTTTGTATCCCATAGAAGGCTTTGAAATTAAATTGATTCACTATGGAAAAAAAAAATCGATGCTTCTCTTAGGCATGAACAGTCTCCTGGTAAGAAGAATACAGTACTTTGACACCTTCTCAGTATACTATCTTCGTCAGAGAGAGAATGACAATGGCCTTGAAACTCCGATGACGCAGGTAGCGAAATCCACTAGTAGCAGCGAAAAGTCTGGAAAAATTCTCTCGGCTACCGCTGTTTTCTGTGAAAGTGGTGGCGTATAACAGATGTATCCCGATCGCCGCCACTGAAACTCGAGCTCCTCCCCAGCGCTCATCCGTCGAAAAGTTTGCAAAAACTCTCCCTCATCGAATCCGGCAGAGGGAGATGTTCACTAAGCATGATAGGGAATGCAAGGTATATATAATATATTCTTATAGTTTATCTCATTTTCTTGTCTGTTCCTAACTAGCGTAAAACAATAAGTACATCGAACATCCGGAGCCCAGGACACATGTATATCTGGACTGTGTGCTTTATCATTCTTGAGTGCAAAAACCAGAACAAGGAAAAGAGTGTAAAGTCATGGCATATACATCATGACTTGTGTTGTTCGTCTTCTCAGGGGCGACGGCGCCACAGTATCATTCCGCTCGCTCATCATCGCCATCGTTATCATCATGTATCAATCTCCTCCGAATCGAGGAATCATGGGTATCTCCGTCAAAATGCATCAATCTAGGCTGCAAAAGAACCCAATAACTCAAACAAGGAAGAATGAAAAACAAAGAATAGGAAGTGACAAAACAAAAGAAGAGAAATTTTGGTGGTTGTGGAGAGGAGTGCTGCCACTGTTCGTTGCAAATATTTTGCAACATTGAACAACATGGCATCAGAACGCCGGCACTGGGAGGAGCCACGTGTGTGGATGGTTGCCCATGGTCTTTGTCTTTGAATCTTGTAAATCTTCCGATCTCTACCCTTTTCCCATGCCCCTTTTGTTGGCCTGTTTCAAAAAGCATTGACCAAGGCTTATTCAGCCCGGCGGCTATGCCCAGACAACGGGTCATGATGATGCCCATTTTGAGCTCTGAAACGAGTAGAAATCACCCGTACCCACCGTCCCGTCTCTTGCCGAGACGCCAGACATGGGTTTGAGGCACGCAGGAATAAGAAAAGAAACGCCGAGACGAGGAAACCCGCAATGTTTCCCACTTTGAGATGCAGATGTTACACTCTAACTTGGCTGTAACTCTTCTTTCTCCTTCAGGCCTCGTGAGACGGACAAGTGTGAAGCAGCACGCCACTGTGTTTGATCGTCTTTCTTCTAAAAATGAACAAAGCGGCCTGCTCAGCCTATGGCACGGCCGATCTCAGATCTATGGACCACGGGTTGCGGAGGTAGCCCAACGAGGGAGGTCTCTTCCAATGACATCCGAGGCTGGGTGGGACCGGTAGAGTACATCCTCTCGTGGCCTCTCTGGTTCCGCCGGGGAATGTTGTCGGCCGACTGGCGTGTTCGCAGTGGGTAGTCGTCTGCTTGCTCCTGTTGACCGTGCCAGCGTTCTCGCCCGAGACCAGAGTGGGCGCTGCGGTGTCGGTTATGCTGCGGGCGTACCACTGTAGCACCGTTGCTGTTGTGAAGCTTGCCGAGCCGCGACGCCTGGCGCTTCACCTGAGGGAGGTAGGCATCGTCACCCTGGACAGTGTCATCCGTAAGCCCCGGTCGGGAGTTGGGGGCCCGTGCTAACACAGGTGTCTGAGGGAGATCGACGCTTCTCTTATGGCCAAGCGACTTCGGCGAATGCTCACCAGACATCCTGGTCTGATATGAAGGTGGGACATTCTGGTAGACGATGAGACTCGGCGGCTTATGGGCAGAGCTCACAGAGCTGTTGTGGTGATGGTGCCCTGAGCTCCCATTGCTGTTGGTATGTTGGTGGGTCAAAGGTCTCGTGCCGTGCTCAACATCGGATTCCTTCTCGTCGTTCTTCTCGACACGCCAAGACTCGATCTCCTCGTCTGCGATGGGGGTGATGCCACGGTTGAAGATGCCTGATCTTCGCCTGCGAACATAGAAGCAGATGGCGCTGGCAAGAGCAATAATGAACACCCCCGGGATCGTGGTGGAGAGAACAATGGTCAACGTCTTTCCCGCCATGATCGCTATGCCATCCCTCGCTAAACTGAATCGTGAGAAATCGCCTGTTCCTATGACCGGACTTGTATCTCAGTCGTCGATACCCAAGTGCCCACCCAGATCCGAATCCAGTCGCTGGTCTTTGGGTATAAGCTCGACGGTCGAGATATGGTATTCGTAACAGTCCACCGGAACAGAACGACTGGCCGGGAGAAAGATAAGTCCTGTATCTTCCCCAATCGTATCGAGATGCTCGAATGAAGACCTAGGCCGCACCAGGCGATGAATCCAGTGCAACGATAGGATTGCCTACTAGTTCAAAGCTCTGTTAGCTCGCCTACAATCTTCACACTCCCACAACAGAAAAAGAAAAGTTCAGAAAAGAAGGGTGCCGGGCGGCAATGAAGGGGAATTTATATGAATGACCGGGGTCAAGACGGTGCAGGCTTCTAGAATGTCGGTGAATGGGAGATTATCCCATTTACAGGGTTTGAGGGTAAGCAGAATAATTAGTGAAATAAGTAAGTACCTTGACACCTCAATTAGATTGAATCACTAGACGACGTGACAGACTTTCTAACGATGAGAAAACGAGCGTAGATGAATCCCTCTCCAGTGAAGAAGAAGGGTAGGTAAAAGGTAGAAGAAGCTTGGGAAAGAGCAGAGATGTCAAGTTGTATCCTTGCTCTTCTTAACGGAAGTCCCAGCCGAAAAGGTGTAAGCTGGTAGCGCCAGGCCCAGGGAAGGCACGACCGACTGACGATGCTGAGAAATATCACCACAAACCCTCACACTCTCATGAGTCTGCCCCCCAGATGTGAATAAGGGGAGTGGGGTGAGGGAGGAAAAAGGAAGCAGGATGGGATGGATGGCGATCAGGGAAGTTAATGAAGGCCGGCAGAAGCGGAGGTCAAGGCCAGCCAGACTAGGAGGGGAGGGGGAAGGGTATATAGGTGATCGAAGCCATCTTAGTTCCTATCTCGGCTCACACACGCAGATAGACCTTGGCTCCCTGGTGGAGTTTTCCAAAGCGTGGCCCGGCCGGGCCTGCACCTCCAGAACATGATGCATACGAACATCCACACCCTGCTACGTGCATGCATACTATGTACTTGCATGGGGGTTGGGGGGAGGGTGAGGGGCTGAGGGTCCGTCACCTACCAAGATGGGCCAGGGACGTTACTAGCAGCTCTCTCCAGTCCACTTTGCCGTCGATGTGTGTGTTGGTACCTGGCTGGCCAGTGTTAGCGGGCTGCAGGTTCGTACATGCAGACTATCGTTGCGTGCGCTGGACATGCGTCTGCCATGGCGCGCCGCTCAACCCAGCAAGTGCACAGGCGCGACATGGAGCAGTCTAAACTTACCTACCCATCGCTACTAGGGGGCGTGGGCGGATGCGGAGGTGAGACGAGACACACATGTGAGCGAGCGAGAGAGTCTTGATAGTGCTATGTGCTACGGAGAGGGTGGTGGCTTGACTTGCAAGGGGGCCATCAGATGGCAGCAGCAGCACCGCCATTCGCCTCCGATATATCTCCATGTGAGCAGACGGAGAAGCGCCAATTGCGAAATTGCCAAGCTCAGAATGTCTGATCTTTCGGGCCTGCCAGGGGGGTGGGGAGCGTGTGGGCAGCAGCGTAGCAGCGTGTGTGTATGTATGATCGAGACAGACAGCTGCTCACCCACACCACACGGCCCAAAGGTGAGTGAACGGCGAAACGCAGGGAGGCAGGAGAAACGGAGAGCTGACCGGGACGTGATGGATTCCAACGAGAGCAACCCACCTGATTGGCCGACTTGTACAGTTGTTCACCGTCGACGTGGAATGTCACAGCGTTCTCGAAGCGGGGAGGCCGCAGGGACAGGAGTGAATTGGAGCCGATCAGCATCAACGAGAGAGCTGGTCCTCCTCCAACCACGATTTGATCACTGATCGAGAAAATTGAATTGGTTCATTGACCAGACGTGATGGCTTCTAAAACAGCCCTGGCCGACCTGCTAGGCCGAATGGTGAGTAGCGCGGGGGCCAAGCTCACTACAGAACCTACCTAACGACGCTCCCTACAGCAGCTATCGCTACAGGGAGTCTGGGTGGCGGCACCAGCCCAGAACTGGCCCGGCCCCTGCCCTCCCCCATCGTTTCTGGTACCTGGTGCCTGCCCAGAAGGACCGGGACCCCGAGGTCACAAGGCGGTCACGGACTTTTTCTTTTCTTCTCACGCTCGGCGCCGCTGCTCCAGCAGGGGTGGGGTTTCGATCGTTGGAGCCCATCACCGACTGAGGTCTGATGAATGGCCAGGAGCTGTCCACGGCAGCATCTGCCTGTGATCCTTATTTTCAGAATGCTGACAGGAACAGCCTCTCAATTGGCTTCTCCTGCTCAGCCCAACAACAACACATAGCGATGCCCGACCCGGTCATCTCGGGCAGATTCAATAGCTCTTCCAAGGACAAAGAGGCTGGGAGGCGACCGAATCCCTCCCTGCCACGCCACTCAAGCATCCGGGATGCCAGAGAGGCACGAACTACGGAAGTACTACAACCACTTAGCAGCAAGCCTCACCGGGTGCTTGACCCATGGGTCATGGCGGCTAAGCGACTTCACTCCTCTTGAGCTACCCTTCTCGCTCACCTACAGATCCCTAAAACGTCGTATTACTGTACTGGGCGCCCAGCTCTGCTCTCTGCCTGTCTCAGAGCGGGCGGCAGCTAGTGCAAGGAAAAAGCAAATATTAGCTCTGTGACAAACACACATGATGCTGCTATAATTAATGATGTCCAAACGCCAACGGTGAATCTAACCAGCTTACTGCCCCTTGCTGCTGCTAGCATGCAGGTCATTCAATAGTAAAAGGCGGAGGGCGAGAAAAAGCAAGGTGAAGGGAGAGAGGCCCGTGAGCAAGACATGCAGACGAGGCCATCACACACCACATCGCATCATCCCAGCCCACACCATACCGCACGACACGCCTTGGTTTTCCAAGGGCTGTCTTGGGTCTGGCCAGTCTATGTGTTCCAGCTCGGCCGTCATGTGGTCGCGGCTATCCGTTCCTGGCCCATCTGGCTGACACCTGCAAGCCATCCACCCTCCCACTCAAAACCACGCAAAGACGAGAAAAATGCAGGGCCTTTGACGTAGCATTGCGTGTATGCGAGCACCTTTCCAAGACAGAGAGGAGCGGGGAAACAAGTTGGAGAGCTTCGGTCTCGCCCACAAGCGAGACCCTGAGTAATTGATCCAAGACAGGCAATTGGCTCTCTCGATGTTTCGCATCTGGGTTCTCACCCTCTTGTATCCCAATGGAGAGAGCACTGAGCCTTTTATTCTACTCCGAGAGTTGACGGCGTCCCCGGCGGAGGTTACATAGCTCATAGCCATTGTGAAAGATGTTGCATCAAGGGCCATTCCAAATCCCCGCGTTTGCCCACGTTCAACCGTTTCACTGTTCGGTAGTCCGTTATCAGAATCTCGATGCATGTTCCAATCAGGCAGTACTTCCTAGCGCTATCAATATACCAGCTCTAGCCTTGAGCTTCAACTACAAAATCCAGAGGGTGTTGAGGCCATGCTTGGCGAATCACTATACGAGGTCTTCGTTCATCTTGGGTATGTTTGCTGGGTTCGGCAGTGTGCAATCTCCCACCTCGTGGGAATGGCCTCATCCCCTCACCCTGCCCGCTTGCTTTTTGACGCTTGGCGGGGACGTACATATCACCTGCAGGGCTCTCTCACCCCCTCCGCTTCGGAAGTCGAGCATGCTAGCGAAGGCGACGATCCTGCACAGCTCGACCTCCACCACATTCCAAAGACGGCTGCACGGCCGGATCGTATCAAGGAAAGGGACGGCACCTCAACGGGCATCCCAAACAGGCAATTGACCTCACTTGCTATCCAACAGCCTCCAGAGTCCGTTCGATAATGACCAGGACGAGATTGGCCGGCCCATTGCTCCTCTCCACATGGCGCACTTTCGCCTCTCCTTCGGCCCGCAGTAGCGTGTCGTGCTAGCAGCCAAACAGAGGCCGAGGAGAGGTCTTAAAACTGCGATGGCCAGGTTTCACATCTCTCTTGGGGCGGAGGTTACTGCAGGCTGATAGGCGAACCCGAGAAACACGCTGCTGAACAGGAGGGGCACATCGAGGCAGAAACGTCGTGGCAAGCAGCAGCCAATTAATTGCCTCTTCCAATCAGAGGCCACGATCGCCCCGTCACCTCGGTCAAAGGAAGAACGCAATGCAACGATGCCGGGCGACACTGGTTGATCAAATCTTGAATTACCCGGTCAGAGTTGGCACAGCGGCTGGGAGAATGGCACTGTTACTCCTTTGGGCACTTGCACTACTCAAACCGGATTCCCAATCCAAATCAATAAAAACTCGATTCGATTGCGCATACTAGTATAGCATAGCACCACCTCCCTCACCGTTCTCCGCAAAGATTGAAGCCAGTGGTCAGGGGTTCATGCAATCGTTCGGACATTGAGCTCCTGCCCACTGTTCCAAATAGGGCGTGACGGCTGATCAGGAGATCTCAACGAGGAACTCGAAAGGGCACCACTGTCCAAGACCTCCTCAGCCGTAGTCGTCGTCGTCATATCGAGTACCGGTGGTGGCTTGTCCAAGGGTAGCCCCTGTCCCCCCCTTCTGCCAACCATCATATCCCTTTCTCACAAAATCGATATGCGAATCCTCATTTTTGCTCAACTGGCTTCTATACGACCGAGGCTGGGCCTTTGAGGCAAGGGGTGGCGCCAGCTGCCAAGGCAAGAAGCGGGAGAAACACCAGGCCAAGCAATGGATCAGCCGGGGTTTCCGCCAGCTTAACCTCAAGACTCCACCGAAGCCTTTCTGGTCCCTCTCTCTCCCCTATCGTGTGAATAGAGAAGGCCTACAGTAGGTAGGCACCCTCATTTCTGAGACAATACGAGAGATGCAGCGACTGGTTTCCCTGCAAGGCACTTGAGTCGCCCTGTGTCCGTAACCCAAGACAAAACGGGTGAACTCGGGGACGGCTATCTGTCTCGTCTCGCCCGTGGCTTACGGCACATGACATTAAAAGTCCGAGAGACATTCTGATTTTCCTGTTAGCTTGCCTGCCGCGAACGCATGGCATGGTTATCCTTGTCCTCTGTCAAGCAGAGTCATCGAGGGTTATCTGATTGATCGCAACTACTAACGGGCGGGACGATGTATGTAACATCATTTTACTACTGACTGGCCTGCCATGGCTCCTGTCCCACAGGCAAGCCAGCCATTCATCCCTTGCAGGTAGTATGATATAGACCGCAATATAGATGCGAAAACGTGCGCGCGTGCCTGCCGCGATCAATACCTGCCACGATATTGCCACGCCGCACAGAGAGCTTTGCCTCCATCTCATTAGACTCTCTATAGACATGGGCTGGCAATAACGCAGTTGAGTTGATCGTAGGCCAGTACCAGTTGGGGGATCCGGCCGAGCTGCTTCCAACAGCCCGCTAAGACCGCCCGCTAAGACACCAGTAGTTCTGCCCACTAACTCTCCCCCGCCCCCCTCCAAAGCAGAAACAATGGAAGAGGCTGAAACTGCCCATCTCCATCTTCTTTCACCGCCTCCCCTTCCGATAGCCCCCTCAGAAAATACAGGCACCTCAAACCACACTAGGTCGATCGAGGCTCCATCCTCTCCAGACACACGTCCATCTTTCCAACTTGCCCGAACTGGAATAAACACCTCAAGTGCTTATAGCGTCACGTCATCCCAGCTAGGGGGGGCAGTATGCAAGGCACGGCGAGAGGGAGAAAAATTAACGTGAACACGCTGTTAGCTGCTTGCTCAGAACCCCCTTGGTGTGTGCCTTGCTTGGCCGCCCCTTGCTCCAGCGCAGCACACGTGCATGGCATCCGGCCGAGAAGGTGCCTGGGGACGTGCGGCCATTTGGTCGCCGTTGGTCTACGATGGGTCCATGGTGTTGAGGGCCTCTGTGTGTGTAGGTGCTGATATGCACATATGGCAGATAAGCGGCCAGATTTGGAGGGTTGGTAAGCAGCTCGGTTCAGGGCCTCCCGGCACTCTCGATTGACAAAGCTATTGAAAAGATGTGCTGTTCATGCATTGATTCACTGATTATGGCAGACGTGAGGCACAGCGTTGAGCGATGGCCAGGTCATGCCGTTCCCAGACATGAACAATCACTTACTATCCATCAGTAGAGAGAAATGAGTGAGAAACAATGCCTTGCAACAGACTTGAGACACGCATCTTACTTGATTGACAGATAAGGGTCCGGTCCATCCGCTTGATAATGATGGTTTCCAGCACAGGCGATCAACCTCCCATAAAACCGCCAGTCTGAGAGGTTTCCGCAGAGCGGTCAGTAACTGCATGTACCTAAATGATGTACGTGCGTTTGATTGAGGTCATGTCGCGTGCAATGAAGGGCCGCGCTATATCAAAGTCAAGACACGGCTCATGCACGCATGGCGGCAGGCATCGCATCACATGGCGGCCTTGCGGTCTATCAAACAAAACACTCCGAGACTCTAATCTGCCTGTGCAAACCGTCATCTCCAAGTCCAGACCAATCATTCCCCTGCGGCCGTCGGTTTGACAGTTGAGGCATGAGAGGTTCGGCTGAACAAATCGAGTATGGTTGATATCATGGTGAATCCATCAGGAGCTCCCATCTGGCATCGCGCATGAAGGCAAGTACTGTGTCGGTCGATTCTTGGTACCATTGCGACTCACATTGCCTCCAGTCTACCTGCCCAGTACCTCTGGTATTCACATAAGCCGGGACGAATGGCCTCTCTCTCAACCACACCGACTTCGAGCTTCACCAACCATGACCAACATCCTTCCTGTATGAAGGCCAGCGTGAGAAAAAGAAAAGAAAAGGGGGGCCCATGCGGCTACTGACCCCGGCAGTGGTATTTCCTAAAACACTCTCTGGCAGCTCAAGTGCCTGCGGGCGAGCTGCAATGCAGCCACAAAGCAAGTCAGCAGCTTCTCCTCCCATTGCTCAACCTCCAACACCGTCGACGCTCCCTGGGCCTATCATCCAGCGATGCCCTCCACCACCACCTGGCAGTGCAGCGGGCTAGGACCAGCCCTACCTCCAGCACATCCATCTCTCTGGCGACAATCACTCTTCTGCCTCCTCCTGTTGAGCAGGCTGACCACCAACCTTCCCGACACAAGATCCAATCATGAACCTCTTCTCCAACATCTCCATGCGCCCCTCCCGCCTTACAAGTCTGAAACCATAGTCTAACCACCCAACCCTCCCAACTAAACGACTTCACAGATCTGATAGGCCAAGTCATGACTGTCCGCCCTACTCAGTGCCTCAATTGCGCAGATTTCAATTGCTATTTGCCATCTCCTTCTGCACTTGCTGCCCAACCCCCTTCATCGCCAAATAACCGACCAGTTGCAGCAGGATCTCTATGCCTGAGGGGATACACACACTCAGACCTCCTCGACCTCCGCACGCGTGCATCTCGCCATCTCCACGTGCACCACCTCCCGCCCACTCGTCTGTGCCTCTTTCTGTGGGGAGCTGCAGCTTGTAAGCCCAACGGACGGCCGTCTCAGTTCCCGGTCCCATCAGGCTCGACCAACCGGCGCTCCTCCGCATCTCCTCCTACCTTGAGCACTCCACACACCGCTGGAAGACGGTTCTCCATCATGTTCTCTGCCCGCTGGCCCTTTGCCAGGCCCGAGTGGTGCCAGCAAACCACATCCGCCGCCAGCCAGCTTGGCGCACCGTTTGTTCCCTGCCAGCCCTGAACAAATATGCCGAATATGTCGATATTAATCGATTCGGCGCCTCCGTGACGCCCGAACGGCCACGGCTGCAGCTGCAGCTCAGTTGCCTTCTTCCCACGACCAAAGGTCCTTCGCTTGCCCTGCAGAGCCAAGTTTCTCCTCAACTCCAACTTCAGCCAGAGGCTGCTGCGGGCTCTTGTTGGCTTTTTCCCCTGTCATGTTAGGATATGGCCAGACCCAACGGCATGCGGTCAGACCTCGCCATGAGGAAACTCAAACTGCCAATCTCCTCCCGTCGCCGACGCCCCCCCGTTGGGCCGGCAGAGCCAAACGTCCACGTATGACTGTGACCTATCAAGTTTCCAATCCCGTGTTTCAGACGTTCACGACCGCTTCGAGCTTACTCTCTCGCCCGATGACCAACATCCGAGTTCAAACCATTGAAGCGGAATATGCACACGCCGTATCATTCCGTAGGTAGGTGCGCACATTGACGTGTGATGCAGTCATTGTTGGCCCAGCCACCGTTGAGGACCGAGCTTGCAGTTGAGCCGAAGTGTTCAGCCACCTGCCGTGTTTGTTGTTTCTCGATATGGCTCACCGTCACTTCGTTATGGCCTCTTGTAATAACCACCCCAGGTGTTAAATGCGGCGTAAGAAACTTGATTCTCGTAACTTCCAATGTGAAAAATTCTGTCCTTCACCGTATACCCTCCTTCCCCTTTTCCATGAGCTGCATTCTGGGTTTACAAGCTCAGGTCATGGCGAGTTCTAGGCCCTCGTCGGTACGCTGTCCAGCCGCCTTGTCTCATCAGGTTGGCTGTCATTCTCGTATGTCCTCCTTCATGGTGTAGTGGACTCGTAAGCTTTCGACCTGGTGGGCTGCCTCTCTTGTGACCGCAGTCCCGTTCGGATAATGCTCTTTTCCATGATTCTATCCTGCCAGTCTTCGATCAGCTGAGGTTGATAATGAACTCTCCCAGACTCTGGGCACAAGAACTCTCTCCCAACGTCCTGAGAATGCCAGTGCAAATCACGTAATCTCTACATTAGATTAAGAGATTTCTTTATCCCAAAGGATAGGTCCCTTTTGCCCATTTCCAACACAAATGATGTTGGGATCCCCTAGACCATTGTCCACATACTCGACTCCCACACGTGTCCAAATGAACATTGAACAAGAGAAACCCCTAATCTTGCAACCCAGTAACTTCTAGATCAGTATACGAGGTCGTTTTCCCGTTTCCTTTGTGTCATTTCTGCGCAGTTGGCACGTCTCCCAGCTATTTCATAGCTCATGCCCAACGTCGAGCTCTCCCCAAGCTTCTCCCCAATTGGCCTCCACATGATCCAAACGTTCTATTCACATAATGCATATACAATTATGAAAGAAAACCAATCAGAAATATCACGTCCAAAGGAACATGAATTGACAATGTTGACCTCAGTTGAATTTTTCTGTTCCGGATGTTCTCCTCGATCCCTCATCCTAGACCACCAACATTCCCATCTGGTCGAGGTGATGCCTCGGTTGAAGAACAAGCGAGGCACAAAAAGGAACATGATGCAATAGGAAGGATGAATAACTCTCGATGATAATCTAGCTCATTCCCGTGTGTAGGTTGTGGGAGATAGAACCGATTCGATACATAACTCTTTTGTATGTTGTTGGCGAACACTTGAAAATGACTCTACACATCCAGACAGGCCCCCCTTCGGTTTTTACTTCTCACTTGCACGTGGCTAAGGTTCCTTTCTAGAGATGCTCAGGATCTTATGGCTCAAATTGAACAAGCAAGTGGTGGGAATCATTCTTGATCAGGGCAGACCGGCCAAACAAGAAGGGTTCTGTTCATAACAACGCTGTGAATACCTTCAAGATCAACGCCACTCCGTCTGTCTATTCCTAGCATGGCTGAAGACGTTATGAGGGCTGGTGGCTATGATTAGTACCATCTTTCAACTTTCTGCGTGGTCAAGCGGGTGTGAATTCATCGATGTCATTGATTCAAATCTGTAAGGCTAAAAACTAACTTTCCTACTCCCATTCGCCTCATTGGTGTATAGTGCAGGAAGGACAATGCATTTAAAAACGTAAAAAGCAAAACAAAAAACCACAAACCCCTTCATTTATCCTCCATCGTCGCATCCATTAAGGCTAGGCGCAACCTCAGACATCGTCAAAGACTCAAGTCTGAAGAAGGAATGCCTACTGTCTCCTGGGTATTTCGCGCATCGTCATGTGTCGATATCTGGTGCATATCAAATCGTTCCATCATCGTCCTCACTCTTTGGATCCCTTTCAAGCGCGTGAATTCATGATCGTAGATCATTCCTCGACCAAGAGCATGGCAGACTCAGTGAGACAGCCAATTCCCGTCAATTCAAGCCAAATCCTCAGCACCTCCCCCCAAATTGTCTGGTTAACTGGGCCATATCTTCAAACGAGGGCCCCCTCAGCTCAATTGAGTCTCAGGCATGATTGCACATCTTAAAGAAGGGCAAACAAGGCTCCAGCGGCAACACCTGCGGCAGCATGCTTGGGGATAGCAATGGCAGCAGCGAAGCCGCCCTTGTCGGATGTAGCAGACGCAGCAGCTTGAGTGGTCTGGGTGGCGGACTGGGAAGCAGTCGAGGAGGCGGAAGTGGTTGTAGACGAGCTGCCCGAATCGGAGGAGGTGGGAGGGCTGTTGGAGGCGCACAAGCTTCCAATATCATCCTTGCAAGATTGTTGGCCATCCTGGTTGTTTTCATACTGCTTGTAGCACTGAGCGAGAAGAGTGTCGCAGATGAAGGTTGGCATTGTCTGGGTGTAGTACTCAAGACCAGGAGCGGAGTTGTTGGCAGAGCATGCGCAATCGTAGACCAAAGTAGTCTGGCAAAGACAGTGTTAGATTGACAATAATTTTTCGCAGATTGGACGTGTACCACTGTAGTAATACACGTATAGGGCCAGGAAGAACACGTACGTAGTCACAGTCATTCTTTGAGGTACGACCAGAGCACAACGACTTGCAAGTATTGCCCTGGGCAGTGCACCAGCTCGCTTCACGATCGTTACGTTAGCTATCGGCTCCAGAAGAACTGCTTGGGGTCATATTGATCTGCTCACCTCGGGTGCTGTCATCGACAGAGCTGGGGACGATGGTCATGTTAAGAGAGCTGGTGTAGTTGGCTGCGTTGGCAGCGACTGCGAAAGCAGCAACTAGAACAGCGTAGGATCGCATCTTGAGTGTGATTTTGTTTGTGTCGCGTTACTCGCAAATGGAGACGAAGTGCTGATTGAGATGCTGGGGAAAAAACGAGGGCGCAATGCTCAACAAAGTCGTGCAAGGGCAGGCCAAGTGATACTCGGGTGATGATGCTGTGTAAAGGCTTCTTCTGCTTCTTGCTCAATGTCTCGATAAGTTATGCGGACAACTTGTCTGGTGCACTGGCAGTTGTTGTGGAGGAGGGAAGAGGCGGAGAGGAAAAGAAGAGAAGCTTGGACGAATAACCGGGCAGGAAGGTACCTATGTAAGGTCGGTGGGTGGAGGAAGGAAGTGGAAGATAGAGGGAGGGGGCAACAAGCAACGGGGAAGGCAAAACAAAAGCTAAGGTAGGTACCTTAAAAGACGGGGAGGTGTGGTGCAGCTGGCCGGGCACTCAGTGCCTTGCAGAGGTGGCCGGACGGAACCATCTGCGTCAAAAAACCCAAGATTGATGGCTCCCCATCACTGACGGATTAAAACATCCTGCAGCACGTACGTATCGCCCTCGAGGGAGCTTGGCAGACATGGGCCCAGGCCACTTGTGGGTGCAGCTACCCGGCCGGAGGCGATATCATGTATCCCCGATACTTGTTGTTTACAGTTGGATGGGCAATTTATTTTCCTTGGCAGGTACCTACCCCGCTCTGAATAGCGTATGTGATACCTGACGAAGCGAGCGCGCTAGCGGCTAGACACTGACAGGCATGTACTGCGGCCCAGATAGAGAGGTACCTCGACCTACCCGACAAGGGCAGGCGAGCTCCTCTCTGCAAAATAACGACTCTGCCAATGGACCCAAGGTCGAGTGCTCATTTCTTAGCCCGTCGCACCTTGCTTAGTCCAGGCACTCCCGCGTCTCCCAGCAGCTGCCCAATGCCGAAAACGGGGGACTGCGAGGGCGAGCGTTGATCGCCGTTGCTGCTCCCGCTCAGGCACAGAATGGACTGACTTTCCGGACACGCTCCGTGGCTTGCAAGCAAAAGATTTCTACGGAGCTACGTAATCGGTGCATCATGTCATAATACGTATGCCCCAGCATCTGGCTTCGGCGTCTCGGCGTGGCGCTAATGCTTCTCTTCTGCACGCGGACGCATCACTGTGGAGACTAGCGACCACTACGACGATTCGATGCACCACTGGACACGGGGAACGACATCGTGTAGCTCCAGTGCCTGTCCTGGTGGTTACGGCACATTGGTTTCCCCATCAGACGATGTCCTTGTCGGCGTCTGCGATTGAAGGTGGATAATTGAGCCACGGCCGCGCAGGAGGCAGCGTGTCCTGATAATATTAATTACTGCGCTGTGATGTGCGTCAATCCTTGCCAGATGCGAAATTTGAATCATCTCCGGGAGCAACACCGCATTGCTGGTTCAATCCCTTGCCCGCCTGCGCCAAGAGCACACTTAACACGCTGGTGCCAGACCACAGATCCAGCCCAATCGCTGCTTTTGATAGGTCGGTCCCATCGTGGCCCGGACCGTCAAACTTCTGCTCAATGCCCGTGCTGCAGCTTATTGCTACCCTGGTCCCTCGCCTCTCATCGCCTCTTCCCTGTGATCCCACGTTACGTCTCCACCGCGAAGTCTTTCATTTCCTCTGCCCTCCTCCCGTCCACGTCGGCTCGATATCATCTGAAACAGTTGAAACATGGCTGCAACCCCATTTCTCCCAATTGGCGATAACTGTAAATTAAATTGCTCCGCGAATGCGCGTCCCAATTCAGGCTTTTCTGCCGCATATCAAACCATGCCTCATTAGCGGTGGGCAGAGTCGTCAATAGCCCGGCTTGAATTGAGGTGGTTAGCAAGCCGCTGACCAACCATCGAATTATGGCCACGGATCGATAATTGCCTCGGATTTAGAGAACCAGCGGTCTTCCGCATCATGTGCCCGCTGTGGAATTCATGGGTTTTCTGCATGGGTATTTCCTGATTCACCAGTCGTATCTCCCCCACCTCGCCCGCATCCCAACCACTCGCCCCGAAAATTAATGGATCATGGTGGCTCGATCACGATCTGCACTGTCCACCAAGCAACGAAAGCCAAGTCGGCTCTGGCATATCAAACAGCGGTAATATCTAAATCTCGTCCTGCATCTGCACGTTTGTGACACCCCACATCGGCAGTAAGAGCAAAATTACTCAATTGAAGGGACCTTGTGCTTGAGGATGCAGAGGTCCCGAAATTTCATCAATGCGAAACCTCAAGTGATTGTGTTTGCTCCAGAACGTGAAAGGTCACACATATGCTTACGCTAGATGAGTGTGAAACACCTCAGATAGACCCGCAGGATAATAGATTGTCACAGTGGTGGCACAACACAAGATGTGGAATGAGTAGCCATTCGATTGCGCACGTCTCACGCAGTTCTTCATCGTAACACGGCGTGAGGTATGTCGTACTACATCGCTACAGGGTAGGCACGGATGCTGTGAGATTTGAGGACTCAGAGTAATGTCCACATGCACAGCTTCTGGAATGTGTTTTCAGAAGAAATTGCCGCTGTCGGTCATATACTGGGGAATTTGCGTTGCCGTGGGTCCATGAATTCTAGAATGACTCTGTGTTTGTTTGCAGGTTCGTCGCTTTCAACGCTCTTGTCTAACCCTTGAGCTTACACCAATCGATACGAGAAACAGAACACATGGTGGTGTGAACTGTCTTACATAAATGCCCTCCAATGGCCGACGCATGCAACCAGAGCACAAACAAAAGAAGTGTTCTCGTGCCCTATATTACGGCAGAGACTTTCTTGCCCGCCCATTCAATTGATGGGCCTAAAAACATGTGTTAGCTGAAACCGATGATATCTAGGCAACCGACTGACACAAAACATGGATGGCACACCAAAGCTCTTTTCACGCAAGTCAGGGACCTCAATTCCTTCACAATAATACTAAACCCAATAATAAGTCAATTATAGATTGTTCTACAATATCTAGTTTGATATTGTGTTTATTACTGGTTATTTGTCTTGTGTTGAAATTCAACGCTGGAGGTTCTGGGTGTTCCAGTCGCTTGCTAGGGTAGGTAGGTCAAAGAGGAGGCTTCGATAAAACAAGCTTCACCTGACAGAGACCAGTTGGAGACGGATATTGTTAGCACGGTAATAATCTTTATTGATCGCCGGGAGTTTGAAACAACTCAAACATCCCTTTTCCCAAGCAAACCCATAGCTTTCCACAAGTCATAGAAGTATGGTTGAAATAGCATCTCATCATGGCCTCATAGTCTTCCTCCACTTCCGTTGAAAGAGGAAAGTCTAACAGTGATAACATAAGAAAATAAAGCATCCAATAACCACTAATCCAGTTAGAACCCTCTTGTTTTTCTCCTCCGCCTCCTCTATATTTTATGGGCACGTATATAGGATACGGCAAATTAGTCGGAACCATTGGTCCCGTTCTTGGCTCCAGCCACAGCCTTCTCCACGGCCTGGAGGGCATCTCTCTTGAGATCCTCAGCGTCCTCAACACCGCAGCTGACACGGACCAGGTCGTCAAAGACGCCGACGGCCTCTCTCTGGTCCCGGGGGATACCGGCATGCGTCATGCTGCTGGGGAGCTCGACGAGGGACTCGATGCCTCCCAGGGACTCCGCGAGAGTGAAGATCTTGGTAAAGCGGCAGAAGCGCTCAGCAGCGTCGTGCCCACCGCGGATGCGGAAGGACAACATGCCGCCTCCCATGCCGTCACGGTGCTGCTTGCGAGCAATGTGGCGGTGGGGATGGGAGTCCAGCCCCGGGTAGTTGACGGCGATGACATGTGGCGAGGCCTCGAGGGCGGCGGCAACGGCAGTAGCATTGCTGGTGGCCTCGCGAGCTCGCAGATGGAGCGTCTTCAGGCCACGGTGGGCCAGCCAGGAATCGAAGGCAGAGGGGACAGCGCCAATGGCGTTCTGGAGGAAGCTGAGACGCTCCTTGAGCTCGGGGGAGTTGAAGGCGGCAACGCCCATCACCACGTCGCTGTGGCCATTGATATACTTTGTGACGCTGTGGACGACGATATCGGCGCCAAAGTCGAGAGGGTTTTGGACGTAGGGGGACAGGAAGGTGTTGTCGACAACGACAAGGACGCCGTGGCGGTGGGCCACCGAGACGATGGCACGGATGTCGACGAGACGCAGCGTGGGGTTGCTGGGGGTCTCGATCCAGATCAGGCGGGTTTGTTCATTGATGTGCTCACTGACGTCGACCTCGATCTCGGGTGTGAATGTGACCCTGACACCGTGGGCCTTTGCGACCTGGGTGAAGTAACGGTGGGTGCCGCCATACACATCCGATACTGAGATGACATGGGAGCCGGCAGCGAGGCTCTGTAAGATGGTGGCCGTGGTAGCACTGCCGCTGGAAAAAGCTAGGGCATAACGGGCGTGCTCGAGGGCTGCAACAGCAGTCTCGAAGTTATCGCGGTTTGGGTTGCTCGAACGGGAGTATTCGTAGGCACCGACAGGACGACCAACAGCAGTCTGGGCGAAGGTGGTGGAAAGAGAGATGGGCTCGATGACAGCGCCGGTGGTAGGGTCCAGGGGAGCGCCGGCGTGAACTGCTAGAGTGCCGAATCCGTGCTCTGGTGATGCCGGACGGGGCGGCGTCTCGACCACCAGGCTGTCGACCACCGAAGGCGACATTTTGTAATTGAGATGGTAGAAAGGAATATATTAAGATTGTGTGATGCTGGACTGACTTTTCTTCTTCGCGCTAGAAGAAAAGAAGCAGACTTATAAGCTAGGCGGATGGAGGAAGGGAGGGAACAAGTTGCCGCTCAGACTCAGACGTAATAGCGGAGTAAATATACGTCCTCGAGTCACGCCCGCTGCAGCGCAGGCAGGCTATCGGGGACCGGTGAGCCGCCTTACAAATACAATATCAAGCAGGGAATCTCGTCAATTGCGGCAGCACGAAACTTGTCGTGCGAAAATTTCCTTGCGACCCCACGTTTGCTGCTTTTCTCAGGGCGCGTGAAGCGCAATGCTTTGCTGGGTTCCGGAGTAGACTGGTGCTTGGCCTGGAGGATTACTCCGAAGTGGAACTGTCGCCAAACTGTTTATGGCAGGAGTTGCTCGGGCGGGATGGAGGAAGAGAAACGGTATATATTAAGGAGGGGTTGTTACAATGTCTTCCCGTCGCGGCAGACAAGAGATATGGAGAGAGAGAAAATTATTGTTCGAAAGCTGGAGAGAAGAGACTACTACAACAGCTGAGAGACGATGGCTCCGGGCTTATAAAGTATAACAAAGAGACCCCATCTCCGTCCACAACACTGTGGGACTGAGGTTGCCGGTGGCCGTGTGAGACGGTCACCATCTAGCTCAACTTTAAAAATGGTGTCATTGTATTGCGTGCTTCATGCCGTGCGCCTGAGCCTCTGGGAAGCCTTCCGATCGTCTGCCCTGACATGGATGGCCGAAAATCCAGATACACGAATGATGTGATAGGGAAAATCCGGATGAGGGTGTTCGGAGTAGACCCCTCTTACCAATTAGTCACAGCCCAAAGCAGCGCATCTACGCCGAGCATATTGGCCACTGACCCTGCAACTGCTGAGAAACTGACATTCGATACGGGATGGTGTAAGCAGAATGCGATTCTTCTGGAATGCAAAAGGTCTCAGCTGCAATTGCGTCACCGAGGCGGAAATCCTCAGTATAACCGCCCGATAGGCTATCGCTGGTTGAGTACGTACATGCTACGTAGTGATCACCTGCACTACCCTTTTTTACACACACGGATCTCAGCCGTACCTGGAAACGGTGATCCTCTGCGTTGGTTCCTGGGGTACATGGTTGCACACCTGCTTAGCTGAGCACATACTGTATCTGAGATGAATTGTCGCTGGTTGGTAAGCCGACGTCGCAGATGCAAAGGGAGACAGCCATTACCTATTGGAAGACAACTCGCGATCTTGTTAACTGCCATATTGGTTATGAGCCAAGTGGCGGTCAAATTTCTTCGACAGTTGTTGCATATCTAAACTTATCACATCATCATTGTCTGCGTCTACTGGCTCGCTTGGCTGTCACATCTTAAACACCAATCAATGACGCTACCAGCCAAGGAAAACCATACTAAATAGGTTGTCTTGCTGCTGGTAGATGTTCCGGCCAGTTCTCGGCGGTGAGTCATGATAAGGGACAATTTGGCTTGTTCTGTGCGTTGCAATGCATTTCACCAAGATAACAGAGAAGATACAAAGACCCTGTCTGAGAATGACCGCTGTTGCATGGTGCAACCCTTCGTATCATCAGTTCGGGGCGGGATTCCGGACCCAAACCGACTGTACGAATGCCGACTAGTGCCTGGCAGGAGGCCATTGTACCGATTAGTCGTGGATGAACCACGTGCGGCGTGATCCTTTCAGAAGTCCCTGCTCGATAGAGGAAATTTGCATTATTTGTTCACAGCCACAGGGTAGGTCGGGCCTTGGCGATTAGCTCATCATGCGTGGACTGATTGAGTGTGGTGAATTGCGCCATCCTGGTCATTTGCCCCTGTGAGAATTTGGTCTGGAATCACGGAGTGAAATTAACCGCAGTGTGACACAGAATGGGTTCAGTGCCTGAACCCAAGTTTTTTATGAAATTACGTGAGGCGGAAATGAGGCATGTTGGCTCCGTCGGCCTGAGCCACCCTAAAATCGATATGATGGCAGCTTGTGGCGCATGCGCCTGCCGCAGCTCAAATTACTAATCAACACACAACAGCTGCTGCCTACAAACATGCGGTGCAATGAGGCTGGGATGACAAGCCATTACCGCTTCTTTGGACCTGAAGCCTCCTCCAATCGCAGTCCTGAATCGGTTCCCCGACTTTTCTCGACGTGCACCTAAACTAGTCGTCCCCTAATTCACTTGCGTCGGTCAACCGACACATGCATGCTTAGAACTGCTACGACGAACCGAGCCAAGCAGGCACAGCACCCAAGATTGTTTGCTATCCAACTCGCAGCAAGGCAGCTCCCACCCCCAATGCTGCTAGAGCCTTGAGAGTAATTGTCGGATGCCTCCGCGGCCATGCTTTACGTCCAACCCGGAGTTACATCTGCACTGGTGGTCAATGCCTCGTCGAGGTGACATAGTTGACCCAACTTAAGACAAAGCACGACGCCATGCCACCTCGAAGATCACACAAGAAGTCTCGCGCCGGGTGCCGGAGGTGCAAAGTCCGCAAGATCAAGGTTGGTTGGCCCCGCTGCGGTGAAGATCAGTATCATGCCACTAACCAGCTCGGTTCGATTTGCAGTGCGATGAGGTTCACCCGAGATGCGGCAACTGCGTCAAGCACGGCGTTCCTTGCGACTTCGAGGCTCCCGAAGTCGCGGACGAATTGGCCCCCGTGGCGACCCCCGTCAGCGTCTCGACCGTCCCTTCAACTCCGATACCTATGCAGCCTCCGATTCCTGTAGCCGCCGGTCGATTATCACCAGGCCTCGAGCCTATCACACCCGCCTTACTTTCACAACCGACCAACTTAACACGGCCGAACACCTCGAACCAAGCAGATCGATTAATGGAACTGCGGCTCATGCACCAGTACACCAACGTTACGGCCAAGACACTCCTTAATAACTCCCCCGAAGTGGACGAAGTATGGCAGCGAGTCGTGCCCAACATGGCATTCGAAGGTAGGGTGTACCTCGCAGACGCCATTCTATCTGTGGCAGCTTTACATCTTCGATCCGAGAATCCGCAAGACAAGGCCCTGGTAAGGGCCTCGCACGCTTACACAGCCTCGACCTTGGCAGAGTACTGTGCCTCTTTAGAAAAGGGTATAAACGCAGAAAATGCCGAGGCCTTATTTCTTACAGCAACCCTAATAGCTTTCCAGTCGGTTGCTTCTCGAATATTTGCCAAGGACGATGGGGATGTTGACCCGGATGATCCGAGCTCTCGCTATGCACTGCCACTGCCGTGGTTTCATGCCTTCCAGGGCGTTAAGACTATTGTTGCAAGCTCCTGGTTATGGATTCGGAGCAGCTCCATTGTAAAAGCCGTCATTGACTCCCAACCAGGCCTTCAGTTGAATCTGAATCCATCAGGCGTGGGCTCGTTTTTCGGTCATCTGCTCGAGGGTCTAGATGAAGAACTTGCCACAGAGGATCCTCATATGATGCAAACCACGGCTCGTTCTTATACTCATGCTGTGTGTGTATTGAATTGGGCCCATCGCAGTACCTTCCCAGCCGCTTCTCTTAGTTTCCCATCCACCGTTGCACGACGGTACGTTGAGCTTGTGGAGGCAAAGCGACCGCGGGCCTTGGCCATCCTAGCTTGCTTTTTCGCATTACTGAAGCGTATGGACGATGTGTGGTGGCTCACAGACGTATCCCGCCGAGAAGTCATGGGCTTGGTTGGCTTGTTCGAGTCTGGCTCTAAATGGTGGCGTCACCTCGAGTGGCCCATCAGGATAGCCCTCTGGGATGGTACCACGATACCACCCGATATCTGGGGCCACGAGTTCGACGCAGCTGCACCGGCCGCGCCCCAGGGCTTCGTGAGCCATATCGAGCTGATGGCTGACTTGATGGGCCAGGCGCCAGAGCAGTTGGCCTCAGCCTTTAATCCCATAGGGGAGCCTCCTCCGCTCACGGCGGAGTCCCCTGACTAGCTGCCGCTCGCTGCTCGTCTCTTCCTACACATTTCCTTACACCGATACGATGGTCTTATGAGCCGAATTGAAATCTATATATATGTTATGAAATGATCGTTGACTGGATCTGAACAAGGCTGTATGCCCGCGCGATACAGCTCTGTTACTTTTTCTTACTTCTGTTTGAAATAGCGATATACACACAGAGCCTTCACTAGAAGTTGAATTTTGGGAGAATGATTGGGATGGCGCATTGAATGGGCGGTGCAACCACTGGTGGCTTGTCAATATCCTGCTACCTTTGGATGCCTGTTTTCATGTTGAGTACATAGAAGGAATGTTTAGCAACTTATATTTTTGGAGGTATTGGGTATCCCCCCCTCAAGCATTATTTACATGCACAATCAAAATAGTAGTAAATTATCTTTTCTTCTTTGGTGAAATATTGTATCATTTGAGACGCCTAAACTCCACGACGAGAACAGCAATACGTATAACCTATTTTACTGACGTATCCTCTTTGTGTCATCTTCCTCGATTTCATCTTCCTCAATGTCCTCGTCCCTGCTTCTCTTCAGACCCTTCATCTTTCTCGTCTGCAGCTCCTTGAGATCTTGCTTGCCGACGTGGACGCGGCCAAGCTTGTCACCCATCGAGTCAGTGGTGATGTTCTTCTTGGTCCTCTCCTCCAGCCCGCGGGCCTTCCTCATGGCCTCCTTGCGCGTGGCCTCATCGGGCTCCTTGAAGCGGCCGACGCGGAAGTCCATGCGGGGGCCCATCTCCTCGACCTCGACGCGGGGGAGCCGCTGCCCGCTGCGCTTGGTGCGGATGAGGTAGGTGCGCAGGTGGATGGCGGGCTTCGCGTCGCCCTCCCCCGCCGTCTCCTCGGCGGTGATGGAGACGATGTACTGCAGGCCCTCGACGTCGATCTTGTCCGAGGGCTGGCCCTTGAAGAAGTCGACGAAGAAGCTCTTGGCCTGGGTGAACTCGTTGGCGACGGGGCTCTCAAAGGCGGTCCCCGCGAAGAGGAGCATGGGCCGCAGCCCCACGGCGAACTTCTTGGTCTTGAACTGGGCGAGGCCCCGGAACGTCTCCGGGTCGAGGTAGAGCTCGAGCATGTCGAAGACCTTGAAGGCGAAGGTGCGGACGAGGGTCAGGGTGTGCGGGCGCTTCTTGCTGCTGGAGCCGAAGACGAGCAGGCTGGTGTCGTTCTTCTCGGAGAAGAACTCGAGCGAGGCCGGGTCCTCGAAGGGGTGGATGGCGTTCTTCTTGGTGAACTTCTTGGCCAGGGGCTGGCGCATGGAGTGAAGCTCCGTCAGGGCGTCCTGCGTCACCTGGGAGCAGGTCGTGCCCCGGAGGAAGAGGCAGCTCTTTGGGTTCTCGATGGCCTTGGGCTCGCGCTTCTCGAGGGCCCGCTTGGAGCGGGCATTGCGAGGTTTGCTGGGCGGAAGATGTTAGCCTATAGAGCTTGTTAGGAAGTGGGATAATCAATTGGACCTACACTGTCCGGAGCATGGCTGATTTTTGGGATCGAAATGCGAACGCAAACTGAATGGTAGCTACCTCTCTTCCTTCTGGTTTCGCCAATATCTTTTTCAGCCAGCAAAAAAAAATCGTTATCGATAATGGGTACGTACCTTTTTGCTCGGCAGGCCTTCCGTCACGTGCGCTAAGGCTATCCCAACTTTGCGGAGAGCGAACCCCCCTTCGAGATTACCAACCAAACTGGCCTGCCTCGGCACTAACCCCCACCCGCCGGTCAGTCCTTCCCAACTCGGCACAGTTGCGATTGGGACGTCACCCAACGATAGATTCGCCGTTCCGTTCACTGTATGAATACTCACATGCTACATTATTAATCTTCGCCATCCATTCAGCGACCTCCTCCCCCAAACACACCCTCGATAACCTTGTTTGACTATATGAGGTGATGTTCTTGTAGCCTTCGAACCGCCCCCACCGAGATCAGCTTTCCAACATGTCGTTCATGGGAGGGGCCGAGTGCTCCACGGCCGGAAACCCTTTGAGCCAGTTCCAGAAGCACGTTCAAGATGACAAGACTCTGCAGAGGGACCGCCTCGTCGGGCGCGGGCCGGCTGGCCAGATGAACTTTCGAACACAGAGCGCACACGCTCCCCAAGATGAGGTTCCTAGATCACACCCCCGCCGCTATCGGCTATTCATATCCAGCGCTAATTGACTTGATGTTCTCGCCTACAGATGGTCAACGGATTCCTCAACAGCGGACCGAGTCTCCAACATGAACAGGCAATGGCCGGCGGCCCTGCGGGGTTGAATGCGATGCCACAGATGAGGGCGGCCTCCGCCTCGCCGTCGTGGGCGCAGGACTTCCACAGCCAGCCGGGGATGGACTCGGCGTTCCAGCCGCCTCCCGGAGCCCAGTTCAGCCCCGAGGAGTTTGCTCGATTCAGACAGATGGGCCAAAGTCCCGTCGCGTCCTCGGCATCGGCGCCGCTACAGAGCAACACCCCCAGCCAGCTGCAACAGAGACCGATGCTCGGAGGGGGGATGATGGGCATGGGCATGGGCTACGGGCAGACCATGTTCCAGCCCATGTACCAGAACCAGCAGATGATGAACATGCAGCAACCGCAGCAGGCTGAGGGGAAGGGTAAGGGAAAGCTCGTCGAGCTTGACGATACTAAATGGGAAGAACAGTTTGCCCAGCTCGAGGTACAAGACAAGGAGGAGGCGGTCGCCGCGGAGAAGGAGCTGGAGGACATGGACAAGGCTATGCAGTCTGAAACCAATGAGTTCGGTGACTTCGAATCTATTTGGAAGGGAATACAAGCTGAGACGGCTGCTGCTAGGTCTATGGTTAACGAAGAGAACCTGTTCGATAAGTTCGACAACCAATGGAACAACGACCTCATGCCCGACTTCCAAGGCGTGAATGACTGGGGACGATTCGGAGACCCAGTTGTCGAAAGCTACATGTTCGAGGAAGAGAACATCTTCCGAGAAGAGAAGAATGCGTTCGAGGAAGGTGTGCGGATCATGAAGGAGGGCGGCAACTTGTCGCTGGCTGCCCTGGCATTTGAAGCTGCCGTACAGCGAAACGCCGACCACGTTGAAGCTTGGGTGTATCTCGGCACTGCCCAGGCACAGAACGAGAAGGAGACGGCGGCCATCCGGGCTTTGGAGAAGGCGTTGAAACTGGACCCAAATAACCTCACAGCTCTCATGGGCCTAGCAGTGTCCTATACCAATGAAGGATATGACAGCACTGCGTATCGGACACTTGAACGCTGGCTATCAGTCAAGTATCCGCAGATCCTGGACCCCAAGGACCTGCACCCTCCAGGTGATACCGGTTTCACGGATCGACAACAACTTCACAAGAAGGTGACCGAGTCCTTCATCCGCGCAGCCCAGCTGAGCCCCGATGGAGAACACATGGATCCCGATGTGCAAGTTGGTCTTGGTGTCTTATTCTACGGTGCTGAGGAGTATGAGAAGGCAGTCGACTGCTTCCAGTCGGCCCTTCATTCCTCGGAACTGGGATCTACAAACCAGCAGGAGCAGGTTCACCTTCTGTGGAACAGACTGGGCGCTACTCTTGCGAACAGCGGCCGATCAGAGGAGGCCATCGCGGCATACGAACAGGCGTTGTCGCAAGCACCGAACTTTGTACGCGCACGCTACAACTTGGGCGTCAGCTGCATTAACATTAACTGCCACCATGAGGCGGCGTGCCACTTCCTGGCCGCTCTTGACATGCACAAGGCAATTGAGAAGTCAGGCCGCAGCAAGGCATATGAGATTCTCGGCGAAGGTGCTGGTGGACAGGTCGACGAGGTATTGGACCGAATGTCGGCACAGAACCGCAGCAGCACCTTATACGACACGTTACGAAGAGTGTTCACACAGATGGGAAGGCGAGATCTAGCTGAGAAGACGGTTGCTGGCGTTGATCCAGCCATCTTCCGGCCCGAATTTGACTTTTAGAACGGAACAAAAATATACAACTCTTTGGTCTATCAAGCATTTACACTCGCACATACATATAGTTTGTAGACGTCTGATGGGAGACCATGTTGATCAGACTGTCTCGCTGCATGCATATTGTCTATAGTCTAGCTGTTGATCTTTATATGTTATTTAACTTTGTTTATGATGACGATCCTGGGACAATAGATACTGGGCGGAGACATTGATAGCTACCTTACCTAGAGTCCCTTTCTCACGGCATACACGGCGTATAACATACATATATGCATACACATTCATTCACATCTCCAGACCAGGAACACATTCAATGCGGAGCGTGCCCTCCTTCTCCCGAGACAGCCAAGCTCCCACATCAGACATACATATCACGACAAACGTACGATTGATTTGCTTTGTGCTCACCTGGAGAGTGACAGGCTGCAGGGCCGCATTAGTGCAAATTAACACTGGACACTTAAGATTATGCTCGGCGTTGAGAAGGGGGGAACCGTCAGATGCAGCGAGGAAAGGGCCCCAAAGAAGCAAAGGGATCGAGAATGAAATCCGCCGTGCCCGTATCCTCCTCATGCTGGATGTCTGCCGTGCGACCTGATAGGGCTTTCGAGGTGAGATGAGATGCTACACTAGACCTGCCAATGACGCTGCCAGGAACGGCTCCCGGGCGATAGGGTCATGTCAGCTTCAACGGGCGGGCCACGTTTCGCCTTGATCTTCTAGCCGGTTGAAACCCCTTGCAGCTGAGCGCCTCGTGCGCGGAGTAGGCGAAAGGAAGGAAGCCAGAAGGAAAAAGCAATTAAAATAATGGTGGCCAGCACCAGTGCCGCCGGGCACGCCTATAACAACGGTGGCGTGGGCGTTGGGGTCCAAGCGAAATGCAGAGTCATCGTGGTGAAACAAGGGCAGCGATGGAGCTGTGATGTGATTCCAGTTCGGGCTCTCTGTCTCGGTGGCGTCGATGGCGCACTCTTGCATACAGGAACAGAACATGCCTACCTTGCCTCCATATGCATACATATCGAGACACATTACACGTATAAACGGTGTATTAATGGCAGCAGAGAATCCTTGCGGCCCTTCGCAAAGCCACAGTTGCATCAGGTGTGTAGGTGGCGCATCATCGCCCTGCAATTACGAGGGGCGATACGATACGCAGCTAAACTCAAGGCAGCCCGGCTTCTGCGCTATCCGCCCCGTTTTCGCCTGCTCGGAAGGTCACTCCTCCATGGCGACAGGCTCAGCTGGCCACGCTGAGAACGCCGCCCGGCACTCCCGTCAGGCTGGTTTTTGGCGGTCGACTCGTGGGAGGAGGGTCCTGGCGCTGTCGACGGCTCCCCAGTGGCTGCGGGAAGGAATCGCAACTGGAAACGGCGGAGGGAAGAAGCGCGGTTCTTCGAAATTCGAGGGTGGGTTTCTCTACTCTTTGGCCTCGTTTTCCGCCCGGAGCCCTGCCCGACTGCGGTTAGCTGTCCTCGACCTAATGGGACTCTTTTTCAGGGAGCTGCCGCGCTTACCCTGGGATGTAGAATCAGAAGTGACAGCCGCGGATCACTGATGGTTCTGGTGTCGCGCTCTGTACGGGTTGAGAGGCAGGCCACCAAATCAGCTAAACGGGGATTTTTCTTTTTACATGTATTGCATCCTTACACTCTTGCCCACGCCCCCCTGTGGCGGATCTCGTCCCTGGTCTTCCGGTACTATTTCACATGCTCCCCCTTCCCTGCGATACTGGGTTATGCTTTGACCAACCTGCGATATGGGGATGGCCTTACAACGGGCCTGGATATACTTACCGTGCTCTACATGTGGTGAGCGAGAGGGTTCCTGGGAGCGTGCTCAATGTAACCTGCCATTCTTCCCAAAGGAATCGATTCCCCTTGCAAAGTGACAGCCCTCCCCAGGTCAATGCCCATAAGGAATCGCGGAGCTGTCAAGTCTGGATGGATCTTCTCAATTGCCAGCCTCGCCCCATTTCTCACTTGATCCCTCGTGCTATCTATCTTTCCTCACACCCCCCTTATTCAATGCCCTGGCCGCCTTGATCGATTCTTTGCTACCCCGGTTCTCGGCTGGTGTGATGGTTGGGGGCCTAACCCCCGCCGACCTGGCATGAAACACCTTGCAGGTATCGTCGGGGCAAGTAAACCGGTTCCTGGGAAGAGACATGGACCAGACGCTCGGGTTGTGGTACATGCACAAGTCAGTGTGATGCCGTATTTATTTGTGATTCCAATGTTGGCTTCCGCTATGAACGGAATAGCCTCGTTTCAATTGGACATTAGCGTGTGATAATGCCCTCTTCACTCCCTTTTCTCGCAGCTAGCTCTCCAGTTCACGCCCAGAAGAGCTTGAACGAAGTGGAAAAAAAGCACGGAGCATGTTGTGAACACGATTATGCATTACTACACAGTATCGCCGTACCCATCTTGTTGAGATTCAAGGCCGGGGTAACGCTCACTCTAGCCCTGGAGGGTTGCGTTGGTTCGTTCCCCTGAGGCTTGGTAAAGTCATGACGAAGTTTAACTGGAAGACATGCCTGTGTTTGACAGGCACTCACCCTCCATCCATTCTGAGCGGCGCGCAGTGACCGGATCGAGGTGTGGATGGACCTTCGGAGGGGAATTGAATGACAGGTCACCTTCGACACAGTCCGTTGGGCGTAATATGTCCCTACTGGGAAGCCATGGCGCGGGCATTCGTTGTTTGGTCTAGCTCGCTGGACCGAGGAGGAGAACAGGGATCGCTGTGGTATCTGACCTTAGTAAGTTGAGCACAGACTGGCTCCTCGATGCGACGTGAAGGAGCCCATTCTTGCCTGTCCTCTTCCCAATCCGTCCGACTGGGTACCATCTTGAGTTCATGGCTGGATTTCTGTTGCGTTCCTCTCCATGCTTTCAATCTCCCAGATGGCGCGCAAATCGATTGCGAACGTGTTGTTTGAAGGCGCCTTGGAATTCTGATCAGTAATCGTTGGAATAATGGCTATAGCAACCCAAGACGGCCGCCCATTGGCTGTGCTAAGACAGCAGATTGACACTACCACGCGACGAAAGAGTGTTAGCACTTCACCCACCGAGCACGTTTTGGGAAGCAGATCGCTTTCTCGAAATGGAACAAAGCGAATCGCACCAAAAGGCTCATGGCATGGCATCTCATCTTGCACTACCTACACTAGCCATTCCGGCCGGCCATTGACCTGTTGGTGGTATGATCCTTGTGTTGTAAGAGACATGCATGTAGCACCTACCAGGGGTCTTTTGTTCCGCTAACCATTGCTCTTTTGCCTATTTCGCCGTGGCCACAATTTCACCCGGCATAAAATAAGCATTCGAGAGACTGGGGCCCCTCGCAGTCTGAGAAACTCTTCGGCACTCTCAGACAGACTCACTGGAAATGTGTACGCCGGTATCTAGTGTCTCTCAACCGATGGTGGCAGAGGCAGCGGCACGAGATGGCTTCCGCCATTTTCTCCAGCCCGAATCCGCCATCGCTCCAAATGGCTATAGCATGTTCCGGTCTTGAAGAGACCCCGGGGCGTTGATGCAAGACCGAATCCTGCCTATTCGCTTGCGTGTGCCTCTGGCTGCATGCTGCGAGTCAGAGAGACCCCTCCAAAAGTTAATTACATTGCGTGGTGGTACTGCCTGTACCAGCGTAGCATCGACCCTTTGGCTTCCGCTAACCCTCCCGGTCCATGCCCGATACTCCATGCCCGGCAGTACACTGGGGAAAGGAAGCCTACTTTGCGACCTTGTTGGCTTACGGTGCTTTCTCGGCCATCGTTCCAAGTGGACCTGCCAGTAATATTTGAACGGAGGACGGGCAGGCAAGCATGTACTATGTAAGCAGACGGGTAGTTGCTGCAACAGCCCGGCTTCCACTCCGTACAAGCATATGTGCTCGTTCTCTGACAAATGTAATGTGGGCGTACTTCTCTCCCAATTCCCTCGTTTGGGTCTTGGGGTGTGATGTACATTGCTGATAGGAAGGGGTATTTTGCGAGTTGGTAATAGAGTTCTCACTCGCGAGTGGGAAGAACCTATTACGCGTATCTGCTTCTCAACGGGCAAGTATGTATGGTGGATGGCGTTGCATGAGAGCATCCTTTGATGGGTTCAGATGCGACCCCAACCCCATAAAACACTGGCTCTGGCCCGATGTAATGGTGAGATTTGAGCAGAATGACAGAAATGTGACAAGGTATACTATGCACCTTGGGTCGCATCCATTTCTGTCTCGTCTGTTTGGTAGCACCATTGTTTAATGCGGATAGACGCATGGGTGAATGCTAGTACCTGGTTAGCAGAAACCACGTCGGTTGATTGATCTACATTATACACAAGGTCGCTGCCAGTAGTTGGTAACGCGATGGGCCGACTCAAACATCGATGCCGTTCCTAAGGTTTGATCCCGAGTACCTGGGTTAAGTTTCCCTCAATGAGTAACACATTCCGGAGCCAGTGATGAACTGGACGCTAGTTTCGTAGAAGGCGATGGATGACCCGTCGTCCTGGGACGAGAGAAGGGAGGGGGCGTGTGCGACCAGCTTTGGTGCCAGACCGAAAATTCCTTCTGGGACGAAACCTTGAACCAGCGGACCAAACACCTTCTAGAGGGGGCTCTACAATTACAGCGCCACCGGTGAAGGAGGTGAATAGACCACCGGTTGGATCGATCTCGATGCATGGGGGGGCTGGAAGGCTTCAGCTCGTGGCGTAAGGTTTAGCCTTGCTCATGGCTGTCAACCCCTAGGTAGATAGCCGCGGCGTTGGTCGCTAGGATTGCTGAGTTTCAGCGTGGCAGAAGTCATGAGACTGGCGAATGGGTGGGTGAAATGAGTAGGAGAGGCGCCTAGTAAAGGGGTTTGGGGGGCATTCTTCGGAATGTGCGAGCGGCGTAGGGCTGAGTTCTAGATGTAGCAGGTTGAGGCGGCTGTTTGAACCCATCCTCCCAGCAAGCTAGGCAAGGTGCATGAGATGGAATAAATCCCCAGCAAGACAGGACAGAACGGCGCCTCAGTGGCCATTGATGTAAGGCACAGGCCGCCCTGACCTCGCCGCCCTGTTGACAGCGGCAATTCTATCGGTTTTGGCGATCCCCGCCTTCCTGTCAGAGAGGGCGAGAATGGAAGGCATGAAAGACAGGCCGTCAAAGTGGTATCGAGGAATCCTCCCGAATTCGTGCCTCGGGAACAGATCCGCACAGCACACCTCGCCATAGCACACCTTATTCCCACTTGGCAGAGATCCATTATTTCTTACCCAACGGGGCAAGGCAGGGAGGGCCAGCAGCGTTGTCTAGAATCCATGTGTCCAAACGGGACGAGTCGCAACTGGCTCGGTGGGCTCCTTGCGAAGGAATGCAGAGTTGTATCCCGGATAGAGACGCCCAACCGTCGCGACGGGGAGGGGATGTAGGACATCTTGCGAATAAGATCACTCATTCGACCCTAGTACGGGGCAGCTGAAGGATGCAAGGTTCAGTGTGTCTTGTCTCATACTGGGTTGTGCTTGTGGCTTCGTCTAGAATCCATAGTATGAATTTTCTTTCCGTTCGTGGAAGTGATTGGGGGGGCTTGACCGCTGGTGCCTCACCTCATTTCAGGGCACACGTTCCCCCTCCTTTTGGTCGCTCTCTTTCTCATTCTTGAAGCTCCAACTCGGCGGATACGATAGGTAGGGACGGATTAAGGTCTGAAGGAAGGCTTCTTTTTGTCTTCCACCGGACAACGAACTGGTCCAGGCTGTCTTTTCAGCTTCATCGTGCGTTAAACTGCGTCTCACCCCTGAGAAAATCATAGCCAAGCAGGCTCTGGCGCCCCCAAGGACCAAAGCTACGTAATTTCAACCCCACGAGGAGCGCGCAGGCAGCCATTCGGGGAATTGATGTGGCGTGCATGCAATAATGAGGATTGGCGGTAGTGCCTGTCGAATCGAATCGGTGCTTGATCCCCCTGGCCGCTGACTCGGGTGGCTCCCAGTCGTTACGCGAGAGGAGCGCGGCTAGTCAATTAATCGCTCCATCAGTCAAGCGACAAGTCAGTCGGCCAGCTAGCAAAAGCACTCTCGAGGGTCAGGGCCGTGGAGCTCCTTGCGGATGAAACATTCGGGATTGCGGTTTGGCGATGGGTCTGGTCGGGCCACCACGGGAGGGACTGTGCTGTAGCACCTTGTCCAGGCACCCAGGACAGGGCACTGACTGAGGCAAACAGCCTGTTTGGCACGCACATGTTCAGTGAGGGAAGTTGCATTGCACAGCACAGGGAAGGCACTGGCACTGCACTAGCGCTACCACCTGCCCTGCCGTTCGACGTGCGGGTCTTCGCAGGCATCTTGCTGGCTGGTTGGCTGGCTGGCTGGCTGGCAGGGAAGGTACATTTGTGCATTGTAGCAGCCGGTGGCCGAAAAGCTTAAGGGAGAGATCATTCTTCACTGATCCTCAGCGCTACCATGATTGAGAGGGTCTGAGGCCCGACCTAACCACGTGTCGTCTAGTCGAACGGCTGCCACTAGCAGCTTCTCTGGCCAACCAGCCACGGGCCTCGTTTGGCATTATTTTCGACCACGCTGTGGCCCTCCCTCCCATGCATGGCGGTCCACCCGCGTGTGTACTCTGCATGCTCTAGTAGTGCGCTTCGAAGGGTAGTCGGTCGCTAGTCCTGTATCTTTGCTTTTCCCGTCTGTCAACTGGAGCCATTAGCAGTACTTGCTCGCCGTCTATCACATTTTCCACATGCACGCACCTTCTTCTGGCGAAAAGAAGAAACAAAAAGAAACGAGCTGCAAATTAGAAGATCAAGGCGTCCGCTAGTCAGCAGGCATCAGCGACAGCGAACCTGCCCATCCTTCAAACTGGCCAGGGTTTCCCGCCCTTTTGCTCCTTTCCCATTCCGTTTCCGTGTTGTTGTCGTTGCCTTCGCTAGTATTCCAGTTTGAGGAAACCAAACATATATTGTGGATTATCGTCTAATACCCAGCAGGTTTGCTCGGGTTCTGACATCTCATTTGTGCCCCATAGCGGTAGTTTCAGAAGCGGCCCCATAATGCGACTGCTATTACGAGGAACTTTTTCTGGCCCCTAGAAGTGTTGCTGACTTTCGTCGGTTTCTCTCGTACTTATTACTTGCTTTGTATTGACGCCAAGATGGGAGAACTGATTGAGAACAAAAGGAACCACCGCCACGCGACTTCAGCTGCCAATCTGTCAAGCGATACATCATATTGCTGTCATGGCGGCGCCAATTTCTGTAAAACATCCAAAATGGCAATTACTGCCACATGCATGTTAGTGACGAGCCAGCAAGTACACAGTGGGAAAACCACCCGCCAAAAAGACCCGAGATAGACGCCCCAGTTTCCCTATGTATCCGGCCAGGGCAAGGCCACGAGGTGCGGGCACTCTCTTTCGAGTGACAAGCCTCCCACTTAAAGATCAAGGCTGTTGGTAAAACAGGAAGGGATGTGTATGATTTCCTGGGGTCATGCTGTGTGGTTTGGGCTGGGCTGGTGTCGGCTGACGGCTGTCAACCTCCCCAAGGTTCCCCGTGGTTATCGCCGAGCAGCGTGTGCACGCTATTGATGGCAGTAGACAAGGCCAATCCTTGTCCAGGGGGGAGGGGCACGCCGAGATTAAACCATTCCCCATCTGCAGGCGGGTACAGTAAGTCCAGAGCCGATCGGATGGCCAGTACCCCGGGCGACTGATTGGCTAGATGCACACACAATAGAGGTCCTTGCTATGCATGGAGCAGTGGGTTGTTGAAAATCTTTGAGTTTTTGCTCGTGTGGCTCGAAAAACGTCCTTCTTGCCACTGCGATCCTGCCTCAGGTGGCAGCGTCTCGAGGCGAGCGGCGTTGCAGTGCCATTTCAGCGACCCTAAACACGTAATGCAGGAGGGTGGAAGGACCTCGCTGGTTTGTGGCTTTTCGGGGTGGTTCATTCAATTCTGGTGTGGTGCACTAAGCGTCAGCCACATGCACTGGGCCATGTGCTAAACCACACTCTACCCTCTTTTTGTGTGTGTGGTGCGCGTCGCTTCTTGGAAGCTGCCGCACTGGCCTCACGTGGCTGCGGAAGATCGCGTGTATGCACAAACCATATGGGGGGGCGTGGAAATTGGACTGGGTATCAGGTACTTAGCAGCTGGCCTAGGATCGCTGCTGCTGGGTGCTGGGGACCAAAGTAGGGTCTACATTAGCCTTTGTGCACTGCACAATCACGATTGATCTACAAGGAACAATACACGGACGTCAAACCACCACCCATTTCCTGTGCAATGACAGCAAGTGTCTTGTTTTCAATAACTCGATACTCCTGGTGCGTCCATTGCTGTAGCGGAAACGGACACGTGCTCGTCGACCACTCATGTTCAATTCGTCGGATCGATTGATAGAACGATGCAGGCTACCATCTGCTTGCCCCGGGAGCACTAAGCAATCATACCGGGATTTGATTGGCATGAGTTCTTTGGGAAAAAGCTGCATGAAAGCCACAGCACCCTAGCTTGCGTATTGAAGCACAAAGTACTGATCGCCAAGGTTGTTTCCCAATAAACGAAGGGAGAAGATTTCTATTGTCAAGAACAGCCCAGTGCATATTTCATTTCTCCCTCCCAGGGCCTCGATTCTGCACGATCCCAACTGCCGGTTGACGAACAACCCCAGTGTGTGTTCCCACCCCGATACCGCCTGGGTGGTGTGGCGATTCACAAGAGCGAGCGGCATTCCTGCACGGAGGAGCACCTCACCTGAAGTGTACAATGTGGTGCTTAGATTTGGGTCCCGTAGAGGCGTGCCATCGGAAGTTTATTCTACCAGCGGGATGGGTGGCCTGTTATCTGTTAGAACCTCAACGGTGCATTACAATGGGCAGATTGCCAAGTTGCAACGGCTTTTCTTCCACGGAGCAAGTCTCCTGACTGCAACCCTCATAGCATCATTTTGCCGGCCATAGGGAGCCAGCTGCGTCGCAGGCCCTTGTAGCACGCACCACGCATGTCTTGCAGCCATAAGAGGAAATCGAACCATGGCAAGAATGCGGCGGAAAACCTAGTAGGCATGGCATTTTTGAGTTAATCGAAGTTTTTCGGTGCTGAAAAGAGGCGTCCCCGTCCTATATCCAACCACGGCGGAGCCCCCAACGCCAGACCTTACTGGCAATGGCCTAGGCCTTCCGACTAGCAAGATTGGTGCACGTACTTTAATGTAGGAGCCACGGCTTAGATGCATGAGGCGAGGCGAGGGACGGATTTGTCGCACCTTCCCACTCGCAGTAACTCGAGCGAAAAAGTACCTCTTGCTCTGCCGTGGCACCAGGCCACTTTGTTGCATGCTGGTGCTGGGTACCTTGCGTTGTACGCTGCCCACCATTTGCCTCTTTTACATTGCTCTGCTTCCTTGTCGGACTCTCCATGTGCCCTTCCATGAGCCCACCAACAAAGATACGCGATGGATGGGGGGGACGGTCGGCGTCGACGCGCCATGGGCAGCTCGTTGGAGGGTCAGCAAATGCCGATCCCATGTGCTGAAGCCACGAGGAAAAAAGGAGCGGACACGTTCATATGCCATCATCTTAATCAAGATGGTGGCTAGGGAGGTGGAGGAGGGGGGCGAAGCTACCCGGCCAAGGCCTCTCGTTTGCTGCCACCACCTTACTTACGTAAGGCTGCTCAAGGTAGAGCGGTACTTTGGCACATGGGTCGGTTCACGGCTAAGGGAACCTAAAGGTGATGTACTCGCTGCCTTGAGACCTATTAGGCAGGAGCAAATTGTGCACACCCGGCGGCTCAGGGGCAAGGGAATGGCTGCTTATGATGGGGGGACCTTGATTGCCCAGTCGGGTGCAAGGTACGGCTTGAGCTAGTACCCTCACCTGCGTGCTTCCCACGCGTGCGCAGGTCACTGCTACACAGGCGTGGCTGGCTCTGCAATTCTTGTCCTGGGGTGTGGTAGCCAGAGCCCGCTCGGAGCCCGCGACGAGGCCCCCATCCTGGCACAGTGAGAGCGTGCACCACCACCCCATGCTTCCCGCTGCCACAGGGTACTTTTTGTCGTCCTCGTTGTCGTCCTCGCGCTCTCCTTGGCTGGCTGGGCAATCTTGCACTGTGTGTTTGAGGTGGGAAGTGGGAATACCTTTCATGTACGTCGCCATGGATGGCTTGCCGTGTTACGGCTGTGGAGGTCTGGTCTTGGATGTACCGTAATTAGGTATATGGCTGAGCGCGGGAGAGTCCAGACCACCCGGCCATTGTGCCTCTCAGTCGAGCCCTGGCGATGCGCACGTTTCAAGGGAGCCGAGGAATTCAGATGACGACCCAGCGGTAGAGACTGGACAGGCCGAACACAACGTGCCCAGAGGCCCCCAAGGTTGTGTGATCTGTTCGTGCCAGCCCAGAGATCCAGTCCCCATCAGCACTGTAGGCCCCATCGCTACAGGGCAGGCAAGCAGGCCGCCCCAGTCGCTGCCCCCCTGTGCGTGCCCCGCCCTACTTGTCTCGTCCCGTCTCCCACTCCCCCAAATTGCAGCTGTGCACCCCCCTCCCCCGGAACCTTTAGAGAGAGATGACACCCCAATATGCTTGAGCACAACCACCCCCTAAGAGCGCTAGTTCTCTCTCGTTGCGTTCAGTCCACCACCTCATCCAAGCCAGAGGTCCATTACTTACTGGTGTCGCTCGCTCCCTTTCCTCATTCTGCATCTCATTCCCACCTCTCGACTTGAACCAAATGGTAGACCGCAGCACACGTTGATCGAATCGCCCGCTTCTCGATCCTCGAGTCCGTTTCGAGGGCCTCTCCTCATTCAACTACACAGCCTGATCATATGTCGGCCTCCCCTCGCTAGATCTATTCCTCGAACCGTCCTGCTTTGCGCCGCCATTGGCCCAATTCAACCCACGCCCGACCTCTGCGATTCTCCCGAGATTGAGTTTTGGGACCACAGGAGCTATCACGGCATTCACTTCGCATTCACTTCAACCCGGCCGAGCCTCAATTCGCTTCTTCTAATTCTTGCAACATTCTAGCTCATGGTCTAGAACTGAGAAAAAAGTTCCATTTGTCTTTCACCATACCTATATACCCAGCGCAGCTCAACCCACATTACTTGCCGGCGATATCATGGATGCGCACGTTCACCCTCGACCACAGCTTCCCAAAGCTGCTGGACTGTCCAACATTCTTAATGAGGATCCTTCTTCAACCAATGGTCCTCCACCTCAGCTGCGTGACTCTGGGTTCTACTCAACCACGGACACAGCCAGCAAACGTACTTGCAAACCTTAGTCCAGACCTGCTGAAGACAGCGAGACTGACACGTGAATCTAGATACCTCTGCTACGTCCTTCAGCGTCAGCAGCCTGAGTCCGGCCCATTCAGCCTATCAGTCCTCCGCCGACAAGACCCCTTCGCCCGTGGCCGGTAATATGATTCCTCAGGCTATTGTTTCTCCGGCAGCAGGCCACATGAGCGTTGCCTCTATCATGGCGCCTAATACACCAGGGTTTTCTGAACATCGACGGCTCGAACACTCAGCATCAATGGAATCAACACAGACTGGCACTACTTTGGGGGAGAACCTTATGCCGGGGACAATGTCTCGACGTGAGAGCGTCGACAGCCGAATCAACCAGGGCCTGAGCGATATGAGACTTGGTAACTCGCCTTATGCTAGCCAAAACCATTCGACAACCTCCATCCAGAACAGCCTCCACCAACAACGCAACCCTCGCTCCGGTCTCGACACACCCTCGATCCACCGAATCTCGAATGGTTACCAGCCCAGCGCCGAGCGAAACCCCGAATCAAAGACTGTCAGAACCGCACCGGCAATTACAGGCCCAGCAACTGGAACTATCGCCCGAGCAGCCGAGCCAACCAAGGGTCAAGCTTGGGCTTTCCCTGAGGAGGAGCTTGGTCGCGGAAACCAATCTGGAGTGTACGATACCTCGCGACGAAGCAGCTTTTCCGAATCAGTCGCCAGCAGCCAATTTACCGCCGACTCTCGACTCCCTCCCGGTCAGCGAAGGTTGGAGGATGGGGCCTCGCCCCCTTCGCTCAACGACTATTCTGTCCATCACCACTCTCTGCAGCACAGGCAGCTAAGCGATCTTCAGGCCCAGGACGGTATTACTGGTGCACAGCCTTATAGCCGTACTCCTGAGCTCCGAGTGAGCCACAAGCTCGCCGAGCGCAAGAGGCGAACGGAAATGAAGGAGCTTTTTGACGCCCTGCGAGACGAGATGCCGCAGGAACGGGGCTCAAAGGCATCCAAATGGGAAATTCTCACCAAAGGTAGGTCGAGATCTTGTTAGCCGGAATGACGGTTGGAGCGATGCTGACATATTTTTCCCTTGGCAGCTATCAACGAACATCGCGCCCAGAAGGAGTGTATTAAGACCCTCCAAGCTCGATGCCACTCGGTGATGTCAGAGAATGAGATGCTGCGACGCGAGCTGCAGTCCATGCGTGTAGGTGGAGGCCAATATCGACCAGACACAGCGCAACCGCAGCAGATGCCTCCGGCAGCAGCCCCAGCCCAGCCTTCAGCACAAGCTCCTTACGTAGGCGAGCATTTTGCTGGCGCAAGCCGTACCGAACTTCCACCTCTACGATCCATCAGCAACAGTGTTCCAAACGGACCCGAGTCCATGACGGGAGTTCAGTATGAGGCCCCTGGTGGTGTCAATGGATATCGACCAGAGAGATACTAGGCGGCTTCTCCAACTCGGGGGGGATAATCGCAGCCCCTGTTGCCATTCTGTTTTAACAGCCTTAACGACGGACATAACGATCAGCCAGATGCATATGATACACTTTGCCTTGCGATCTGAGCACTTGGGACTCGAAGCGATATATGAACTTGATAATGACTTCTTGTCATGAGAATCGACAAACATACAGAAGCCTTCGATGCCCAAAGGGTTTTATTTTTCTTCTTTTTTCTTCTTCTGTGCTATTAGAGATTCATTTTCTATCCCTGATAATTTTTCCTTGCATTCATCTTGATATCACTACCTCGTATGAGGTTATTTACCACCACCCCAGCCTGGGTGGGCTGGAAATGTTTATTTGGCCTGACAAGAGGCCCAGCACGGTCATCACCAACTTATTTTTTTCCATTTTAAATTATACCATTATGATGAGGGAATCAAAGGGGGATTTGGGTGTCATGCGCGCCTTAGAGGCGTCAACTGGTGTACGAGGCTACCCTCGCCAATTGAACAACTTAAAAAAAGAGGAGGATCCGTGGCAGACGACATGTTTTCTGGACGGGTCCCAAGGTTTACTGGTCTGGGCAGATGCTACTTTTTGGTTCTACTGGGGAGGATTTGACGAGGGAAATGTGAAGGGGAATCGATTTCTCGGGAAGCGTCAACGTCGGCGGGTGGCGAGAACAGAGACATGGGAGGTGTATATACCCTGTTGGTTTTTTCTCTCTTGTGTGGTCTGGCGGGACGGGTGCTCATACACAAAACAACACTGCTAGGGCTGTTGTGTCTGGCCTGATAGTGGGAGCAGGTGTGAGGCATCATTTATGTATATGCGGAGCATCTAGCAGGGATTTCATGGTAGTAGTAGCGTTCTTGTTTTATCAAGACGCGGTTCAATTATAGAACAGACACTTTTTGAATGTACAATGTGCGTCCAAACAGGAATGATATGAGCGAACCTGTGATATGTTCTTCTGGAGCAGAGACATGGCTGGATTGGTGTAGCCGGAGATCAGCCACCTGACCCTCACACGGCACCACGCAGCACAAGGGAGCCACGACCCGGGAAGAGAGGTCTTCGGCGGGCCGAGACTGGCCATGGCGATAATAAAGTAGGTGTGACCTGGGGATGGCGCGGAGCGGAGGAATGCTGGCATCGGCGGAGTTTGCGGGTCTTGGATCTGCCCGTCCGCCCGCCTGGTCCCAAGAATGCGCCAGACGCAGGCGCAAAGACTCGAGCAAAGTCCGTCAGTTGCGGGGTTTGGTTCCAGATGCAGCGGTTTGGGTGGGGCCTGCGCCTGAGGACTGCGGACTCGAGCCGCTGATCCAGACCGGCATCAGCGGAGAATGAGACTGTTAACTCCAGCTTCAGGGGCCCCGAGACCAGCGGGATTGAAGCACGCGCGAGCAAGCAATCAGACCGCCCGCCGCCATTCTCTGGGCCGGGTCAATTCCTCTTCTTTCAACCAACCGCATCGTGCCTCTGCCCGTGGTTGAACAGGCCTACATAATGGATCCCTTCAACGCCTTCAACCTTTCTCCAACCTCCATGGACACATCGTCGATGCCAGCCACTGCCGCGTCGCGCCAGAAGAGCTGCAACGCCTGTGTAAGAGGCAAGCGCCGCTGCGACAAGTCCTATCCCAAGTGCACCCGGTGTGCCGCCAAGGGGCTGGACTGTGTCTACCACAAGGTGCCGCCTGTCCGCCCAGTGAGGGCGACCAGCAACCACACCACCACCGCCGCTGGCAACATCGGCCATCATCATCTTCACACTGCGCCGGCAGTCACCGTGCAGGACTCGCCCGAGGACGGGAGCGGGAGCGACCACGACCCGCATGCCGACTTTGACATGGACGGCCTGGACTTTGTAGGCTTCGGATCGTCATCGTCAGGCCCGCACAGCGCCAGCTCAGGCTCGACGTCCGCGACCCCAGGAACCGGGACGACTCTAGAGCTCGACTCCACCAACCTGGACTTCTCCGTCGTCGACCTTCTCAACGGCGCCGACGTCCCGGGGAGCAGCATCTGGTCCCTGCCGCCGTTCGGCGAGCCCAAGGCGGACTTCCCCGCCCCCATCCACCACATGCCCGCCCTCCAGCCGCGCGCGCAGGTCATCCGCCGCGACCTCTCGGCGCTCACCTGCCCGGGCAACGAGGACGAGTGCCTCACCGTCGACCCCCTGCTCATCCACGACCCCCAGAGCAGGGTCGGCTTCGTGCTACAGTACATCACCAACCTGCACCTCACCTTCGCCCGGACGCGCGCGCTGCCCTTCCTCCACACGCGGCTGTACCGCAGCAACCTGCCGCGCACCGTCATGTCGGCCTTCTGCGCCGCGACGACGTACGCCAACCGCACGGAGCCCACCAAGGCGTGGACGTACAACCTCGTCGCCCAGGCCACCTCGGACATCCAGAAGGACGGGGCCAAGGCGGAGACGGTCATGGACAAGCTGGCCAGGACGCAGGCGCTCGTGATTGTCGAGACGATCCGGGTGTTTGACGGCGACTTCTCGCTGCGGCACTCGGCCGGCAGGGACAGGCATATCCTGATCGAGTGGCATCATGAGCTCGACAGGATAAGGGAGGAGATGGAGATTGAGCTTGGCACGCCGGATGTTGCGTCTAGGGAACACCCGCCGGCTACTTGGGATGTGAGTATATGCCTCTAGTTATTGGACATCGATGGGACAGCATTGACTAACATGGACACTTTTGCAGTCCTGGATTCTCATCGAAAGCTTGCGCCGAACCTGCATCACGGTGGCCTCTTTCCTTTGCATGGTGCACATTCTGGAATCCACAATCCGTATGTTTTCACCTAGTTACCAATCCTGTGGCATCTTATTAGCAAGCTAACCACGGCCACGAGCAGCCCCTATGGAAATCTGGAAAGCCAGTATGTTATTCACAGCGTCGAAGCGGCTGTGGTCCGCTGGCACCTCTGTCGAGTTCTACCAGGCTTGGCGCGAGGACCCCCAGTGGTACATCAGAGACAACAAGTTCGATGAGTTCTGGCAATATGCCCGACCAGAGGATCTGGATGAGTTCACGAGGCTTCTCCTGATAACGTAAGTAGTACCATATCTTGCCCTCTCGGTTGACTCTTTATATGAAGTAGAGGATTTCTTATACTGATTCTGTGGATGATAGTCAAGCTGGCCATGACGGAGTGGAACATTTTCTTCAGGGCGAGTCGGTTCCCGTCGCATGAGATGGGAGAATATCACTTGTTTTCTTCTTGTACGGGACGGGGGCCTGAGTCAAATGGCCAAGGTTATGAATGGAAATGAATCAACTACTAATTGGGTACACCTGGGTGTGGCTACACAGGACGGCATAAGGAGTTCTCCTTGTTATTTTTTTCATTAATATGTAAATTTCAATTTACAGGACACACTTTCCTCCTAACTCGGGAACACACGAAATGGTGCAGGCTTGGTCTGGTTGTTTCAACTAATTCCCCTCCTCAGCTACCCGGAAAATCAATCGCTCGCCGCTGACGGCCCGCGCTCTCAGCAAATCAAGCGCATTCTGGGCCCTCTCGACCAGATCCTTGCCCTCCACAACTCGGTAGTTGTTGGGGTGGACGACGCCCTGCTCAACCAGGGCTGGGATGATCTCAGGCTGGAGATGTTCCTTGAAGAATTCGTTCTGAAAAGTCTCCATGTTAGTATATTTCGCACAGTTAATGGATTGAAGGTTTGGTGGGCAGGCTTACTTGGAGGTAGAAATGGGTGCGGACACCCCGAGGAATAACACCCTCAGCCCACTGACCGACAAGGACCTTGGACACGTCCATCTCGTACTCAGGCTCCTCATCCTCGGTGGCGTCCTTGATGATGACGGGCAGCATGATGGCCACCTTGGTTCCCTTTTGCGCAATCTTGCTCAGGGGCTCCAGAGTCCCCTTGACGGAGCCGATGCAGTCGATGATACTGGGGATCTGGGGCTCGCTTCGCCCCTTGACGTGGTCGAGGATCGCCGCCACGACGCCGGGCTTGGTGTAATCCCACACGGCGGTGGCACCGATGCTCCTCAGGTACTCGTGGTGCCTGCTGCTAGCCGTGACGAGGATGTTGGTGTACCCCCAGTGGCGGAGGACCTGAATCACAAAAATGCCCACGCTACTGCTCCCGCCCCAGACGAGGATGGGCTCGTCCGCAGCGGCAGGCCTCCACCCGCCCTGCGGGATCGGCCAGGGCAGCTCGAGGTCGAGGTCCCGGGTGATGGTGTGGAACGCCGTGACAAGGTTGACGGGGATAGTGACGGCCTGCTCCATGCTCAGGGACCCTGGGATTCTGGAGGCGAGGTACGCGGGGATGGTGATGTACTCCTGGTGGTTAGCCTCGACGCCGCCGTGGAAGGCGAAGACCATGACCTTGTCGCCGACTTTCAGGCCCTTGAGGTCGCCGGACGGGCCGACCTGGACGACGGTCCCGGCCGCGCCGCCGCTGCCCATGAGGCTGGGGTAGGAGGGGATGAGTAGGCCGCCGTCGGCTCTGTGGAGGTCGAGGGGCGTCGAGGCCGTCCAGTGGACTTTGACTAGGATCTCGCCGGCGGCGGGGGCCACGACGGGGGAGGAGATTTGGATGAGAGGTGTGCGCTTGGCGGGGAGGGCCACGGCCTTTTGGGTTGTGGGGAGAGAAGACATGGCTGGCTGTTTGTTGAGATGGTGATGAGTGATAGGTTGTATGGGACTTGTTTACTTCAGATTGTATGATTCTATCTGGACTGGATATACAGAGGCGTTTGATTGATGAATAGGACCTCTGCCCTTTATATATCTATGTGCACACATCCCATACATTATACTTTGTTCGTCATATCCTACCTAAGTACCAAAGCTCCTTGATTATTCACATGTGGGTTTGGGTGCGCATACTCGGAGTGTGGTCATTAAACGGCCGCGATTACCTAAACGAGGAAAAGTCCATTCATGTATCCTCCCGACCAGCTCTCCATGACAAGCTTTCTGCAGGTTGGGTCCCGGATTTATAACAAGTGCCGAGTTCATGTTGGATCGATCGCCAAACCTGGTCGATTTCCTTTTTAGGAAATTGTCCGAAAGAGGAAATGCACCTTCATTCGGAAGCAGCCGAACGGATGATCTTCAAGTGACATCTTTCTAGAGATTTCCAGCTATTAATCAACATTTCTATGTTCTTTAGTGAAGAGGTACATGATATTGTCACATGTTGGGCATAACGGGTGGGAAAAGGCCAGTGAAAGGCATAGTAGTGGTGTTTGAATCGACAGTCTAATCTACCCAATCTTCCCACATCTACTTGCTCTCATTCTACTCGTCTTTCTCCCAGACCTGTGAATATTTCAAAGAGGGCTCAAATTCGAGCGCAAACTCGCCGTTCTCCTCGAGCTTATCCTTCAGAGCTCCCGCCAGACGGTCCTCCTCGGCAGCGAACCATTTCTTACACACCCATTCCGCATCGGATTCGTCATCCTTGCGAATTTCGCATCGACTGAGGTCAGTCATGCAGACGCGATATTCGCCATCCTCCTGAGGCATGACAATAAAGTCGCCAAGCCCTAAATTTCGGTTGAGAATATCTTCTCCGTCGAGCACACGCACGATGTTAATGGCTTTGTCGAAGATTCCCTGCCACGACGACTGTGGTGCATGGCTGGTGACATCAGCCAGGGAGAATCCCTCGAGGTGTTCCAGGAGGAGGCCTCGAACTTGAAACAAACTCAACATACCCTCCGGCAAGCATTCCGCGAAGTTTGGCGGGCGCACATCGAGCGTGACATCGCCATGAAGCAATGGAACCAGGTCGCCCTGATACTTTGACAGGACGGAATAAACATTCCTCTCCCTGTGAAAAGAGGCGATGCATTCGTTCCAGAGGAACGCCTCGTCATCCGCGTAGTCGCGGTAGCTTTCAGTCTTTTTGAAATAATCCGGTTCCGTGTGCAGCCTGTAAAGCAGCCGCCCGACGTTGCCGTTGGAAATGCCCTCAATAAAGGCTCGTTCTCTATGTTGACCCCAGAGGCCAATCGTGTTATCATATCGCAATTCGTTAACGTGTCTCCTGTCGAAGAGCTTTAAATAATGCTTTTCCGACTCGACCCACGAGCAGGGTTGGTCCGTCTGGTCGAAGCTTAGGGTCTTCTCAACGACCATTCCGCAGGACGAGGTCCATGCCTCATCGTGTCGGATCACCGACAGTTTCAGGTTGGACTGTTCCGGGTTGGAACATTCGACTTGGATGGGTTGACCCACTGGGTAGGCTTCATTTTTATTCTGGAAAGACATTTTGTTTCAAAGCTATTCAGTTGATATCGAAAACAAATGTGGTCGAGTTTGCTCATCAGAGTGAGTGCCTGGGAATGAAGTATGGTGAGTCTAGTGCGGATTTCTCGAATCTTATAGACTCTGCAGCTTTTGCTCAAGTCTATGGAACTCCATAGGTAGCAAAGACAGTCTGAATTTACTGGGGACTGAGTAATTGGGAACAAAGCAGCCGGGCTCATTATTTCGCGGCCTTTACTTGGCCGATGCACCAACTACAAAGATGGACTTTGAATGTTAGAGTACGGAAAGTTTGTGAATGTATTCATTTGTCGCTAAAAAGGCCTAAACTTGTTGAGGTATACTTATCATCACCTGCATCGACAGAAGAATGATGGATAAACACAACCAGTGTCTTTTCGAACAATTGTTGCTTATAATCAACTCTATAGATGAATATTCCATAATCGTCCTAGATAAGGCACCTTATTTTGGAATAGAGGGAGTGAAGAATAAGACTCAAGGTCTCATGTTATTCATCATTGGCTATTTGTTACTGCTTCAATATACGTTGGAAGTGATAGTTCGCACATAATTGAGGCATTGTGAGTCTCCTGTGTTGCTTGCTTCACGCATCCCAGTTCGAGAAAGAGCAAGATGGTTTCCTTTGTTCCGATACCTTATATACAATTTCCCCCGGCATGCCATTCAATAAGGGCATTGGCCCCTATGGCGCAAAGGTCAGCGCGCTCTGATGACGCCTGCCCGTGATGTAGGTATGTACCTACCTACTCACACTGATAATCAGACCAACTGTAGGTGCATCCCCCTCCCTTGAGTTGGAGGGGAGAGCGAATGCATCGCATTGCACGGGTAGTAGTAGGAGAGTCCTCGGTTCGAATTCGAGCAGAAGTTTTTACTTTTGTTATTTTCTTTCACTTGACAAAGCTTATTGAGAGACCAACTTGCTGGCTTTACTCTTTTTTTGCCTAGGTATCCAATGTCGTGATGTATTACCTACGGTAGAACCCACAGAATGAAATTAGATGATGGTCTTTCTAGATACTTCTCGTCATCAATCAGTCCAGATGGATGTTCCATCAGCCCCGAGACTGGCAAGGTCCATTTCTTGGCTACTGACACAGGCTGAATCTGATGTCTGATACTATATCTACCACGCGGGCTCTGATTTCTGATTGATTCCATTTCAAGAAGCACAAGACGCCTGATCCGGAACTGGCTGACGCCAAAGTCATAACGGGCTAAATGTCTTGCAAAGGGTACTATCTAGTCTAACGGTGCAATCTCAATTACTCGGCGAGGCTGCCGAGTCACGGGGTCTGCCCTCGGAGGATCTTCTGGCCGATCCCCTCCAGGAGCAATTACTTCACCATGAATGTTTTGGTGGTCTTTAACAGCTTGATCACCTAGAGGCGTCTCCCGCAGGCGTGTGCTAGCTTGATCTGCACACTCAGAGGGCATATTTTGCGTCCCGCGTTTGCCATTTAGCTGTTCAAGCTGCATGCCGACCTGATGTAATGGGGATCTTACACGCCGTAACTTGTCACGGAAGACTTCCATTTCGTGGTTGGTAACTCGGTCATGGGCGTCTTTGATATGAGTGGAAGCTTTGGAGTGCATCATGTGCCAGAACTGCTTCTCGGATGCGAAATGCTGCTCTAGAATGAGGGTCACAGCGATCGTGAAATAGAGAGACCTGGAGAGCGTGTGGTCGACCAGACTGGCGACAGCATCAAATGTATCTTGCCCCAGAAGACGAACGAAATCCTCATCTGTGGCGAATTCGAATGAACCATCAAACCGTTGGTGGCCCAATAAAAGTTTGAAAAAACGTTGGTTTCGGTCTGATGGTGATGTAATATTGGTCGGGGATAGGTCAGGCCACACGAACTCCATATAGGCTCCAGGTGCGCACATATAGTGCTGCACTTGGCTCATGCAGGCCATTGAGGGTCCTACGCCCATTGGGGTTCCTACGCCCTTTTGGGTTCCGAGTCTACCATAGCTGAGTTTGGTTGCGAAGCGTGGTCCGCCCATATGTCCTTGCCCCAATAAATCTGGGATTTTCCTGCTGCCAGAAATAACAACTAATGAGCCCAATAGATCATCCTCGAGTGTTTTTGTCTCCTCGCCCAAAAAGAAACTGGTCCATTTCGAGGCAAGAGACCACTTGCAAGCCAGCGCCTCAGCTTGGCCATCGTGGAGAGAATTTGACCTCATATTACAACTACTCCGCCCATGCTCAAAATCGTGCAAGAGAGAGCGTGCAGCAAGTTTGTGAATGGTCGTGTCACGGCCATGCAGTATCTGTAGGGGAAATCTTTGCTCCGGCTGTGTCCCATCCGGTAAAGTGATGGCAAGGACGAGACTCCGAAAATCCTTGGTCATCTCTGATTCTAACAGCATGTAGACGCGATTGCGAATAAAAGGATTGAGGTTTTGCAGTTCGGAGGGAGACATGGCGCTGGTCGGACAATGAATTGCTTGACCACGTTAGCCTTGGTGCGAGAAATTCTATAAAGGAAAAGACTCACCTTTGCCCTCATATGTTTCTAGGTATATTTTCACTTCCTCAATCGGGTCGTTTTCCACCGAAGCAGCTTCCATAGACAAGAGCTTGCTTTCCCAGCTGTTTTGCTCACTTGCCGGGACAACTTCTGCATAACCACCTCCTATGCTGGCGACGCCCTCCACGAGAGCATGAGAAACCCGTTCACCTATACCGAGACAGAAGAAGCGAATTCGATTACCTGATGCTTTCCTCGCGTCCTTCACCGTTGCTAGTAGCTCGTCGAGCCGCCAGACTTGCCCGTCAGTAAGAATAATGATGTCCGTCAACATCCTGGTGTCTCTGGACCCTAGTATTGACTTGACTGCGCCAAGGATTTCAGTTCCTCCCATGTTGGCATCAATAGAGGATGACACATACGCCAAGGCTGCTTCAAGGCTTTCCCCCGAATACTGAACTGATTGGGGACACCAACTTGTAAAGGTTGAACCGAAACGTGCAATGTTGAATTTGTTTCCCAGTGGAATGCCTTTGAGGAAGAAATGCATGGCTGATTTGAGGGAATTTATTTTATCCCCCATCGAACCGGATTGATCCACGAGAAATAGAATCTCCCTCTGACGAGCCGGGGGCTTTGGTATTTGGTTTAGAAGCCCAGGCGGAAGAATTGCCATCAAAGCTGCCTGATTAGGATCCACAGGGTGGTGTTCGATCCAAACCTGAGGAGCAGCCTTTCCTTTACCGCCATCAACTACTATTTCCAAAGCAAAGTCTTTGTCAAGAAACATAAGACCCTGGTCCAGCTCCACCACTGATGCTTGGCCTGAGAGTGCCTTGCCAGGATTTTGATCGGCTAGGTCTGCCCAGCTATTCGCAGCTCGAACCTGAGCCTGCTCCTCGACCTTGATCTTGTGAGTAGAGCTTCGAATCGCGTGCATGACACGAGAATCTAGAACTTTGATGTTTAGAGTGAGTCCCTGCTTGAGAACTGTGGTGGTTGTCCCTGCGAATTTTGGTTGCGGTCCGTATCGGCTGGCAATACAGGTCGGAATGGTAAATGTTGATGTCTCCTTATTCTCCTCGTCAGAGACCAAGTGATACTTCAACAATGTGATGTAGGATATCTTGACCGTCACTCTTGTATCTGGGGGAATGTTGCCTAGCGTAGCGCTGAAGATTTCTGTTGTGTCCTGGTTTAACAGGCCTGCCATGCGGCCAGCGGCAACATGGTCATTGAAGGCCTCTTGGGCCTCTTTCTTGGGTTTCACAGTTCCTTTCAATACCCTCGACCCAACCTGACAGGTAAATTCTGTCACGCTGCATCCTGTGGGAAGAGGGAACGTGTACGTTCCTTGAGGGATGAGCACAGTGGAGTTGTTCCAAAACACTTGAGTGACCTGGACACTAGCGGTGTCCTGCACAATAGATGCGTCAATATCGACTGACCAAGGCGCAAGCAGGTTCTGTCCTTCTTCTTCTGTGGTAAGATCTGGTAATTTATCTTGTTTTGCTGCTAGATCTTTTGGTCGAGCCTGTACGTAGCTCATGACCTGAAATGGGGCATTTCCAGTGATACCACGTTTGCGAGAACTTGCGTCGTATTTCCTGGCTGCCAGGTTCCCTTTTTGACGCTGGAGCTCGCGTGGGAGCGGTTCACGAGGGTCCCAAGATATGGTAGGTCCGAAAATACTCATTTTCGTCAATAGTTCTGTGGTTTTCTGCTCGGTGTTTTGGTGGGAAAGGAGAATGTACCGCTGCCTCTGGATGGAAGGAGCTACGTATTTAAAAAGCCGTGCGAACTACGGTGAGGCAGAGAATGCCTTGCATGCTATATTTATGCAGGCAGAAAATACGTCGTTACATTGCGTGAGACGGTAGCCCTTGGCGAAGCAGAAATGCAGATCCTTCTGACAGCTGGAGCTTGGATTTTCAATCCATCATCATTAATTGAACGGCTCCTGGTCTTGTATCACTCACCCATATATTATTTGAGAGGGATTTATTGTAATTACGGGTTCAGCGAGCGATTCCAGATGGAATTCTCATTCGGCATCGGCGACGCGTTCCTCATATCCAAGCTGGCGTGGAACGTGGCACAAGTTCTAACGAAGGGCCGCAAGTCAGCACCGAGAGAATTCCATGAATTGGAAGACCAGCTGTATTCTCTGGTCGCTGCTCTGACGGCCTTGAAAAATGCATTTGACAATCAGGGCACCCCCAACTCAACGGGAGACAGTTCCACGCCCCAGACTGATCATCTTCTCGAAGAAGAAGCCCTTGGTGAGACTTTGAAAAAGGTCCTAACGAGCTGTGGCAGAACATTGAAGCACTTGGAGGAAACAATGAAGAAATATGGTGCCATGGTCGAACCACATGATGTGGATGAGACAACAATGAGCAAATGGGCAAAAGTGTTGACTAAAGACTACAAAAAGATCGCCTGGACAACAGAAAAGGGCAATCTAGACTCGTTGAGGAATCAAATAACGATTCACACCAACAGCTTAGATCTGATCCTTGGGGTGATAAGCAAGTAGGCCAAGCCTTCATGCAGCCTGCCAGCATATACCGAACAGCCCAGGTTAACATCATTTTGCAGCTCTCGCACAAAGCGCATCGAAAAAGTCCTACACGAGAACTCTCATATGATGAAAGAGATATATGACTGGTTTATTGAAAGCATGACAATAACTGACATCGAGGTCCATGGAATAACCCATCGTCCACCAGCCACACCTAACCCAGCTCCTCCTGCAACTACTTTCGAAGTTTGTCTCGGCCAGGATATGGGCGGAGCGCGAGTGATCTGTTCCCGTGCGAGCCTTCATGAACATTGGAATTTGGGAATTTCAAAAGAAAATCTGGATGACCAATATCCCTTGTTCACTTGTCATTGCAGCTTATCATCGGGGATGAATCAGGGCGATCATTCCTCTGCGCTCTCCATATATGCATGTAAGTGTTGTATTTTCAACAAAGCATATATCAACTTACTGAGTTATATCCAGTTTCTCCATTCACTTTCCCTTTCAGCCTCGTTGGGTCGCAGAAATCATGGATGCTTTACAAGGCTGCTGATACTTTGCACAACACAATGGTGGCAATCATCATCCGGAACGTAGCATTGAACTGTAAGAGTGATGTTCCAATCGATTTGATTTATGCTAAAGATCATTTCCTTGCAGACATACAAGAGTTTGAGCAGATATTTATTCGTACGCTTTCTGAAGCCAAAGCGGAGCTTATGTTTTCGCGAAGTATGAACAACATGCTCGCTCACATCGAGCCGCACACGCAACAAGCTTACGTATTAAATTTACGAGGGTAAGACATATCTATAATGTATCTATAGGGTCATAGTATCTAACTGGCATCTATGTAGCAACGTAAGCAGCGCAGGAGAAGACTTTGAATCCATTACCTTTACTGTAGGGACTAGAACCTACAAGAGAAGCATGATCAAGGGCGTCGACCTTCTACACTACAGAGCTGTGAAGCCTGAATTCGACTCGCCCTCAAGTACTGCTGAAGTGCAAAACCCGTTCTGTGAATATGCAGAAATTCTTCTGTTCTATGATGAAACTGAGGACACGACACTTGGAGACATCTCACGAAACCTTCTTCAAGGTAGAAATGACGGCCAAGTAACACTTTGAGAAGAATTACGCTCATGATAAACTAGTGAGAAGCAATACATCCATGTCATTCTCCGAGCAAGAGGCCCAGGTCGCAATTCGGAAGGTCAAGTGTCTAGGGTACTCCAACGAAGCTTGTACCAGCACAATCGAAAATGTTGATGTGAATCTGCAATTTGCTAGAACTGAAAGTACGATAAATTACTATGGTTATACCGGTCTAGATGCTCTACTGACTGCTATCCTAGCCGCGAGAGACTTCTACGACAAACTCGAGGCCATGCGCTTGGAACTTTTTGCACTCAGCCTAGAGTACCCTCAGATAGAAGAGAATGTTGTTTTGCATCTGTGAGATACCCCTTCTCCCCAATCTGGTCTGGAACTCATGTAGTGATGGATAGACAAACAGCGCAGGTCCAAACCGAGGACATATATATTTCTGACGCAGAAATATTTATTGTCCGGAATTCCTCTGGCCGCTTCCGGATGATCATACTAAGCCGGAATCGATGTACGATACTGAGCCAAGTCTGTGAGTTGCTGAAATGTCTTATCGAAGCACGACCTGTAAATCACTGCTGATCTATGAAGTGGCGGACGATTTTTTTACTCAACCCAACGGCCGCCCCAATTATAGATCGCCAACCTACCTCGTTCAGCTACAAGGCCAAGGGGAACGGAAAATCTATAAATATGAGGAGGGACTAAACACACTGAACTTTCACAGTACCCAAGGTGAGTTATCATGGCCTACAAATGAGCTTCGAGTATCAATATCTCAACTAATGACTTTTGGGGTAGCGGAGAGAATGTTTGATCTCGGACGTCTTGCAATTTCTGACTCGGATTCCACCAAACAAATCGAAGACACCACATGAAGGAAGTATGGAAGTGTTATTGCATCAAGATGAGAGTCCGTAGCTGGCGTCCTCCCCCAGAATCCTTGTCTAAGGGATGATGACAACCTAGTCTCGCTTGAAGGCTAACGGCTGAAGGCTATCCTGTGTCTAATGGCTTATGATTGTTTCCATTCCTTACGCCGAGGGGGTTTGGCGAAATGCCTTTCAAATACGTCATCTCTCTAGTCGGTTCCGGACGCGGTATCTTGAGTCTGAGTGTGTGAAAATTCGTCATAATTTATTTTATTTTTGCTACAGGGTCACCATCGGATTAATATTAACATTAGTCCTGACGGAAGGAGGCAGGAAAGTGCATGTTAGGCTTTGAGACACCTTTTTATGGAGAACTTGTACTGACATGAACTTACACCGAAACTGGAGGATGTAAGATGTAGTTTTAAGGATCAGAGCAAACCACTATAGGTAAGCTCGTTTCAATACTATGTTAGGGACTTCTAAGAGAGCCCTCGTTATCATGCGTTCTTTGAACCATCGCTAATTAACGAGGCTCTTTCTTTACTACCTTCGGGAAAGATTGAGCGAAGGATTTCTGCCTGGATGCCCGAGCCCAAGTTGGGCAAAGGTGGTAAGCAATAGGGCAGGCGGTTCTGATGGCAGATTCTGTCAGTGGCTGGTGGAAGGCAGACACATCAAACGCGGCAACACTCGATTGGCTGATTTGATGAAAATGCAATGCAGCCTGACGTGTGTAACAAAACCTGATACCGAATCTCATGTGCCAAAACCCGACGCCGGACTCTGATGCCAAAACCTGACCCCGGAGCCCACCCAGTGCACATCAATGTCTGGCCCCAGACGGTCCTTCTTTGAACCTTATAATAATAAAAGAAACCTCGAACTATACTATTCTCTCCTTCTACGCTTCCTGGACTAAAAACTCTTGAGATTGAACGTCAAGATAGTGTTAAATGTCAATCATGCCACCTTCTACCCGAAAAATCCCCCCAAAGGTTTGGGAGAGGCACAAAAGGACGATCCTCGATCTCTGGTTGATTGAGAAACTGCCTCTTAAAGGAAGCGCCGAAAATGGGAGAAACCTGATGCAGGTCATGCAGGACCAGCACGATTTTCAGGCAACGTAAGTCAAAATTGGTCCTTGCTAGTATTTGAGGTAGCTGACGGTTCCCAGAGCCTCTCAGTATGAAATCAAAATTAGATCATGGGGTGCTACTAAGAATCTAAGAAAGTGCGATTGGGAAATTATTCTGCCACTCTATAATGAGCTGGAAAGACAAGGCCATGCTCCTCGAGTACGGGTTGGAGAGCACATCTTTGCGGAGAGTAAAGTCAAGAGAGCTCGTCGAGAGTATTTGAAAGCAGGTCTTGTGACGAATGGGGATAATCCTGGTATGAGAAGACATGCGTTATTCTACGGAGAGATGCTAACAGGTACAATTCAGAACACGCTCCCTCCTCCGATCAGATACATGCACGCCTTTGGTGTATAGAAGTCCGACAGGCTGACGGCCAGTATTCGGGATATTCTAGTACTTGTTTGGCTAGTAACTCCCTTGGGATCACGGATTCTTCAAACATCGGCCAAGGAGATGTGCAAAATGATCTCCTTGTCACCAGTGACCAAAGACTACACATTGAACCTGGTCCCCCCCTCAGCAGTTTTTCTATAAGAAACACAACCGAGGTAGAGTCCATGGATTTTTATCCTTGCTCAAACTCGCTGGATGATCCAGGCCTCCAAAATCCAGATCAGCTGATTAGTTCAGTTCTTGAGTCATGTACGATTCCCAGTACGCTAGATATCGATTTTGACGGATATGATCTGTCCAGCGCATGGGACAATGAGATCGGGAATCCTATCTCATATATGCCCTTTTCAATAACCCCTCCGAGAAGTTCCCTCAGCAATCAAATTGAGTCCATTCTTCGGAATAAGCTTCCGAGCGTTCCGTCATTATGGCACGATGACCTCAGGCCTTCCTTCTCGATTTCAATTGAGCGACTGGTCTCTCTGCCAGTAGCAAATATCTGCGGGAAAGACTTTGCATCGAGCTCAACACAAGCTTCTTACGAAAGCATTTCGCTACAGGAATTCTCTGGGAAAATCCTCTACTCTATTGTTAACAACTTCGCTGGTCTTGAAGGCATCGGATTTACCACCATTTTTAGCCTTCTTGGGCTTGTTCCGGGGATAGAGTCTTTTCTTCTCGAGTGGCTACGTTCAGATGACCGCATGATTTCAAAGCCTCTTGCTAAGAATCTCTTTCGCGCTGCTATAGATGCGGGAAATGAAGAAGTGGTCGACATTGTACTAAAAACAACTTCCGGTAGAAACAACGAGATTGATATTGATGAAACAATTCTTAGCAATGGGGCTAGGTATTCGCCAATCGCGTTGGCATCTTCTCGAGTCCACCCAGGAATCGTCAATACTCTTCTCCTTCAGGGTGCCAAAGTCAGAGACTGGGCCACTGAGGAAGTGAAATTCTGTAGCTGCCCGCTCAATGCGCTCCTTGGCAATTTGAAGTCAAAGCCCGACCCCCAACTGCTGGAACAAGTCATACAGATCTTTGAATCAATAGCTATTTACGGACTGCCAGATGCCCCGGACTTATTCGTCCGTATTCTGTATCAAATATGGGAGACCGATCTCTGGGATCTGAGAACCAAATCTTCCTATACCCATAGAATTTCACAAGAAATGGGCAGCAACTTCTTAGGAGTTCTCTTTCAAAAAATTCCCAAAGAACGTTATCCCGAGCTTCTCAACCGCAACATTGCCGGGAAGCCAATGAAATTTGCAAAGACTATTCAGCCACTTCTATATAAGATTATAAAAGAATTGGAAAATAGAACTGCAAATGTTATCGCTCAAAGCCTTTTGAGCATATATGCAGATATTCAATTCGGGCTTTCATCCGTGGGAAAGCATTCTGAAGGATTGAAAGAAGCGCTTATTCTTGCCATTTTAAGAAACAACACTGAGCTCACTGAGTACCTCTTGGCTATAGTCAAGCCAGACGATAGACACCTCACAGCTGCGGTTCACGTGGGGAACCTTGCCTTCATAGACTCTATCTTAGATCATGGCGTTTCTGCTCATGGAAGGATGATGTGTTTCAAGCATCTCTATTATGCGTCCGCTGATTCTCTCGGGTGGGCTAAAGAAGAAACGGGTGAAGAAGGAATGGATAAAAAATGCCCAGTTGGTCGTGCAAAAGGAGAACGGTGCAAACCAACAACGCCGTTAGCCGAAGCCATTCGCCTGCAAAACACCGAGCTCATCCATCGTCTTGAGAACTGCGGGGCACTCTATGCATTGTTATCTGAGAAAGGACAACTTCACTTCGAAGCGGCAACTCGAGCATCAAGGAAAGTTGGCAATTTCTCCTATCTCCAACAACTTCTTAATTCGGACCCTCGTCTCACTGCAAAAGGGGGTTTTTATCTTATTCAGGATGCAATAGTATCCGGGCACTTTGAGGCTGCCTGGGATTTGATAACCCAATATCCCATGGTAGGCCAGTACACGATGGAGATAATATCTGCAATCATACGAAATCGTGGGAGCTCAGAATTCCTAGAGCAGGTCATAGAATATTTGGACGGCTCTAATTTCATCATTAGTGACATGTTAAGGGAAGCTGCACTGGTCGATGGTAGGCATATTATTGAATACTTTGTCCGCCTGGATCCTAGGCTTTTACTCGGCACTGGACCAACAAACTCACCTCTTGAGGCTGCGGTCGAAACGCATAATGTCGAACTTGTGAGACTCCTTCTAGAGTGGGGTGCTCGCCCTAAGAGCCTGCAGGCGGCGGTTGCAACAGGAGACGAGGCCATCGTGCGCCTCTTGCTACGCCACGGGGCAGATCCAGCGAATGAATATGCACTTGGAGGGGCTGTCCATAGTAGCAACAAGTCGCTTCTCCCGATACTTGTTTCGGCATTTTCATCAAGGTATCCGAATGGGATAAGAGGCTTTGGTGGGGTGGCTCTAGCTGCGGCCTCGATCGAAGTCAGGGATATCACTGCCCTCGGCTTCCTCCTTCAAGCAAAACTAGACATTCATTCTCGGCCTGAGGATCCCTTCTGGAGGGGAGACGTTCTAATTAGGGCGATCGCAATGGTATGGGAGAACCATGCGATCCTTTATCCGATAATCCGTCAGATCCTCGAGGCAGGTGCAGACCCGGAAGTAACCGATCGGGTACCATTCACATACGTCAGCCCACTGTTACAGGCCATCATATCGAACAATATACCTGTGGTAGAGCTATTACTGGAAAAAGGAGCCGACATCAATCGACCAGCAAAACATGGTTTGAAACGCACCCCTCTTCAGCAAGCTTGTGAACATGGCAGCTTTCAGATGGTGAAATATCTGCTAGACCGAGGCGCAGATGTTGACGCTCCTCCAGCGATGAATGGAGGCGCGACTGCCTTACAACTTGCAGCTATCCAAGGCAATGTCAGAATTGTCAGACTTCTTCTAGAATTAGGAGCCAAGATCAATGAGGCGCCTTCTGCTGTCAATGGACGTACTGCCCTCCAAGGGGCAGCGGAGCATGGACGAGTCAGCGTACTTGATTTACTACTTATAGGAGGCAAGAGCATTTATACATCAACTGATATCGAGAGCGCGAGCAAATATGCAAAGGATAACGGGCATCGAGGGTGTGAGGATATGCTCAGGCTTGCTCGCTTTAGGATTGGTAGGGAGGCTATTTCTCAATAATGTCTGTCGTGTCTAGTTGACTATCGGTGATTTTCTTATTTGTAATATTGGCAGTAAGCTCAAGTCCAAACTCAGAATTCTAGCCACAAGCCTATCGAGGACGCAGGTTGTTGAAGTCCATGCCATTGAACTCCAGCAGTAGCCACATTTGTTACCAGCGGTCACCTTAGAAATGACTATGGGATTGAAAAAAGCCATACTACAATTTATTCACCTACTCAGACCGGCATGCTTGTTGCTAACATATCAAGTATGTTGTACGACGCGGAATCTATCCTCAAGACTCCACATATCAGCTCTTGCTGATGACAGGATCAGGAGCAGGAGTGAAACGACTGATGTCTGGTGCGATAGTTTATTGTATATTCTCCCAACCGCAAGTTTCTCGAGTTTAGCCTCACCTCATTCGCCTTTGAATGATGCCTACTTCACTGATGCTGATTCAGTATCAGTAAATAATACATTCGGTCAATACTCTATTGCATTCTAGTACTGATATTAAGAAGGATGTATTGTTCATTCGTTGATTACTGGGTAGTTGAGCACGCAGTAGGCTATGCACCATCCTTCTCATTGTAATCAAATGAACCAGGTCTCTCGCTTATATCAAGTGCAAGCTCCTCAGCCAAAGTACGAACGAGCATCTGCCACCTGGAATGAGATTACTGAATGAAATTATATCTTATAATGGAGGTTATTGATACTCTTTCCAAAATCTACCAAGAAGCTCAATCAAAAAACTCAAGACCCAATCGGTCTGCTCTCCCAATGCCAATGCAAACAAAACATTCCCCGCCAGCCATCGTCACAATCGTCAAAGTTCTTTTTTCTCGTATAATCATATTCACATCAAACCCGCTCAATATTTACGTCCAGACAACTCCGGACACCAGCCGGAATTCGATAAAGGTACAGCTCAACGAGCAAGTGCGCTGGTGAGTCACCAAGCACAAAAGGTAAATTATCACAGCCTTTAGAACCACTCAGAGTTAACACCCTGAGTATCATCGGGGCGTCCCTCCAAAGAAGGAGGGTTCTCGAACGCCTCAGGAGCCTCGATCATGGCCCCGACTAGCTTGTAGACTTCGGCGCGGAGCCACCCGATCTCCCGGATGTGCTCGCCCCCCAGGCGGCCGAGCAGCATGTGGTGCAGGGCCGTCCTGAGCCCGTCGAGGTGCCACACCTCGGCCCGGGTTGGATCCTCGTTGGGGCGGAGGGCCATGCCCTCACGGATCTGGTCGCGAATCTCCCGGTCGTGCTTCGCCCGGCCGCCACTGCCGCGGAACTCATTGAACATGGCCCAGCTGCCGTGGCGGAGCACCGCCTCCTGGAAGACGTGCTCTTCCTTGAAGTAGTTGAGATCCATGGTGGGCTTGCATGTCTTCTTATGGCGGCACTCGGCGAGGTATGTGCCGAGGAAGTAGAGCTCGATGAGCGAGTCGAGGGGCAAACTCCGAAGGTACTCCTCCTGATACTTGAGCGTGTAGCAGGACGTGAGCCAGCGCATCATCTGGGGCCCCTCTGGGATGCCGATATACCAGAACGATGTCTCGTCCACTTCAGACATAGCCCGCCCCTCGATGTCGACCAGGACGTCACAGCGGGTCATGGCCCTCTTGAGAAGAGCCTGAAGAAGACTCCGTGAGTTTGTGTTTGGCAAGGCTGGCCAACTATGGGGTATTCCATCAAGGGAAGTTTTGATGAGGAGGGAGGGAGCTCTGAGCAACACCTCGACATCATGTTCGCGCCTCTGAAGCTCCTCAACAGCTACAAAGGTGTTCATGCCGGCTAGTGTCGGCTTCGCTTGTGGGTAGTCTTGTCTCCCTGACTTTTTGGCCGCCTTTATTTGATCGGCAGAGGCCTTCTTGAGGGCGGTGAGGTCGTATTTCAGGACGAAAGGGAAGCGTTCTTCGCTAAGGGCGGCCATCGTAGACATGCGGTGGATGTTTTTTACGATGGATGTTTCAAAAGTTTGAATAAGGTGTCTAAATCCCTATTCCAAAGATTTTAGTCGAGAACTTCAACACTAGCCAGCCAGTGAGTTTTTTTACTCACAGGTACCTTCTTCAGGGACGACACTGTGTCCATGTCGGAGAACTCTATAATTCTGAATAGAATATCGTCACAAAGGCGTGGGATAGCCATTATGATGAGAAGGAGGGGGAGAAAGTAGATGGATCGGGTTAGTTGTAAGAGTCAGAGGAGGTGAATGTGGTGTCCAAGCAACCAGAACTTGGAGGGTTATGCGGAGTAGGCTGCAAAGAGATAGTGATTTAATGTGTTCAAGGAAGCTGTAGGCTTTCAATGAGAGATGTTCAAAAACAGGCGTGCTGTGCAACAATCTGGGTTGACAGAGGATGAAGATACGAAGAATTATTCCGATGAACCAGGTGTAGAAGGGAAGTTTATTGATGAAAACCAAGGTTCAACCCAGTTCAAAATCAACCTTAATGTACGAGATCATGAGTTGAAAGAGTATGAAGAAGGAAAGAAAGAAAGAAATCTGATGAGAAGGGGAACAAAGGGGGGATTTATAGACGAAAGACGAGGCTTAATCAATGCACAATGTGGTAGCAATTCGAAACACTCACAATGCAGCCTTTTGAACTTGACGCGCTTCCAGTTTATCCGATCGATGCCTCAAGGTCAGTGATTCAATACCGGCGCCAGTTGACTGGAATACAAGCCCTTATCTAGAACCAACAATAGGTTTGTTTGTTGTAAGAACAATGGGCATCAAACAAGTTGACCCAGGAGAGAGGCTATAGATCCCGTTGTTGGTGATTCAAGGATACGTACCAACAAGGGGCAAAGAAGCCCTTACCCTCGAGACGCCCGAGCGTTAGAAATCTCGGAAGTCTTTGACGAGTAAAGTAAAAAGTCTCATTTTTCAAAACCTAAAACGCCTGCAAACCCTGTGATGACCATGATACTAAACAGTAGGGGCTGTGGTCCCTACGCAGCCAAGGTAATACAAGTCATATCAAGACTGAACTCGAAATACTGCCCATTACTTTCCTGTTGATACAACTTCAGGACCCAACCATGCAATCATTAGAATTAATATCTTGCCGTATGTATACAGGCAGACCGGACAGTCGGCGAGAACGAGATCACCCTATCCATTCATTTCATTCCTTAGTCCTCGACAAGTGAGAGGCCGTGAAAGAATGTGAAGAAACAAAGAGTTCCCAGCCTGGGATGAAGATCTGGGACCAGGTACGCCCCGCGTGCTCGACTACTTCAAGAAGAACGACATTTATTTTTGTCTTTGTCCTCGTTATTCTCCGGCTGTGAATCGCTCCGTCATTGTGACACGGTTGCTGCCGAGAGTCACAATCTTGCTGATGAGCTGGTCCTTACTGTCCAGGGCAACAATGTCGTCGGCACCCCCAATGCTCTTCCCATTAATCATAATGTTGGGAACCGTCCTGCGCCCTGTCAACGTCTCAAGGGCATCCTGCAGGTCTGGTCCAAGAGGGTGTTCGTCCAACTCGACTACGTAGGGGGTAGGGGTGATGGAATATTTCTCGAGCAGGAGACCCTTGGCGCGTTTAGAGAAGGGGCAATAAGTCTTGGAGAAAATGATGACTAGAATAGTCCAACGTTAGTCAACTGCCTATCCCAAGTTGGAGGAAGCCCAAAGAATTCTTCAAAGACAAATCAAACATACCCGGTCCCTTCTTGAGAATTGAGTTTAGTTCAGCCTCGGCATCCTCTTCCTTTGTTGGTTTGGAAGTAGTCTTCTTCTTCTTCGACCCCAGCTCCTCGTCGTCGTCACTCAGAGCCTTCTTGTCCTGCCCCTCGGCCGAGCTTCCAACGCCAACAACGTCACTGGGAGGGTCCGGGCGGAGAGGGGCCTTGTTGTTTGCCTTCTCCTTGGCCTTCTGCTCTGCCGCCTTGAGGCGCTCCTGCATCTTGAGCGACGATTCTCGGTCGTCCGCGTCGACGTCGCCGTCGCCATCTCGATCCGCGGGGATGTGTCCGGCCTTGGTCCCCGTCTTCGTGTCGATCACCGTCTTCCCTCCCGACGTGTCCTTCTCCTTGTTTTCCATGGCGTTGACGGTCTTGTCGTAGAAGCTCACGGCGCCTCTGCGGTCGCGTGCCGAGCCCTCAACCTTGGAGGTGTAGTATAAGAAGAAGACGGTCAGGACCAGGGCGGCCAGGCCGACGAGCCTAATTCGGCGTGGCGAGGGCATCGTGGGCGCTGATTGTGTCGTCGGGGTGCGACCTCGATCGTGATCAAGATCCGGGGGAGTCTTCGTCGAGACGAAAGGGGGGAGGCGTTGGCCGTTTCTGGGCAGTTGGATATCGAGTGCCTTAGCTTCGAGTTAATCGCCCAGGAGATGGTGGGGCGAGGGAGAATAGGATTGGGACAGCTGCGGACGAGCAGGACCCCTATCAGCGCTCGGTTGGCACGGCTAGGAGGGACAGTCGATGATATCGGCTCAGATATCGATAAACAGAGCGGGAGAGTCTGGCTGGGAAGTGGCAGCTCCAGCTCGTATATCTTATTAGCAGATGTTCATGTGCATTCGACTCGATGTGCCAGGGATGTGCAGTGGAGCATTGATGACATGGGGGCAGCCACTGTGGGAGGTTGCAGCCGGTGTCTCCAGCAGAGTGGCCTCCCCGCCCCAGTGCAATAGCGCCAGGCACTAGCGGGCTTTAGTGGCTGGCAGGGGCCTGGGCAGGGGTCGAGATGCCGAGCGAGCCCTACAGATCACTAAGATAAGGGACAGTCAATTGCGTTTGCCATGCTTGATGGAAAATATCAATTTGTTTATTAGATTCATGTTGACAAACAAGGATTGCATTAAAATCAAAGGCATTCAGCATGAAATTGGCGTATTTGGCCATCTTATGCCCGCTTCAACCCTCCCTATACGTTTCAAAACCCTTCATCTTCCCAGGCTCATGGTTTTGCCCACCTCCAGAAGCTGCCCAACCCAGCAACTTGGTTGGCAGTTGTGTCTAATGAAGACATGTGTGACCGGAGTACACAAATTGGCTTTGCGACTGAGCATGACACCACCCCAATGTGGCGACTACTCTAGATGCTACCCTTTTGATCGCGTAAGGTCATTGTAAGCATCCAAGGGTTGTAAGTTATCTCTGCAACACAAACAAAAATCATCCTGTTTTAGCTTTAAACTTAGATATTATTGGTTGTGTTGCAGATGATGAGGCTGGTGGTGAATGTGATTGTGTTGGTGCTGCATTGCTGGGGCTGCTCGCACACTCAGAACAAGGTAAGCTGTAATTGTGAGGATAGCGTTAAACACAGGTGCCATCTTGAACGATTGGTTGTTATGCACAGTATGGAAGGCTCTGGGTATGCATGTTGTTTTTTTCACCGGGTACTTCGCTTGGTTGAGGCCGTCGTTCTTATATATCTGCCTGGCAAAGACCAGCCTCACATGAGTATGGTAAACTTAGGCGTGGTTTGCCTTAAGCTACTGGCTGGTGCTGTCTTACTTCCCAAGCCCCCCCGAAGTATGAACATGATGGCCAGTCTCCATAAGACTGCGCGAATTCGCCTCCATCGTCCTCGTGATCACCTAGTTTATTTGACTTCAAAAACGAAGAAAGTAAATATCACAACAGCCTTCACATGATGGCTGTGGGGCCTTCCCATTGGAGCAGCTTCACAGGGCACGGGTCTCTTTGGGGACTTCCAGCCAATTAGGAGAGGCCATGCAACCATCTCTGGGCGATACATTAGTTCGCTTCAAGGTACATTTAGATGCTCACTTTTTGTGAGCTAGGGAAGTACTTTATCCGGCCCAGAAGTACCACGGGCTGTTTTTTTTAGAGACTTAAAGCCAGCTTGGCTTCTGTCTGTTAGTTTCTATTTCCATTCAGACGACTCATAGCCATAGAATCATCCAGACGGATTTATGTGTCCTCTTCACGATTCTTCTCACCTAATTTTCAAGAGCGAATACAAATACTAGCCTCTCTTCGCGTGGTCATTTCCTTTCCATTATACAACTCCTGATCTTTTATTCTCTCACACATCCCAGCCACGCCTCCCTTGAGTTCTCTACCAAATTTTCATGATACCCCAGAGAACTCAGCTGCAGGCTTAGCTTTTTGTCCAGTCCATTCCAGCCAATTCCGCACACCATCAACGACATTCACTCTCTCACTGCTCTACTCTCCGTTATTGATCCCGACGTCATTGGCAGTAAAAAAGGGTCTCACATCACCCAGCAGAAACCAGCCACAATGCGTTCTTCGCATGCCCGAACGGGTCGCATTTGGCTATTCGCATTATTTCTCATCGTATTTTCCGCTCTGGTTGTCGCCTCAGAGCCACAGCCCTCACCAGTCGCAGATGAGGACTTGATATGTCACACATCCAACCCAGACGAGTGTTATCCTCGCATATTCCAGCCAACGGATGAGTTCCAGATTGTCCACGAGGACCAACACTTGCCGGAAGGCCTGCATGTAAGACTGGACATCACAACTGGAAAAAAGGAGGCCAAGATCAATGTTCCAGATGAGGTCAATCCGGCACTCGAGGGCCTGCCGGTTGATCAGGCCGTCATGGTCGTTGATGCCCCTGCCTCAGAGGAGACGGAAGCCCCGCCAATCCCAAGGGACGCCCCGGAATATGACATCCTTGGAAAGGTCAGGGAGCCAAAGCCGTCGGCCGGGTCAAACCAGGAGGCTGTCTCGTTCTACGACAACCTGAAACTTTTGAAAAGCCCCGAGGCCGCCACCAGCCCCGACGTCAAGGTCGATAAGGCCCTCGAGGCGCTGGAGGACATCTCTCACGACATATACTACGGCCTCAAAATCGCCGAGGACACTGAAGCCGTCAACTCGCTCCTCTGCCTCATGACCCGGCCAGGAGGCAACGATGCGGCCGACCAGAGCCTCCCACCCCGCGACCAGCAGGCCGCCTCTGTTCTGGCCGGAACTCTGTCCAACAACCCCAAGGCTCTTGAGCAAGTAGCAGGATCCTGGTCGATCATGCTGAACAGCCCCTGCCCTGACGTAAAAGGCTCCTTGGGAGATGCGTTCTACGGGAACGCCCTGGTGGCTTCGGGGGATCTGACAAGCAGCTCTGAGAGGCGCACCGCCGCATCTCGCATCAGGGCCAAGGTCGGGGTCATCAACGGCCTCATCAAGGACGACACTATCAGGGCCGAGTTCCTCAAGAATGGCGGCATGAGCAAGCTCCTGAGGGTCCTGATCCCCGAGCAGGCTGAATGGGCCGGCGCGCAGCGAAAGGTCGGTCAGCTAGCCCTTGACAACTTCTTGGACGAAGACATGGGCGCCATCCTCGGTCAGTGGCCAACTTCCTCCAAGCTGGGCGATAAGCAGTGCCAGAGCGGTAAGGATTCGGGCTCCGAAGGGTGCTGGGATTACCACGTGGCGAGAATCAAGAAGAGCAACGGCAAAGACAAGGAGCATTGGAGCCATGATCTGAACACGAGGCTGGGGAAGGCGAGAAAGAGCCAGCCCAAGGCTAAGAATAATAGAGAACTGTAGACATACAACATTAGAGCCAGTGAATTTAATGAATATGCAAATTTGAGTTTTTCACGTTCTGCTCATACATTGAAGAGAAAAGAAAAAGGCACGCACGAATAAATGCTATAGTATATATAATTACAAATTCGAGATTTCCCCTATAGATAGATACCCAAACTGGTGGTTTTGCCTATTTGGTTTTCCACTGTTTTGGAAGCGACATCACCAACGATAAACCAGTATCATGAGCGTCCCCACACCAAGAAATAAAATAGATTCAACTTCTCAACAACAAGAAACACAAATTTCAACCCAGATTCTCATCCAAAATGCCACCTCCCATAGCATCCTCCCCATTCCCAGCGGTACAAGTCCGCCCCAACCCATCCAAGGGCCGCTCCCTCCACGCCACCACCAGCTTCCCCCCCGGCGCCGTCATCCTCGCCGCCCAGCCGCTCGCCTGCCTCCCCACGCTCTCCCACCTCGCCTCCCGCTGCTCCCACTGCTTCGAGCTCGGGACCCCCCGCGCGTGCACCCGCTGCCGCTCGGCCTACTACTGCGACGCGGCCTGCCAGCGCGCGGCGTGGCAGAGCGTCCACAAGCTCGAGTGTAAGGCCCTGCAGCGGGTTCCCGCCGAGCGGAGGGGCCAGCTGCCCACGCCTGTGCGTCTGCTCTTGCAGGTGCTGCTGGTGGAGGGGATCCGGGACGGCGTGGAATCCCTGGAGGGGCATGTTGCGGCGAGGAGGGCGCGGCCTGGGTGGAGGGATGTGGAGTTGATGGCCATGGCTGCGTGCTCGTATGCCGGGAAGGGAGTGGATGAGGCTACGGTGAGGAAGGCTGCTGAGCAGCTGTGCAAGGTATGTTCATTTTCTAGTCATAGTTTGGTCAAGTGAGTTATATTAACGGTCTGAATCCAAATAGATCCAGACCAATGCTTTCAACTGGACAGACGAGGATTTCACAGAGGCGTGTGTGTTCATCCAGCCTACATTAGCGATGATGAACCACTCGTGTCTGCCTAATGCCATGATCCAATTTATTGATGGTAAAATAGTCCTCAGGGCTGAAACGAAGCTAGAGGCTGGGGATGAGATTGAGATCTCCTACACGGGTGAGCACGAGAATGGGTTTCCCCTTGTGAAGGCTTGCCTTGATTTAACAATATGCATTTAGATGTGACGATGCCGTTGCCAAAACGACGTCAGGCTATAGACTCTTACATGTTCAGCTGCCAGTGTCTCCGGTGCAGAGATAACTTGAACATCTACCAAGCCTGCTCGGCCTCAAGTAACCTGGATCTCAATGGCCTCAGCTTATCGCCCGAGGTGTCAAAGGTCTCACAGCTCCCCATCATCACTAACTCTGCCATCTCCAAGCGCGTCACCACCGCCGTAGATGAGCTTTCAGGCATCATCCGGACGGATGAGTTCAACGACGGGGACATCAAGCTTCTGACGCTCCGTGAGCGATTCCAGGCCTGCCGCGAACTTGTGGCTGTTGGAGCATGGGCAGCACCACCCGTACCACAACTTCTCACTGCCATCTCAAACTACTTTGTGAACAAAGAGGACTATACAAGTGCTCTCGCCATTCAAAGTCTGGTAGCGATAGAGTGTACTCCCTATCGATACCCAGCGCCATTCCACCCCGTCCGTATAAAGGAGCTGGTTCACCTTGCGAGCCTGCTCAGCAACACAGCCCCTCACACCGCCGAACAAATGGCACAATCATCTCCCTCGCAATTAACGGGAGGAGGCACCAGTTCCAAGATCCAAGCAGCTCTCAGGGAAATTGATCAAGTATCGACTTATCAGATGCTGCTCTTGCTCGCGAAACGTCTTGCGCCAGCTGGGTTTAGTGACAAATTCAAATTATCCCTCCTCGCATCAGAGAGACTAGACGAATTGAAACAACTCCCTGGGCGGGAAAAAGAGCTCTCGTTCATTGAGAGATGGAACACCGAGCCACAAAGCGAGTGGTCAAAGGATTTCTTCCAATACGCTGTAATAGATCCGATCCACAGGCTTGCATCCCTCGGGGAAGAGCTTGTGAAGCAGGAATTCGGTAGATAAAACATCAATACAACCAGATGGAAATAATAACGATGCATCTTAGAGGCAGCCAATAAGGTTTGCAAATCGTCTCGGGGTAGTTCAGATCTTGACGTCAGGTAAGTTTCATTCCAGATGATAGCCTAGAGACTACCGTTTACCGAAACTCAAGAGGCCCCCCTTTCTCGACTTCTTGTTCAAGAGTCCAGAAGTTGTGTGATCCTGAACAGCCGTGTCCAAATCAGGATCTCCAGCTATGGGCGAAGATGACATCCACAGCCCTTTGAAATACGAGGATTCCGCACTGGGGTTCAAGTCGGGTTCTGTATTGTGAGCAGCACGCTTCGGTGTCGTGACCAGGTCAACCTCATCCTCATCATCTTCATCTATCAAATCCATCAGAGTGCGTTTGTGACCAGGCTTAGGCTTCGGCTGCTTTGTATCGTGGAGTCGAGGCAGTAGAGCGGTATCCTCGGAAGAAATTTGCGGTTTGCTGCTAGTTTCAACCGGGAGATCTTCATCTGTTAAATCTTCGTCCCTTTTGATTTCTATGGGCTTTGGTTTCGGGGCTGAAGGGCGCCTCGGGGGCGCTGCTGGCTTTGAAGGCTTGGTAACCGGAGGTTTAACTGGCGTATCGGTCTGTCCGCCTAATTGTCGTCTCAAGGCGGCAACCTCCAACGCGCATTCTTTGGCAGCGAAAATCCCCTGTCTCGCAAGGTCCCGCGTCTCGATGGCTTCATCCCTCAGGCGAGCGTTTTCTTCACGGACCCGTGTCAGCTCTCGTCTCACCGAAGACAAATCGTTCCTAAGACTTGTTGTCTCCGAATCGGAAATAGAGGCGCTCTTTCGATTTGGCTTTGATCTGTACTGGTTCAGCTCTGATTTGACAGAGCTAAGTTCATCCTGCTGTCGCTTCCAGTCATCTTTCATCGCTTGGAGCGAATCTGTCAGCTTCAGGACCTGCCTCTCTAGCTGAGACATTGATCCATGGAACGAAGACACAACATTTGCTCCAGTATCATTGATACGTTGAATGTCGTCCCGTTGAGCGTCGACGTCAACTTGGAGCTGAACCAGATTCATATCGTGCATCATGATAGAAGAGAAGCTCCTAGGTTCAGGTCTGGCATATGAGTCTTTGGCCGAAGGCTGAGGAACCAGAGCATTGGAAGTTTCCACGTCTTCTTTCAACTTCAAGGTGCGTTTGATCCCCGGTTTAACAGTGCCGACGGCGTCCGGCGTTTCTTTCAAGACCAGTGCTGAGGTTCGGAATATGAATTGGCCACTGCGAAAACAATCGAAGATAGAATCAATCATTAGACGAATCCATAAATTTGAAATTTAGAATCATGAAATGGCATTGCCAACTCACGGGCAGAGGATATGGTTTGATGGCGCGAATACAGTCTTCATTCCCAGGGTTGAAGCACATATCGCACACTGAGTGCTCTGTAATTCACTGAATCCTATGTTTAGTTCTTTCATAAATAATTCATCGAAGAGGGTGAATAACTTACCATCTATCGAGAAGGGTGTCTTTCTCGCCAATACGGATCTTCTGTGATGTCGTCACATCAAACTCGACGTTGCTCTCCAGCGCTGGTGTCAAGTAATTCTTGCCGATCTTGATCCAGTGATTAGACACGGAGCCTATCCGGCCATCACAGGAGGTGCAGTAGCAGTAGACTGAATCCATGATGAGATGCTTAAAGGAATTGCGAGCGGACCGGCGAAAAACCCTGTGTTGATGTGAATCTTGGACAAGTGATGTGCTCGTCCAAATGCCTACTCATTCGTTATTACGCGATTAGTGACCTCGACGCGTGCTGAGCCGTTGATGTTGGAGCGCTGTAAAGTACCAAGTCACTGTACGCCTGAGGACCCTGGTTTAGACCCATATTTCCATCGGTTGCTCCACTCTTCCCGCTAAAATATGTCGGCCGATAAGATAACGAACTTCATCTCATCGAAATGCTGCAGTTTTCAAGATGCTGATCTCAACAACAACCAAGCTACGAGATCCCATTGCGCATTGCTAAGCACAGTCACACCTAGATTGAGCCAGACTGAGCTTTATATACCTTCCGGATCATAAGTCTACATAGGGCTCATCCATATCCAACCCAGGACTTGATACAGGCTCAGCCAGACTCATCGCGCCCTCGAGCCATGGGCAAAAAAAAGGCTGCAAGGGAGCCCTTGGAGACAGAGTCCAACAACACCAGCGATGGCAGCCTGAAGCGCGCCAAAACCCACGACGAGGACGACGATGGCGGCGAGTGGCAGGTCGTGTCCCGGCCCAGCAAGAAGGCCAAGAAGCTCCCCAAGCCCGGCAAAAGCTATCCCGCCATCAGCTTCTCCCCAAATGCCCGTCTCAATGCCAAGGTCAACCTCAACAGCCTCCGGGATCTCGTGACGTACATCTACGCGGATGGCCCTGCCCCTCAATGGGTGGCTATAAGCCATCGGCCGCACTTCAGAAAGATCGTGACCATCATGGTCCCCGGGTTAGAGGAGGCCATGTTCAAAACCGGCGTCGACTACGGCAACTATGATGAGCGAGGCGAGGATCAGGGGCCCTCCCAGTCATCTCCCGATAGCTACTACCCTCGGAAGTTGGTGAAGGATGAGATCCCAGATGCGCTGAAACCTTTCGCCGACATGTTCCCTCACCTATGGCCCATCCGGACGCCAGGAGACGACAAGCAGGGCAAGATGCACTCGCCCTTGGCCGCCTTTCTCACAGTCCCAGTGAACAAGGAGAAGAAGAAGGGAACCGGCGTGAAGCCCGCTTCCGAGCCGCATGGCTGGAAGAACGAGCGGACGCGAATCACCGAGTTCCTCTCCACGGTAGAAGACCTACAAGATAACGGCTACCTAGTCCACCCCGCAATGCTCCCCGAAGATCACCGAGAAAAGTTCGTAGCACCCGAGGGCTGGGTCGCCACCAAGGTGAACAGTCTCGAAGAGGGCGACGTCCCCGAGAGCGAGATCCAGCAGGGCAGCATCACGGCCGGCCGGGAGATCCTCGCCATGGACTGCGAGATGTGCATGACGGGCGAGAACGAGTTCTCCCTCACCCGCATCAGCCTCGTCGACTGGTCGGGCGAGACGGTCCTCGACGAGCTCGTCAAGCCCAGCAAGCCCATCACCAACTACGTCACCCAGTTCTCGGGCATCACCGAGGAGATGCTCGCCCCCGTCACGACCACCCTCCAGGACATCCAGGAGAAGCTCCTCGAAATCCTGCACCCCCGCACCATCCTCATAGGACACTCCCTAGAGTCCGACACCAAAGCACTCCAGCTCACCCACCCCTTCATCGTCGACACCTCCATCCTCTACCCCCACCCCCGCGGACCCCCCCTCAAATCCTCCTTGAAATGGCTCGCCCAGAAGTACCTCTCCCGGGAGATCCAAAGGGGCGGCGCAAACGGCCACGACAGCGTCGAAGACGCAAAAACCTGCCTCGACCTCGTCAAGCAGAAGTGCGAGAAGGGCAAGCTCTGGGGCTCCTCCGACTCCCAGGGCGAGAACCTCTTCCGCCGCCTCGCCAGGGCGGGGACGGCGTACAAGGCCCAGGGCGGGGAGAACGCAGTCGGCGGCGTCGAGGTCGGCAAGACGAGCGCCGCCGTCGACTGGGGCCAGCCGTCCAAGGGCGCCGGCGCGGGGGCCACGCACCAGCTCGGGTGCAGGACCGACGACGACGTCACCTCCAACGTCGTCCGCGCCGTCAACGGCGACCCGGACGGCCGCGAGATCAGGGGCGGCGGCGTCGACTTCGTCTGGGCGCGCATGCGCGAGCTCGAGGCCCTGCGGGGCTGGTGGAATAAGAACCGCGTCGACAACTCCAGCAGCGATGGCGGGCCGCCCGACGCAGCAGCGGGGGAGGAGGGCACCTCGCCCCTGGAGCAGGCTCTCGTCGCGCTCACCTCGCGCCTGGCGACCATCTACGAAGCCCTCCCGCCCTGTACCGCCTTCATCGTGTACAGCGGCTCGGGGGACCCCCGGGAGATGGCCCGGCTCCAGCAGATGCACGCGCAGTGGCGCAAGGAGTACAACACCCCCGGGAGCAAGTGGGACCAGCTGAGCGTGAAATGGACCGACGTCGAGGAGCAGGCGTTGAAGAAGGCCGCCCAGAGGGCGAGAGCAGGCATCGGTTTCATTGGCGTCAAATAGTAGTTCACATGTAGTTTTTAGCGGAAAGGATAGGTAGCCCACGATTTTTTTATGCGTAATCTAGACACATGGATACAGCTAGATCAAAGGACGTATACCCGAGAACCATACAAAAAGGATAGAGAAGTCTGATTTCCCAGTATCGAGCCCATGTTACTTGTTTCCTAAGTGAGATTACCATTCCCTCGCAGCAGCACCTTTCATAGAGTTAGATCCAAGTTGAAGAATTAATATAGTTCACCATTCATTAATTCGTAAGCGTTAAAATGAAGAGGGAAAAAAGAAAAAGGAACTAAGTACATGAGCAATGCCCAATAGGACAATAAACACACATTACCACCTGATACTAACAGATTTCCCGCCAATAATGTTCTGAGATGGATCATCTCATATTAGATCCCCGTGTTTCCATAAAATCTACTTACTATCTTCTGATGCCAGATCCATGCCATCCTCCAAAAAACCAACCGTCCAGAAAAAAAGAAAAGCATCAACTTTTATGCAGGATGGTACGCCGGCGCTACTATGTTTCAATGATGAATCCCCAACGGAAGAGAAGCCCATGGATGAGCGCAAAAAGGGAAATTAAGGACGACCGAAATGATAACTGGAAAAGGCAAACTGCAGGCCGATCCAAAACAAAAAAGAAACTCGTGTTTGTAAAAATGAGCCCAACGCCTTGCAATAAATATCGAATGAACCCGATGATGGCCTTGAGCCATACAACCCAAAGTCTTGGCCTGTGAATAAAAACGTGCATATGCCCGTCTCTCCCCAACCCGCAATGATAACAGATAAAGGGCTATACTCTCCGCCCCATGATGATGACGATGATAAAATAATGTGTTCGAGAGTTTTATGTATCGAATGCCTAGTCAGGGCTCTGGTACAAACTGTATATTCTGAATGAATAGAGGTGTGTCACTTTTCGATTAAATGATAAAGGTCTTCAACGCCTGTCGTGTAATGGCTCATCCACCAACTCCGCAGATGCCCCAAACAACTCAGTATCACCGTGCTGTGGATCCACACGGCTAATACTATGTTGCGATACGAGACCGAAGCTGGCAGGACGTTCACCAAGTCTGGTGCTTGGCTCGCGCGAAAGGTCAATGGAAATCTCCATCGAAGAAGGATTGGAAAGCCTCCGCTTCTGCGATGCCGTCCTCTCGAACGGCAGCCGTGAATGGATGATTCCTGTTCCTGCAGCTTCACTACTTTGCCCTGGCTCATCGATCGACTTGGATGATGATTCGGCACCGTGATCTGACACCGCAGAGTTCTTAGAGCTTTCTATTAGCGCCGAATTCCTCTTAGAACTTTTCCGTGGAACTTCAGGGGGCTGCTCCAACGTGTCTTGGCGTTGCAAAGGTTTAGACCCGCGGGGGAGACGATCGGTAGCTGGACTATCTGGCTCATCCTCATCCGGACCTCGAGGCTCGCCTGTCTCTGTAAGAAGAGTGCCAGGTCGAGCCTTCAATTTTGCCTTGGAGACCGGTTGGTCCTCATCGTCAGAGTCAATTGGTCCATTCCGAAGCACGCCCATGGCGACGGGGATGCCTTCCGGGTGTTCACCATTCCGAGCCATCATGGCCGGAGGCATTCTTGCACTTCTGACAACTTCGAAACCCTTGCCCTTCTCCTTCGTCTTTCCTCCCAGAAAGCCGCGCAACCAGCCTGTGGCGGTTGCTACTGGGCCAGTGGGATCTGCAGGGCCTGTCCCAAGCCTCCTACCAGCACCATCAGAATTTAGAGCCGGCCCACGAGTAACACCATAGTAAAAGTCAACTTCTCGCGTCGAGTAGTCGGGGCGGTTTGGAATATTAGCCAAACTAGCGATTGCGTTGGCAGGCGTAGGTCCTCGGGAGATCTCTGCACCCATCTCGCCGGCGTCTCCGAGAAGCGGGCCGGGGCCCAGACTCTGGCGTTGTTTCGTCTCTACATGAATCGATCCTCGCTGACTCTCTGGCTGACTGTCCATTGTTTCTTGGCGCCTGCGGGGAGGACGGTAGTATGGACCAGCAGCCTCCATCGGCAGGGCTGGTCCTTGACCTCGGCCCAACGTGGGAGTGTTGGCGGCGGAGAATTGCGGCGTATCTCCGGGCATGTATGAGCTTACGCTGCCGCCTGGACGATGGTAACCGGCATACATATCGATACTGTCTAGAGCTGAGCTGCTTCTGTGTCGGGGAACAAGCATACCGTTCAGGCTCCCGGCAGATTCGCTCCTTACCCGTCCGCTAGGCATTGCGAATCCATTCTTGGAATTATCTTCCTGGTCCAGCATGGCCGCACTAGAGAGCTGGCTTGCCCGTGATGGGCCAGCGCGCGGTCCTGGTCGACGTGATAACTGCCGCATTCCAAAGATCTTCGAAAGACCTCCTCTCGTCAAGCCATGAGCGTCGTCTCCCCCAGCTCCAAGCATCAACGCCGTCACTTCGAATATGGTTTGTAAGGCATTAATGAGAAAACCAAGAATGAGAAAAGCGCCGTGAACCAGCAAGACTGCATAACCAACCCAGCCCTTCGCACTATCGGCCACACTCAGCTGAGGGATAAACGCAACCATCATGAGAATGGTTATCAAGCGCAGAAAGGCGAAAACAGTGTGATATGCGTTCATCGATGTTCCTGGGTGGTAAGGCCGGGAGGCGTGCAAGGCGAACACGAAGACAACCTCGCAAATAGCAAGAAGGATAATCTGAGCGATACCACTGGGCTGAACAGCTCCAATAGCAATGCCCCGAATAATGGTGAGTATTGTTGAGACTAGAGCAAACGCAGCAGCTTGGTCTGAGTATGTGTTGTACAGTGGTCCATATTGCAAGACTGTGGGTAGATCATCAAACAGAATCGACTTGGGTTTTGCACGAAGAATGAGTCGGAACACCCAGGCTGTGAAGGCTACAATGGCGACAACGGTCAGTGCCGCAATGGCCACAGCAGCTTGCGTAGAGTCAGCAGCTACAACCAACTGGAAGCAAGAGAGCGACACAATAGGAAGAAGAAAGAAGTTGAAAACGATGCGAACCACGTTCCCGACAGAAAAGGGTATATTCTTCGACCGGAGGTCTTCTTCTGAGGTTTTTCTGATTTTTCGGTAGATCCATTGGAGCAGGAAAGCAGCTTGTGCCAACACCGTAACAGAACCTACGACGACACAGAGCCAGACCATCATGCCTGGCCAAAGATCGGCAGTCAACTCCAAGCCCACAAGCTGGCCCAACCTGTGCAATCCGTAACTGCCGTCAAGGACATATACTCCATCCTGAACGGGCTGGTAGTAGGTCGAACCGTTGGTAGCAATCGTGTGGTTGAATAGGAGCGCGGACCAAGCCACCTGGCCCACGATAGGCTGATAGAATCCAGGATAGGACAGGCTCAGTGATCCTGTCAACACCGCAAATTGAATATGGTGCAAACAATCACCGAAACCAGGCGTCACTAATCTTAGGAGATCTGTGTCGCGACCATAGTTGGAGGTCCAGTGGAAGATATCCGTCGTGCCCCAAGGGCTCCAGATGGCGGCAAAGATAGTTGCAAAGCCAGTCAAGGCGAGCACTAGAAGAGGGATAAACTCGATTATCCGGGCATAGTCGCCAAGATCAGGTGTGACCGTCGCCGTGATACAAGCGATGGTGGTTTTGTTGACGTCACCATAGGTGATTTGAAAATTGGGTGTAAAGGAAGTGAAAACATATGACGAATTGACGTCGCCGGTGATATTAATTGTAGGGAGCCCATACGGGAAGTCACTAGACAGAAACGAGCATCATTAGTATCAAAGAAGGAGCATCGCAGCAATCGAAACACTTACTCCACGCGCCACACAGGGCCCAACGGACATTCTACGCCAGCGCCCAGACCCCCAGAACAAAAATCCACGTCTGGCTGCTGATATGGCCTGTATGTGAGCACGTCGACATGGCGAAACAGCGTCGTCGCCTTTCCCTGCTCGCCCTCCGGCTGCCTAAGAATCTTGCCGTCGGTCTGGGTCACATCGGACCAATGAGGGTCCCCTTCCCCTGGAAGGGTAACTCTATTATATGACCCAGTGACATTTCCATACACGATAACTTCAAGCTTGTGGCTGGGATTCTCCGTGTCGAAAAAGGCATGAACTTCGGCTGGTGCGAATTGTAGTTTAGGTGGTGTTGCGGATAGATAGTCGTCGGAGAGGCAGTTCTGAAATGGTAATTTTGCGGCAAACACAGGTGTTGTAGGAAGGAACAGGAGGATCAACGACACCAGCAGGCTCCATGCCGGTGATTGACGGTATCGCCAATATGATTGCGCTCCAGGGCTGTTCATGGTCCTGGTCCTAACATGCCGCCTCTTGTGCTCTGAGCAGACCGTAGATCTCTTGTCGACATTTTCCAGACGTCGTGTATCGGCCGTTACTGAAAGTTCATCATCCTTGGATCCAAAGCCAGACTTTGGCGTCCGATGCCTCCTCCTCGCTGGTGTACAATATGCAAAGACACCACTGCCCTGGCAGCTGTCGGGGGCGCCAGAGAGCAGCCGCATGCTTGGCGAATGGGGAGGCCAAGTACAGCCAAACCTTGCACGGGATTGTTTAGGGAATAAGCATTATTTACTAAATCAGGGCGCTGTTCGGAAAGAGCTGGTCTTGAGGAGGGCCGTGGGCGCAAAGGGAATCGTCGAGCGGAAGGGAGGGAGCGGTTAAGACGGGGTCGTAAGCGAGAGACACAGCTCCTAGAGAATAGCAGGTGGTTCGGGACGGTAATATCGAGAGAGCGGAGCCGAAAGGGTAAAGGTTTCTCAGCCAGGCCGAGCCAAAAGACGGGCGGCAAAGGACGTATTCGTCGGACGGCAAGCTGAGGCAGCAAGGGATCGAGGATGCGACCTGCAAGAGACGTCCCGGGTGCGTCAGATGGGCTGCGGCGTCGAGAAAAAAGCGAGTGGAATGGCGGGCACGGATGGAACGAGAGTGAGCAGGATGGCCAGGCTGGAAATCGATGGTGTTGCTGTTGGATGGAGGCAAGTTGGGTCGCTGTGGTGGGTATTTGCTGATCGTGATTCCTGGGCCCTGGATCTGGACGTACGCGAGCTGACCCCGACAATACGGGCGGGTTAATGCTGGTAGGTCCTCCACTGGCCTTTGCCCAACTGAGCTCCCCTGGCGGCGATGCTGCAAGCTAGCAACGAGGCACGCTACCGGTGTCTATGGGCCTTAGTCGATGTAGCGTAGACACCATAGCCCCAGAGTCAGGCTGCGCTGGATTGATTGACCTCGGCCAGGTGATGGTGGTACGATTGCGAATCTGGGTAGGTACTTGCCCAGCAGCAGGTCGCAGGTCTGGGTCATATTTGGCCGGGCACAGACACGGCAGGCAATGCACAAGATACAGGCTAATTACTAATGGGACTGGGCCAAGCAAGAATAACGGAAAACGTTGGTGCAGGTACATGATGCCTGTGCTCTGGCAGGTACCCTCAAAACACTAACGGATGCACCGCCAGCCTGGAAGCCACGCAACGCTTGCGATTCTTCCATCTTGGATTTCAGCACAGATTTGGCCGAGAAGGCCATTCATTTATGAGCACTTGCCGCATGAGCCCCGCGGATCCCGCGGGGCCTCTGGAATGTCAGGAGAAGAATGACTCAAACACCCTCGAAATACTCATCCCATTATGCGCAACTCAAGACTCCCACCTACAGCGTACCTGCCAGCAGGGGGCAGCTCTGATTGGTCTTGTCATCCCGCCGTACGATGCAGCCCTGCCTCTACCCTTCGTGTCCCTACATAGCTACATAGATAGCACGAAGGGGGGAAAGCCCGCAGCTTGACACTAGCATCCAAATAGTAGGCAGTACATAAACAGGAGCTACTCCAAGGAAGGGGGCGAGGGAGATGAAATAAAGGGACCAAGTCGAAAGCTATCCACGACTAGATGGAATTGGCTAGGTAGGTACCGACTATCACAATAGCCCTGATCATCCAAGTGGCAGTCGGATGAGCCAATTCTTCTCAGGTACAATGATCTCACACATCAGCCTCCATTGCGTATGCGTATACGAAAAATGAGCAGCCATATGGCGGAACTTAGAGGGGGAGCCAGCTGATGCTGCGCCCCGTAGACGCGATGGTATTTACAGCCCCAGCGAGAAAGTGGGCACAAGCCCAGGAACTGTTTGTTTCGCATCCTTCCAAATCTTCAGGAAGCGATAAACCTTCCTTCAGCAAATCTTGTTTTGAAACCCACGGCCCGAAGCCTGCTACAACAGCAAGCACAAGCCGCCTGCCGCGCATTCGCTTCTGCGGGACAAACCTACGATCGATTTGCCAGCGGAGCGGTACACAACGATTACACACATGTACATAATCATTAGCTGTGATTCTTCATTAGCCTCTCAGGATGACGGCACGTCTCATGTTGCTGGGCCCGGTGCCCCACAAAAGAACAACAGATACGAGAAATGCCAATGCCATGTCTATTCCGCAGCTTGCCGTTCATTGGACCCTCAGAAATCCAGGCAGATAATTCTCAGCCGTTCATTCGTCCGTGGCCCCTCTGTCACAAGGCAGTGCCAACTATTGATGCTATTTTAAGCAGATTTCGCTCTTCCCAATCTAGACAACTTGTGAATCCACCATGCAATGTGGGGGGGCGTTATACATGGTGAGCTCACCTCTGCTTCACTCAATCTACCTCAGTCCCGTAAACACAGCCAGCTGTGGCCCGAACCCAGAGGCAGGCGCATATGCCAATGTGTCATGAACGCATCCGGTGCCAGAAAGAAGAAGGTGTCAGTGAAGGAAAGGGTGGTAGTCTTTTCTCTTGGCCATGTACGTCATAGCGTCACATAGTTCCCTTCCCTTTAATATGCGATCGGAGCGTATACTCGATCTCTATATCCCCGGTTTGGCCTTCTTTCCATACATCCACTGTCGTCATAAGCCGCCTTTCGACACTGAGGGACTCATGAGTATTTCGAAATTCCAGACGTTGAAGCTTGAAATCGTCGAATATCAAATTTTTCGCCATGCTAGACTTAAAAGTAGAAGAGGCTTCAACCACTGATAGAAGAGAATGTGTCTCGTATGCACGTGGTATTCTTTCGAGTGGAAGATTCTTCGACTTTGATGAAGTTCTACGCCTACATTGGCGTTTTGAACTTGAAATACCAGCAATAACCTCTCCATTCACCTGTCTTGGCATTGTTGAACTAGGCCTTTCCAATGGGGCTTCAATGCTTGGTAGCAGCTTGCCTGGCTCCTCTTCGACTGCTTGATGCTGATTTGAAGCTGAAAGGTAGTATGGGTGAGAGGCGGAGGGCCCAGGGGCGCTAGTATCGTAAACAGAAAGGCTAGGAGAAGCTCCAATGCTATGATCCAAATTGTTATCTGCCGATTCAGGAAGAGGTAAGATCCTTCTTGATCCAGGCATGCCTGAACCCGTTTCACGTTGCTCCCTGGTCGATGTAATTGTTCCGGGAGTCTCATCTGGATGCAGTCTTCGCCTCCGGGTAGCTGGAGGACTTCCTCTAACTCTGGGGGCCAATCGGCGACCTTGTCTCGGACTGGAACTGTGATCACTGCCTCGATATGTCTCATCTGAAAAGGCGTTGACAAAATCGACTGAAGCTGGGGGCGTGTCCATCGCATTCGATACTTGTCTTAAAGGCGTACTAATCGGAAGAAGACCTCCAGGGGGGAGAATGGTTTGAGCATGTCGCGGAGGCTGACTGCGGGACACTGGCTCTGTCCTTGATATGCCTCGGACCGGATTCAAGCGTTGACGAGATCCCATTCTTCGGCCAGCAATCGGGCTCAATATAGGGGGCGAATGAGCCTCGTTGTCATGATCAAGCCTCAAGTTGTCCCCGTTGTCATTGTTAAGAATATTCAACCTTCCCTCTGGGACTGGTTGCAAGGGCAGCCGGCGATGTCCAATTCGTTCCGAAGACATAGGCTGTGGGGATGGCGGAGCGGTTGATTGGTTTGTTTCAGTTGCAGTATCGTCAGTAGCAATCTCAAAATCAAGCTGATTTGTGGGCTTGAAATATCGATGGATATCTCCCATGGAAAGTGCTTGGCCAGGTAGGGACGTGGAGGCCTTCGGCTTTCCCTTTGTCGACACGCATTTGTTTGGCAGCAATGGCCTCAGGGGAATCTGGATCATGACTTCATCACTGCTGCTGACCTTATCAGTACCATTGCTATGCGTACGATCAAGATTAACTCCAAACCCTGTTCGCATTGGGGTATATGAAGAGGATTCGCCTGTCCCCTCTTGAACATCGGAGTTGCTTGCCTCCTTGTGAGGTAGAGATTCCCCAATTTTCAAGCTCTCGTTCTGCCCATTCATCTTGTTGTCTATAGAGAGGCTAGTATCCTAGTACACGTATCAGCTAGCTAGTTCATGTTAAGTTGTGGTTTTCATGGCTAGCAGGTTACCTTTCCAAGGGGCGAAGATTCCGGCGTAGGATGCTTGCCGACACCTTGAAGCATTGCAGAGAAATCAACACCTTGTCTTGATTTATCCTCCGGCTGACGCGCCTCCTGAGCTGACTGCTGATAAGTTGTACGACAGAGGGCCTCGAAACATCTCATAATCTTTTCTTCCTCTTCAAAGAGTAGTTCGTCTTTAAGAGGTGTTATATTCACATCATAACGATTTGGGTCACATTGGATGTTTAGTTGGATGAATGGAATCGAAACACGGCTTGTGGCGGCGTGGTCGCCGCTAGCTTCCGAGAGAAAGGTCTTGACGGTAGAGATGAATCTCAAAGATATCCCGCGATTGGATGCGATTGGCCTCGAATTGACTGAAAAGAACCTCCCCTTAGTTTTAGCTTGTGTAAGGTCGGGTCCTGGCTTTGGTAATAAGGCCTGCAAGCCCATCACAACACCCTCGTCGACATTGAGTTCGTCTTCCACGTTGGGGAAGTCCCGCGTCCTCTCAACATAGGTGCACTGGTTCAGTAAGTCCCTCCCAAATATCTGCAACGCCGCATCTTGCAGCGTGGTTGTACGGGATGGAGCATAGTCCCATCCATTCTTCGAGTCGTTGAGGACTTTAAAAGATAATTTGATATCTGGCCGAGCTAGGGCGTAAGCTCGAAGTAACTCCTTGATCTTCAACAGCGTCTTCTGGCTCTCCTTGATGGCATAACGTTTCCTGATTGGCATTTTCTCAAACAGAAATTCAGCCTTGACCGTGGTTCCCACTGGTGCCGGCGTGACACCCCTCCCCTCCACCCCGCCGACGCCAGGTTTCAAACGGAGCTGGGAAGCCACAGCATCACCACACACTCGTGTCGTGATTGTAAGAGCAGCGATAGAGTTAGCGCTTGCGAGAGCTTGTCCCCTGAAACCCAAGGTCTTTATCCCACGCTTTCGGAGATCATCGATTGTGTTCAACTTGCTCGTGTGAGATCTCCGACCAAGCGCATCGAAATCAGCTGGCAGGATCCCAGAGCCATTGTCACGGACGAGTATCTTGTCGACCGTATTGGGCGAGATTAGGATACTGATATGCGTCGCACCCGCATCAATTGAGTTTTCCAGGAGCTCTTTTGTTAGTGCCGACGGGTCCACAATGTCCAATGACGCACCGAGCTGCCTGGCCGTTGCCGAGGGGAGTTCGACGATGCCCATGCTGAGACAAGAAGGGAATTCCAGCTACATGGGTTCAAAACAGAAAGAACAAGCCAGGATCACCAGGTGGCATACCGTTTGTTTCCTGATGGGGAGAAGGAAAACTACACGAATCGAGGCTGCACATTTTTACCATCTTTCATCCAAAAATTACCAGGCAGGAGCCAGTCGAGGGGCGCTCCTGCCATTGTAGACGAAAGAGCTCGTTCACCATAGCAAGAGGCAGGTGCCAGTCGTCACCAAGACCCGAGAAATGGAAAGAGAAAGTGCGATCCAGAATCTAAGTCGCGCATTGGAGACAAATAAATATATCCTGGTGTCCTGTCAGACGGTATCAATGATCGACCTGCCAAGAGTCACTTGACACCTTTGATGCTGTCTGTCGTAAAGAACCTGTCAGACGGAAGCGTCCCTGCATAAGTGACGTGGGTGCCGACAGGCCACTCTTGCGACCAGAAGCCCCGCTTGACGCAAGCATGCATCTCTAATAATGGTGGGTGTCCCCCACCAGGACCCGAGGACCCCTCCATCCATCCATCTAGATAGCTCGAAGCTTCCCCCCAAACCCATCAATAAGCATCAATTTGTCCCGATTCCGCAAGACCTGCCCTTCACATCCTCACTCAACCTTGCGCCTGTCCAACCAACCCCAAGTTCGGAACCATGTATCTCAAAGGACCCAGCCCCCAGCACCACGACGGCTCCGGCCTCCGCGTGGCCATTGTCCACGCCCGATGGAACGAGACCATCATCGAGCCCCTCGTCGCCGGCGCCAAGGAGAAGCTCCTGGCTGCCGGCGTCAAGGAGTCCAACATCGTCGTCCAATCCTGCCCCGGCTCCTGGGAGCTGCCCATTGCCGTCCAGCGGTAAGTAACGCCCCTCACCCCTCGGCTTCAACTCAGCGCCCCCGAGCGACGCGGCCTCGGGACACCCAGCTAACTCAAGAGCTCTTCCTCAGCCTCATCTCCGCCTCCCAGATCCAGTCCAACACCACCGGCGCCCCCTCCGCAACGGACCTGCTCGCCGCGTCCACCTCTGACCTGACCTCCCTCTCCACCAGCTCCTCCTCGGGACCCTTCGACGCCGTCATCGCCGTCGGCGTCCTCATCAAGGGAGAGACGATGCACTTTGAGTACATCGCGGACGCCGCCGTGCACGGCCTGATGCGCGTTCAGCTGGACACGGGCATCCCCGTCATCCTCGGCATCCTCACCGTGCTCAACGAGGAGCAGGCAAAGGCTCGGGCTGGCGTTGACGGCAAGGGCCACAACCATGGCGAGGACTGGGGCTCCGCAGCTGTCGAGATGGGCGTGAAGAGACAAGAATGGGGTACTGGAAAGATCGAAGGATAGAGTTGGTCATCTTTTAGAGAGAAAAAAAAAGGAAATTGATATCTGCTTGCTCCCTTTCGCGTATACGGTCCGTTCACATCATGGGCATCTTACTCAGAAATAGAACAACTATTGACTACAAGTCATCGCCTACATGTAGAATCGTCAGAGTCACAAAGCAAAGTACCTTTTTCAAATGTTATAATTGTCATGCAAAAAACCTGCTCATGGCACGCCACCACGACATTATTCAATTACCACGTAGAGACAAAATTCTATCCAAGATGCAAAACTATTCAAATCCACCAATCCAGTTGTAATATCATGGAAGAAAGGGCCAGAAAAGGGCCATGTAAGTGGTGTATATAGATGTGAAGTGAAACAGTCGGTCCCCATCTGTCTGAGGGGGGAAATATCCATGCATCATTGACAAATTACCCGAGTTTGACCACCAATATTATCCAATTCAGAGAAACTTTTTTGTTTTCACAATGATCGTAGAGAGTTGAAATGCTCAATCCTTCAGAAGAGGTCCGTGGACCCCTTTTTGAGCCGCCACCTAGATTTCTTCTGCTCCCTCTTCGCCTTCATAGCGGCCCATCCTTCCTCATCATCTTCATCGTCACTGTGATTATTGCTATTCTTGGCCTCGCTCACTAGCTTCACAGTAGGCACCACCTTCGAGTCATCGGGAGTAGCAAATGATGACAAAGCCGTCGCACCCGACATAGACTGGGTCCGCTGGTGCATAAAGTTCTGGCCTGTGAGGGACCCTGCCTGTGATACAGGTCGGTAGCGCCCTGGGAGTCCGATATTGCTTCGTTCAGAGGGTGCGATTGAAGCACTGTATCCAGCGCCAGGTCCGAGTCCATTGCCAAAAGCAGGCAATTGCATGAAAGAGGAGGAGCTAGGCTGGATCATGCTCATTGTACGCATGCTTGCGTCCATCCTTCGGGGTTGAGTGAGCGGCGGTGATCCACCAAAGGACTGGCCTGACTGGAAGTCGGCGACAGATTGGCTTCCTGCAAACCCTCCATATGGCTGCTGCTGTCCTGGAGGCGATCCCATCATCTGCTGCATCATTGGAGGAGACATTTGCTGGAGCATCTGGGGGGAGCCACCTTGCTGTTGACCAGCCATCATTTGCATAAACTGCATTTGCATCTGCAAGAACGAGGACATTTGTTGTGACATCTGGAGCTGGGCCTGGTCCTGAACGCTCAACTGATTCGCGTTCTGTGGCGGTTGCTGCTGGGGTGGCATGCGCATGCCACCATTAAACATCATGGGATCCATGCCTCCTCCGAAGGCTCTCTGACTTTCCAAATTGGGGCTGCCACGGCGCATTGCTCGGTTGCGCTCTTCCGTAGCAATAACACCAATGAGGCCTCCAGGGTGCATCGATGGTGACTGTTGGGGAGGCGGCTGTGGGCTACCAATGCCGAACGACATTGATTCTCGAATAGCAGGCCGGGCAACGCCGGCACCAACAAATGGATCCTGCGGGAGGTTACGAGCAAAAGCTGGGAGAGTGGAGAAACGTTTGGATTGGGAAGCAGGATCTCCTACCACAGATGCAGGTCGTCCCGGCTGTAACATGGTCGAGGCTCGGAGGTTAGGGTTAGATCCAAAGGAGGTGAGGCGGCTAGGAGCCCTCTTATGCGGGAAGCCGTGCGCTTGAAGGATGGCCAGAGGAACGTCCTCGTCTTCGTCCTCGTCGATTGCATGTCCCGGTTCAGGTGACGGGGTTTTGTTGGGGGCAAGGTGTGGTGCACTCAGCGACGTGCCGAGAGTCGGGCGGCCTGGAGAAACGGGTGTGGTACTAGCAAGTTCACCAGTCGTCTTCATGTTTCTCTGTCGATAAGCTGTCATCTGAGCTTGCTGATTCCTCCTCTGTTTAGCTTGTTGCTTCAACTTATCATTCTCATCTTCTTCGTCATCGTAGTTGATTGGGTCCTCGTCGTCGTCATCATCCGCAGGCTCACCATAAGCAGCCTTCTCAAGGCCCTCGCGCTCCTTGTCTCGCCGATATCTTTCAAACTCTGCAGGTGTCATAACTCGGTTGTTCGGGTTATCAGAAGATGCCTTCGCCGGTTGAGGGACTTCCCTGATCACATTTCTCGAGAATTGCGACGAGGTACCCGCAAACATGTTATCCTCCCTCGAAAAGTCCGATGCCACCGCTCCTCGGCCCATAACAGTAAAGTCGTCTTCTTCCCGCCCATATCGCTCAACTGCGGCGTGTTCGGGGATTTCGGTTGTCAAGAACTTGCCAGCCGCAACCGAATCAGCGAGGAGTCTAGCATCCTCATCCTCCATCGGAGACCCAGGGCTCTTCACAGACCTATATTCGAATGAAGGCTGATGTCGAGGAACAGGTGGTGGCTGGTCGTATTGTGCTGCTTGGGGGGGGCTCATCAGAGTCTCTCTCGACTGGTACGAATTCTGACTGTTCCATGACGGGGGAGCTGAGTCAACAGGGGCCTTTGTGGCTCCGATATCCAATGGGGGAGGCACCGGGCCTGGCTGTTGAGGGCGCTGCTTTGTGGGTGATGGCGATTTGTTCTGTTTACCATCCATCCGGAGGGTGGCCATGCTAGCCCGCTTGTCGAATTTCGAAAACATGGAGCCGAAATCACCACCCAGATCGAAATTGCTCTCCTCCTCCAGCTTGGGTGGGGTAGCTGTGCTGGTTGTTGAGGCCGTCATAGCCCTAGCTCTACCAAACTCGTCCTCGCGTTGGAATGTAGGCAGTGGTGGAACGTCCTCCTGCTTGGGAGGGGGGGTGTGATGTTTGCTCTTTATTCCGAAGGACAAGGTTCGACCTGCACGATCAAGAAAACTCGAGGTGCTTGATTTGGTAAGTGGTCGTGGCATGGTTTCTTGAGCAGCCGGCTTTCGCTTTCCGCCGCGGTCATCCTGATTGTTGGCCATGTCTGCTGATGACGGAGCCGTAGACGCATTACTATGCCGTGATGAGTTGTCGGTCGATGTGGCCTTTGTAGTGTTCGACGCTCCGCTTCCGCTACCTCGATTAGCACTAGAAACCACCAAAGGTGTTAGGGATCAAGAAACAGGCTGGAGACGGTACGGATGCATAACGCATGCAGGGACCGAGAACAGGCTCCGAGATGGGGGGCGACTCATGCTATACATACCGATTATTGTTCAAACCAGCAAATATGTTATCCTCAACGTCCAACTCCGACGGGCTTGGCTTATGCATGGGGACGCCAGAGGTTCTTGCCATTCTGGCGCCCCCATCAAATGCCCGCGGAGGAGGAGAAGGGTGGCGTTCGAGAACACGAAATGACGGAGATTCGGGGGATGGTTGAACGGCTGTCAAGTCATCCGCGGTGGATTTCCGCCGGTAAAACGCGGTCGAAAATCTAGGCATGTAGAAAGATCACCGTGGACTAATCACAAGTGGCCGCAGCCACTGGTAGCTTCAAGCTGGTTGAGGCAACGAACAGGTTAACCCTCTACAGCCCGAGGAAACGAGGGATGCCGGGTCCACGTGAAACCGAAGGGTAGCAGAGTTATGCGCGGGTTCGGACTCGTCGATCGGCCGCCCAGTCACGAGAAGGATGCACAAGGTGTGACAAAAGATGACTGCATCGCATTGAAAGAAATGGATGTCAGCGTCCGCAAGAAACAGCAGGTCAGGTTGATGCCACGAGTCAAAGGCAGAGGGAATTGGGCAGAAAACGGTGAGCAACAGGCTGAGATGGAAAGGTCACGCCAGTCCCGTTATGAGAAAGCCCGAATACTGGGGTGTGCTGAGACAGGCGACATGGGCGGTTGCCCAAGTGTCGGGAATGGTTGAGAAGGACTCACATTAATTTGCACCGATGATGGAATGGCACGCAAAAAGCAAGCCACACACACAAGGCTGTGGAGTGTCCAAGCCTGGAGGAGAAGGGGGAGGCTGAAGGAGAACAGGTGATATTAAAAATATGGGCAAAGCAGCCAGAGAAGAGAGCAGCCGTGTTCGGTGAAGCGAAGGTCTCGAAACGTCAGGCGAGAAAAGATGGATTTTGCCTGATGTCGGTGATTATTGTAGTCGAGTCGAGGAGGGCGGACAAGATCTCGGGATCCGGGCGAGCTGGTGACGGTTCGTCGATTGCGAGTCGCTCAGGAGAGGAAAACGGGGGTGGGAAAATACTGTATCGTACAGGAGGCACCGGAGAGAGCAGGCCCGTATCCAATTCCTGATCCCGGTCGGAAGGACACAAAAATGGGAAAGCAAAACAACAAGCGGCAACAACACACGCTGCCGGGCGAGGACAAGGAAATGCGCAACGATGCGGAATTGGCAGACACACAAAGGGCCAAAAGCGAATGTCGGGAGAAAACGAATGGGAGGCGTGAGTTTGCAGCCAAGGACACCACGTAGCGGGAGGAAAGGGAGAGGAGGAGGTGGATGGATGCAGTCTGGGTATGGGCAGGGGTTGCTGCAGGCAAGTGGGCAGAATGGACCTCCATGTCTCTGAACTCTGACGCTGCCGCCGGTAGGCCTGGCGACCTTGCCAGCACTAGCTACGGCACCTGCTGCACCTCCATAATAATCGAGCCAGGCGAGACCTTGCCTGTCTGTCAGTTGTGATTCAGACCTGCCTTGCCGGCGACCTGGTTGAGGTAGCATTGAACACCTGACGTGCTGGTACTACGAGGTTGGGAGGTACCTGCTTGCCTGCCTCCTCGGCCGACAGGTACAGCTACATCCATTTGCAGCAACTTGACCGTGGAGGCCATGGATGGCACGGAACCGCCGCAAATGATGCACCACACTCCACCCTCAACTCGTACCCAAATCGACACAGCTAGCAACAGTCGAGCGTTGCTGGAGGGCAGATCTCGTAAAAGATGGGGCCGAGCCATCGCTGCAATTCGCTCTGGTGACAACCATATCGAGCCATGCACTGGGGTTTCCACTACCTACGCTACGTGCGTTACCACCGTCAATGCAGCACCTGTTTACTTCCTACCAGCACCCGCTTGACTTGCGACATGCAGCCCGCTCCGCAACCCAGGCCAGATGGCAGCAGAGATCAGAAATCCAAATAAACAACATTGCGCGTGCTGGGCTAAGCACGGTGGGACGAGAGCCCAATACTTATCCAGGCTAGTTAGCAGAGACCTACCTACTTAAGCGCGTGCTACTAGACCGCCCAGGTAATCATAACGAGCCGCCGCTCATCAACTCGGCAATAAGCTGAGAGCAGCGCTACCTCCAAAGCTCATCATAGCTCGACGGCAGGGTTCCAGCCTCGCGCGCGTGTGCAGCACACCACGATGATTGGACTTTGTAGCCCGGGTTGTCTCTGGGTGTGGCCGCCTGAGGCGAGCCTAATTGCCGCCACATGCAAGTCTTGGCGATACCTGCCCTACCCGGTCAAAGGCACCTGCAGGTTTGCAACAGCCTTGGGGGTTATTGCTCTTACATTAGCATTTGAGAAACACGTCAACGGCTTGTGATAATCTCATCCTCATTACTGACAAGCTACTGCCAGGTCTCCCTCCCTACAGCCATCGAAAGTCTCACGCCTTTCATACCAGCAGGTAATTAGTACTGCCGATGTCACCTCGACGATTCTACCGGCTGCTGCTTATAGACTACCGTCCTTTTTTCTGGTTCACCACCCCCCTGGCAGGTGGTGGGTAGTTACTCACATGCTCTATTTGGCACATGGACGGCTTCAAATAGCCACGGCACACGGCGTATTCGATACATGCGCCCAGCAATCCTCACCACCACCTCCTTGGTTTGTTTCCCAAGCAGCTCACCTCAGCGCTCCAGCCACGGCTGCCAATTAATCACACTGTATAAATTCATATCGCCGCCAGCTTGCCGCCGATCGCCCCATACAGGTAACGGACGAGGCAAGACATGCCGCCATTCATCACTAGCGCAGTCAAAGCGAGCGTCTGACTGTTACTGAACATGCGAGGCTGGTCACAGCGACCCGTGCCCCCATGGTTTTGCGAGCACAGAATAGGAGCGAGCGGGAAAACCGGCCAACATACGAGCTTGCGCCGGCACACATCATCAGGTAGGTAGGTAGGCATTGCAATTTAACTGATCAGCCCAAGAAACACTGAGCTCGCCCGCACTAAAATATCCAATATCCAGGAGACTTGGCGGCGCGTTCAGGCGCCCAGGGGTCCAGCACATGTGCTGCTAACCCGCTACGTGGTAGGCACTGGCAGCCATCATCCTAGCTTGACCCTGAACGATGTGGAAGCTGGTTCAGCTGGATCCGAGTGTGGGCAGTGGATCGAAGCGGGGACGCCCGGGGATCCGGACCCCAAAGAAGCTTCAAATATGAGCTTGGCACGTCGCTATCATGTCGCTAGCCCGTGTCGTACCTGACGGCCTTGCCTGTTGTCAACCGCTTACCAATTCTTTATTTTTATTTTACATGTAATGCCTTCTTTTTTCTTTCCGGTGGGGGAGAGATTTGAAGCCTGGCTACTCCCTTCTGATTCCCCCTGGATATCTGTTGCTCTGAAGCTTACCTATAGCACAGAGCTCCATTGACTCAGTGAATACCTTCAAGGTACATGGCCATGACTTGGAGGAGCGCCCAGGTACAGGTACATGGGCGACAGAAATTCAAAAAGTTGGGCAGCCACAATCACGAAAGCTGACAAGCTTCGCAGTGGAGCCCCAAACGTGATGTAACGCATAACAACTGGCCGTTCAACTCCATTTCGGACTGGGTTGATTGACTGGTGAGCGAATGATCATCAGGGGCAGGATCGGGATTCTGGCCTGGGGCCTGGGCCGACTGGCGTCATCGCTCGAGTGCGACTTGGGTCAACACGATGGACGCTCTGTGGGTGGCAGAAATAACCCGGGCCTCTACGAAGCGCCGCCGCATCGATCCCACGCCATTCCGTGTGCGGCATGATGGGCTTTCCGAAACTTGTGGAACCGATTGCTCTCGATGGCGCGACAGTCCACGCGGCGCTGATGTTCGAGGAACGTTGGTTATATCATAGCCTCCATATTACATCCCTACTGGCGGTCTGAAAGCCACGAAAGGCCCAACGGTTCAGAGATTTTATACGAGGACAGCCAGGGAGGCAAATGCCGTATATCACCAGTTGATCGACCCGTCCCCACCAATGGGGCCGAGCGCAGCGTTGACTTTGCTGTGGCTCAAGCCAGTATCCATCAATGGCTAGGCCTGCTCGTATAACCGTCACACTAAGTGCTAAAAAATGCTGCCCCGTTAACGGGAACGGCCTGTTGAGGAGGCAAAATGTACGTACTGAGGTACGTCGTGGGTACCTTTGGTCTTTGCATGACAGCCGCAGAAACAACATACTCTTAGATGTATCCCGATGGTCACTTCATCCCAAGTTCCACACCGAAAAAAACTTAGCTAGGAATGTGTGTGAGACAGTACGGATTGTTCGCACACGTATGAGACATCAGCGTTCCCGAGACTCGAGGTCGGTGTATCCAGAATGTCCATTGTCATAGTTCGTGTCAATTTTTTTCTCCGGGTCAAGCAAGAGCCACCAGCTCCGCTCATCAGCCTCAACTGCGGTACCAAGAATAAACTACGGCGCAGCACCCGCTAGGGCAAAGAGACGAACCCAGGCTGTGAATCGAATTGCTGTAACTCTGTACTGAATTGCAACAAAAGGAAAATTGGGAGAAGGGAACAAAAAGGGAAGAGGTCTCACAAACAATCGATAATCACCCTCCACTAGTCTTGTCCAGTAGGCAGGCGAATATGGGGTTGTGACAGGTTCGTATCACGGCATGATATGCTGCATAAGGGTAGGCACATTCTCTCTCTTTCGCTGTTTTCAACCCGCCTTACATTCTTCATTTGCCAATTTCCTAAACTCAGATATGCTCCATTCACAGAGCCCTCTTCATTTGCATGCAGGTTTGACATTTGTTTCATGCCTGGCGTATCCAACATGTCGGCAATTACCGTTAATTCCGCCTTTCATACTTCGGTGCGATGTTGCCCGCCTACCCACTCCTGGCAGCCTTTGCTAGGTCACCAAGGGGCGGAGAATTTAAAGTTTCACCTATTGACCAGTCCTGCCAATCTAAGATTCACGAGAAAACCACGCAGAATCTGCATAACGATTGGTATGGACCGTGAAACACGGCGGTGGGCGAAAAGAGAACCGAATGCAACCGAGCTTCGCTCAAGTGTAAGTTAATGCACGGGTAATGGATGGATCTGCCTAGCAAGTGGTTGACATTGAAGCCCTTTTCACGTAAGGTAGAGACCTAACTTCCTCTCATACAGTGCTGGGCGAATAGTGAGTTATCTGATAATATTTAGCTTGATATTGTGGGTTTGATTAGGTTAATTGTTTTGATATTATCTTGCAATTCAACACTGGAGGCTCTGGGTGTGCTATTTTATGTCAGTCGCTTGCACAGCTCAGGTGTAGGGTAACAATGCTACGTCATTCATGCAGGGTAGGTCTGTTCCCTGTTAGCACCCATGGCCTGCATTAAACCCGGCAGGTGGTACAATTCGATGTATCACGCGTTTGGCTGTCATTAAATGCTACGTAGTTCTCACATGCATGTCTAGCATGCAACTTTTTTCGAGTGCTACGGTTTGGCGGCTCGTGGGACTCCAAAGAGTGCCCATCTCAAGATCCAGATGGCATCCTGATCGATAAGATGCCATATCTCCTTTTTTTTTAGTCTCGGCTAGCAAGCGATAAGATTGCATCTGTGTGTAATAATTAGACGGGCATGTGGGCTAGCGCAGCCAATGAGGCAAGTGTTGGTAGCCTCGTTCGCCGCAGCGGACCCTCTGTAGAGCAAAGCCATGGTTTTTTTAAGCCTCCGCTAAGCCTCGTCTGACAAGGCAAGAGGTTGCCTCCATCCATTCTTTCAATTCTCGAGGTGCTGAGCCATCAGTTTTCCCATCCGGTGTCAAGCCCATCATGAGCTCTCCGGAGGTGCGGACGCCTCGCCATCACTCGTTTGTCCATCACCATCAAGATGACGCTTCTCCGTTTGCGCTCCCCACGCGCAGCGGCGCGTTGCAGTCCATCATCAGGAGCCGCTCCAATTCGAGCCTCTCCAGCAAATTTCGCGCGCAGGGAAATGACGAAGAGTCCGGCCCTCGATCCAGCTGGTATTCTGAGCAGGACGATGACATCACGCGGCTGCTAGCTAATGAGCAGCGCCTCAGCCAGATCCTATGCGGATCGCAAGCTAGGAGCATGAGCCTCATCGGCAAGAGCAACCCGAGGTATCGATGGGAGAAATATTGGAAAAATCAGGACGAATTGAAGACAATGTCGAAGCCAATGTATGTTGCATAAGAAGCTGAAACAGGGCGCGGCAGAGGGACTGACGATGTCTTAGACGCCAGTACTACGAGCGGACGAACGATCTTATCCAACAGTACATGTATATCGACTGCCTGCTCGACTCCACGATCCCTCACGAGCTCCTCAATGAATATTCCGCCGAGCTAGAGGCTTCGGCTTTCCGTCCCGTGCATATCCCAAGCACTATCATGGAAGATGAGCCACAAGGCTCGGAGAGCGCAGACACTGCATCTGAGCCATCCCAAGCCACGAATAGCAAGAGCGCAAATGGATCGTACGGAGCTACAGACTCCAATGTGAAATCGAATGGTGCCACAACTCCGCAAAGTCTGCCTCAGAAGCGCACGCCGAAGGATATCTTCCGTTCTTCAGAGGAGATGCCCCTTCTAGCAGCCCACCACGACTCTGACAATGAGGACGAAGAGGAGCCCGGAGTTGCATCGCCTCTCCTATCCGATGGATCCGGCCCCAAGCCTAGACTGCCATGGCTCGAAGATGCTGAGCTCGACAGTGACAGCCCCATCGTCACACTTGCCATCTGGGTCAACTTCATCGCCAATGGCGTCCTGCTCGCCGGAAAGCTCGCCGTCGTTTTCTCCGTCCCCTCCATGTCCGTCCTGGCCAGTCTTGTTGACGCAGCTCTCGATTTCTTGAGCACAGCTATTGTCTGGATCACAACACATCTCGTTTCTGTGAGCCAGAAGGACCAGCATAACTATCCCATCGGTCGACGAAGGCTTGAGCCCGTGGGCGTGCTTGTATTTTCAGTCATCATGATCACTTGTTTCGTCCAGGTCGGAATGCAATGTATTGAGCGCCTGGCTGACCCAGCCCATGAAGTCCTGGAACTCGGCATTCCAGCACTTTCAATTATGGTTGGTACAGTCATCATCAAGGGCCTTGTTTGGATTTGGTGCCGTTTGGTCAAGAATTCGAGTGTCCAAGCCCTGTTAGTTCATCCTTGCTACCCTGAAAACTCACATCACCAACTCAAGCTGACTATGTAATTAGGGCTGAAGATTGTAAGACTGATGTTGTCTTCAACACGGGCTCCATTCTCTTCCCTATCAGTAAGTGATATATCCCACGAGTTGACTAAATACTGTGATGCTAATCCGCGTGCTCTTTATAGTTGGTTCCATCGCGCAAATCTGGTGGCTCGATGCAGTCGGTGGTCTTCTGCTCTCTCTCTATGTCGTCTTTCAGTGGTCGCAAACCACTATCCACCACATTCGGAACCTGAGCGGTCTCTCTGCCGAGCCAGACGAGCGTAATCTACTCCTGTATCTCACTATGCGCTTTGCCACCACCATCCGCCGCATTCAGAACCTTCGCGCTTACCACGCGGGCGACAAGCTTGTTGTCGAAGTTGACATCGTCCTCCCGGCCAACATGCCCCTCAAGGACAGCCACGATCTCAGCGAAGTGTTGACATACTTCCTCGAGTCTGTCCCTATTGTGGACAGGGCCTTTGTGCACGTGGACTACCTGACCTACAACGCCCCTACCCACATGCTCAGGCAGAGCGCCGAGTGAAGTTGCAGCTAAGACTCTAGTTTGACAAGCGCGCAAGCATAGACATGTCACCCACCAATTAACCCAGGTTTTTTTTATAAACTGGCCCGGTTCCGGTTGATCAAAAACCAATCTTTAACCTCCTGAGTACGATGTGGTAAAACACGAAAGGGTTCTGCCCCAACACAATCAAAACACATTTTCCTTTTCCAATGTTATCATCTGTCAGGGTTTATAGACATAGCGTGTATTTCTTCTTGGTTTCTTTGGGTTTGTAACAACATGTGTATTTTGGATACATTGCGAGCAGCTATTTAGCAGCGGGCTCGAGCAATAACAGCAGCAATACTTCATGAATCCTCGACCTGAATGATGATATCTCCTTCTCCTTGCCGTAGCTGGCGATCAAGCAGTTCAGCAAATTCTAGTAATGGTGCACCTCCAGTAACGCGATAGGATTCAGCAAGGCCCCTATCAACAGGTATAACCGCTTGTGAACCTGCCTTTGAAGGTACTGATCTTGCGAGCCTGGTCGTGATGGAATGATTGGATTCATTCTTGGTGCGTGTGGAGATACTCAGCTAGGCAATAGGAAATCACGTGAAAGTTATGAACACAGAAGCTTCCCTGTGCAGCAATTCGAAGCAAGTCGAGGTGTTTCTAAGATTATTCATGTGATCATCCATCAGCTCGTCTCCTGAGTATATCACAAGGTATATTAAAGTAGCTATCTATTTGGGATCACAAAACGACCAACAACAGGCCAGAAAACAAGGGCAGATATATATAAAACCATAGAGGAAACATTAGAATTGCTCACTGAAGCAAAGGCCGTGACTATTAATACGGAATACCGTTGGTGATCAGCTGGAACTGATCGTAAACACCCGTGCTGTAGCTGGAGTAACTCCTCTTGATGAGGTCCTTGACGTAATCGGCCGCCTCGCGCTCCGTCTTCTCGAGAACGAACCTGGATCGGAAGTTCTTGACCGTCTCGGGCTTGAAGCAGGGCAGACCGCTGTCCATCATGAGCTGCACCATCTGGCAGAGCTTCTCGCAGTACTGCCGGCTTGCAAGGAAGGCCTTGACGCAGAGTTCCTCGAACCACTTGAAGCTCTGGTGGTCGGTCGAGCCTCCCATGACAGCCAGCATCTCCTGCGTGAGCTTGAAAGGGGCGCGCTCGAATTTGATGCCTCCGGGGGCAATGTCGAAGCAGAAACCAAAGTCAATGTGGAGAAGGTGGCCGGCGTCGTCGATCATGATGTTGCCGTTGTGTCGATCCTTGAACTGCAGCAGGAAGGAGATGATGGAGTATGCCGCCATGGACTTGACAAAGTTGCTTCGGGCTTCTTGGAACCGCAAGGAATCCTCGTTTCCATACTTGGAAATGAAGTAGTCATACAACTTGTTGACTGCCTCTCTGCCGAGCATGTCTCGGGAAATCGAGTGAGGTAACACATCAATCACACCGCAACCAGGAGCTGTAGCAGTGACCCTGTAAGGGAAGACGTAGACATCGAGACCAACATTGTGGAAGATTCCACGGAAGGCAGCGATCATCTGCAATGCCAAAACATCCTGGCGACAGTCATCTCCAACCTTGAAGATGGCAGACTGCCACACCTCAATGGTGTTATCCAGGGTGCCGTTGCTCTCGTGGCCTTCTTTCTCGGACACTTTGGTCTCCTCGATCATTACCTCGCTTTCAAGGAGACCGGGTTTGTTCTTCTTGATCCTGAATGTTGCCATAAAGGGGCATTTGGCATGGCTCTGCAGTGGCTTTCCAGATTTGCGGTCGATACCAATGACAACACCATCCGGATTACTGGGCAGATACACCCCGACCTCAACCTTGATCTTTCGAAGTTCTTCCTCGATCTTCTGCTTTTTCTCATCCTTGGGGCGATCTCGGATGGGCTTGAGCTTGCCAGAGATGTTCGTGACCTCATCGAAGAAGGAGAATTCTCGTTCGTAAAAATCTCGGTCTTCAGCTGCAAAACTTCCAACCATCTTGCTCATGACACGATCTAGAGTTGGCTTGATCTCATCAGGGATTTGCGCATCATCATCCTTATAGGAGTTGGCCTTCATGTTCCAGATAATCTGGTGAGCAAACAGCTGGGAGAATTGCGCGGTTTCGATGATATAGCGCTCAACATATCCCAGAGCATCATATCGCAGTGTCTGAACAATCTGAGGAACGTAGAAGAAGGTCACATCTGTAGAATGAGACTCAAGCGCCCTCATGGCATATTGGATGACTAGTGGATGGTCCTTGTAGGCGGGCAAGAACATGGTGACAGCTGTCACAGGATTGACAGGCTCCCAGAATAAGAGATACTACAAACGGTTAATTTTCAAATTCAAGAGTAGATTACAAGAGATTAAAGGATAGGCTTACCTTCAACTGTGAGCTGCAATCACCGGGCAGATGTCCGTCGTACACAATTGGTAGAGCTTCTGGCTCTGAAATTGCTCTCTCTGGCATGGTGAGGAGTAGGAAGCGGATATCTCTGTGCAGTCGAGGGAAGGAGAATCTCGTGGCAAGCTCAATGGCAATGGCCGGATCGAGCCACCAGGCTGTTCGAACTAAGGAGCAAAGTGTTGCCTCTGTGGCGGCTTTCGCTGCGCTATGAACGTGGCTGTGACCTCCAGGCACGTTGAGAGGGTTAATCCAAACGGCCAATCGTGACTGTTCATTTTCGAGAAGCAGCTGAAGGAGCTGCTCCTTTGGCTGGAGCGACTTTAGGTTCCCGACGGTCTGTCCACCGATGAAGCTGATCGCCTTAAGGGCAGCCAGGACGTCCGTGATAAGGCGTATCTCAGTCTTCAATTGAAGCCTGTTGCTACCAAATGACCACTTGGGGGAGTGCCTAAACCAGCTTAACCCAGCAGACAAGATCTTCTCCTTCAGTCTCCATTGTGCGGTAGCCCCAATCATGGTGCTGGCACGTAGCATCCTTAGTGCGTAGAGAATGACGAGGAACCGAAGCTCTCTGGCCATTGGGTGAGGGGATGCATTCTTCATAGCGTCGAGTGTTAAGTCTAGCATGCGGAGGAAAACACGGCGGGTATCAACACTGCTGAGACGAGTTGCGTTGAAATGACTCCCGAAGAATTGCAAGAGACGGGTGTGTGGTGACAGCAGGTCATGAACCAGCTGCTTTCGCTTTCCAAGCGCTTCCAAATCACTGGGAGCAAACTCCTCTTTAAGGAAGAAAGGGTCTGGATGGGTCAAGGATGGGTGGAACAATCCTAGCTTTCGGGCGATGCTGAACTCCCACTGCTGTGCAATCTCGTTGACAAGCTTGGACTCTAGCCGAGGATTTTCGTTTATGACACCAAGCCAGAGAGACACACCAAGTTTAATGGACTGCTTAGTGAACAAGGCAAAAGGAATGCTGACGAGATAGCGAGCAATTGCAGACTCGTCGACTTGGCTGCGACACAGCAAAGCTGCCGCTCTTCGCAAAATGTCTCGGACTTCATTCAAAGACGTCGACTTCTTGCTGAGAATTCTGGCTTCCACATGAGCCAGCGCCGTGGAAGCATTTGCACTCTCATTCAGAGGTGACTGCGCCTCAGACGTTTTGCGGCTAGTCAAGTGCATGTAATTGACCAGATCACTGGCACGATCGGGAAGAATTTCTCCATATCGGTATTCCTGTCGAGTGGTATATTGCGCAATCAGGTCCGAGGCAGTGTTGATATCGCAGTCTCCGACCCGCTCGAGGGATTGAAGTCGCTGGTCTGTGGATGGAATCACAGAGCCGAGCTCAAGAGCGAATGACCTTCCAAGGGAGATATGGCCATACGCACCATCATCATTGAACTCCGAGAGGTAGGTTTGAAGAAGTCCTTTGACATCAAGGGGAGCCAGGCTGATAGCGGTGTTTACCCAAGTCTTGGCCTTTCTGTTGAGAATATCCAAGGTCCAGCGGCGGAAGTCATAGTCATCGGAGAGCTCAACAGTTACATTGCCAAGCTCAGAGCTGAATGTTGCCCGCGGAGTGTAGATATCAGTCTCGGCTTCCAAACACCCAGTCCACATCAAGGACAAGAGTTCGAGAAGGGCGAACAGGGAAGTTCGGCTGCACAGCGCAGAGGGCACATCCCGGATAATCCGGTCAGCACATGCGAACGCAGCTTGTTGAATTCTCTCAATGCGATGACAGCAAATGCAGAAAATAGAGGCAAGCTGCTTCGCAGCATATTGAGCTGAGAAAGCCGGATCCGTGCCCGCAAGTGTTCTTCTCAGATACTTGTCGACGACAGCGGCTGCAATGCCCTCCATGGTACTGCTGACTTCCGCCTTGCGCATACTAGGCTCAAGGAAGTAAGAGAGAACCTTGGTGCAGTCGCCGCCGTCGGCTCTGAGGCTTTCCACCAGGTACGCAGCCTGCAAAAAGATGACCTTTCGGTAGCTCAGACCCTTGATATCACCAGCCTTGGTGGGGATCAACTCGCTCAGAAGCTTCTTCTGAAGAGCCTCTCGCTCATTGCTGTTGCCACGCCTCAACACAGTATTGAGCTCAATATCACTTTCAACCTGTTCGCTTCTCTTTTCTGCGACGAGAGGTGGGGACTGAACAGCGATCACCCTAAGCTCGTTGATGTATTTCTTGCCCCGCTCCGTCGCTGTTGTGAACCCATGGACGACGATGTTGAACCACGCATCTCGAAGCAGCTGCGTGAACTCATCGCTTTCAATAGGCTCGGCTGCGAAGTCGTTGGTAGACATCAAGACAGCCAGCGGGCGAAGGAGTTCAGCGATTTCCAAGGCAGCCAGCTGAAGATCTGCCTCTTTAGTGTGCGTCGAGGAAGGAACATCTCCAAGAGAGATGATGGTCTCCAGGATGTGCTCTAAGTAAATGTCAAAAAGAGCCGAACCTCGGTCCAGGTTGGCTGAAATATGAGTGCGAGCTTTCATAACCTGTGTCGATCTGTAAGTCGAGATTAAGCAATGCTACAGGTGAAGGAATACTTACTGCACCGAGGATGGAGTCATCCTTGTTTGTCACCCCTACATGAGACATTCTCGCATACATTTTGAGAAGTGAGCGGAACTCCAGCTGACCACCACTCAAGGCCAAGCTTCCAGCTCCGGCGATGATCTGGGCATCAACGACGGCACTGACTTTCTCGAGCTTTTGTAGAAGCATCGACTGTGCTAGAGCCGTAATCTTTTCGTCCTGGCAGGCCGTGGCAATCCCACAAATGGCTTGGACCACGTTCTCGTATACAACACCAGGCTCCTCGCCATCGGCCCGCAGCGAAATGGCGCTGGCCACTGAGCGGCGGTTCGCGTACATGACATTGAGGCCCGCTTCATTAGATGTATTGCCATTAGCCTGGCCATTAATGAGAGAGGTCTCGGCTTCAGGGCTGAGGACATTTCCAAGGGTGTAGAGAGTGCTGATTACAGCATCCTTGGACAGTAGTTTGAGCACAAAGGCCAAGCTCTTCGATGCGATCCCAACTGCGGTTCCGTGGGGGGCACTCTGCACAAGGAAACGTGGAAGGATCCTGCTGACGGCGGATGCCGAGGAGGGCGAAATTTGACACACAAGTGCAAGCGACTTCAACACTACGGGGGCAAGGGTATCGTCCGCCATCTGGAATGGATCTTCCAGGGTCTCTTGGAGCCATGTAAGCAGAGTCTCAACATCCGCCGCATCCTCATTAAGCAGCGAGCAGTTCAAGTACGCGATGAGAGCGGCGGACTTGACACCATACGCCAGAGTTTGCTGAGAGGAAGTCCCAATACGAACAACAAAGTCAGAGTCGGCCTCGACGCTGTTAATCTGCTCTGTCGCGAGGGCAGCATACACCTCAATGGAGCTGAAATCTTCCTCTCGATGCTTGAAAGAACCCAGAGCCAAATTCTCCGAGTCCGCCATGAGGAGGTCGAGGATATGGTTGTCCCTAAGAGCTGGCCCATCGGCTATCATAAGAGATGTGCTTGAGACAACGAGCCACATAAAGGTCCGCTGAAGGAGCATTGCTCCCAGGGGGCGGTCGAGGTATGCATAGTGGCGGATAAGCCGTCTCCATTCCTTGACTTCCCGATCCTGACTCTCGGAATTGCGAATCGTGGACAGTGCCGTCTCAACGGCAACAAGAAAGGGCTCTGAGATTAGAGTACGGATCTTCTCCGCGAGGTGTAGTCGTCCAGCTGGTCTCCAAAAGTCGGCTTGCGCAGACACCGCGTCCATGAAACCGAGAAGGGCGAGCACCACGGTCGTCGTGCGAATGGCATCTGATAGATGAAAGTTGTCACCGCCACCAAGTCGAGGAGCAAGAACACCATCAGTGACCTTAGAGCAGGTCTGAAGAAAACCAGAGATGCAGTCAGAAACCCCATCTTGCAGATCCGTGTAGTTCAGTCCGAGAGCGAGCAATGCCCCTGTAACGTGGAACGTGAGAACCTCGGTGGGCGACGGATCGACTTTTCGGAAGAAGGGCGACGGGACGAAAGTTTGGAACGGGGCCTCTTGCATGTATGGCTTCAGTTGATATGAAAGCCTCTGGGCGCTCTGGGCCGACTGTATATTTGGTGACGTCTTGCATAGCGCTAACAGGACCTCGAATTCGCGAATGGTCTATCACGGTCAGCCTTTCGATTTTACCACGATATCGAGAACCTGTCGGGGATAACGCACCATGGGAATCTTCCCCACGGATGTGGTGGACCCCGCGCCATTGGTATATTCTCTGCTCTTTGCGCCTGTGTGACAAGCTCTGCATAGACGGTCGAGGTCGGATCTGTCCAGCGGCGAAGGAGCGGTCGCAGATAGCGAAGCTATCTTCTGGAGCGCCCTGGCGCGAATGTCGTACGACATGGCTGCGTGCAATGCCTCTCTGCTATGGCATGAAGCGGAAGCAACCGATGGAAAAGACGATTCGATTTTTTTTTTCTATTGACCAGGACCGTATTGCCTGGGACTGACACGTTGGACAGCCTGAAATGACGACGATTTCCAAGATTCAGGGGAGCTATTGCTGATGCAACATCAACATGCTTAGTCATCCTCCACCTCAGTCAAGCTCAAGGCTCCAAGCTGTACGCGTGCAACCCCAGCTCATTGAACTACCCAGGCAAGCTTCCCAACTCCACCTCCGATATCATCGTCAACGCATCCCAACCATCGTCCACCGAAAGATTCAAAACACCTCTCGAGCTTCAGCACATCACTAGGAGACGGTCCGCCCGGTCATATTGCAAAGATGGCAGCCATGTTCAGCCAGAACCCGTTGATGAATGGGCCCCACTACGCAACCACCGATGCTCCCAAGACCAACGACTTTCGAGAGCATCGCTTCTACCCGTGAGTGGCCGAGACGTGGTAGTATTGAAGGACATACGGCTTACAAGAATCACTTTAGATACACCGACAATGGCGGAAGCACCCTGGCCATCTCCGGAGCCGACTTCACCGTAATGGCGGGCGATACCCGACACACCTCCGGTTACAGCATCAACTCTCGCATGGAGCCTAAGCTGTTCAAGATTGGCGGCACCACTGCCGACCAGCACGATGCTACCATCGTTCTCTCCGTATGTGGCTTCGCCGCTGACGGAAATGCCCTCCGTGACCAGCTCGACACCATCTGCAAGATCTACCGCTACCGCCATGGCAAGGCCATGTCCGCCAACGCATGTGCCAAGCGCCTGTCGACCATCCTATACGGCAAGCGGTTCTTCCCCTACTACGTCCATGCTATGTTGGGCGGGATCGATGAGGAGGGCAAGGGTGTGGTCTACTCTTACGACCCCGTTGGTAGCTACGAGAGGGAGACATGCCGAGCTGCCGGTGCCGCAGGAAGTCTGATCATGCCCTTCCTGGACAACCAGGTCAACTTCAAGAACCAGTACGCACCTGGAAGCGGCGTGGGTCACAACCTGCAGGAACGTGAGCGCCGACCCCTCCTCCTCAATGAGGTCGAGACGGTTGTGAAGGATGCCTTTGACGGTGCGGCTGAGCGTCACATCGAGGTCGGTGACAGCCTACAATTGTTGATTCTGACAAAGGATGGTATCGAAGAGAAGTTCCTGCCCTTGAAGAAGGATTAAAAAGTGAAAAACAGGACTTGGGCGAGTGGGTGTGTATAATGATAAATTTTGAGAAGAATTCTCATCACGAATGAAACTTACAATCCATCCATTGCTCCCTTCCAACTTGATACTTCGCTTACTCCGTGTCCTTGAATATGCCTTGAATCATCGAATGAAGGATCCCACAGGTGCAAAGTGTCAGAAGACTGATGGCCCTCCGAGTATATGGAAGGCCTAGGTTCCTGCCGCACCTGTCAAATCACAAAGTTCGGGGGAGACGTCCATCCCCCAGCTGGTAAGTTCTCTGACATGACTCTCTTTGAGGGGAAAAGCCAACACCTTGTGGCGTGAAACTCGCACTTCCTACAGGGAGTCCCTCCCAGCTTTCTTCGGGCTCCATCAACGAGCACACAAGTTCCACGACAAAGACGCCCGAATACGAATCCCGCTACCTCGAGACGGCCCTGGATTTGGCTCTAGATATCGCTACCCCCTGATCCTGCTCCTCTAAGTGGCTAGGGAGATGTTGCAATTTCACGAAGCTGAAAAGTAGGGAGGAGTCTCCCCAATGCTAATTCCTTTTTCCCGAAAAGGCTCGGGACGACGTTGTTGATACCCAACGTTGAGAGCATGAAAATGCTAAATTGCTTTTTCCCCTTCCCCAGCTCGGCGCCTTACCCAGCGCCAAGAGCTTTGTGTGATCGGGTGTCTCCTGCATCCGTAGCATCTAGCATAAAGGAGGCGCTTTCAAACGGCTCAAGCGCGCACCATCAACGCCGATCCATCTTCTCCAAGAGGGGAGCGATGCATATTGGCTGCCCCATCAGGCAACAAACCCAATCATGCCGGTCCGTCGTCTGCAACGGTTGGACGTCCTGTGGCAAGCCGCAGATCGATGCCGGAACCAAGCAGCACTGGTAAGCGAAAGCCCCTCAATAGGGTTACACGGCGCGGTGCGCCTACGCCGAGCTAAAAGGGTTGATGTGGCTTGCCTGACGGGCCAAGCGGGCGTCGTCAGTGAGGCTGGCCAGTTTAGGAGATTTTCGCCACACTACGAGGAGGGATCATCCAGGGACATGTCGAGCTAGTCTTGCGTCTGGGCAGTGTGTCTCTGCCCTTGAGAGACTACTCACATTCATCTCTGCCCGAGCAATCGTATCATCTCTTCAAGACTCACCTTGGGCCCGCTCTGAGCAGACCACCGGGAGGCGAGAGACTCGCAATCTAGAACCGGGGCAACCCGGACTACGGGCACTGAGGGTAATATCTTCAATTATCTCTCTGGGAAGTACTGCGATAACGTTGTGGCAGTGTGGCTTGACGTGTCGCTCCCGTCGTGGTGGCTGACTGCTGACTGCAACCGATATCACCACAGAATGTCACCATTTTGCCATGCATTGCAGTGTATGGTCTGGGCTGGTGGAACCAGAGCCCAAAGAGTCTGTATAAGCCTTCCCGGAGTGGCAAATACGACTTCTTATCAAGGTCTAATGCATTGGGTATTACCTTTGATGTAACTGGGCCAAAGTGTAAGACCGGAAGCCGTGGACAAATTCCAAATCGCTGGGCTGGTCCAAGGTAGGAACGGAAGGGCGTGATTTTGATCCTTGGGTGTTTTTCTTCTTCATCACTCCGCTGCTCGAGGTTCGACTACGACATTATGACCTAGCTCTTTTTAGCTCTTTTTTCCTTTCGTGCGAAGTGATAATGGCACCCGCGACTGCAAAATCGTCAAAACCGATCGCCCGCAGCATCATCATCATCAAGGGGCATCAATCCAAGTCGTCAGGCGTGTGTCATGCTTCAGACGACGATGACATGGCCAATTCATTGCTCTGAGGAATGCAATTCAGTCTAGTGTGTTAGAGGAGGGCCCGCACATGAAGGATTGAACCGTCTGCGAGAGACTCGACTCTGGATGAGGTCATTTGAAGATGTGAAGGTGGACATGTACACCAAGGAAAGGGACCTGAGTGATGACGACGATGACGCCCAATGGCCCAAAGGCGGGCCCGGGGGAACACCTGGAGATGGCATCGGAATCGGCCACCTCATTTCCCAATTCCATCTGGAAAACCCATCTGGAAAACTCCAAAAATAAGACATCCGAAATGTGCGGACTGGAAGCGGGCTCGTGAGCTGAGGTTGTCGCCAAAGGGACAATGTCGTCATAGCAGAGCTGGGGTCCCGCCATGGTGGGTGGGGATCAGGGCCCATCATGGGGAGGGGAGAAGGGAGGGGTGATGGTTGCTGTGTAGCACCAGGATCCAAGGCCGGGGTTTCAGACTTAACTTACCAATTCCAATACACGTACATCCATAGCGAGCTGCTAAGCGCTCCCAGCGGCTTTGGGAGCACGGCGGTGTGGCGTGAAGAATCAGAGATATCTGCAAATATACGCAGTAAAGCAATACTAGTCGTCGGATGATGTGCTAGTTCAGCAAGGACTAGCATCCGTAAGGCGACCTATCCCTATCCCTGCCTGGGTAGCCTCTACCATGTACCCTGCAGGTGTTCGTGTTGTACCCAAAGGCATTTCGGCCGTAGCAGTGAATAGTACGACGTGGTTGTGGGGTTCATGGTTTGGGTTTGCGACGTACCTCGAGGTCAACGCACGCAGTACCAGCATGTATGCATGGACGTTAGGGTAATTGCAGGCTCTATGAAGTCTCACGTCTGAGAAGAAATGCCTGTGCCAATTTCCCATCGGAGCGTGCGGTCTAGACCACCCAGGCCACGGCTGCCCCACTGAGAGTTCCTGGACGAAATCTCCAGACATCATGACTAGGGCCTTTGATTCCAGCTAGCCAGGCGTTGGTGTTTTCTTAATGGCGGGTTAGTATATCCGAATATATGGTAGGGTTTTTGTCTCACTAACGGACGTGCGCGTTATACAACTCCACCAGCGATTGTCGACACAACGCAAGTCGTTCCCTGTGGATCTGCATATCTGGACGCAACCTAGGATCTTTTCGACACATACGTAATGTTACATATGCACGCGAGCATTTCGATGCAAAAACTTGCCTGCCTAGGAAGCTGGAGATGTTCATCTCCCTCAGCTGCTTGCCCTGTTTGTCTCAGAAAGCTGTACGAAACGACTGTGATTGGGAGGCAGCCCCAAGGGGATTAATAAACTAGGCCTGCTTGGACGAATATGGCAACTCTAAATTCGGTAACATCCGTGGAGAGGGAGGGCCAAGGACCAATGTGCCAAGGCACCACATTGTCCTACCGGAAGTGCATACTTGAAGCCCGAGTCTTTTCGGCTCCGTAGACGCGGTTAGCGTCTAGAAGTGCCTGTAAATGACATGAGTGCAAGCGCCAATACGCCATCTCAACATAGACTTACCTGTCATGAGTCTACTACAGTCGGTCCCGAGCGCCTGGGTATGCACGCATGCCGGCGGCCTCAAGGCATGATATCATAGCTGTAGGAGAGGCCTAGGGACCCCTGAATATCGTCCCTGTACTTACTTGTCCAGATACTGCTTTTTGCCCTGAAAATTGGGATCTGGGGCCACATGGCTGCATATTCTGTGCCTGGAGCCATAAGCGACGCTGGCCCTGTCGAGGCGAGATCGCAATGACAGAGGCGGCATTTGATTCGCGCGTGTAGGCGTGGAAAAAGGAAAAACGGTCAACTATTACCGAGACACCCTGCGCTTGGATCAGCCGGTCTCTGTCCGGCCACCGTCCGGCCATACATTGCGCTTCCATCCATCCAGGGGCCTCCGCCGGCAGTAAGAGCAGAGGTGATCGGCAGACGGATGAACGACGGGTATGGATGAACGCCGTCGCCAATGGAGTCTGAGCGTCCCTATGCGGATATGAATCACGCACCGATTGGGGAGCACCCAAGACCTCACCCCTCGAAACTCAATTAAGTCATAATACAGCGGGGAACCTTCATCGGGCAAGTGTTAGCTACAGTAGCCAGCGTTTGTGCTCCGCTCGTCCCAGTAATTGCCGTGGTGCAAGAGCCGAGCCAGCCAACTAACTAACGGCGTATCGATGGATGGCGAAGAGCTAGGTAGGCGGCTAGTGCCCTGAGCCAGCCGGACCGGAACCAGTAGCTTGGGTTCGGTGGGCGAGAAAAATGCGAGATCACACGAGGGCAATGGCGAGGTAAGGTAAGGTGAGGTGAGGTGAAGTGGTGAGACGACGAATTGACTGGGAGCGGAGCCTAGGCTCAATCCAATGCAATGGCCGAGAGTCCCCTATAAGACCATGTAGCACGCGACAGCTCGAGCGCTGGGAGAAGCCTCTGGAAAGACGAAAACTTTGAAGGCTTCGTGAAAGGAAGGCGGCGGCGATGACGTATTGAATGGGGACAGGATGTCCACCCCCCCGAAATATAACGGTGTCTGGTAGTGTATCGATATATTCGTCAATCCTCGATCGTCAGAGGATGGGTAATTTTTTAAAGCCCCCTCGCGCAAGCTTAGCATTATGCCGATCAGGAATCAGGGTCCCTCCCCTCGCCCCCCCCCGTCCAGTTCACGCCCCCTCTCGGGGCCACCCTATCTCCCACCACCACCACCACCGCTGCTGGTCAGCATCATACCCATCGCACTACCTAGTTTGTGTGCACGCAGACGTGTTCGGTGGCTGAAGGGCCGGTGTGCAGACCTGGCCGCCAGACCTCGCAGACAAACCCGAGACCGAGTGATGGAACCCAAGCCGGCGATTGAGTTGGGTTCGTCGGTGGATGGCGAGGACCGTTTGCTCCAGTCAGTGGCAACGTCTGCTGACTGATCCCGTGGAATGGGCTGTGGCTCAACACATGCAGGCCGAGCATGTGCATGGACGTACCTGCCGAATCGCAGGCAGGTATCACAGCAAGGGTTGGACGGTTAGTGGACTGACCGGGTTCAAGTGTCCAAGTGACCAGGGCTGGGAAACTCTGCTGCTACCGCAACCATTGCCCGGTCCCTAGAAGCTTCTGGGGTTCGGGAGCTCTTGTTGTCAAATGACGGGCAGTCAATTGATGCTGGTGGTGTTATGGCAATTGCAGCCTGTCAACTGCCTCCATGCTCGTGCTCGCAGGCTCCACACGGGTATCACCGTCCAGCTCTTTTGGTCCTGCTGCTCCCTTAAGTGGCTATATCCCACACTATAATGATACAGCAACACCCCCTTGCTCATCTCCCCGCCATGCCCAAGCGAGCGACCGGGTTTAAAGCTTGTGTATCTGTGTAGATGTACGACCACAGGTGTCTGCCTGCAATGGTATACACCGCGCGGCCCAGTTTTACTCAACACCCGCGGCTTGGTAGTGGGATTAAAGTCGTCAAGGCGGACGTGCTAGGCCCTGGGATGGTTGGTTGGGAGGCTCAGGGGCGCGTATGCTCCAGCCCGTGCTACCAGCAGTTAGTAGCACGCTGCTCCGAGCCATTGGATGGCCCTCTCCAAGCCATCCATGCCATCGTACGTGCCAGTGTACATGTGATGTGGCTGATGAGCCGGTCCGTCGTGCTGCGAGAAAGAGCGAGGGCGGACCCTCCTTCCTGGGCCCCAAGCTTGGGTCCCAGACTGACCTTGTCCCCGTCAGTGGCGCTTTCATGATCTTCTTCCGCCCACCGAACCCTTGAACAGCCGGTGGCGAAATGGGCAGGCTGACAGGTCATGCCCACTTCGTGTCTCCGTCCGGCTGCTTTCCCGCCAAATCAAGGTACCTGGGCGTCTGTGTTTGGATGCGTCTCCATGTAAATGCCCGCCTCGGACGTCAAGGGCTTCTGCCCAGCACCGCCGCTGCGTGAAGCTTCTAGACATATCCTTACTGTCGGGTCGCATTTTGTCTTTGTATTCCCGACATATCTCGCCAAATACGAAGCTTGCCGCGTCTATTGGATATTCTTGCCATTGGCCTTGCATTCGTTTACTCCGTTCAATCCGTGGCGTCTCTCCATTAAAACCACGTCCCAGCCCAGGGGTTCAACGCCAACATCCTCGTTTGAAGCCTCCAGATTCGAATCCAAATAGCACGCTTTCGTTAGCTCTTCTCCACTTATCATCCAATTCCAAGCCACGGCTCTGTTCGCTCGTGTCGCGGAGCGGATGTCGATCGTCAAGTCCGGATTGAAGCTTGGACGTCCTCGTTTCTCGCCCTTGGGCAAGCCCGCCTTCTCCCAAGGTATCTGCATCACCAGACACCAGTCTCTGCCTCACATCTAACCCTGTGGCTATTGTCAAGGACCCCTGGCCTAAGCTCGTGGCGCCGGTGCACTTCCATAAGCCATCCAAGCGGGCTACAAGACGTTTTCCTTAGTCTCGGCCCATCGATTGGGGATTTCTTGGACAAGCAGCCCCATAAACCCATTCTATTCCGAGTTTTCATTCTCAACTAGCTCCCTCTTGCCTCCTAGGGCAACAAGTAGCTTTTAGAGATCGACAATCGAATGCGTATTCCCTTGCGGCCGTGAACACCCCACTACCGAACGACCTGGTATTAAACGGCGTACCGAATCTGGAGGGAAAACAAGATCCACTACAGAGCTGTCGCATCTCCGGAGACAGTATCTGCTAGTATCCTGCAGCTACTGCATCTCTGCCGCCTGCCAGCCGCCCTATCACCGTCGACGACGCCACCCCTCTCTCCTTGGCTCGATCCAGCCCGGGATTTCTGTTCACCAAAGTACGCGTCCGCCTTGCGTTTGAGAACTTTCGTTCCACTGAGGACCTTGACGGCGACCATCTTGGCTCTGAAAGCACATCGGGATTGGATTCTAGCAGTCCTTGTTATATATAGGGCTCTAGACCCCTGTACGGGCTCCCTGCTTTAGCTTGACACTCACACACCAGGCCCCAATATCCCCTTTCTGGAGAAGAGTCAAGAAAATTGGGATACGGGTGAAAAAAGCCGATTCCTTTCTTTCGCTCCGGCACGCCTGTACAGTCGCTGATCTTGCTCCTCTGTTCACCCCCTCCCCCAGGCGCCACTTGACACCTTGACACTTCCCCTCTCCCCGCCAGGGCGTAACCTGCTTCTGGAATAAGCAGCCCTATTCTCCGGGTACACTGATCACTGAATTCGAGGGACACAAAAAAGAGGGTTTGTGCTTTTGGTTGTACTCCTCGTCAGTCCTGCGGACTCTGTTGTCGCACCCCCCCCTAGCCTCCGTCCACCCCAAATCAATCTGGTTTACATAGGGCCAAGTTTTCTCTCGTCATTGGGCACGGTTTGTAATAGAGTCACGAGTTCTACAGCCTCTTACCACGGTATGTACTCCAGGTTCCACCTGCTTCCAGCATCGCATAATCAGCACCCTCCCCAGTGGCAAGTCGGGTATTGACGAGACAAGAAGACCAAAGCAGCCCGCCAGCCACCTGGGGCTTGGCTGCTCAACATTTTTTTTGTCCTGCTTCTGTCTAGCTGAAGCATAATCCTGAAGTGCTTTCACGATCCAAGCAAAGACCAATCTCCTCACATCAAGGTCATGGAGGGATCAGGAAACCAACCCGCCTCGACGACAGAGCAAGCGTCAAGCTCTGCACCTTTATCTTCGCCGCCATCAGTCCAGGCCCATCCTCCCTTTCGACAAGATGCCGGACCTCAGCAGGATATGAGGTCTCCTGCGGCATCCCATGGACGGCAAGGAACGTACAATATGATGCCAATGATGTCGACTCTACCCCAGGTTCAAAGAGTTGAACATCATCATCACCATCACCACCCAGGGCAAATGCCCTATCACCAATCGACGTCGCCCCATGTCATGCATCCAATGGTACAGATTGCTCATTATGGCCCCGGCCCTACGTACAACATGCCCCATCAGGAATATTATACTCAACAACCTCAGCATCCTCCCGTCGCGCAATATTATCATAACCGACAAATCTCGCCCCAAGCTCAACCGATACAGAATATGACCTACTATCCCAACCAGGTGGTAATGGGTCATCCGCATCACGCTTATTACTATGCCCAGCCTAACCGTTACCCGGCTCCGAATCAAGGGATGCCAGGAGCAATGGTGTCTGGGCAGTACATTGCCCCCGTTCCTCCTTCGACCGCCAACGATCCTCGGCTTATGAAGTCTCCCTCCGACGGAGGTCGAGTCCCAACCCAACCGACTAAACAAGATTTAGGTATGGAAAGAGAGATCAGGGATTTGTGCACAGAAGTCGGGTACAGTGCAGAGCTTGATAGTTGGCTTACTTGAATACAGAAGCTTCTGAAAGGCGACCAAGCACGACTGTTGTTCGGGGCCCACCGAGGAAGCCTCGACAAAGTGGTAAGATCCACCCCATAGATCTACACATTGCTGAATGCCTGTGGCCTCCTGACTCTATTTTACATCAACTATAGGACACGCCATTTGGATCGGAAACCTTCCTCCACAGACAGATCTAATGAACCTCGTCAACCATGTGTACAGCTTGATTCCAGGGTTGGAGTCCCTGTTTCTCATTTCTAAGAGTAACTGTGCTTTTGCGAATTTCAAAGACGATGCGACTTGTGTGGAGGCTCAGCAGAAACTCCATGATTCCAAGTTTCAGTCCGTTAGACTTGTCAGCCGATTGAGGAAGAATGTAGCCGACAGTACATCCGGATCCCCCGCTTTACAAGGGCTGCCCTCACCTAAACCGACCTCAACAGTCGACGGCGACGAATCTTCTTCTGTCATATCACCAACCGAGCCAGATCCCAGTCCAAGCGCTAGCACCTCGAGTCTACGAAAAGGAAGCACCACCACAGATGGAGGTCAACAAGATAGGTTTTTTATTTTGAAGAGTCTCACAGTTGCCGATCTGGAGCTTAGCGTCAAGACTGGGATTTGGGCTACCCAGTCCCACAATGAACAGAGCCTAAACGATGCGTTCAAGGTTTGCCCTGTCTCCCCATCCTCCAAGCATCCTCTGGCTCGTCTCAAGATCATGAAACGGGAAACTGACTTTCTGTTCTCTCTACCTCTCAATAGAACGCCGATAACGTATACCTTATATTCTCAGCCAACAAATCAGGAGAGTATTTCGGCTACGCCAGGATGTTATCCGAGATGGATGAAGACCCTGCCGCAGCGATCGAGTTTGCTCCGCAAACACAGGCCACCGACGATACCGACTTGCCTAAGGAAATTCCCACCGAAGCCACCGAGTTTGCCCCTCGGGGTCAAATCATTGACGACTCAGCTCGCGGCACAATATTTTGGCAAGTGGACCAGCCGGAATCAGAGATTGGATCGGATAAGGAAAGTGATGCCGGAAGTACCAAGAGCAATGAAGAAGAGGAGGAAGAGACGAAAACCTGGGGCAAACCCTTCAAGCTCGACTGGCTATGTACCACGCGTATGCCTTTCTACAAGGCGCGGGGATTGCGAAACCCTTGGAACTCGAATAGGGAAGTCAAGATTGCGAGAGATGGTACGGAGATAGAGCCGGTTATTGGGAAACGCCTGATTGGGTTGTTCAACCGCCACCAAAGAACGGGGCAGTTCGCAACTGCCCCGAGGTCTCCCATGAGTCCCGGTATGGTGCATGGGTTCCCACCGATGCGGCCATACTGGCCTTGAGGCAACGAGCAACGAGTGTAACACCGGAAAAGTTTAACACAGTTAAAGGGAATAAAAGGGGGAAGGGGAAAAGGGGACATATTGGGGATATCAACGAAATGAACGCCAAACACCTTTGATTCGGATGCCAACTCGCATTCAACAATTTATTCGAAACAGATGATTTGATTTATTCTCTCTGTCTCGACCCGGGTTCGCAGAATGTGTTTGGGTCGAGCATCAGACGTGATGAGTATCGTCCTGCTCGACTATGACCTGAAGAGACAATGAGATATGAGTATTAATTATGATTGATGATAATACTGCATACATAAAGATACAGCTTCAATGAATCATTATAGAGATTGGCATACCTGACCGCTCTTCATCACACATTGAGGAAGTCAACCTCAGAACGCCTTATTTGGACCTCAAAGGTTGCCAAGAGAAAGAGACGTTTAACTGGAGCTTGCTTTCCAGCGGACACTTTGTTTAGTCATACCATATCCCCCTTCGACACTCAAGCTTGCTGCTAAAAAGTCATTTCATAGGCATAAACCGTTTCCTCATCTACGTCGTTATTAGATATCTACACAGTCATTACGTTGTTTTCTCTTCTGATTTATGCCGTTTGCTATGCAAATTGTGCACAAAGTGCCCATTTATGCCTATTCTTGTCTCATCTCCCCTGTGCCCACATTAATCTCTTAGGGAGATGGTTGGGTAACATTCAACAATGCATCGATATTGCAGCTGACCAGATGGCACGAAGGTTCCTTCGTTATCTTGTTGGTTCTCTCGTCGCCTTGAGGCTTTAAGTTACACATCACAAAAGATGCCAATCGTGAAATTACGATTTCCTTGGTATTTGGACTCAAACGGCATCTCACCTCCCAGAAGCAGATGCGCAGGCCGCTCTTGGAAATCTGACTGCCGGATTAGGACAAGCTACCGGTCTCACCAAATGGGCGGCCGGTGAGCCCACGGTCTGCGGTTATGAGGATCATCGCAGAAGTTCGATCTCGGGCGCGGCGAGGGTTTCCAGGTTTCTGGCACCGTCCCAAAATCAATCCGCAGACGCCCCTCCGACAGGGCCCTTGCCATCGGATATCTCGCATCCTTGGACCCCACCACCACCCAAGGTCAAGAGAAACACGGGGGTTTGATTGATCCCTGCCACCAGCGGCCAATTGTGCTCGAGTGGTGAGCATGAGGTGCCATCGCGAGTTACATAGAATTTCACGGCTGGTACCAGTGAGGTACATTCGAACGAAAGCAAATTAAAGAAGGGCGAAAAGCTAAGGAAAACCGTACGATTTGTGGCCATTCTGCGCGAAAGACGCGAGGTTCTAGACTCCAATGGACGTGGATATAATTTGCGGCTCGTAACGGGCGCTTGGTCGGTCCCGTCCTTGACGCGCTTGTGCATTTCCCCGGATCAAATGCTCCGGCGCGCGAGGCTCCTCTTTACAGACCTCACGCGATGATCGGCACATGAGATTTAGGCAATAATCTGGCCATTTTCTGTCTGATTTTCTTTTCTTTCTCTTTCTTCCCTTCATGTTCGATACGGTAGGGCCGTTGTTGCCAGCGTGGCTAAAAGTCGCTGGCGCTCGCCGTTTGTTTTGACTCTTTTGCTTGCTTTTTTTATACCACATAGGCAAATCCAATGGCGTTTTTCGAGCCTTGGCAAAGTCAGCCGGGCCTCACAAGGCGACCAATGTGCGGCAAATTGCAAGCGGGCTAGGCTGGCCTAGCTTAATGACACTCGTTCATTGTTAGCGCCATGACACGACGACGTTATACAGCGACGCCGAGGGCAGCAAACGGAAAGTCGACGATCGACCTCCTTTCAAATAGCGTTGGCGGCTAGGCAGGGAAGGCGTTATTATAGCCCGAAACCCAATTGGAAAGATGTGAGACAATTTGCACCACTCGCAGTCAGCAGAAGGGTTGAAAACACTGGGACCGTGATACCTTATAAATCGGGTAGAGAGCCCTGCGCCCCACAATTACGCTACTGTGCTGGACTATACGTTTGGGCTGCTCACCGCCGGCCTGGATATTTTCGAACTCTGGTGATATCATGGCATCCGACTGGGTTTAAGCTGGGCTCGATCGGCATGCTGGGTCTTAGTCGGATTCTGAGCTCCATGACTGATGTTCAGGGCCAGAGCGCCCCGGATCTTCCGTTAGGCTGGGGTTTCCCCATCCAAGCTAGGAATGGGTGTTTTAGATGCAGGAGCTAGATCTGTGGGCCCGAATGATGAAGAGATCTGTCTGGGGTGAAATTGGAGAGGGTCTGGGACGGTCGGTAAGTGGAATGACGAGTGGCATGTGATTTCCCGGACTTGAGCATGTAGGGTAGGCATATGGTGACATCTTGGTGGTTGGCCAGAAGTGCCTTGAATAGAGTTGCCAAAAAGATCAAGATTTGTTTGATGTTAGCAAGTTGAGTATGTGGGAACTGAAACCCTAGGTTTGAGGAACCGTCATAAGATGATGTCAGCGGCAGAGATGACAAAATAAAAACGTGAAGAGCAGGAATGAGCACCTTATGAATGACCGTTTTATTGTCACAACACTAAGTGAGTAATGAGTCAATACAGCAAACAATGGAGAATAAGAGGTCACAGAATGGAAGTGATACGTGGGTATGCTAATAACTTCAGATCGACAGACGGCATGAGCCTGGGGGCTTGGAGGTACGGACAATGTGTAGATGATGGTATAGCATCAAGCGTCAACGGGGACTTAAAGAACGAGTTGTCGGCGTACTGACACAGGACGAGAATGAAGTATGAACTTGTCATACCCAACACTGTTATTCTTGGACTCAACTGCGTTGGTCACATCCTCTATCAAAAATCACCAATGGGCGGTGGAAGCTCAAGCATGCTTGGATGACCATAGTTGACTGACACTCGCCTTTGGAATTAATCACCAGAGAGTTTGCATCTCGCACACCGTTAGAACACCAGTCTCTAGTGATATCAAGAAAAAGCATCTCGAAAGCGTACGATGAAGGATTGGGGACCAGGGTCAGGTGACCGATTGGCGATAATGGAGGCAGGAGTTACAACTTATCTAACGGTAGGAGTAGTCTACTAATTCCAAAATCCATGTTATCATGTCAGCTGGGGCTGCACGATGAATAACATCAGCTCATGGGGATATCTTGATGCCACCTGGCCTCACCTCTTAGTTAGGTCGTATGGCAATTGACAACCCAACATGCACCTTCAACAAGTATGAGTTGTCTAATTTAGTTACAGGCTTTTATTCTCATTGCTGCGTTCAGATCTGGACGCATTTTCTAAAATGTGACTACCGAGGGGCAATATGAGCTCACACACAGATGTCAAGGATGCTTCAATCAATGGCATTGCATATCTACAAAGAAAGTATTGGGACAGCTACAAGGGTTCTCAACTCCCAAACTCACTTCTTTTTCATAGTGGAGAAGCTGCCGGGCTCGTTTCCTTCATTGCCTGAATGCGAGCGAGTTCAGAAAAGGCAAAACTTTGGGTTTATCCAAATAGCTCGAACCGTTTCGGCGTCATGTGCCACATAAGCCACTTTGACACAGTTGTCACTACCCCCAGATACGGAGACATGAGGCCCCTTAGCATCCATGTGTTCAGACTCGCTCAGATAGGCTAGGTAATGGCTACAAAATTGAGGGGACGCGAGCCTGTTATCTACAAGTGAAATTTTTTGTTCTGGGCTCATTCACGGAGTTGCCATCCCCAATATTGATTTGCATCTTTCCACGGCGTATACGAGGTCACGTAAAGAGGGAGTTCAGCTGGGGGAAAGGGCTTCATTACAGTTGTAGCGTGGCATGTTTACTAGGTGCAAAAACTTGAATATGGCGTGAGAAAGGAGCATGAAGGCTGTATGTGGTAATAGGGCCGAAGAGGCGCGTGCCCTTCTCCCGGATATCCATTGTCTTCCTGGCTTGGATTTGCCAATCTCTGCTCTATAAAATTTCTGGAAACTGAAACTTGAAATAAAGAAATCCCTTTCTTGTTTATGCCCTTGGGTTAGATGGGAAACGACTTTACCCGTAGCTCCTAATTGATGCTTAAAATATTGATACATGAGGCAAATGCTCATGATCTGGGAAATTGAAGAGCCTTGTACGAAACAGGTGACTCTTATCAACAGTGATATCAGCCGAAGGAGGAAAGCATACGGAGGGAAAATCGTCGACTTATTGTTTGTTGTTCACCCTCATTGGCAAGACTCTCGACGTGCTTTGACCACAAACATGTTGAAGATTCCGAATCAAGATGGCCTTGTCTATAGCTGGAGAATGATGTACCTAGAGGCGATTTACAGCCGATGGGCTCTAAAGTGATTTACTGAAGCGAGAGACGTGGAGGCGATGGAGAAATACTTCATCACGATGGCATGACTCTCATAAAGCTAATAGCCTTGTGTTGAGTTTTTATGCATGTGTGGATTTTTGTCGAATTTTTATGATTTAGCACACAGCATACCCCAGGATTGCTCCAGTGGCTTCATGTCTACCTTGAGCTGGCGAAGCATATCCCATATCACTGTCACGACGGTATCGAACACAGGAATCCCGTGCTCCTTCTCCCAGGAGGCCACCCGCTGTGCCGCTCTCAAGTTGGTGCAGAAAGTGGTAATAGCCTGTACCTTCTTTGAAGCCACATCCGCCACCATCTCGTCAAGAGTTGGCTCGTCGATATTTGCGAAAGATGAATTCTTGGAAAGCCCTACGTGTCGCTCCTTGCTGCAGTCGATGTTGATAGTCTTGTACGTTTTTATGATCTGTTCCTGTACGTCATCCGTATAAGGCGTCACAAGACCAAGCTCCCTCAAGCCAAACAGCTCCATCGCCTTGTTCAGCGCCAGCACTGATGTCGTGGCCGGGATCCCCGTAGCCGCCGTGATTTCCTCGCACAGCTTCTCATCGGTATCGAAGCCCAGCCAGCCAGACGAGGTGCCGCTCCAGCCAATCATGTCCACCTCGGCATCGGCGAGGAGCTGTGCAGCAGCGAGGATCTTCTCGGTTTGGAACTGGTTCAGCGCGTCGCTGGCAAGGCCGATCTTGAGCACGGTGAACCGGGAGAAGTGTACGCTGACATGAGGCATGGAGGCGACAATGGCCTGAGTGAGCGGCTCAAGGCTGGTGTTTGATGAAGGGGTTAAGATGCCCAGCTTGATTCTTGGTGCCATCTTCCTTGAACTGTTCTCCTCGGTGATCTAAGCGGAGTTGGCATCAATTGATGTGAGGGGAAACGAGCTGCGGGAGACGAACTCCGAGAGTTTTTAAACAGAACAGTATGATTACGAAAGCTGGCAACAAGGTGGCATTAATCAGAAATCAATCACTCGATATTTATTTATTGCCTAAGATGATGGACATATCGCAAAGAGAAGACCGTCGTCGGAGATCAAGTCCGATCTCTTATCAGCTTATCGGCGAATACGAGCTCGAAGCTCTCATGACTCAAGAGATCGGCGGATTGGGTTGTGATTGTGTCAGATGCCTGTCGATAATTTGACATTTCCCAAGCAAATGAAGTAATAATTACTTGCACCCAATCACAAAAAAAAAAAAAGATTCTTTTTTTTACAAGCGGCGTAAACAGGAACTGGCCTCATGCACGTATCCAGAAAAGAGGGTTGGTATACTCAAGTGTGGTCTCTATGAAGGTGAGATCGGGCTTGCCATTTGCAGGTAATGCATCTTATGATATGGAAGGCAATAATACCTCAACTTATACGATACTGGCCTTTAGTTTGCCTAGTGCAATTGATATTCGGAGCGCTTCGCGGTTGAAGTGCCAAGTTTTCACTGTCGGGCGCCAGCATCTTATGATGAGAGTGGAATTCATTCACGCAATATGTTGCGTATTTATCTAGTGTTCTATATGAAAAAAAAAAAAAAAAAAAAAAAAAACATCCGTTTAACCTAGAAAAATAATGTCAATTTAGCCTTATATCTTCTTTTGCTCATAATCAGCAGTCGTCTACAAGTCGTTCAAGCAAAGATTTGGGCAGGATTTTCATCTCCTGTTGCCGTTGCCGGACAGTATCCATATCGCGTAATCAAAAGGACCGGGCAGTAACTAAGTGATTATGACCCTGTTTTAATAAGCTCGCCTAATTTAGGATGCGGTAGCTATATCTAAGTCTCGGAATTAGCATCTAGAACGGTTTGCTCATCACTCTGCTTGGTAACCCATCATCTTAACTGGCCACTCAGAGACTTGAAGATGAAGCAATGAGGAGGACTATCTGGATCTTATTACCTCCAGCGTCCGCCTAAATAACTGTAAACTGTGATGTTATCTTACCCCCTTCACAGATGGCTTGCTACCGATTCACGCATTCAAAGTGCTCCCATACTCTTATCTTTATCGGGGCAGGCATTCAGCAAGCACATCGCAGATGGCCGTAAATTCTCTTCTAGGGCTTTTGGGCTATACTATAGCATTAAGTCTGAGCTGCCGACCTTTGATGAGGCCATTATTCTTGGGCCTTCCTCTTCATATTCTAGGACGAGTTGTGGTGCCTCAGTCGAGGAGAAACATCAAAAGGAAGAATATGATAAAGTGATGTTCAAGCAATATATCTCTCGGAGATATCCTTTCTCTATCAATTGACGTATGATTTGCCGATTGTGATATTGTTTTATGTAAGCTCACATGCATAATTTCACCTCAACATGACCTAAATATGTCCCGAGCGCCACCTCCAGCCGCTCATAAGAATCTACAGCGCCTATAAATACACCGATGGTCTAAGGTGATCTTATTACACGTCCATTATGTCTACAGCGTAGTAAGAGAAGATTTCGTGAAGTTGAAGGATATCGAAACATCAATCATAAATGTGGTCGCTTACTGCCAAGGGTGAAGATATCCGATGCGCATTGACTGACATTTGCCCCTTCGCCATCCCTTATTGAAATTCTCTCCCAAAATTCCATATCTAGCAATATCAAGGGATTGTTCTTCAAGACCTCAAGAAGCGGCTAGTCGACGTTCAAATCTTCATGGGAAACAATTGGTACGTCTGTGTGGTCAAATTCCAACATACACCTCTTCATATTATTTCACGCCGAAATTTCTCGACATCTTCCCATCCTGGTTTTCTATAAATGAGTCCTTGGTTAGTACACTGATAAACTTGTTACTCTTACGCCTCTTGAAGAGAAGGCCGTGTGCTGTTTAAATCTGGGCTCAGCGACTGGGGGCATTTTCTTGTCGCGATTACAGCTCTTCCTAAGTCCGATATATTATACACTAGGTTGACGTTAGACAACACTTGAAACGCAATATTTCGTTGGTTTTGTCAGACCATGAAAGCGAAGATAAATGAAGAATGAGGGGGCTAGTCGTACCCCCAACATGCTTGTGTTCATCGCATGATAGATTTTCCTTCCTTAAATAGATAGGACAGGCGTCCAGGTAATCTCGTCGGGTTATTTTATTTCCACTACCATTCTCGTCACTTTGGCATCCCCAATGTCTCATCCAAACCGCCTTGTTATGAAATCCCCATTACCTACCATAGCTTGAATATGAAAACATTCACCGCCATCGCTACTTCTCACGCCATACTCTCTCAATTCATCTCTGTTGGTAATTTATTGAGTAGCATGCCCAGAAGGGAACATCGTATCACTAGGGGGACATCTCCTCGCATCAGGAGATGGGATGACAGCTGGCCTAGATTGGGAGGAGATATGGGTTCAAAAGTTTCAATGTTGGATTTCTCTGAAGCGAATTGAAACATCCTTCAACAATATTATAGCGAAACTATTTAAAGCTCAAGATGTTGGAGATGGGACAGGTAGTTACATCCGGAGGTGAGGAACAACCAAGAACCGAGTATTAGGTTATCAGGATGTGATCATGTTCGGCTTCATTTCGCTTCATCTGAATATCGTGTTACATAGTTAGCCTTCATCTAGAAATCAAATTTCCCTCCCAGAGGTGCCGATTCACCGAGCCAAACTGAAGCATATGTGGTGTTTCCTCTCACGGTCAACGTGCGTGCAATATTTCCACAATAGTTGGGTCAAATAGAAATACCATTAAGAAATTATCGAGATTTCTATATTAGGCAATTTTTTACAATCAGATTTTCTGTTCTTTGAGTCAGTGATGGTATTCTTCATCACATGTCGTGAGTCAGGTTGGGCAGCCCATGACGTTGCTCTGGATATCGGTCCGCCCTGCATCCAGATCTGATGCACGAAGTCGATCATTTTTATCATGTGGTTAAAGCAGACTTCTGAGCGGAATGCGACGTCCATCGCGGAATTAATATTTTCAGCTTTGACGATCATAAGTGGTGCCAGAGGACACCGGGTTGAATCTGAGTGTTGATGAGCAAGACTGTGGAGCAATTGATTGCCTCAGATTTTAACCTCTTCTGAGATAATCTGGGGAAGCTAATTTCCTGGAGGACACAACACTCGAAATCCCCCATTCGCGTGTGCTCCTGCACTTAATTTGCAGCCGTGCCTTCGCGTGAATCCTGAATCCATTCTCTGCCAATGTACTGGTTCACAAAACAGGGGTCGAACAACACGTGAACGGCAGAATTTGGGGTGCAAACCATGGGCAAGGCCTTTAGTTGATCCTTCTCGCCTACGAGGCTCTGCCCAACCCCCTCAACCAACATGGATTACGAGGCCAATTGCCTCTATACAAACCGTTGGTCGGCTTCTGCTCGACTCAAGAGTCCATCCAGTTGGTCAGGGTCCGGTAAGTGATGAGCCCGCAGTGGCAATGGCTGGAATCGTACCAGAAAGGCAGTCCGTAACGTCGCGGCCGGCCTCACTTGAAAGGGGACCAGGTACAGAATTTGCTCCAGGTGCCACCCGCTGGGGACTGCGTCGCACATTGCAGAAACCGCCGGTCGGTGTGTGCGCCAGTGGCGCCATTCGCAACGGGGTCTGGGGACGACGATCAATTGCCTGTGGAGGAGTTGTGTTTCGAAGCACCAATCGCAGGCTGTTCAGTCGAGGGAGTCCCCGTCCAGTTGGGTAACAACATACAGATGCGCATACAGAGGGATGCATGGATTGGCGGGCAATGGGAAACACATGCGCATGGGTAGGACGGCATGGAGAGAATGCACTACAGAGGCTCACGAGGTGCCATGCGATAAATATGCCACCCTCCACCACCTCTTCGCATCCTGCTTCTACCCGTCCTTCATTCTCTCTGTGTTGCTAACGAAGTGGTATCTACTTGCATCTTCGCGCAAGCACAAATCAACACCGACCGATCATGGCTGCTGAGGAAACTCCCGCGGGAGACATTGCTCCCAACCCTCCCCGCGAAGAGAGGACTTCGCAAGAGAAGAAACAGCCAGTTGAAGATGTCTCCCCCAAAGATGAGTTTTCTTACGAGGCCGCCGAGGCTGCTCGAGCCACTTCGGCAGAGCAGAGCATGACATTGATGCAAGGTCTCAAGACATATCCTCACGCTGTGGCCTGGTCCGTCCTCATCTCGGCCGCCATTGTCATGGAGGGTTTCGACAAGGTCCTCATTACCAACCTTTTCGCCAACGATGCCTTCAAAGCAAAGTACGGAGACTTACAGCCAGACGGCTCCTACGAGCTGACTGCGAGCTGGCAAACTGCCCTATCAATCGCATCCATGGCTGGTGAAATTGTCGGTCTTACCATCAATGGTATTGTCGCTGAGAGGTTCGGCTACCGCAAGACAATCATCACTGCCATGTTCCTCGTCATCGCCTTCATCTTCATCGTCTTCTTTGCTCAGAGTCTCCAGCACCTCCTGGCTGGTCAGATCCTGCTCGGTCTACCATGGGGTGTGTTCCAGACCATCACCGTCGCCTACGCTTCTGAGGTCTGTCCCACGGCACTCAGAGCCTACCTGACCACATACGTCAACCTCTGCTGGGTTATTGGCCAATTCATCGCCTCCGGCGCTCTGCGGGGCACAACCAACATTACCACCCAGTGGAGTTACAGGCTCCCCTTTGCTCTCCAGTGGATATGGCCTGTTCCCATCATGGTCGGTGTCTATTTCGCCCCGGAATCCCCATGGTGGCTTGTGCGCACTGGTCGCCGAGACGAAGCCAGGCAGGCTCTTCGTCGTTTGACATCCAAGCATCGAGATGACCCCAATATTGACGTCGACCTGGACGCCACCATCTCCATGATGGAGCAGACCAACTCGATGGAGAAGGCATTGGTTGCGGGCACGTCCTACTGGGACTGCTTCAAGGGCATCAATTTGCGACGCACTGAAATTTCATGCCTAACCTGGTTTGCACAAATCTTTTCCGGTGTTGCTTTCATGTCGTATTCAACGTACTTTTACCAGCAGGCCGGCATGTCAACCGAGCATTCCTTCACCTTCACCCTGGTCCAGTACGGACTTGGAGCAATCGGAACCATGCTTTCATGGGTCCTCATGATCCACATTGGACGGCGCACATTGTACATTTCAGGAATCGCAGCCATGTTCGCCCTCCTCATTGTCATTGGTAGCGTGGGCGCCGCTATCGACAGCAAGACGCACGAGGCAGCATCATGGGCCATTGGCAGCATGCTGTTGATCCTCACAATGGTCTACGATATGACCGTCGGCCCTGTATGCTATTCCCTGGTCTCAGAGATCGCGTCCACGCGTCTGCGAGCCAAAACCATCGTCCTGGCCCGCTCCACCTACAACGTTGGAAATATCATTGTCAGCATCATCGCCCCTCGCATGCTTAACTCGACGGCTTGGGATTGGGGTGCCAAGGGCGCCTTCTTCTGGGCTGGGTGCGGTGTGCTGTGCATCACCTGGGCCTACTTCCGTCTGCCAGAACCCAAGGGTCGTACTTATGGTGAACTTGACGTCTTGTTCGAACAGGGAGTTTCGGCTAGGAAGTTTGCAAGCACTGTTGTCGACCCCGTGGCGGCTGCTGAGCATATCATCAAGACGGATGCGAAGACTGCCTCCGTTGTCGGGTGAGCAAAGTGTCATGCAAGGTTGGGGTTGGCAGGGATATCGGCGAGCAGGGAAGAGCCACCCCAGGAAAAGTAAAAGGAACTGTGCCTCATTAGCGATTACGTAAATAAAAGAACTTTCAGTAATGAACAGGGCTCTCAAGGGTCATCAAAGCGAAACCTTGGCTTCATATGGAATGATCTCTTTGCCAATTGCCCGAGGAAACTACACTATCCATCCAGTGTAATGAAGCAAGTTGAATATCTAATTATAGTATAGCTTTTCGAAGGGCATGTATTTTGTTTTCTCTTCTCCCTGCGCATTTTGCTTAGTTGACTAGCTAGTGAATACTACATTGCGGGAACTCAGTATTGCTCTTGACTGGTGATAGCTTCACATATGGTATGATCATAAGCCCCAGCGGACTTTCCCGAAGATTCTCTAGAATCATGTATTATGCAATTAATTTTCATGAAGATTCTGTTGAATATTGACACCTGCCAATCAGTTCCGCTTCAGATGGTTGGATCGAGATGGGCGGGTGTTCGAGAGCACTCCGTGGTACCGGGTAGGTGGTGCTCGAAGATTCCAGCACCCACCACAGTGCGTATCACGAGCTTCCAGCACCATCTTACAGATTCTCGATTGCCACGGCAGGTGCAAAAGTCAATGTTGCATGATCCGTGGAAATTTCCAAAGCCTACGAGGGACTTCATGGAATTCTGTAGATGGACGAATCGTCTGATTTTCCAGCACGTTCCTGAACTGTGACTCTTGATCCCGTAGGACTGACACAGGTATAAGTAACACATCGAGCAACCTCAGCTCTCTTCTTCGTTCACCACACACTCAGATTCAAAAAGCAATCTTAGCCGCACAGCTACACCAGCTTCAATCTTGAAGTCAACTTCAACAAAACATTCCCAAAACAAAACAAAACACCTATCAACCTCCCAAAAGCACATCTTCAAAATGGCCTTCTTCCCTCGCAACCTCTACCACAGCCACCACCCCAACAACAACACCGACGGGTCATTCACCCCCCTATTCAGGCTGCTCGATGACTTCGACAACTACTCCCGCCAGGGCGGCGGCGCCTCCTCAAACACCCGCCGCCTGGGCCTCCAGACCTGGCAGCCAAAGTTCGACATCCGCGAGACGGCCGACAACTACGAGCTCCACGGCGAGCTCGCAGGCCTGAGTAAGGAGGACGTCCACATCGAGTTCTCCGACCCCCAGACCATGCAGGTCCGCGGGAAAGTCGAGCGCACCTACACCGCAGGCACCCCGCCCGCCGGCCTCCTGGGTGGCACATCCACCTCAGCCATCACCGAGGGCGGCGAGGAGAAGCATGACAGCGCCCACAAGGTCACCGTCGAGGACGAATCCGAGGTCGCCAAGAAATCCGAGTCCCCAGCCGGTGAACCAGCAGCTGAGAAGCCTGCCGCCGACAACGCCAAGTACTGGCTCACGGAGCGCAGCATCGGCGAGTTCGCCCGCACCTTCAGCTTCCCGACCCGCGTCGAGCAGGACGGTGTCACCGCCAGCCTCAAGGACGGCATCCTCAACGTGACCGTCCCCAAGGCCAAGAAGTACGAGTCTCGCCGCATCGCAATCAACTAAGGTTCCCTCTTGCACCCCATTACCGCCCAAGACGGGGCTAGGGATTTGCAAAGTCCCATTCACGTTTATGAAATCATGATAAGACGATACTTTCCTTCATACCTTTCTTCAAGCATCCGGGAAACCATAAAAAACGCCTCCAAAAAAGTTTTCCTCCAATTCCATTCGTTCAATCGGTTATGGTCTGGCGAGAATGTCAATGTAAATCATTACTTCACAATGCCGCGGTGGGAATAGTATGGTTGGTCTCCTTTAATAAATAGCTTCAATAAATTAGCTTTTGTAGTCCACGAAGAAACTTAATTCGTCAGTGCATTCTAGACTGTGGTTTTTCCTCCAGTAGGTTTTTTTTAGTAAATTCCAAAACATCGTGCTCTCATGCGTCATAACAACAGTTCATCTCACCAGGGCGAGGTGCCTTGTAAAAGGGAAAGGTGATATATCTGTCTCGTACTTATTCCCGACCTACCATCTCCAACCTTTTTTTTTGGGGGGAAAGGGGGGCTAAATAAGGCGATTTTCTAGTGTAATGCAAGGACTAAAAACAATCATCATTCTTTTAAGGACCAAGTAATCAAGAACCGTACTTTTGGACGCAGGCGGCCACCTTGTTGGCAAGCTCATCTGCCTCCCCTCGGGTGGCTGCCTCAGCATACACCCGGCATGCGTTCTCGGTACCACTGGCACGGGCGAAGGAGCGAGCATTGGTGTACTTCCTAACACACTGGTCAATCTCATCCTGGGCACCAGGAGGATGGCTCAGGCGGCGCTCAGCATCGGTAGTCTGGAAGAGGTCCTTGTTGCCAACCTCGACGCGCACCAGGCGGTTGGGCAGGTCGGTGTAGGTAGTAGCCCAGTTCTTGAGGGTCCAGCCCTTGTGGGCAAGAATAACCTCAACCATGAGCATGTCGGAAATGGCATCGCCGACGGTCTGGTTGATGAGATCGGCGCAAGCAGCCAGGACCTCAAGAGCTTCCTTCTGAGCAGGGGACTGAGGCTCCTTCTCACGGAAGAGACGGATGGCCTCCTGAGAGAAAACAACAGTTCCGTGGCCGTTTGCCTCGAAGTAAACACCAACATCAAACTGGCAAGCAGCATGGTGCAGGTGCTTGACACCAGTGGGGGTGAAGACCACGGGGAGCTGCAGGTGCTTCTCAATGTAGGCTGTGCTAGCACCGTTGGCATAAGCGGTCTGGACAACGCCGATACGGACCTCATCCTCGAGACCAGCAGAGCGGACCAGGTCACCGATGAAAGAGGCATTGAGTGAGGAGATTCGGTCACCGTCCAGCATGAAGAAACCACTCTCGGGGTCGACCCAGTAGTAGATTAGACGGTCGGCGTCGCCGTCTAGGGAGCAGCCTCGAACACCGGGAATAGGTTGGGGCTTGGGGGGTGCCCTTTGCTTTGTCTTGACGAAATCGGCACCAGCCTACGGATTGGTTTGATTAGCGGACACGGATGGGATGGAGATGATGGCTAGAAAGATGGGAGGAACATACGTCGAGGTTGAGAATTTCCGGTCGAAGGACGTCGTCATTGACAACCTTGCAGTCGAATCCAGTGACATCCTTAGGGATGATCTTGAGCAACTCGTTGAGCTTGGGAGCACCAACACCATTGGCACCGTCGACAATGAGTTGGCCCTGGACCTTCTTACCGCGAAGAGCGCGGACGAAAGCTTCGGACAGCTTCTCATAGTATCCCTGCTCACTGATCTTTCCGTAGGCCTTAGGGGTACCCTCAGTGTTGATGCAACGAGTGAGGTAGTGGAGCTGAGGGGTGGTGAGGATCTTGTAGTCGGTGAATTGGATGTCAGTGGCCTCGCAGGCATCGGCGAGGGCAGTGACAAGCGAATGGCCGGAGGGTCTGGTGTCGCGGCCGACAATGACCTTGGCAGGGTCGGACAAGTTGATCTTCAACTGGGAAGCGAGAGCCTTGTATGTGTCGAGGAGCTCCTGGTCGGAGGGGGCGTTGACCAAACGGGTGGCATAGGCCTCCCATTCTTGCTCAAGCATTTCGCCCATGGGGTCGACAATCTTGACACCATTATCAGGAGCAGGATTGTGGCTGGCGGTGATCATAACACCAATGGCCTGGCCATTGAGGCGACGGCTTCGAAGGCCAGAAAGCAGACCGACACGGAAGGATACGCCGTCGAGCAGGTCGGCCTTCATACGGAAGCCAGCAGTGCCATACTTGTAAGCATGACCAGCGACGATGGGGTGCTTGGCAGAAGCGGCGAGAAACTTTTCATCAGCCATGGCTAATAGCTCTTTCAAAGACAATGTTGAAAAGGCGGGAGAGGAAAAGCGATGGGGATGTGGAAGTCGGAAGGTCAGAGGACGATTAATACCACCACTCTGAGCAGGGGAATAGGCCAGCAATGGAGGGGTCAGCTTAGCTCATAGCTGTTATGGAGCTAGGCCAAAGTCAACAAACCCCCACCTCCCAAAACGGAGCGGCGGAGCAAAAACTATGGTCCGGTTTTGGACCCACATTCCACCCACTTGGCATCTAGAAGCGTCGCTGCCTGGCATTGATGGACGCTAAATTGATCACGTGGGTTGGCGTATCCTCAAGCTTAGGAATCAGAGGCAACTCTGCCTCTTAACGCGTCCCGCCGCGCTTTCCTCGTCAACAGACCAAGACACTCACCCAACTCATTTTTCTCCGTCTGCATCCTCGCCACCTCACTCAGATACCGTACAATTATCCCCTATACATCAAAATCACTTGTACAATTATGACTGAAGAGTATGATGAAGCCCAAATGGGCGATGATGACACCATGGTTGCGCCTGGCGCACCGACGCCGCTGACCGCTCTGGAGGTACGCAGTCACCAGTCGATTCATCATGACTTGCATCTAATTTTCGAATGCTACAGGGCGTTTCTGGCTTAACAAAGCGTGACATTCAACTCATAGTTGAAGGCGGTTACAACACTGTTGAGTCTGTTGCATATACTCCTCGCAGGATGCTTGAGCAGATCAAGGGTATTTCAGAGCAAAAGGCTACCAAAATCCTTCTGGAGGGTAGGTTACTTTTTTGAGTTGGTCTTTGTTGAGAACTCCTTGCTGACCTAGGCACCCAGCCTCGAAACTGGTTCCTATGGGTTTCACCACCGCTACAGAGATGCATCAGAGGCGGAGCGAACTAATTTCTATCACAACTGGATCTAAAAATTTGGACACTCTTCTAGCCGGTGGTATCGAGACCGGATCGGTGACTGAACTATTTGGAGAATTTCGGACGGGCAAAAGTCAAATCTGTCATACTCTTGCGGTGACCTGCCAGCTCCCTTTCGACATGGGGGGCGGAGAGGGCAAATGCCTGTACATTGATACAGAGAGCACATTCCGCCCAACGAGACTTCTGTCCGTTGCAAACAGGTTTGGACTATCCGGCGAGGAAGTTTTGGACAACGTTGCATACGCCCGCGCATACAACTCAGACCATCAGCTACAGCTCCTAAATCAGGCTGCGGCAATGATGTGCGAGACTCGGTTCGCCCTTCTCATCGTCGACAGCGCTACCGCTCTCTATCGTACGGACTTCTGCGGCCGTGGAGAATTGTCCAACCGCCAGACACATCTTGCAAAGTTCATGAGGACTCTTCAACGACTCGCTGATGAATTTGGCATTGCCGTCGTTATCACCAACCAGGTCGTGGCGCAGGTTGACGGTGGCCCAAGTGCTATGTTTAACCCCGACCCCAAGAAGCCTATTGGTGGTAACATTATTGCCCACGCCAGTACCACTAGGATCAGCTTGAAGAAGGGCCGTGGAGAAACCCGTATCGCCAAGATCTACGACAGCCCATGTCTTCCCGAGGCCGATACGCTCTTTGCCATCAGTGAGAGTGGCATCACGGATCCAGAGCCAAAGGATGTGGATAAAGATTAAATAAGAAGCGAACAAGACCATTTATGACACCAGGAACACCAATTGGGGAGCGCATAGCTATCGGCGTTTATTTTTTTGTCCTTTCGGACGCATGGCCAACTTTTAGATTTTGGGCTTTTGCTTACAAGTTATCTACTTAATTAACATGTACACTACCACGGAGCCTGGAAGATGACAAGTAAAATACATCACAAGTAGATCTTTCAATTAGCATGAAAATCTCCCTCTCCCTCAATTTTCGATTCGTTGCAACATGGCACTGGCCTTGTTCTTTTACATGCATCTTTGATGTACGTGCTTAAGCTTGTTTCCACATTCGGTTAGTGCATAAGCGTCGCGAGTGGAACAAAGCCGTCCAGAAATTCTACCAACCCAATAAACACGGCCGCGAACCTCCAGACAAGGACAACACCACCCACTCTCGCGCATCGTTTCTTGATTTCTTCACTGCATGGAGGCGAGATGGATTCAGGCGAAATGCAGTATCTCTTCAAAGAGACCCGCTTGAACCTCGAGCCTCCCTCTTCTTCTGTGGTGACGGTGCGACTCCCCGGCAGCGACCGTGGTCAGCGAAAAGTAAACGACTTGGCACCTGAAGACGAGACGACATTTCGATCAAAGAATCTCGCCAGCTCATCGTCAATCTACCATCGCCAATTCCATACCTCGCCGCGCAGCTTCCTCTGGCGGGTTCTAGAAGGGGGCAAGATTCTGAGTGTTCGAGCGGTGGATGTTTGCCAGAACAAAGACGACGCGCTGCTAGTCTTGAATTTCCACTTCGCGACACCGATCCAGCCTAATTGCGTGGCTTTCTCCGATCCTCAAGAGCACGATGCGCTGTGTTTCTTCGTTCTCGATCAGTCATACCAGCTTTGGACATTCACGCTGCGGCCGGATTTGTTTAGGAAGAGGTCAGCCATAGACGCAGGGTTATCGGATGTTGCGAAGCGCCATGTCCCAGCCGGCCTGTCGTTCAAACATCCGTACAGGATGGTTGCAGTGTCGGCTGACTGCCTCTTGGTTACTGTCAACGACGGTGGAATGATTCGATTCGACCGAAACCCCCATAGCGACGGTAAGTGTTTTGGTTACGTGGGCACAATTCATGACTAGTTTACTGACCGCGAGCTGCAGGTTCGAATACGCTGTGGAAAGAAACATTTTTCAACGTACAAGGATGGGCTCAGAACCTGCGAAGCTTACTACCATTTCAGGGCAAGCACACTGTGAAGCATGGGAAGATGAACATGGAATACAGTGCTGCAGCCTCGGTCCAAGTCACATCGCTTGGTGTAGATGAGTGTCTTTTTGCTGTAACCGTTTGTTTAGATCATCGCATGCGCATTTGGGATCTCGATGACGGACAAATTCTTCATACCAGCGATATCTTGGGCATTGAGCGAGCGCCGCAGGAAGTTGGCAAATGGTCCATCGAGCCTTCACAATCGAATCTTGTTCAGATTGTTGGACATAGCCGGGGTTCGCGGATCTGCGCAACCTACTCGCCTGTTGGTGCTGGAGAATTCAAATTCTGGATAATAAGAGCCAAGGGCACCCATGCCGTCACAGTTGAAGATTTATTCCCGACGATATCATTAGTTCCGATTACACCATCCTCATCGGATGTCTGGACCTTGGCAGACTTCGTCCTTGCAAACCCACAGAAGGATTCTATCAGCATCTGGACACTGTGGAAGAACAACATGACGTACAAGGTTCAAAAGCTCGACCTGGACAGAGAAAACATGGCTCAATGCTGGGAAGAGAGCTGGGAATTGGTTTACATCGATACCCGTATCACAACACCACAAGCTTCGGGACCGATTGACTCGACCGATGTGACGGAGAAATGGCTACAGTTGATTCTTCAACCCGGTCGGTTTACAAAAGCGACGTTGAATACCGCACTATCTATTTATGAGCAAGGCTTAGGAGTCTCTAGAGATGCCAGTCGCGCTCGTGGGCTTGCAGAGTCCATATGCTCTGTCTTGGGTTCGACGGCCTCCTTGGAGCGGGGAGCGACTGGCGCTATGGATTATGATCAATTTCGATCATCAAGTGAGATTCAATGGCGGAGATTTTACCGTCTACTTGTCGAATTAGACAAGCAAAGAGGGGAGGCAATGGGTCTGACCTTTGACCCTGAAACGGACATGGCCTGGGTTGTCTGTGCGGACCTACTTGGTGCTATTCGGGACTGCAGTGATCTTGAACGATTATACTACAACTTGTCATTCCCAGAAGAGGATCAAGCACAGGAAGCTGCCCTGGTCAGCTCGGCCCTCTCATTTGTCGACGGTTTCTCCGATAATTTCGTCCAAACCAGCAATGCGGTTCTGCGTTCCGAAATTTTCGAGGAATCCCAGAAGACGGATATGGAGCGTATTCAATACTTTTCTGATAAAGCTGGCTTCTGGCGAGGAATCACCGACGAGGACTGCGCTCAGATCGTCGACGCTTTGGGCCAAAACTTTTCCACCGTCACAGACGAGCTGTATGGCAAAATCTTCGGTCTTATTGCTGCGCCAGAGAATGCTAAAAGGCGGGAGCTCTCCCATCCGCTTAGTGAGTTCGGACGAAAGTTGGTTTCCAAAGCTACACAGGACAGCATCGAGCTATACTGGAAAATTTGCTTCACCCAGCTCATCCTGCTTGTGCATATGGAGTTCGAATTTGATACCGATGATCAAGCTCTACACAACAGAGTCGATATTGGCACGGCTTACAGAAGATTCGTCGACGCTTTACGCAGAGTAGAGTTCCTGCGATGGCTTGCGAAGACAGAGCTATCAAAAAAGGGGGCCGAGGACGGGCGGGCCTCGACTGCTTTGGAAATCAATCTTGGGCACCTCCTCGGCTTTGGTTCCATGAACGAACCAATCGCAACCAGCATCACAGAGCTTGTTTCCAATCTCTGTGCGCCCGATAGTGATATCGAAATCAGCCCTTCGACGGTCCAATGCTACCTGCTAAAGAATGAGAGGGCAGACTTGGCCCTGGATTTGGCATCATTTGCTGAGCAGTCTCCCTTTTCAATCTATGTGCAAGGTCGCGTATTTCTAGCTCTTCAAGATTTCAGCTCGGCTTCTATCCACTTCAGAAAAGCCGCTATTGGAATGGGTATGAATAATCTCGTATTTTACTCATCAAGGAAAGCTTTACTAATTCAACTTGCAGGCTCGACAGATACCAAGATAGATCGCTACCTGAGCAGCGGGCTGCTAGACTCGACAGAGTGGAGCCTCATCAACCATGGCCTTGCTAAATACTACTCCCACCTCGTCGCCCTGTATGAAAAATACAAGGCGTACTCTTATGTCGTTGAATTTGCCAGGCTGTCGATTCAGTTCTTCGACTCTAGCTCGAGCAACGATAACCTTCTCAAGACTGACATGCTGAGCCGTCTTTTCAACGCAGCCGTGGCCACAGCTCAGTTCCAACTGGCACACATGACCCTTACCTCGCTCAAGGACGACGCATTGAAGCACTCCAGCTTACGGAAATTGGTTTCCAAGATGTGCGAGACAAACCACAATAACGACCTGATCAAGCTTCCATTCCCGGGGATGCAGCGTGACGTCGATGAGATTCTAGCTCAGAAATGCAAGGCGATTATGGATGTGATTACCGGTTTTCCATATCACCAGATTCTCTACTCCTGGAGGATCAGGCATGGCAATTTCAGAGGAGCTGCCTCGATTCTTCTGGACCGAATTCAGAAACTCCGGCTGGCGGGCGAGGGGGATAAGATTGACGGCGACGACGTCCTTGATACACCAGTTACGAGGCAGTATATCCTGCTTATCAATGCTCTGAGCTGCGTCGACACGAAGCAGGCATGGATTTACGATGAGGGTGTCCCAGGCTCGGAGGCCAATGGAGACGGGGAGGCGAAGAGAAAGGTGGTGTCGTTGGCGGACATACGGAAGCAATACCAGGCTGAGCTGGATAGGATCACCGCCATCCAGAACAACCAGTTTGGATTCAAGGCTGACGATATAATGGACCTCTCGTGAGAAAGCACGGTGGATGGGGCTAGAGAGGAGGAACGGATCATGTATCGAATAAAGGGGCCTAAATGGCCTGTCATCACTGCGACCTTTTGCTTCAGGAGTCTGTCTCATATTCTGTTGATGTTTTCTTTTTTTTTTTAGCCGGCCACTTACGTTGGCCATTTAGATCTTCTATTGAAAAAAAGGGGGTACTGGTGTCATAGGGATCATAATTGAAGAACTTTCTAGGGTGTCTATTGTAACGTCGACTCCCTTAAACAAAGAAACTTCTTTCCCAATTCTTAAATTCCGAAAACGCCGAGGTTTATGCTAAAAGAAGAAACAAACAGGCAAGATATGTTGCACACAAGGCTTATCAGACACTACAGATTACCGCCACGATACACATCAGGTCTCTATGCCTGCATGGCCGCCAACTTAGTCTCTGATGGCGGTAGAGACTGGGTTCCCTGGCCCTGGACGGGGGCTGCGTCTGGAGCTTGCCTGTAAAGAATAATTTCCGACTGCTTGAAGTATCGTCGGGCATCTAGGTGGTGTCAGCACAATGTCATTAAATAGTTGAGGCTGGTAGCGTCACTAACCTTCGTCGATGAGTACGAGACTGAGGTAATATCGGGTTGAGAACTTCTTGTTTACATCCCGGAACGTGGGGGTGAGATCGAAACCACCCAGGAAGAGGCGAATCGGGATAGTCTCGCCCCTGGATGGCGATCCGTCCATGATTTCAAACCGCACCAGGGTCTCGCTCTCGTTGTACTGGTTAGGCGCGGCCCCAGTGGTTTCGCGACGGATGATTGAGAGCTCCATGTGCTTGATCTTGAGGCGCACGAGGAGGAAGTAGATTCGCCCGACAATAACATCCTTTAGATGATACTTTGACTTGCTATATTCGAATTCGATGTGCAGACAGTCCTCGATACCGACGTCCATCTTGATGCTGCTGTTTACCTCCGGGGGGATGCGGTAGCTGTAGACCCAGATGTCCTTCTCGCGGATGACGTCGGCCATGCGGCGGGATACGGTGACGCGGACAAAGTATCGCAGCTTAACATTGATTCCATTATAAGACTCGTATTGCTTCTCGACGTTCTTGAAGTTGAAGTCGAAGGTCTGGGGGTGCTGGAGCTCACCGGGAGCGGCAAGCTCCTGGTTGAGGGAAAGGAACTCGTAGTGGTTTCCGCGGTCGAAGAACATCTCTATAGCCAAGAATCAATCAGCCAGTTGGTTCCTGCAGCTCCAAGGACCCCCACGGGTGCGCGTCTGGGCCGCGATGGTGCACTCGGCCATATCGCTCGAGGGGCTCATCCATACCTATCGTGCCGATGAACTGGACCTTGATACCAGTGTGCTCGAGTCGCTTGCCATCCTTGGGACGAACAGTAACAGCGCCCTTGACGGACTCTCCATCCATAAAAAGAGGTGCCTTCTCGCGACGGTTCTTGTCGAGCTTGACATCGACCATGGACCGATCATCAGTGTCTTCAAGCACGATGTCGATGTCGACGGGCGTTGAGAAAAAGTAAGACATCTTGGGCGGTCGTTGAGTGATCCAATGCAGTCGCTCCAAGTAGCTACGGGAATGCGCAATTGGCTGCAGAGAGCCTTTCGTTGAGGATTGAGCAACCGGTAGGTGATTGCGCGGATACAGCTACTAAGCTGGTGGTTGCGATGAGGACGTGCACTGACGTTACCCCGTGGTGGTACTACGACTGCCTGGAAGGTGGCAGGCGGTACAGGCAAGCCTGGAGGTACCTGCACCCGGCTCTGCTGATAAGCTCCCCACGTGTAGGGAAGTACTCACTACATTCGCAGCACTAGGAGGGGGGGCAATCTCATTCACGAAATCGAGTGGAATTGGTAATGGCTAGAGGCACAAATAGCTAGGCAAAGTGGTCATCGAGAGGGTGTGAGCTGCAAGAGCTGCAATGCATCATTAGAGTCCAGCCAGCAAGTGGACATGAGCAATGGGAGTGCTCAATGCAAGTCCCGGAGCCGTATCGATACTGACACGAATGATTCCAACCCACAGTTGAAGCTAAGGCAGGTAGTTGCAGACAAAATATGGGCCGTGAGGGCCGGGCAGGACGGACCGAGTCACGTGAATTACCTGCCGAAATTCCCTCTGGAAAATGTGTCGGCCTAACTCCGGGTTGGTCTAATCGATTTCCCCCTCCAACCCTCACGTGCACCAGCCCTAGAACTTTTCTGCCCACACGAAATTCGCCAAAGAATTCGAGATCGCGGACCGACGACTCAAGATACCCTCAACCTAACGACAGCATACCTCACAACCGGCAGGATGAAGTACATTCATTCTCAGGAGCTCCTCGACATCCCCGAGGGTGGTATGTGACACTCCTGTATTTTTTTCGAACAATTCGAGCGTGCCCTCGCTGGCGAGGCGGCATGCACTTTTGGCGACAGGCCGTCTTGGAGCAAGGGCACATCGAATTGTGAAGGAAGAACCAATTGACAAGCAATCGGTCCGCTAACCATTCCCTACAGTCAAGGTCAGCATCAAGACGAGAATCGTCACCGTCGAGGGCCCCCGAGGTATGAAGCGCAACATTTTCGATTCACACCCGACTTAGTAGCAACCAGGCGTCTGACATGATTGGGAATTACAGGAAAGCTCGTCAAGGATCTCTCCCACTTGGCTGTCAACTTCGGCCAGCCCAAGAAGAACACCATCTCTATTGAGATCCACCACGGCAACCGCAAGAATGTCGCTACCCTCCGCACCGTCCGCTCCCTCATCAACAACCTGATCATCGGCGTAACAAAGGGATTCAAGTACAAGATGCGCTACGTCTACGCCCATTTTCCCATCAACGTCAACCTGGAGAAGAACGCCGAGACTGGCCAGGTCGAGGTCGAGATCCGCAACTTCGTCGGCGAGAAGGTCCTGCGAAAGGTCATCATGCAGGCCGGTGTTGAGGTCGTCATCTCCGCCAACCAGAAGGATGAGCTCGTCCTGAGCGGTAACTCCCTCGAGGCTGTGTCTCAGAGCGCTGCCGATATTCAGCAGATCTGCAGGGTGCGAAACAAGGATATCCGAAAGGTAGGGAATCTCTCGCACTCCTTCACTGATGTGTTGCTATCATTTTCTAACAGCGATTACAGTTCTTGGACGGTCTGTACGTTTCCGAGAAGGGCAACGTCGTTGAGGAATAGACACGGGACATATGGTGTTTGTTTCTTTTGCGTTTCTGGGTCTCAGGAGTGGCGAAGGGTCATCAATGCATGTCAGGTAGCACGGTAGCTACTATACGAATTTAAAAGCAAAGAGACAGTCCTTTTGACCATACTGTTGTTGGTGCCTCGCGTCCAAGCGCCTCGCACAAAAGGTAGCCCTAGTGGTCTGTTTGATCAGTTGGCCAGAACGAGACCTGCCAAAAGCGGGAGTATTCAAAAAAAAGAAAATGTAAAATGTGCGCACATATATCAAAGGACAATTTTGGAAATTGATTTTATGAGTTCCTATTCACGATGCATTGAGACACGAATGAACGTCGTGGTCTTTGTGTGTATTAAACTTGAAGCCAGGGCTCTCTCCTCTCTGTTTTGAATCTATCGCACTCGAAACCAAAGGAAAAAATTCAAGAGAAAACCAAAACCAAGCCAAGCTCGACCAAGTGAAAGAGGATCAGATTCTCTTCACTCATATAATCTCGTCAAAATATGTACTTTCTCTCGTCAGATGTCGTCATCTGTTCATGTCCTCTTTCAGCTCTTGAAAATCGTCATGTAAATGCAAAATAACCGGTTCCATCCTCGTTGATACCAAATAACGCCTGCCAGGTAAAAAGCAACTTAAAAAGGGAATATGTGCATGCAGCTGATTGAGATGTTCTCAACCAACCATTGCTCTCATGTTGGTTTGTTTATAGAATGTGTACAGAATGTGCAGATGAGCCCACTTCTGGATATTAGTGAGCAGTTGAATACTACGACCTCGATCTTCTCGAAGTCTTGGTGCCGGTGTACGACCGGGGCCGGCGACTGTCTCCAGTACGGCGGGTGTACTGGGATCTCCTACCAGAGCTCGAGCTACCTGCTAAGGGAGTTAGTCTCATTTGCAAAATAAATTTAATCTTCAGCGTGCGCAAACTTACTAGGACTAGTAGCCGAATAAGAATAGTAGGATTCGCTGTAGCGGGAGCGGGATGACTTTGTCGCAGGCTTCTTCTCCTTCTTCAGGTTCAATAGGGCGAGGAGAGTGGCAGCCAGACCGGCAAGGCCGAGCCATCTCTTGGTGCCGCCCGACTTCTTTTTCTCAGTGCCAGCTGCAGAACCTGCACCGCCGCCGCCAAACCAGCCCGAGTGACGCTCTCGTCGTGAGTATGCGGAAGGTGGTCGGCTGCCGTGGCGGGAGTAGCGTTCCTCAGTGTACTCTTCCCGGGTCTTCTTCTTCCCACCGCCGCACATCAGGGCCCAAAGCCCGCGAGCAATGCAGCAGAAGGCCAGAAGCAAGAGAAGGATGGCACCGGCGATTGAGCCGATGACAATACCAGCGATTGCACCTCCGCTGAGCCCGCCACCGCCACCGCCTCCAGCTCCAATCGCAGCGGCGTCGCCTGTCTCGGTTGCTGTGCTGGTCGCGGTGGTTGCAGTGGCCGTAGACCTATCTCCACTACTTGTGATGACGGTTGTGCCGGTGACTCGGTAAGGAGCGGAATATTGAGTGGTGGTACGGCCACCGGTGGTGATGACTATGGTGGAAGGCTCGTCATATCCGGGCTTCGCTGAACATTGGCCCTTGAAGGCACAAGTCTGCCATCCTGCACAGCAAATCGAACCGCATGCTTGCTGCATAGTGTCTGCGGGAACACAGTCCACGCCAGCTGTTGGCTCGGGCGCAGGTTGGTACCAGGTATAAGCAGTGCTGGTATAGGTCTGAGTCCATGTCGTCGTGTACTGAGGCACCCAGTCTCGCTTAACCGGTGAGGCGGATACCAAGCTGGCGGAGGCGGAGAGAAGCAGCAGCAATTGCTGCTGCCTTCGGGAAGACTGCAGTAAGCGCATTGTGATTGAGAATCCGATCAAGAATGTGTGTCTCGGTCGGTTTGGGCCGACAGAAATGTCGAGCGAAAAAAGTGCGGCCAAAAGGTGTGGCAGGCGGAAAATCGCTCCGGCCTTCTCTTACACACCGCGGTGAGCAGAGTGGTGATGGGTACCCGATACGAGCTCAGGGTCCGCTGTTGCTGCCTTCCGTCTGATGGAATGGTGAGCAGGCTTTGAGTATGCGGGATCCAAGTCTCGAAATGTCTTGAGGGTCGTCAGAGACAAAAACTAAGTCATGTAGGGAAAAACTTTGTGTGAGAGAGAAAAGGAACTGGTGCTGCAGGTGCTGCACCATTCTTTAAGAGGTGGGTGGTGGACGGCGTGCTCCCAACCACCTTGTAACCAGCCTCTTGATTTCATCCCTGGCGGCCGTGATGCAAACTTTTGTTAGGCCAAACGGGAAGGCCAACATGGGCAACGATCCTGAAACGTACTTTGTAAGATTAGATTATTTTCTCAAAAACCCTCCTCGCAAATCAGGCTCCGTATCAATTCAGGCACAGCGTCGCTACACAATGTCTTGCAATTTGACTTCCATTGTCTGGTTCAATGACATCGACAACGAGCTCCAGGTGGGGAAGTGCCAGCGCACTTGCATGCAAGGTACTGTATACTTGCATTCTCATAATTTCCCATACTAAAACAGACTTTTAGATGTACATCTACTTTGTTCCACAAAATATGGTCCAACGGGTAATTATCGATAAGGCGCATTCCGAGGACTCCGTATGCACACCACGAATGAACCATCAACGAACCACCAGGGACGGAATGGCGAGAGCGTCGGGCTAGAGAAGGATTCGCCCACATGCCAGAATCCTTCCCCTGTAAATCAACGGAAGCCCCTAGGTCCCGATCTTTCATGTGGGATCCTGTGAAGGAAAACCAGGGAGGTTGGTGGCTGGCAGATCCCTGTTCATAGACGTAGGTAAAACATCGGCACATCGGACTTGCAGATGTGGCTGGAGCGACCACATCTCTGTGGCGCATGCAAGCTTCAGCCTCTCCAAGGTAATCAAGAGGGAGCTGCGACACTACATCATCAAGCAACGGCGTCGGCTTTGGTTGGCAGCACCTCCCCATCCCCTCCATCGGCGACACGAACAACTCCATCCTCCCATTTCTGTAATCGATCGCCTGCAGTCGCGGCCGTCAACTGCCACGATGTCGCTCGACACCCAAACCTACCTGGTCTCGTTACAGAGTAACATTCGCCAGCGACCGATCCCGTGGGATGGCGCCGTCCGAGCGGGCACGTTGACGGAGGAGCAATATACCAAGATCCGCGCCGTCGACAAGGCCAAGAAGCCAGAGCAGAGGAAGGAAATTGTCGAGTCAGACTTTGATGGCTACAGGCTGCTCTTTGTCGGCGCATCTGGGAAGCCAAGCGTGCTCGAGTCCGCATCTCAACACGCCAACGTAGTCCAGTACATTCTTGTGCTGCTCTCGGACTTGCTCAATGGTCAGTACCCATGGCCAACTATATGTTTCCAAGGCATCTTAGGAAGGAATGACTTTGGCGAGCCACCCAACTTCTTCAGAAGCTACATCGCTAGCTGACGATCCCACCATGCATCCAGCTCAATATACTAACCTATGTCATGAACCTAGACGTTCCCTCTCTCGCCAAAGCCCTCTTCGTAAACATTGATCCATACCGACACATCATCCCTCTTCTGAAGTCCACTACTGCGGAAGACCCAATTCCTCTACTTGCTGCCCATGCTCTAACCGCACTTATGGCCACTGCCCGCGACGAGTCTTCATACACCGAGCAAGCGTTACCTTTGATATTCAGCTATCTTTCGGGCCTTGTTAAGAGTAGTGATGCTGGCTTACAGGATATTGCTGTTCAAGAATATTCGACCCTGCTCTTCGGACACATTTCCAGAGAACAATTCTGGAACCAACGTAGCGAAACCATCCAGCCCTTGATCAAGATTCTACACAACGCGGCTGGTATTGAACACGGCAGCAACTCGTCTGCCAGTTTGTGGAGCGGCAATACCACCGTTCGTAGCGAGGGCCAGATTGGTGGCGGTGTTGGCCTTCAGTTGCTCTATCACGTTCTGCTGGTCATTTGGCAAATAAGTTTCGAGTCGGAAGAGATCGGCGATGAACTTAGCAAGTAAGTTACTAAAAGATCGTTCTTACGAGACCGCATCACTAACTTCCCCCAGCGAGTACGACGTCATTCTCCTTTACACGCAGCTCCTGCGACTCTCTCCCAAGGAAAAGACCACTCGTCTCATCCTATCCACATTCTACAACCTCTTAGAAAAGAACCAAAGATCCCTACTTCCCACGGCTGTGCTTGCCCGCCTTCCCGGTGTGCTAGAGAACCTCACCAGCCGTCATCTAACAGACCCGGATCTGTTGGAAGATTTAGAGGCTTTGAAGGAGATGTTGGAGGAATACACAAAGACAAAGACAACGTTTGACGAATATGTCGCTGAAGTCCAGGCTGGTCATCTGCGCTGGTCTCCACCACATCGTAACACCGTTTTCTGGGCAGAGAATGCACGAAAGATCCTCGACTTCGAGAATGGGGAGATTCCTCGGAAGCTGGCTGAGATCATGTCGCAACCTTGGGATAACGACAAGCAGGTTCTAGCCATTGCCTGCAACGACGTTGGCTGTTTGGTCAAGGAGGTCCCTGAAAAGAGACACCAGCTAGAGAAGATTGGTCTGAAGAGACGAGTAATGGAGCTCATGCAGTCCGAGGATGAGAACGTTCGCTGGGAAAGCTTGCGAGCCCTCGGAGGGTGGCTCAAGTACAGCTTTGAGTCTTGAGCATTAATGGCTCGCGGTTTTGGGATGGGTCACACGCGATCCGAGCATCTGGGGAGCATTGCTGGGGCCTTTTTGTTTTAGTGAGGATAGATGTTGCGGTAGACTGTTTATTGCAAAATCAGCCATGTCGATTTGTTTTGTATAATGGACAACGGGGGCGAGAGACTCCTCGGCGCGGCTCTGAATACCGTCGTTTCTACTGTGTAACTGCTGTTTAAGTAGTATGTTTATTCATCCGAATCCTACTGTTCACGACTATGTTCCTAGATTAACACTAGTGGGGTGTAAGTTCCCTCGAGACGAGCTATACACTACCATTCTAGGGTCGAATGAGAATCATGGGCCACAAGACACAACAAACTTCTCTGAAGCCGCAAAGGATTCTCGGAAAACTTAAACGCTTAGGGTTCAACCTGCAACAAGCCTTCGGAAAGGGACGTGTTTCTCGAAGTACAGAAGCGCCCTCTGGTCAGCCCCCGTCACATCTCATTGGACAGTCTCCAACCTGCTTGAAGTTGAAGTTGTGTCAAGATTGTCTGTCTAGTAAAATGCAATGTCACCTTGTTCACTGAGCCAATTTGTACCGGTCCTAACGAACACCCTGCTGATTCTAGAGCGCAATCACCGCGAATGCGGGAATAGCAAAAGCGTCCTGCCCAGCGTCCGCGGTACCCTCCTCCAGACGATCGCGCCGTGGGCAAACTACGGCCAAGTCCCTAGACCTGTTGGCATTCAAAGTATTTCACTTGCAATAATATCACTAGGTTATCACATGCGTGTGGCCTGGTTTCGGGATATCCCTTATTTACGGCCAACAAAAAAAAACTACAATGGGAAGCAGTGTGATGTAGCCGAGAAAAAACCATGGGATACCGTCACAAGAGATGTTACTCTCTCAACGTACGGTCTCCCTCAAACGAACGGCAGGGTAGTTTGGTCTGGCAACAGTGGCCCCCGGTGCCTCACATATACGGCGAGCTTACGTGGTCGGCGAAGATTCGTGGGGGTCACAGAGTTGCTTGATTGTTAAGAAAGGAAGAAAACGCAGCAATTCAGAAATTTGCGATAAAAAGGGCTATGGGGTGTTCCGAAATAGGGTTAGCGTTTATCTGTGGCTAGGCCTTTGGCTGACATATATCTACCCTATAACAACTTGTGTACGTTATTTAATAGGTAGGTTAGGTAGGTAGGAATATTCTGGATCCCTTGATTTCTAACGTGTTTGTGTTTGGCACACTTATTATCAAGTAGGCATATGATGATACTGGACCAGTCCTGGGATATATCGTTAATGTTTGCGTGAGGTTGAATGGGAAGCATTTCATGTACACAACTTACATCAATCTAAGTTTGCAGAGATGAAACTCACCCACAAGATGTTTTCTCACATAATACATCATCATGTCTTAAGTATAGGTACTCATTGAAGAGTTTACCTCCATAGTATTGATCAATAAGCCAAAACGTCGCTCACCAGGAGCCGAAAGAGATGCTAGATCATATCTCCAGGGTAAGGCAACTGACGGGATCACGAAAGCATCATTCCATTGAGGGTTAGGCGAGTCAGGAGCCCACTTGTAGGTACTAACCTACATCTTGCAGCACCTTTTGAATGGGGGGTGTCCTCGTCCGTGTGGCGCCGAACTATGGCGCCGAACCATCAAGGTGTTGGTTGCGCAACGGTCTAAGTTTTCGGAGGTGTTGGACCATGGGCCTCTGGTTTCCACACGTGGATGTGTGCGCAGCATACATTGGCCTTTCCGGCTCTGAACTCTTGTCTCATGATGGTGGCGTGTGACAGTTGTAAGTGTCTGTTTGTAATATTTTGATGTAATGCATATGTGTATGGTATGCAGTGTAATACTTGCTGGGTGGTATTTTGATGGTAGTTTTCTGGAACAAAAGATCAGTGTTACCTGTCTGTGTCCCTGCCATGGGCTACGCAGGGTCTTAGCAGGAGGCTACCGGCAAGCCCGTTCCCTGCGAATGGCTTACTGTAATTTTTGATTTGGTGGTGCATGTATTGATCTAATAGCTGGGCCCACCCCACTGGACCAGCCTGCACAATTTTTCGCTGGGACTTCTCCCTCACTGTATGGGGTCATGCAACCTTGTCACGCGCTTGGCCCGTCTAGGCTGAACACAGGGGTATGCCGTTTATCTGACTGGGCCCTTGCAACGGCAGCGCGCATCATCGCAGGTCCCTTCTGTACGGTCTGTACCGTCATTAGGTAGGTAGCCAGGCTGTGGCTGATCCCCTAATTAGCTTGCCACTTGGTTGGCGGGCGGTCTCCCCACGTCACTGCCAGAGTCCCGGGATGAATTCTTGGATGGACGTAGGTGCTTTACTCAGTTCCTTCCACAGTTTTCCCTGCCTGACGCTTCTTTGCGTTGGCATCTTCATTCTTCTCGCCCGGTCATATCACATCTACCGCCCTCATTCTACTCTGCTGGGCGCTCTCCCATTTCTACCATCGTCTGGCCTGCTTCGAATCCTTGCCCGACCATACGACACCACCAAAAAGCTCGAATGCACCTAATAAATGTGGACTACGAGTAGAGTTCCTGCACCGCTTCGCTTGACGACTCACACCACACGAACGGACACGGCGAGACCTTGAGGACGACAATCAGTGGCTCACGTATTGTTCTACTCGAGTGCGAGCAGCAACAGCCATGGCTCCGCTGTCGCATAGCCTGTTCCTGGGCCTTGCGTTTGGTTGGGGTCACATTGCACTCGGCTCCCCGATCCAGGACAGCCAACAGCAAGTCCTCAGCAGACCAGACACGAATGCGCAGCAGCGAAGGCTGCATGGAAAATTCCTGCACATAACCGGTACGTGGTTTCCCAAGTTGCTGCACACATCTTGCCCTGTATGTGGTGCTTTGTCGGCATGGAGTGCGGTTGGCTTGTTGGCGCGTTTGGCAGATCAACCCTGCATCTCAGGGTTGCTTCTGCAGGTCCTCGCTGCATCAATAGACTTTTTAGGCGCGATGGAGGGTCGGGTGGTGGAGGATGAGAAATCCGATCCCCTCTCGTGCCCGAGTTGTCCCAATTGACTTTCACGCGTGGCCACCACACCATCACGCTCTCTGCAGCTAGCTCCCGCTGGCTTCACATCGCAGCCCGCACAGTTTGATCAACACACGCTAACTCATCTGCGCCATCGAATGTACAGACTTCCATCCCGACCCATTTTACGAAGTTCATTCTTCGACAGAAGAGGGCATTGCCTGTCACCGGAAAGACGGCCCAGCAGGCACATACGGGGCTGAGACGACTGACTGCGACTCGCCCTTTTCTCTCGTCAACGCTACCTTTGACTGGCTTCGCGATAATGTCAAGGATGAAATTGATTTTATCATCTGGACCGGCGATACGGCCCGCCACGATAGCGACGAGAAGCATCCCCGAAACACCAACGAAGTCTTAGCCACGAATCGCAAAGTTGCTGACAAGTTCGTGGAAACATTTTCGGATCCCGATGGCCAGCTCCTCATTCCCATCGTGCCCACCTTCGGCAATAACGACTTCCTCCCACACAACATCTTCTATCCTGGCCCCAACAAGTGGCTGCGCGCGTACAGTGATATATGGGGCCGCTTCATTCCTGAGGAGCAGCACCACTCCTTCGAGTTTGGCGGATGGTTTTGGGTAGAGGCTATTCCCAACCATCTCGCAATCTTTAGTCTAAATACCATGTACTTCTTCGATCGCAATGCTGGCGTTGATGGATGTGCCGAACCCTCCGAGCCCGGGTTCGAGCATATGGAGTGGCTTCGCGTGCAATTGCAGCTATTGCGAGAGAGAGGTATGAAGGCCATTCTGGTTGGGCACGTTCCGCCGGCCCGCACCGAGACCAAGAAGAACTGGGACGAAACCTGCTGGCAAAAGTACACTCTGTGGCTACAGCAGTACCGGGACGTCGTCACTGGGTCTCTCTATGGCCATATGAACATCGACCATTTTCTCCTCCAGGACACAGATGAGCTTGATCTCATTCTAAACGAAGAGCAGGTCGATACGAGAGGCTCGCTTTATGATGACGTCACCAATCAATCCAAGGAGGACTATCTTCAGGAGCTTAGAGCAGGGTGGGCTGACTTGCCTGGATCTGCTATCAAACTGATTGGCGTTGAATCTACGGAAGACGCTGTTGCGGAATCCGACATCGATTCTTCAGGGAAGAAGAAGAAGAAACGTGACAAGGCGCTTAAGAAGATTGGTGGGAAATACGCAGAACGCTATCAGCTAAGCCTGGTGAGCCCCAGCATTGTCCCCAATTACTTCCCAACACTCCGTGTCTTCGAGTACAATATTACAGGAATTGAAGATCAGGCTTTGTGGGTAGACAGCTTCAACCCAGCATCTCCTGGAACAATTTCACAACACGGGGATGTGGAAAACACAGATGGCGATTTCCAGGAACTCAGGAGGAGAGACGTAGATTCCGAGGGCAAGAAGAAAAAGCACAAGAAGAAGCACAAGAAGAAGCCCTACAAGCCCAAGGATCCCAACTTCGTGGTTCCTCAGGACCCCCCCAAAGGTTCCACTCCTGGACCTGCATACTTCCCACAACTCCTTACGCTCAATGGGTACACGCAATATTTTGCAAATCTCACGTTCATCAACAATGACATGAACCACAAATCCGCGCACTCTGGTCTTTCGACTGAGAAGTGGCGCGATGGGGACTTCTCAGACAAGGAGCCAAGCCACAAGGTGCCACAACCGAAAGATTTCGCATTCGAGGTGGAATACAGCACCTTTGATGACAAGGTGTACAAGCTCAAGGACTTGACCGTCATGAGCTACCTGAGGCTGGCGTACCGGCTGGCCAAAGATCCAAAGGGCAAGAGCAAGAGTCTTGCAGGCTTGGACGATAACTTGGCAGAGAACCCGGATTTCGAAGAAGAAGAGGATGACGACGTAGAATCGCAAAAGAGAAGGAAGCATAAAGATAAAGATGACGCCAAAGGGAAGAAGAAGAAGAAGCACAACAAGGCCTGGATAGAATTCCTCCACCGCGCCTTTGTGGGCACGGTGAAAAAGAAGGATCTGAAGAAAATGTAACGGCAACGAGTTTCCATTACGAAAGCATCTATTAGAGCGGTGGAGTTTGGGAGCGAGTGCATTGTTTTTTTCTTTATATTTCAATTGGATAAACTGGCATGACATAGAATAGTGTCTTGGTATCATCTAAAAGAGGGCTATTGGATTTCCTTTTTGCTCGATATCCCATCAGGTATTTACCATTAATGAGCTACAAACCATCTTCCAAGTGTAATTGTTTGAGGACGTATAATCATTAAATATGGCCTTCCAACCCCAGCAGAAACTCCCACGCTGACGAGGTGATCATTAGTTAGTCTGTAGTTTTCTTCTTTTTTTCCGGCCAGATTGAGAAATTGAATGAGTGAAAGTAACTTGAGAATCTCAGCGAGGTTTAGGAATCTGCTCCATTGACTACCCTTAGGGCTCGTCTTGGTGCCATGACCACGCTGAAGAAACTCGGCTCCCTGCCGTCCAGCAAGCCTTCGGTTGACTCGCCACTTTCGCTGGACCGTCTTCCCATTACTCCGCCATGATATGGCTCCCCGATACCGCTCCCGCTGCTTGTCTCCCGGGTCGGGTCGCTGGAGGAGGAAGCCCACTTCGGCTCGGACAGCCAAGCCGGACCCGTGCTGAAATCTTCCCACGCCGCTGCGTTCTTCGATTCTCTAACGTTCTCATCATTCTGAGCTGCCCCGGATGCTTGGTAGGGGCCATCCTGAGTGCCAGAGGCGACGACACGATCACTCGAGTATCGCTTGGCGTCTGTGAGGTGTTGCTTGTAAACGCTGACCTGACGACGGTAGAGCCAGGCACAGAACCCGAGATAGAAAGCCAGAACGCCCGCGATGCCTGCAATGACACCCGTAGCAACGAGACCGGGACTGACCTCCGGCTCATCCTGACCGGAACCTGGCCCACTGGTGGGCGTGACAGTGGTGATACCTTGGGTTACGGTAAAGACGGGAGGCTTGCCGGTTGCAAATGGGCCATCTGTTGCAGGGCCCGATGCAGGCGTGGTGACTGTGGCGCCTCCCTGTTCGTTGCCTCCAATGACTTTTTGAACTGGATCTGGGACGGAATAGCCGTTGGATGCTGCCAGTACCATGTTGTCTGCATGGAAGTCTGGGGGGTGATCTCCAGCTGCGAAGCTATCCTTCCATTTCAATTTCGAGGCGTCGAACACATGGATCCCGGGAGAGTCACATTTATAGTCGTTGCCAATATAACCACCAACGACGACGACTTGTCCATCCCACATTGTGCAGGTGTGACCAGCACGAGGCCCAGGCGTGCTGTCACTTGAGTTGACCTTGATCCATGTGAATGAAGGAATGGTCAAGATAAACATGTCATTGTATTGAGTTTGATTTCCCTGGCGACCATTAGTCCAGACGTACCGATGAGGCGAACAAGTGTAGGTATACTCACATAAGGTTGGAGATTCTGCCCACCAAACAGGTATATTTGGAAGCTGGAGGCATCCGGAGCGCTGGCGACTGTGGCGCATGGATTTACCCGTACGCTTGGGATCTCCCCGGATGTCTCCTGATGGAACCACTGAGAGCTGGCAATATCGTAAACGTCAAGTCTTCTCAGGTCATAGGTGAAATCCTCGGCAGTGCCCCCGGCCAGACCAATTAGGACACCCAACTCACCCCAACCTGGGACATACACGAGAACACCATCGGCTCGCTCAGGGAAGTTGTTCTGTTGAACTGGCGTGGAGGTAATATTTCTAAACGCGCCACTCTGACCAGCACCCTTTCCTCTGAGTGCGTTGACGCCCGAATTCGCATAGCCTGGGTGAGTGAACTCGAGCAAGCTTTTGAGATAGACACGGGCTATGTCTCTTGACCACCCGGGCGTTGTTGCCCAATCCAAGTGCCCACCGAAGTAGAAGCTCAGCCCCAACTCGGGCACCGAAGCACCCGCACCCTCAGATGCCCGATGAACTGGCTCCCCGGCGCTATCAGAGTAATTCCCTTCGGATGTTTTAGGATTGGGAAACTCGGTCCAAGATTTGCTGCTGATTGAGTATCGCCAAATGGATTCAGGGGCCGGTTCCGTGTATGGTGAATCGGAGAACTGCCCGCCATACAGGTAGAGATTGTTGTAGTCTTGCCAAAGATACCCAAGCGCCACGGCTGGCGGTCCGTTTGGTTTCTCCAATCCCATCAGAGCGGGAGAGTCGACACTCCAGTCAGAGCTCAAGTCAAGTGTGAGAAAATTGTTATTCCATGTGTTTTCGTGTTGATCGTCCTCTTCCCTTGCCTCGCCTCCATAAATGTACAGTGTGCCATTTACGTTGGCAGCCTGGTGAGCCCATCTGAGGCATACGTCTACCGGACTGAGGGTCCTCTTGGATAATACGCTGGCGTCTGTGACCATCGCTTCTAGACCGGGGCGTGTGCCGTGGATGTGGCATGAAGGGAGGAATAGGGTCAAGAGCATTGCTGCCAGTGTGAACTGGTGAAAGCCCGATATGGTGGCAGGCGGCGTCCCCGAAACGCTCCTGACACGAGGCCTCCCCTTTGGCCTTGTAAGCCTTGTGTACCAAGGCTGGTTTGGCAGTGAGTTCTGGCGCTGACGTGGCCGGGAGTCTTGACTGGAAGGGGACAGATCAGATGCAGCTGTCGGCGGCTGAGGTGCGGTGTTGTAATGGCGCGGGTGGATATTCGACAACTCGCCAAATTTCCTCTCTGCTTCTTCAGGTGTTTTCTCATTCTTCTGGGGGCAGCTTGGCCTCAGAAGATCTCCGGAATGGTTCTCGCCATCCCTATCAGCATCATCATCCAAACCAACTTCCTTGAAGACAGATCTTCTGCCTTTCCGGATCTTGCCGCTTATCATCTTGATAAGAGGCTCAATGGTAGCAGCGTCACTTAATCTTTCCGAAGTCGGGATCGAGAGTAGTCTCGGGCGCATGCCACGTTCCCTCACAGGCTGCGGTGGAACCACAGTGACAACGGGAGATGCTGGAACAGGGCTTGCAGAAGCTAGAGACATGGGGAGCAAAAAGAGGAAAGAAAAACTAATTTTGGCATGGGCGTTTTCTGGAGGATAGCAAAGATGAAGAAAGGCAAGATGGGGGAGGGCAAGAGCACAGTTGAAGGGCGAGGATAGTAGACGGCAGTGACGATCAGATTCTTGCAAGAACACTTCAAATTTGTGCCTGTGCCTGCTGAGCCTTGAACGCCTCTGAGGGCCAATAGAGCAAATGCCAATCAAAGTGTAAATTAAGAATCATCGGTATGTAAGTGATCGGGCGCGACTCCGTTCTCGATGATGCGTAATGGCGCATGGATATATGGAAAGCACCCACCACTTCACACACCTTAACTTGGGAAACGCTGGGAGCAAATGTCACGTACGTCAAGGCAACGACAAGGAAAGAGCTGACAGCGCATAACAGCCTATCCCCGACAAATGAGCACCAGAAACTAGGCCGCTAGGTCGGTTGCAACTCTCGCCGCCAAAAGGCAGGGGAGGGGGGTCTCGAGCATCCTGGCCTCTCTGCTCATCAGTCTGTTGGACAGACTGCGATCGATTTCGATCGTTTGATGGTGTCGGGTCTTTGGGTCCAACAAGGGCAGGAATAGGACTGGGAAACGATCGCCAGCATAGCATTGTATCATGTATTCCATTAAGGTATGGCTGTTACCTAGTGGAGTAAGCTGGTGCTGATCGTGGCACCATCCAGGAACATGGCCTCGGTTCTAGCGATGAGCTAGGAAGCTGCAGACAGCAGGGAACAGCTCATTGACTTCTTGGGCCGCTTGGATACAGATGCTTGGATACAGACTTGGTGGCCATCTTAGCCCATCATCTGGCTGCAGGAATTGTCTCAGATGAGAGCTGGCTAGATAGAACACCGTCGTGGAATGTCATGGGCGGACAATCAGGGGCCTTGGGGAGGTTTGACGGACACAGTATCTTGCCCGAGGGATGGTGGATGGCAATTGATTGGGATACACATCCCTCCGTCCATCCATCCATCCATTAGCAAGAAATGAAATGAAGGGGCGCTTTAGGGCTCTTGAGTGATGTGCACTTGCCATTTGCCTTGGAATAGACCTTGGAAGCTGAGGAAGGAGCCAGTCTTTTTGACGTCATGGATCAGGTACGTATCTCTCAGGCGCATTACCTAATCCGCAACCCCAGATTCAGGCTTACAGTTCTTCAGCCAGCCAATCATCACTCACCTCCTCCACCAACCCAGTATTCAAACATCATCGACACATCTTGTGGTGTGGCATCTGGAGTATCTGGAGTGCTCACCTTGTCGCCGCTTCTGCTCACCGGAAGTGTGCTTCCATCCGTCACTTGCCACATGGAACGAGAGGGAGTTACCACCTGGCCCGAATTCGGCACTTTCATTACGCCCAGCCGTCGCGTACTCGTTCCTTGATTTTGCCCAACCTGTTATGCTGCACAAACTGGATATTGAACTGGATATTGAACTGGTATCAAATCCCGTCTGCGTGCGGCCGCATGAAACACTCTGTTTACAAGCTAGTGCTTTCTAATTAAGTCTGGGCGAGGAAGTTATCCGCTTGCGAGCTGCCCAGTCCCTCTTAGTCGCAAACTCCGAGCTGTAAACTGCCCGATCGTACTCGCCTGATCAAGCACATAGTGAAGTTTCTGACTAGAGTCATCACGGTGTAATGGTGAAACCCATCCGTATTTACTCGTGGTACATGGAAGGTCTCCTCAATGCTACGTGCCTTCTACCGTGATCAATCTGCGGCCGCCGGCAAGAAGCGTTCAGAAAACCTGCCTCCGGAGTTCCGAGTAGCTGCTGGACGGTTTGCAAAGTTGGAGTCATATCGCGGGTAAACAAACTGTAGACTGTAGATTCATACAATCACCGCCTCAAACCTATATAACAAAAGCCCTACTGATGCGCCAGTTTCCTCAATCTGCTTCCTCTCCATCCTGGTAGCATCCCTCGAAATATTATTATCCCTATAGTCTGATACGAGAAAACCTTACGTCTTGCATAAATTCCAAGGAAACGTTGTACACCGGCGGATACGATGCTCACTGCAGACTACAACCCCCTTGTGCCCGGAACCCCTGAACAACCTACCTCCATGGCCCTATCAACATTGGAGGTCAACCAAGGCTCCGACTATCCCATCATTGGGGATAGTAGTACATCTCTTCACGTCTATGCCACAGAAATCGGCCCGTTTCCAGCGCCGGTAAGACGCCTCTCACTCATGCCCTATCTTCATGCTCTGACTTTTGTCACATGAAGGTATCAAGTGGACATCCTGACGTCTCGGTTGAATCTGCCACCGTTATTGTGACCGATACAACAACAGAGATAACACAAAAGTAAGCAGCACTTCCTTAATTCCCTTCAATATTGTTCATCTCTTGAAGTTTATCGGCTGACAAGCAACCTGTAGAACTGTTTACATAGTAGAGACAACGTGTGAAACGCGAACAAATTGTCCGGCCACGTCCAAGTCATGTCCTACCCTGACAGCGTCAGATGATGCCACTTCCCAAACAAGCTCGGCAACAGCTCCCGTAGACCCAGGCACAACTCCCGCGGACTCAGCATCCTCCGCCTTCACGCCTTCACAGATGAGCGCGGCAATCATCATGAGTCTCGTGGTCTTGATTATGCTCTGAAGTTATATGATCTCACAGGGCGACTGCGAAGTAGACAGGGGTTCTAATACCGAGATAGTAATGTCAAGGGCGTCGGGGGGTGTTTTCAATTGTCTGTAAAAGTATTGTCATTCGTTTGGGTCTTCGGCTCTATGGATTGAACTTTGGCGATGTGATGTATGAGACGTCAAGCCCAGATAGAAAAGGAGCACTCTAGAAAATCCATTTAATATTAGTAAAGTAGAAGGATCCTTGCCGAATGTGCTAATATATCTAGACAGATCTCTTTTGAAAGCAATATATCGCTCCGTGTCCTGTACCGTGTGCCGTTTTTCTACAACCTCAGATTTCCTCGATCCTCAACGGCTCTCGGGCCTCGTCTGGTACGCCGCGCATCGCATGCTCAGGATATACCTTCAAGGCCTGCCTCACCCCCAGCTCCCTTCCGACTAGAAGGAGCCAAGCATGGGCACCCGCCTTGTGTTCCTCCGTTGACGAGGGGATGATGTAAACGACGGTGAGCGGCCATATCATCTTCAAGGCGTCGAAAAGGGCCTTGGGCGGTCTCGGCCCTCTGTGTCCGCCGAATGCGCCAAGAAATCTGGGCGTGTCTTCTAGGATGGAGCCCGAGGCACTCCAAACCTTCTCCAGGAACTCGCATCTATCCCTTTCCAGCTGGTCAAGCGGGACTGGGTACGGCGGGAAGTGCGTCAAGAAGGTGGCTAAGAGATGAGCGACGTGGTAGCATTTGACCTGGGCGGCACGCCACAGCTGCACCCAGTACAATTCCAAGGAATGGGGGGCGTCGCCGATATTGAGGTTGGCCACGACTTCTGCCTCGGCTTTCCTCAGACAGTCCATGAGTGACGAGTACTCTGCCGAAGCTGCCTGGCTGTCGTGGTCACGTAGGATGATGAGCATCCTGCATTGCACGCGTGCTATCTCAACAATGTATGAAGACACTAGGAGGGGGGCGTGCTCCGACTCGTCCATCATGGTTTTGATGATGCCCAGCCACTCTCGCGACTCTGCTGGGCATTCAGAGCTTGTGACAAGTGCTTCAATTTGCTATGATCAAGTCAGCGTCAGTTGAATGAGCGTAGTTGCCATGTTGGCTCCCAGGGCTTATACATACAACCATATTGTAGGCAGACCAGAAGGCCACACGACCTGCCTCGGAGAAGAACATTTTCGACCCCCTTGTCCTGAGGATGCTGCACAGTCCGCGGGAATGGAGATGCCACGGGCTCAAGACTTTCGAGTTGTTTAATGACCCAGCAAGGAGCTGCGTTCAGAATTGATACAATTAGTGAACCGAGCAACGAGAATGGAAATCCAGGGAACAGAGGGAGTGCAGTGTGTAATACCTCGTAGTTGGCGAGAATCCATACGGTAGCAAGGACATCATCCCTCAGTGCGCCGTCTGGCGCCTGAAGCGCCCCGTGTACCGAGCGCAAAGCCTTCCCCATGTAGGTCCTGAGCTCTCGCTCCGTCTCCTCCTGCGCATTCTTATGTACAGACGTTGGGTGGGCGACGTTGGTTATGTAAGTGCGGGAAAACAGGTGAGCAGCCCAGACCAAGGGCCCGTCCTGCGGGTAGTTTTGGTAAATCTTATTTAGGAACTCCAGAGACTCATAGACATTGAGGAGGATGGGAATTGACTGGGTAGTCCAGTGCTCATGCAAAGGCTTGGTCAGGAATAGAGGGGAAGGAGAGCTGGCAAGAATGAGCTGGGCTTCCTCCGGCGAGAGATAGGGTTGATCTTCATCTAAGAAGGCCAGTGAAGGCGTTGCTGGCCCCGAGTCCCCCAAGGATGACGGGGTAGGGGGCGCTGATGATGATACTGATGGGGTACTGCTCCCGGCCGTTTTTGGGGCGCGCTTCTTGCGCTTCTTGGGACCGCCAGAATTGGAGGTGTAGTTGTGGAAGACGAGCTCCTGCTCATTGCGGTATCCTGGACATTCGGCGCCGTACTTTATGCATCTTTGGCAAGCTGGGCGGCCTAAATCACACTTTCATTGCCAAGACAATCGTCCGAGTAAGCTTCACGATACTGGATGGACAGAGCGGGCCGGCCCTCACCTTCACTCGTCTCGAACGACAAAGATGGCAGTCTTTACTCGGCTTCCCCGTGTTGGGCATGTTCAATGCTTCGATTCTTTCAATATAATGCTGCCAGGCGCGCGGTTGGTGACGAGGGGAAACCCGATCTTATATGAACACGACTGATTGTGGCTTATGACGGTCTGTGGCAGTGACGTCCAAGGCAGCCAATAGCGTGTGGCCGGCCGTCTCCAAGGAGCTGGTTGCTAAATTAGCCACTGCCACCTTGTAGTTTCACTAAATCCTGCCCTGCAACAGGGCTCCGCAGCGGCTAACTCACAACGCTGAATCAACTTTCACAATGGCCAGGGATCAAGGTAATAAGGAACATGGTGCATGCTTGAGCGTTTCGTTTATTCATAACCGCTCTGTTGAAAGCACAACGAGAGAGGCCGCATTGCTGGCTCCAGAATGCGGGCCTAATGATATATATACACGAAAATGTAGCTAGACGACAATGAATGTACCTGGGGAAACAAATGATCCCTCTCTGTAGTCTTCGTCCAATGCAAATCTCCCATAGAAATGTTTTCCTCATGCAAAGAGCCAGATGAGTGGAAATACCGGAATGAAGCCAGGCCAAATGAAGGTATCCAGTTAACCAACTGGATAAGACGAAGAAGCAAAGATGAATGCCTGGCACCGGTAGCCAGGATGATGAAAAGAAAGAAAGAAAAGAAGTCTCACGGCATTGCGAGTAAATAGAAAACAAGTCGCCGGGCATTTGCTGCCCAATCCCAACGCCATAACAATGTTTTCCTTGAAACACAAGGATTGTTCTGAAAAGAAAGCACAGCATATATACAGTCCATAACTTTTGAAGACCCGTCAACACCCAATGACCAGGTGGGATCTTCCGGGGGCAGTCCCAAAAATCGACCACGATAGAAAAGTGTTTTTTCTCATCGAAATGTCGTCTCATCTTCGAGTAACACCCCGTTTACTTTTCGCTGTCCACGATCGCTACTAGGGAGTCGTACCGTCACCACAGAGTGATAGCAAGGTATTGGTGGTCCATTACCAGCACCGCTTCTAAAAGCCCTGTCTTCGGAAGCCATCGATACCTAGCGTAGGAATCTCAACAGCTCTCAGTGTCGGGATTCCCTCTTCACGGCGACGAAGCACAAAGCTATTGCACTCCATGACCACCACCGCCCATTCCGCCAAAGCCCTGCCGCTATAGATTGCGTTTTGTTTGTAAAATCCCACTGGTTTCGTAGGTTCGGTTTTGGGTTCCGGACCGTTATCGGCAGGCGCCAAAAGCGTGGCCTCCTTTGCTGTTTCGCCATTCTCTTCAGCTGACGACATGCTCTCATCCTCGGAGCAAGACAAACTCTCAGTTTCAGAGGTAGATACGCTGTTGGGTTTAGAGGAAACACTCCCAGACTTAGAGACGGGTATTATCTCGGCCGTCAACGTGTGTGGGCTCGTAGATCGGCTGCGAGGTTCTGTGATAGCCTGAGCCGGGGCAGGGAGGCGGGGTAACCCCAAGACACGATCTCGTGCGGGAGGTTGAGGCCCCTGGAAGCTGAGGATAAATCTGAAGATGTATTTCTGCTCATCGATCAAGGGTGAGGAGCAGGTGGAGTCTGATTCACTCGTTCGTGATGGGATAGTGATCTTTGGAGGCAGTGGCTGCCTGGTCCTCGATTCCGCTGTGTTGCGACGAACAGTGGTCAATTCATCTTCCGCAGACCCCGACTGGGATTTCGGTGATGCTGACCCAGCTCCCATAGAGAAGACCTTGCCGAAAATACTCCATTTCTTCTTTGAATCGTTCTTGAGCAAAGCGGAATCCACAGTGCTGACACTCTCATTCATTGACGATTCAGTGACAATTGGTCCCTTTGCAAAGCTGTCAAAGTTGACAAACAAACCAGGCTGTGGCTGGTTTAGTTCTTGGCGAAGAATCATAAATCTCTTGCCAGGTGTCGGTACAATTGGCGCAGAAGATGGAGGAAAACGGCCTTCAGCCTCTGCAGTCTGTTTCAAAAAGAGATAGTGTGCCAATGATGTTTTGAGTCTTCTTGTAACCGTGAAATAGATTGATCTAGAAAAGACGCTGTCAGCAAATGCACCTAGTGGCACATCATCCGAAGAAAAACAGGACACTTACGTGTCAACCTCATCAGCTTGGCCCACACATCGGCATATTCTCCAGCAGAGCAGGCGATGGTAGTAAGCACGCACCATGGGGCACCAGTGGTTAAAGAACGCGCTGAAAACTTCCTCCGTTAGCAGCCAATCCAAGCAGAAGAGGCTTTTTCGAGCTGGATTCTTCGACAGGATATCCCAGAGAGAGTAAATTGAAGAAAATACGCGAACTTCAGTCACCGTGTTCCAAGAACGTAGCATTTTCTTGTAAACCCCTAGCCAAAAATCCCAGTCAATGTGTTTGTCCGATTTGGCTTGGGTCTCAAACTGGTCGATCACAATGAATACCTCCTCCATCAAGTCGCATAGGGTGAAGCAGGCAGGTCCGTTGTAGAGAGATGTTCTGCGAACCGAAGCTTGGAAAAGGCGCGAGTACATGTCGGCGAATGTGTCCTTGCCACTTGAGGACACCGCTGCGTTTTCCAAAAGGTATGATTTTAGCAGGACGACCAACTTGTTCTCCGACATACCCTTAGCCATGTCCGTTGGGGAGAGTGGCATTGACATGGCAGCATCAGACCCAAGGCCTTCCATGCCACTAGGTTGAGTGGCACAGGGTACAGTCGACACACGATGCACCGTAGCATCCATTGCAGACAAGAGACGAGCCTGGACAACGACGAAGCCCGGGGACATTGCCCTCTCGTTCAAAGGAAGGTCAGTCGGGAGGAACTCATTAGACAGCAAGTGGAACTGCTTGCAAAAGGTGAAAAACAGATCCGTATCCATTTGTTTCCATCGCATCATCCATTGCCCCGCCCAGGGGACGCGAGCAATAATCATCGGTGGTGCAGGTGTTTGTCTAAGAAATTTCCATGTTTCTTGTTGTGATCTCCAGCCCAGACCGTGAAGCGCAGGGGGGAAGTTGTCCACAATACCATCGCTCATGCACTCTGACATGCGAGGGAGGCCAAGCGCATCCGCCGTCCGTCTAATAAGCTCCTGGCTCAGAGCCAAAAGCCTGAATAGTATATCAGCAACTCCTGAAACAAAGAAACTGGCGTAAGCAAATGTCGTTCCCGCGAATCGCAGCAGAGTCGATGGCGTATTGCGTGCAGAGAGCTTCTCAATCACAAATGTGAGCTGCTTGACAAGGTTTGAGACAAACATGGTGCGAACATTATGCTCCGCGGTCTCAGCCAAAAGTGTGGCCTCATCAACGCTGTCGTTTGAGTCCGAGACCTCTGTCGCAGGAGAGCGATTCTGTCCCCCACGGCGTTCTCTCTCGGCTAACGGCAAGAAGGAGCTTGTCGTCTGTCTCCATTCATGACGAGTCATAATCAGAACCAAAATGTCAAAAAGGGTTGGCCTTTCCACTCCTGGCACCGTCACTGAACTGGTTCCGCTGAGCATTTCCAGGATTTCTTTCCACCACAAGTTTAAAATCTGCGCTCTGCGGTCGACGTCCTCCGGGGAAAGTTTCTTCGTTGAAGGGTGGTTCGCAGTCGTCCGCAAGAAAGGAAGAAGCGTTCCCTGCACAGTTGCCATTCGCTTCGATATCGAAATAGTGGTGAAAGTCTTAAATTCGATCTCCATCGACTTGAAGGAAGACCACAGGGGGTCTGCATTCTGATGTGGTATTTCGGTTTGTTCCTCGCTAGCTGCCCTAGTACTGCTTTCACATGATGTGGACTGCGAAAACCGAGGATTGTTAACAGCATTCGAAGCGCTTACAGCAGAGGTAGCTGAGCTGCTGTCCGAATCGGCCGCATTCCCGAGGGTTTTCTGCTTCATCTTGCTAAAATAGCTGGTAGCCCGAGAGAAGGATCGAGCAGGAGGCCGGGCAGGTTCCAATTGTTGTATCGAAACAATCTGCGGATCAAGAGTGAGTTCGGGTCCTCTGGGTATTTCCGATGCTTTGGTAGGGAGCGGAGGAGGCGTCTCGGCCACGACCTCCATGGCAGCGGAACGCTTAGGCCCGAATGACCAAGATCGCTTTGAGAGAGATAATCCAGCCTCAACTTTGCCCATCATCCGTCCCGAGGATCCAGGTCGTTTCAACTCGAGGCTACGGTCGCCTGATGATGTGGTCGGTCGGTCAGCGGCTGACTCCTTGGCTGATTTAGAGCTCGGAAACCAGCGTCTGGATTGGTCGACCAGAGACCCTGCCCTCATGCGGCGCAAAGGCTCCTTGTCGCCCGCCGGAGCCACCGCAACCGTCTGCTTTTGTGATCGGGATTTTGGCGAGCTTTTCGTAATGTCGTTGATTTTCAAGGTCATATCGAGATCGAGTTCGCTATCGAAAGACGGGACATCGAAGGAGGAGTCGGAAGTTGGTTTCTGCCCATTGAATTGCCATGAAGACAAGCCCATCAATTCCGGTGTTGAATTCGACCTAGTCATACCGGAAGTGTGTTCCATGGCAGGCGCCATGACAATCGTAGCGCCGCTCATTGCATGGCAATCTCAGAAAGAGACGAATCCTTCCGGCGAGATGGCCGTCCAGACTGCCTCAAATCCGAGGGAACACCCAAAGAAATTTTAATATCGATCAAGCTCGGCAATGATATATGCAATTCGTTCTTCGTCGCTCAGTTCAACATGGCATCGATTCGGAAGTCGCTTTGGGGGAACCGAACACTTGTTAAACCTTCGCTCCGTTTCCGGTGGGTTTAATGCAGGCGGACTGGGAGGGGATCGGTCAGACTCGCTTGGGAAGAATAGTGAAGAGGGAAAAGGGCGGGAGAGAGGCCAAGCAAGCGGGACGTCGGGGGAGATTTACAAGATGCGAGATACAAAGCGAGATGGAGATGGCGTGGAATGAGCAATAACGACTGGGGCGTTAGCTTATTGCAGCCTCCACACCTACTAATTCTATGTTTGGGCTGAAGCCACGAAAAAGAGGCCGCTGTGGAGGCACGCTGCAGAGCGCCTGTAGTTGACTTGGCCCCCGTGGACGCCTACAGCACAGTGGACGGATGGGCCGACCTACGGTCACTATACGCGTACCAGGACTAGGTAATCAGCAGTAATTACTACTAGTACAGCCGGCAGTAAGAAAGGAGTAGATACAGAAATGATGCATTAATGTTATTAACAGTCCCCGAACACATGCCGGCCGGGAGGTCCCTTAGCGCTAGGTATGAGCCTCCATGGGCAGGAATGCCTTGTTGTTACGGAATCCGAGGAGCCTGTAACGTTTTGGCAGTCCTGCCCCCAAGCATGGCAATTAGTATGCTGGCGATCGACCCATCGACCACACTCCGATCACCAGGCTGGCAACCTGGAAGAAGCCCAAGTCGACAGACCCTGGTGTACCCATCCGCAGGGGATGGCCCCATGATTGTGGGTGGGACGATGCACTAGGAAAACACTCCCATCCTCTCCAAAAGATGGTGTGCAGCTTGCTGCGCATCTCTGGCTGAAAACGCGCAATCTTTGCATCAGGTTACTTCCGGAAGAATAAAGTCGTGTTCCAGGCCGATCATTTGCGTTCAACGACACTGCAGGTCCGCAGCTCCTCAATCATTGCATTATGCGACAGGCGCAGGAAGCCCCGGTTCAGGCCCGAGTTCCTCGGGCAGGCCGCAGGTCGGTTCTTCACTGTGTACATTGGTATTTAATCAATCAGCAAGGACCTGGAGTGAGTATCGGTACCTAGCAGAATCAATACAGCAACTCCCACACCTTAACCAGCCGGCAGCCCCTAAAACAGACAAGGAGGGGCGGGCGAGGCACCAGGGCCCTTCATAACTGCAGCCGCGTCCCCACAGCCCCGATGATGTCAGCCCAGCAGGCATATTCACTAGCACCAGTGGATGGGATGGATAATTATAAAAAAGGGTCTGTCATAAAATGTACAACTCAACCTACCCAAGTCCTACGGCACAGCCGCCAGGGCACGGCATTCGAGGCACTGCATTGCTGCCATGAAGCAGGTATTAACAAGCCCATCAGCAACACAGCAGACCGCCGCAGATGGCAATCAGCAAAACCCGGTTATCTTCCTGAGACCGGGCGTGCCCCAAACTCTGTTTCCGGCGACTCCGTCCACAATCATAATAATCATGGGCCCTCCAAGACACAGCTCCGGACCCAGCGGTCATGCATGCATGTATCAGCACACTCTCGCAAGACTGTTGTATTTAGGCGTGCGCATGTGTTGCTAGTAAACAGGGCTTACATGATGGCTGAGCTACTACAAAGAAACTATCCGGGGAACAGATGGCGGCGAACCTTGAAGTCTCCTCCACCACCCATGCCAACCAAGTTATGAAATGGAGGCGGATCGTACAGTAGAACCCTCGAATCGCTCTCTGACTGTTCTAGTGCTCAACAATGAGCTGTCCTCATGTCCGCTTATGACCCCTGCGGTTCACCAGCTGCCAATCTGTCGGTGAGGCATCTATGGATCTCTGGCTGCTGCAGGTTGTTGCTGTCATCACAGCCTCTTGGTTGGCGAAAAATGTGGCACAGCCAACGCCATTCGTCGCATTTGACCTGTCAGAACCCCAAGGTGAGTGCCCATATGTAGGTAAGTGATTTACGGTGTGGAGGGTTTGTCTCGGGAAGCGTCATGATTCCCCTAATAAGAACGCCACCACTTAGCTAACTACGTGGCGGTTCGTTCGAGAACGGCTGGGAACCCGGAAGTGTAAACTCATGCATGTGCTGAACGGACAGTGTACCATTGCGCTGGCGACAGATCTGCTGGTAACTTCGACACCGGCCAGATTATGGGATACCAAGAAACTCATCTTCTCACAACACCAACGAACCATTGATTCCGCTGGACAGGGGCTCTGTCCAAGGCCCTAACAGAGGTCAACTGTGCTAGGCAAGGGGATGCTCGCCCATTCACTGAGGATCCAGCCTAAGCCAGTAACACCCTAGCCCATTCACCCATCCACGAGGTCTCGCCTAGGCTAGTTTGCTCGTGCTAATGTATTGCCAGTGCAGAAATGGCTGAGCGGCTGAATGGACTGCTGGTCTCATTTCGTTGAGCCTAGCTTGGGAGTATGAACTATGATCAGCGCTACGAGCCGAAGCCATATTAACCAGCGGTCTAGGCACAATTTATTGGACTCAAAGTAGGGAGTTTGATGGTGGCTTTCTTTGGTTCCGGACATCGCGCGGCCGGCTTGATCGAGGCAGCATACAGGGATGGGCTTTCTGGCAACAGAATTAAACCAGCAAGACGTTTCAGAACTCAAAAAAAGATGCTCTCCCGGCCTTGTGAAGGATCAACTCCAGGCTCACCCAATATGGCCCAGGAGGAACACACCATTTTCACATTTACCCCTCTTGGCCAAGACTCGTGCTGAATCACACCGGCTTACGAATTTCAGCCCTTTTCGAGCGATGATCCATCAGCATAGGACTGCCCGCTGATACTCAAACCTCCAGCTCGGCCCCAGATGCCATTGTTCGCTTGGCAGTTGTCAGAACCAGAAGACCGTCTCCTTGTAGCTCCACAGCACGCGTTGCTACGCTCTTAGCGTCGAGTCGATTGCCCAGCACTCCCACTTCTGGACAAGCCGTGATTCACCATAGACACATCGGCCTCTCCCTCGAATGAAGGGCTGGCAGAAGCGAGCAGTTCGCCCTTGCCCGAATGACCACCGCAAGGCAAATACGAGCATCATTCCAGGCAAGAGGTAATTTACCGATCCCTTGGTCATGAGATATGCAGCTCTTGACACATGCACTATGGATGGCGCAGATCCTATTCTTGTTTCATCTGGGCGAACAAAAGATCTCTGCCGTTGCCACACGTCTTTGCCGCTTCCCCTCAATGGCTGGAGGGGGTTCAATTACATGAAACACAAGTTGTCGTCACTGTTATGTAACCCTATCTTCATGCACCAGTGTCCGTAGTTTCTTGGAGCAGAGGTGTTTGGTAATAGTAGGGTGTTCGATCTTGGCACGTTGATAATTCCTTCAGCAAGTCGGCACAGATTTGAAGCCCATTGCTGTACACACATATGCCGTTCAATGTCCTCGTCACATGGCGAACCACTTACCTTGGCACCAACATTATGCGCAAACCAACTCGGTCCCCAAGATCGCACAGCATCACTGGCAGGACGAGCCAATGATGCCACGACGCTGGAGGCCTCGTCATAACAATGCGGGTGAATTCCCACGTGGCATCTATGGTGCAATGTAATACATGGCAGATGACTGCAGGCGTCAACCCGATATTCTTCGGCTGGTTTGCCAACAAGTATGTCAGGTTGGAAAGAATGATCAGGCGAGGAAAAAATTTCCTTGAAGAAAATAGCAGTGGCCTGAAAGAGCCCTCAGGTGGGCCGCCATGAATTATGTAATCGCCTCTGGCTGCCCTGTCCAGCTGTGCATAACCCGGTCGCTGCTCGAATTTGCACAATTCCCCATGCTTAATACCGAAGATTCGCCCGGCACTAGCTTTCCCATTCACTTGGCGCCGAGTAGGTGGATGTTGTGCATGCGTTGTGATCATGACTCGGTTCTTTAACTTCGGCGGTCTCGTGGAGCCGGTTGCCCTCGATTGGTGAACAGCACCTACGCCTCTCCGCAGCAATCTCCTTTCGCTCTCCGATAGTTTGCGATGCTACTACGGTGAGGCAAGACGATGCATTTGTAGTAAGACATACCGTGAGACTTGTTCTCCTAGTACTGTGGCCCCTGGAGAGATTACTCTCCGTGGGTTTTATCCGTAAAATGTTTCGCTTTGGATGGTTGGCGGTGAGTGAATACCGACCTGTGTGTCCCCGGATACTCGGCGACCTTCACCCGTGTTGTTGCATGTCCGTTGAGCTGTGCGTTTTCTGATCATCCTTGCAGCGGATAACTAGAACTTGGCAGGCAGATTCGTTTTGCTTAATGACCGGGGATATTGAAAATAAGAAAAGGAAAATTTCAGGGCAGCAGATACCGAGGCCACCAGCATTTGATTCCGACAATTGTGAATTTAAGTATCCATTGAACTAGGAAGTGCAAATTCCTCCTTATGAACCCAAGCACTACCGGGCTGCCATGCAGTTCAATAAGAACCAACACCCAATCCATCACTTGGACATTGCGATCATGATGGAAGCAAGGAAGGCTGCGTGTAGGGTAGGCTGCAAGATTGAGATCTGTCGGCAGAGTGGAGTGGTGACGTATATCCCAGCTGCTTGCCCAAAAAGGGCCTCCAGCCTCAGCTTCGATGGAATTGATGACAACATCTGCTAAGCCATATCGATAGTAGCTGGGCATCCAGCCAATAGGGACCTTGCTGATTGCTGCATGTTCCCTTTACCTGGCCATCAAAACATGCAGATTAACCGAGTCAATACTCTTCCCTGCCTGACGGGTAATGAGCTGCCAGGTAGCAACGGGCTATTACGAGCTGTCACGATGATGATGAGTGTATCTGACGCCCATCGTGGCCCCTGATAGATGGTAGATGCGGATGAATAGTTGCCCACGCGGCGCCTGGCGGCGGTTTCATCAGAGCGTACTGGCGTGGGACGAACTCCAAGTTCCTTGCTGATCCTCTGCCTTGGCGCAGACACATGATGGTGGTGTTCATATTTCACCAACTAAAAATAATACACACGAGCTTCCCGTACTCATATTTCCTGTCGTGTCTCCCACTCCTGCCGGCGCGTAGTCTGGTTTCCCAAGCCTCCTCCGCCATCATATTCCCAACCACCCATCGCATAGTCTACTACGACGTAGCATCACGTTGCCTGTCTTATGCTCAAATAGGTGCCGTCCCGCGCTGAGTAGATGCTGCTGGGATTGCTCCTGCCCTTAAAGTAAGACATTGGCTCGCCCGTCCTTCACAACCTCCCATCAACCGAGTGCAATTTGTCGCGAAAACGCACAACAGGCGGCCACATCGTCCAGGCGCCATCTCATGACTCTGCGTAAGTGGGCACCAATTCGCTCCGCGCCGCATAAATTTTGGAATTGCACCGTATAACTGACATCCTGAGGGTCCTAGACAGGCCTTAAATAAAAGCTGCACTGTTTCATAAATCATGGCAGAGCGCGCGCGATCGCGGAGCCCGCTCCCTGGAGGGGAGCACGCATCCAACCCACACGCGTCGGCTACACGATGGCGACACCAGGAGTCGACCGCATTCAACAAGTACGCCGGCAGTCACCCCGCCGCCGGAGAAGCTCGAGAACCCACCGCGAGTGGCACGACCGGTGATCTGGCGAACTTCATCAACAAGACCTCCCGTGTCGAGCCCGAGGGCGACGGTGTAGGGCCCCATCAATCCGTCATGGCTGCCGCTGGCCATGTCGACGAGGGCAATGGCGTGCCCCAAGATGCCCCCGAGGATGGTCGTGTAAACGGCTCCACCGATGGCAAGGAGATTGTCTGCGGGCCGCTACTCAACTATCGCCACATGGAGAACGGTCAATGGCATGGCAGCGTCCTCGTTGTCGTGAAGGGAGGCGGCCAGGATGTTCTGTTCGCACCGTCGCTGATCCTGCGACGGGTCGGTGTTCGGGGCGGGCTGCCGACAACAGAGGGCCAGGCCAATGGTGATGTCAACGACGAGAGCGGAGGCTCGCGGATTGAGTCCCAGCGCCTCTATTCCGACCCGCGCAATACCTTCTGGCAATTTGATATCGTCGCCCCTCTGGAGCCGGGCGAGGTCAAGTACGAGTATTTCCTCCCCGAGCTGCGCTTCGTGAGCGACCACAAGCCCGCGAAGAACAACTTTTTCATCCCTGCGATCGACGAGTCGATGCGCATCATGTTCCATTCCTGCAATGGTTTCAGTGTCGGAACCGACGAAGATGCTTGGAGTGGCGCTGCGCTCTGGAATGACGTGATGAGGAAGCACGAGGCTGCTCCGTACCACGTCATGTTGGGTGGTGGTGATCAGATCTACAATGACGGCATCCGAGTCAACGGACCTCTGCGGCCGTGGACCGAGATTTCGAACCCTCAGAAGCGTAGAGACTTCCCTTTCCCAGGCAAGCTCCGAGCCGAGTGCGACGACTACTATTTGAAGAACTACATCCGGTGGTATAATACAGAGCCGTTTTCGACCGCCAACGGACAGATACCCCAGGTTAATATCTGGGACGATCATGATGTGAGACAAGACGTTGGGACTGAGATCTAGGCTATTGAAGCTGACTGAGAGGGTTGCAGATTATCGATGGTTTTGGTTCATACACTGATCATTTCATGCGATGCGATGTGTTCCGTGGCATTGGCGGTGTTGCTCACAAGTATTACCTGCTATTCCAGCATCATCTGCCCCCTCCCGCGTCGACGTACACGTCAGGTATGTTTGTGATCCGAACACCGACCCATTTGATTGGAAACGGTGCGACTGACTCTCCTAGACCATGTGGCCTTGGACGGTGCAGGCCAGGGACCTGACCCAAACCAGCTCATCAACACATTTGTGGCGCCACGCAAGGTAGAGCCGTGTTACATTGTTGGTACAAAGGCCGGCCCATACGTAGCAGAGCATTCGTATAATCTATACGCTCGGCTGGGTGCTCGTATGGCCCTTATCGGCCTTGATGCTCGAGTTGAGGTGAGTGTAAGCGGCTTAGGTTGTAAGCATTGGCACTGACATTAGGGAACCTAGCGTACACGCCATCAAATCAACTACCCAGAGACATACGACTTGATCTTTGATAGACTGCATAAAGAGTTGCGTGCTGCGGCCGATGCAGGCAAGCCGATAAAGCACCTGATCGTGCTACTTGGAATCCCTATCGCATATCCTGTAAGCAATCAGTCCCTGGACTAGACGGCAAGACATGTGACACTGACAATCAATAATCAGCGTTTGACATGGTTGGAAAACATTCTTCGCAGTCCCCTCATTGGGCCAGTGAAGCTGATGCACAAGCGATTTGGTGTTGGTGGTGGTTTGTTTAACCACTTTGACGGCAGCCCTGATCTGCTGGATGACCTGGACGACCACTACACAGCCAAGATCCACAAATTGGAGCGTCTCGGTCTAATTGAAAGACTGCAGCAGGTCTCGGCCGAGTTCTCTGTTCGCACCACCATTCTTGGAGGCGATGTTCACTTGGCTGCTTTGGGACGTTTCTATTCTAACCCCAAGTTGAAGATCCCCGCCGAGGAGGACAATCGGTACATCACCAATGTTGTTTCTTCAGCTATTGTGAACAAGCCGCCCCCACAGGCAGTTGCGAACTTGCTCGCTAGGAGAAACAAGATCCATCATCTCAACTCGGACACCGACGAGACATTACTCAACCTCTTTGACAAAGATCCCGGAACGTCGAACAAGACGGCGGGCTCGAATCACTGCACAATGCCGAGCCGCAACTTCGCTTCTCTTACGGAGAACTCGCCCAACAACCCGGGTGCTTCAGCGAACGGGAGTGTTGGCGAGGCTCCTCACAACGAGAAGCCATCGTTTGCAGGCAAGGACGGGCACCACCCCCTGCACGAGGGCGAGCTTGGGGCTGGAACAAAGCATAGGTCTGCATCGATCGAAACACACGGTAAAGGCAGCGACGGTAGCTTGGACATCCGTATCAACGTGGAGATCGATCAGCATGACAGTCAAGGGTTTACAGAAGGCTATGGTCTTACTGTTCCTCTGCTCCGGTACCAGAAGCCTGCTGTCTCGGCATCAGCGGCGGCAGCAGCAGCAGCTCCTGCAGCCTCTGCACAATAGAGATGTGGATGGGCGCTGATATGCTCCTGGCGTGGACGCGGACCTGCATGAGATTTCGAGGTAGACCGGCATGGACTGTATGCTTGGACCCCCACACCTAATCTGCCGGACATGGCTGGGCTGGGTGTTACTAGGCGAACTGGACATGCATTGCGTTTGAGGCATCAAGAATCACGAATATACCACCTGATGGGGGAGAGTAGGGAGTGTGAAGAGGAGGGCCTTGGAGCCAAGCCGGATATTGTAATAAATATTGAGCTAGAGAAGACCTGATGATGCCGGACATAATAATCCACCTATTTTTTCTTCCCGGGCCTGAGTGTTGCTGAAGTTTGGTATTTGCATGGCACCATGCCTCCTTGATTTCCAACTTGCTCTTGAAGCTTACGAAAACCGTCACCGGCGAGATCGGAAGAGGGCATAATGATCATATGACCAAGCCGGTCGAATCCTCCTCCTCGACCCCTCTGTTATACATAAAATATTGGTCCCTTGCCTGTCAACCAGCCGGTCTGCCCCACACTCTGGGGAGCTGAGCGGCAAACCGCGGACCTGAATAGTGCATCTCGTCGACGGGGTCTGGAGCTAGGCACCGGAGCTCTCGTGGGAAAGAAGGGCCAAGCCGACTTCGGCGGGGGCCAGACGCCTGGCTCGTTATCAGCCGCCAGCAATTGTCCAATGGCCAGCCCGCTAACTCGCATCAAATCCACCGATATCGAGATGCACCGACCCCCACCGCCCCGCTCGCCTTGCAACTTAACCCGCGATAAACCGATTGATGATCCAGGGCGACTGATAAATACCATCTGGCATTCCAGACATCAGGGCTGAGAGGGTTTTTTATCTTCTTTGGTTGTCCATCCAAGCTGATCTGCTTTCTTCTATTGAAAGTCTTTGTCGAGGAACAGAAAAACAGGTCAAAATGCTCTCCAGGAAGTTCAGTGCAGCTGCCGCCCGTGGCCTGCGTCAGCAGCGTGGTCTTGCTACCGCCACCCTGGCAGCATTCCAAACTCCTAAAGTCCTGAACGAGCCAAACGTAAGTATTGGTCGATCTCTACAACTGGTTCGATCTCGTGATACTGACTTCTGTGGTTCAGCAACACTATGCCAAGGGCAGCCAGCAGCGGGCCGACCTGACTGCTGCCGTTGAGAAGCTCCAGAAGCAGGGCCCTTGGACCGTCCCCGTCGTTGTCGGTGGCCAGGAGGTAAGGAATCCTCTGAATTTGCCAAATGAGCTGGGAGATCTGTGGCAGAAGCTGACCAGTAACCCGCTCTCAGATCAAGACATCCTCTCTGTCGCAGCAGTTCAACCCAGCTGACCACGCCTCGCCCGTGGCCTCATACCACACAGCAACCCCCGCCGATGTCTCCAAGGCGATCGACTCTGCCCTGGCCGCTAAACCAGCATGGGAGGCTCTTCCCTTCGCCGACCGTGCTGCCGTCTTTCTCAAGGCTGCTGACCTGATCGCCAACAAGTACCGTTATGACATCATGGCCGTCACCATGCTCGGCCAGGGCAAGAATGCCTGGCAGGCCGAGATCGATGCTGCGGCCGAGCTGGCTGATTTCCTCCGCTTCAACGTTGCCTACGCCGAGGAGCTCTACAACCAGCAGCCCCAGCACAACACCCCTGGTGTCTGGAACAGACTCGAGTACCGTCCCCTGGAGGGATTCGTGTACGCGGTGACCCCCTTCAACTTCACAGCCATTGCTGGTAACCTGCCTGGTGCGCCTGCGCTGCTGGGCAACGTCGTTGTCTGGAAGCCCAGCGACTCTGCCATCCTCTCCAACTGGCTGGTTTACAAGATTCTCGTCGAGGCCGGCCTGCCCAAGGATGTCATCCAGTTCGTCCCCGGTAACCCCGAGGAGGTTACTAAGGTCGTTCTTGGCCACAAGGAGTTCGCTGCCCTCCACTACACTGGCAGCACTGCCGTCTTCCGAAAGCTGTACGGCGCCATTGGCCAGGGTGTTGCCGAGGGACGTTATAGGTCCTACCCTCGAATTGTGGGAGAGACTGGCGGCAAGAACTTCCATTTGATCCACCCCTCTGCTGACGTCGATAACGCCGTGATTCAGACCGTCCGTGGTGCTTTCGAGTTCCAGGGCCAGAAGTGCAGTGCTACTTCTCGTCTCTATGTCCCCAAGTCCCTCTGGCCCGAGTTCAAGCAGAAGCTCGTCGCCGAGATCAAGAACATCGCCATTGGTGAGCCATGGACTCACAGTAACTTCATGGGCCCCGTGATTCATGACGCTTCGTTCAAGAAGCTCTCGGGTGCCATTGACGCCGCCAAGAAGGACAGCGGGCTCGAGCTTGTCGTCGGCGGAACCTACGACTCCTCGAAGGGTTACTTCATCCACCCTACCGTTTACGAGGCCAAGGACCCAGCCCACCCGTACTTCTCTACCGAGTTCTTCGGGCCCATCCTCACAACCTACGTCTACGACGACGCGGCCCCCAACGGCTTCGAGAAGGCTGCCGAGCTCGTCGACACCACCTCCGAGTACGGACTCACCGGCTCCATCTTCGCCCAGGACCGAAATGCCATCCGCTTTGCTGAGGAGAAGCTGCGCAACGCCGCTGGCAACTTCTACGTCAACTGCAAGAGCACCGGTGCCGTGGTCGGACAGCAGGCATTTGGAGGTGCCCGGGCCAGTGGTACCGACGACAAGGCCGGCAGCTCCAACCTGCTGACACGGTTCGTCAACATCAGGGCTATCAAGGAGGAGTTCAACCCTACCCTCAAGGTCACATACCCTAGCAATGAGGTTTAGAAGGGGTAGACAACTCGAGATACCCAACAAAAGCTACCCATAGGAAAAGCCTTGCATTCCACGATTTATATGATTTGGGAGTTAAGAGGACAGGATGGAATATGATTTTACGAAGTTAAGGGAAAGGAGCAACTACCCTGGATAACGGGAGCAGCCCACTCCCCATGGCGTCTTATGTAATTATATTGAAATAGTGAATCTGAGGACTCGTGAAGCCAATCTCAGTCCACTTATTAAGCAATAAGATGGAGTCCCGTATTGTGCATGCGTGATCTGTGCATTGGCAAATTCTCCCTTGCCAGTTCGAAGCCATTGATGGGTTAAAGAAGATCAACTCGGCTGTTTCATGTTGTAGACCGTAGATCTGGCAAGCCTATGCAAGAATGAAGGCTACCATGTTTCCACATCAGCATCAGATGGAGGATGGGCGGCCTCGAAAACACGCCAATCAAGCTCAAAGTCTATTGGCAGAGAGATCACCGCGCCTTCTGAGCACCTGTCTAAGAGGAAGAGCTGTGTCGCGTGCCTATGATGGATTACATGTTGCACAATGAGGTGGCCAGACACTGCGGCTGCATAAAAAGGGGCCGAGATGAGAAGAAGGCCAAACTCTGCTGCCCGTCTCGCAGGCGACGATCAATGCGACTCGCATGCCACACTGCCCAGAGCGGCGCGGCTGGCCTCTAGCACAAAACTCTCTTCTGCGTTCCGCAAAGTCGCGACGAGTCAATTGGCGATGCCTGGATTGGGTACCGGAACGCCCATCTCAGGCAAGCCAAAGGGCCAAATCGCCAATCGCTCGCCCACACGCCGGTGAGCATCATCTCGAGGACCCGCCACCGGCCCTCTGACGGTTTCCGGACCCTCCCCCAATACCCCCAGGGCAAAGTCTCACATGCTCACATCTCGAGCCATGCTGCACGCCGATTCGTCCCATCCGAGCACGTTCCCTTGCTAGAGGCAGGAGGCGCATCTGGAGTCTTTGCGACCGGGGGCCAGGCAAATCCCAGGCCGACCACATGGGCGAGCACGGCCCTCTGATTGGCCCGCTGTCAGTCCAGCCCGAAGGGAGCACGCGACCATTTTCTTGATGATGCTTGGTCAATCGGCTCTGGCGTTCGAACTGCCAGATTCCGGGTCCCCTATGATTTGTGCGAGACACGCCGTCTATCTCTGGGACGGCCGCAAGTGCCAGCCATGCCGTCTGGAGGCATGTTCTGTGAGGTATCTTGCTGCCCTGGAGGGGCTGTACTTGCAACCCAAGTCCCGACCTAGCCCTCTCTTGTAGCCGTCGCCCACTCTTCTTTCATGGCTACAGAGGTGTTCCTGCCACCGTCTCCTGCGTTAGTAGTCTGTCACGCTTGGTGATCGGCTGGGAGGCAACTTTCGCCAGCACCGCCTTCCGCGTGTGCTCTCTCCATCCCTACATCACTCTTCTACCTGCCCAACCCAGGTAGTGCTCGTCCTCCCCGCGAGATCTTGTCTTGGGAGTTTCCCTTTCTTCCCTCCCGTCCCTATCTGCCTGTCCTGCTTCCATCAGTTATGGCCATTGTCCTCCGTCGTGCTACAGTGATCTTGCTGTCTCACCCCCTCAACTGAGCTCTACGCCCCGGAATCCATATATTGCCTGCCTTTGGTGTTTGATTCAACGGCGACGGCTCCGTTATTCGTCTCACAGGATCTCATCTGAGCTTCCATCCTCCCGACTGGGCAACTTTTGAATACTGCAGATACACACGGCCGCAAGACCAGTTCTACAAACATACAAATCGGACCCGCCTAGCACGGTCACTCGTTGAGTGTCTGGTCAATATCCTGTTCGCAACATTGGTCACTTGGCCTTTATTTGCTAAGGAATTTGCTTTAAACAATCCCAATCGCCTCGACATATCACTTCCTGTTACATTGACATCTCTACCAATCCGATGCCTCGCCCTAACCTCCCCCCCACACCGGGGTCGCTATCTGACCTCAAGGGCCAGGACGGCACACAGAAGCTGGCATCTCTCAACATATCCCTGGAGCTGCCTCCTCCAGCTCTTCATGATGCTGCCCGTATCTCGCCGCCCACAGACCAGCATGGCCAGAACCAGCTGCCCCCCTCGCCGCAATCGACATATCCCATGCAGGCCGCCGAGACCGTCAAGGCCCGAAGGCGATCGTCTACCGCCAAAGAAAACACCTTTGCCCTTCCTCCACCGCCCACGCGATCTCGCAAGATTATTCAGATGAAGCCTCCCCAAGATGAGGCCAGTGATAGTACCGTGACGAACGCAGCAAACTCGACGGCAAAGGGGAAAGAGTCGGGCAAGGGCAAGGGAGCTGCAAGTGCGAGCAAGGCTCCCGCGACTGGGGCTGCGGGATCCGGTGGCCAACAAGGGAAGAAGAAGCAGCCTAGTGCGACTAGTGCTGCAGGAAGGAAGATCGCAAGGAAGACAGCTCACAGTCTGATTGAGAGGAGGAGGAGAAGCAAGATGAACGAGGAGTTTGCTCTTCTTAAGAGTATGATTCCTGCTTGTACGGGCGAGATGCACAAATTGGCCATTTTACAGGTAAGCATTTTCCCTTTGTGAGATATTCTTGAAAATAGATGGCTAATGCTTTGACCAGGCATCGATTGAATACGTTCGGTACTTGGAAGATTGTGTGTCCAAGCTCAAAGCGCAACACGACCAAGACCAGAGCCGTGGCCTCGTCAGCCAACTGCCATCAATTCGCGAATTTCACCCTACATTCAGGGATGATACTGCAGATGTTGAAATGACGGACTCCGAAGCCGTCTCCCCAACGTTTACAGCTGTTCCCGATCATCCCAGTAGCATGCACCCTCGCCACCCATCTGTATCCCCAGCCCTTTATGCTCAAGACGCACGGGGCAGACAGCACTCATACTCGTCAGTTTCAACTGAACATCGAAATTATAGCTACAGCTCATCTGCCGGCACCTCTCCTGCTTTTGGACCACAGACACAGGGTCCTTATGCTACAAGCAATGCGGGCTCGACGTTGACAAGCCCAGCCCTCAACCCCCAGTCAGACCTTGACCAGGAGGCCACCGCAGCTCTGTTAATGCTGAACAATGACCGAAGAGGCTACGGCAAGGGCGCTAATCGACGGACTGTTTCGGTTCGGGACCTCCTGAGCACATGAGCGTAGGGATAATCTTGGCGTTTACGTTTGCAATGATACATGTGGAGCATGATTGTACTGATTGTGGTGTTCGGACGTCCTACTTTGCTGGCTACATGGGAACACACTTGGATAGAATGGATGTTCGTGCCATGATCGACTAAGTCTGGCAGGGTAGCTTTCCGGGAGTTTTAGGGATTATTATTTTGTGTGTTTCTGGTGGGATGGTTGGGTTCAACAACTTAGAATAATGGAAATGGTTGATCCGAACCATTGAAAAGTCAGGCACAAGTTGGCTCTTAGGCAAGGGCTTAATTGATCAAAGCTATTTTTTTTTTAATTCGAAATGCTCTGCGAGTACCACCCAATGTATCAATATCTAAGCTGTAAAAGAAGGTATATGCTCCGCTGAACCCATTCCATTCAAGCCAATATGTACAATGTGGCCTGCGAGCCTACATTTTTAATCTTTCGCTTCCGGCCATGTCATCATGTGCATCCTTGACCAAGAAGCTGGGGGATAGTTAACATCTGTTCATATAATGAAATGAGGGAGACCTTGTCGGTCACTGGTCGATGACTTACTTATACCACAAGATGGTGGGGAAAATGGTCATCAGATGCCACAGGCTGTGGGCATCTACAGTCCCGAACCAGGGGGGGAAGTCGAAAAGCTCCATGCTCATGGCGAACATGACCCAGCAGACGACGAGACCGGGCCAGATGGCCCAGGTGCGCCTCGACTTGCGGTACCGGTCGTAGCTGAACCAGCTCCATAGTATGTTCTGGACGATGCCGCAGGCGACGTTGGCGGCCATGTTGTAGGTGTAGTCCCAGCGGATGCCCTTGAGGTACCCGACGTGGAGGAGGTAGAGGGACGCGCAGAGGAAGGACCAGACGCGGAGGAAGGAGCGGCGGCGCGGGGTGGGCAGGTCGACGCGGAAGATGCGGATCGGGGTGTAGTACATGCCGTAGAGGACGTTGGCGCCCGCGGCGAAGTAGTCGAGCTGCTCGGTGACGGGGAAATCCCGCGTGTGGAAGAGGGCCGAGAAGGACCAGGAGGCGATTCCCACCCAGGCGAGGGCGACGTAGAAGGGCCGGAGCGGGTAGGAGGAGGGGATGGAGGCGCGGACCTTGCGGAGGCCGTCCCAGTGGGCGAGGAGGTTGCCGAGGGACCAGAGGACGCTGAGGGGCTCCTGCATGCCGAGGAAGCGGTGGAAGGGCCACTTGCCGTGGAACTGGACGACGGGCTGGCCGGACTGGACGCGGCGGTTGGTGATGATGTGCTGGCAGCTGTAGTCGCACTCGCTGGCGCAGTTCCAGAGGAGGAGGCGGTGGAGGAGGGCTAGAGAGGCGGGGTTGTTAGACGAGAGGGGAGCTGGGGATTTGTTTCGCAAGGTCTGGTTTCGTTGAGGTAGGTAGGTTTGGAGGATGGGCGATGAGACGTACGGATAGGAGTGTGGGCGGTGCCGGTGCCGCAGTTCTCCGTCTTGCAAATCTGAGGGGAGGTTAGCCAGAGGATCGGACATTGGGACAAGGTGAAGCTGGGTTGTATTGTGCCAACGGAGCCAACGGAAGGCTTACTTCAAGGCATTGGCCAAACTCTGGCAGTCTGTCGCCGATGGAAGCGTGGGCGAAGTCGGTAAAGAAGACTAGGAGCAAGCTGAGGGAGAGGACCAACGTCCATAGCTTGCTCCTCGGCGATGCCATTGTCATAGCATCGATGGTGTTGGCGTCGAAGTGGGAGGAGGGAGGAGGAGACGGAAATCGCCCTGGTAGATAAGGAAGCAGGCAGCGACGAGGTCAGCTCGGTGGTGGTGTGCAGCGCGGTTGAGCCAAGTGGTGGGAGATAGTGGTTGGAGGTTAGAACCACCAATAACACTGACCGTCGGTCTGTTCACGCATTCCGCCGTCGAAGTGATTGGCCACCAATGGCCGGATGCCCAGTCATCGGGAAACCGGGGCACGTCTCAGCTCCGGCCAGTTAATGGGCTGCATTTCATCTGATCTGTGCGGAGGGCTTGGTTTGATCTACTCTGGCCACATTGGATTTTTTGCAGGTGTCTTGATTGAGTGGCATGTCTACAATGTCTGGATCCATGCTCGCAGCACACTACTACGTATCATTGGGTTGTATCTTCTCCAAAAGCTGTGTAAGTGACTTCGTGGCACTAGTACCCGGATGATCATCTATGGGTGCTATCTTTATTATATGCCCCTCGACACTCTCTATGTTCCCGTTCGAGGGCAGAGCCAGAAGGGGCGGCTTTCAATCGCAGCCAACGTACATTGACTCATCCGTTTCCAAGATTTCTCGACCCCTTATTGAACGCATTATTTACTCCTAACCTATCATGGTCAATGCAAGGAATAATTACAACGGCCTCGGTGGTGCTCGAAGTGGGGCTACAGGCCCAACCAGCTCCGTTGCTCAGGGCAACCGATGGCAACGTGATTGGCCCAACCTCGAAACCTCCAAAATAATTCCCTGTCCCTCCCATATCTTTCCTGGTGATGTATACACACGCGCCTCTCAGCTTTTCTTGCTGCAATTCAGTTTCTTTTTTGATTTCTTGGACCATGCCCTTACTTTACACGTAAATCGCTTCTTGAAAACCTCCACTAACAACCACAACCTGTATATCACCACTCGGCTGCCACTAACACTTTTTATCGCGTTTCCGCCGCAACACCAACACAGCAATGTCCGCAGCCTCGCCGACTCCTGCACCGGCAGGACCTGGCCGCAGGACCTCCCAGCGACAGGCGCTGCGGAGGATCCCCTCGCGAGCAACATCGTCAGCCAATTTATCCAGAGCCCAATCAGCAGCCTCAGCAGCCAACGCTTCGCAAGAGAGCCAGCCTCAACCACAACAACAGGAGTCCCAGTCCCAGCCACAGTCACAGCAGCAACCGTACCGCGACGATAGCTCAGAGGATGAGATATTTGTCCCCATGAAGCTCAGCGCCCTCACTAAGGCACTATTGAATACTGATGGGACACAAGAACCCCAACCTCCTGCTCAACCGTCGCCGCCTCGCACTCGGAGACGCGCAAGCAATTTGAACTCGTCTACATCCTCGGCTACTACTGAGAGGAGAAGACACCTGCGCTCAGGGAGCGCGTCTGTCGAGGAACCAAAGGCTGCGAAGCCCCCGAGTCCTGAGAAAGAGAAGGAGCCCAGCCCCCCTAGAAAGCGGGTAGTCCGCCTGAGCCATACCGCTCAGAGCCTGAACCAAATAGGCCCAAGCAAGAGGCGCTCAACCTCAACCACCAGGTCTACCCAGAGGGCCGCCGGCCAGCCCGTGAGGCCCGCTAGCCGCACCAGCTATCGCGAGAAGCCGGCGGAGGAGGAGCCAGAGCCCCAGCCAGATATCAACACCCCAAATCAGCAAGGTCGGGTCGTGCGCATTGCCATTGGGTCATCGGGTAACCGAAGCCGCATTGGATCTTTGCACAATTCCTCTTCCAAGTCAGGCTCGGATCGCTCTGCTGGAGACAGATCAGCGCTCGAGGGAGACTACCCTCAGTATGACGACCCAGAGGCAGTTGCGCGAGATGCTCCACTCGTTAGTATGGGCAGCATGGCTCGCTATCCCTCAAGCAGCTACAAGAATCGCCAGGAAGACATCGCGAACCCCCAGAGTTCGATGCGAGTAAAGAGAGTTGGCAAGCTCAGCGGAGCTTTCCTCAGCGGGCCAGCTCGGCGCGGCCTGAGGAGGCAAAGCGAGGAGGATGGTAATGAAATCCTCGAGGGCGAGGGGCTGCATTCTAGCCAAGAGAACGGGGGTCATCTGGGCGACGACCCTGCTGCGTCTTCTTTCTATGGCGATGTCAACCGCGACTTTCACTCTGGAAGCCCGGTAAGCGGTAATGCATCTGCAAGAGCTAGCCAACGAAACCAGGTCTCAAGCTCTGAGAGACGTAGCTCGTTGAGACGTTCGCCAGTACCGGAAGAACCACAGCAGCAGCAATCTGTACCTGAGCCTCTGGTTCAACAAGAACAGCCAAGAGAGAGTAACCCTCGACCGGCACTCTCACGTCCCGAGCTCCCATCGGCGCGTGACCAAGAAAATGACATCCCGATGAGCCTGAGGCGATCCAAGCCGGCTGAGGAACATGTCCTCGAAAAGGCCCCCAACCGACCATTGAGCGTTGACCTGCAAGAAAGGAAGGCGTCTTCACCGGAGAGAAAGCCACTCGCCGCGCTTGGTCAGAAGCACAACACTCCCCATCGAGCTCCGCCGCCACCTCCGAAGATGTCTCTTGTTGAAACGGCTACCGCTACAGCTGGAGCCGCAACTACCACCCAGGTCAAGCAAAGAAGGAATGTCCTCAAAGTTAATGGAAAGCCGTACACTCGGCTGGACTGCCTCGGGCGAGGTGGCAGTGCTAAGGTGTATCGTGTAACAGCAGAGAACGGCAAGATGCATGCTCTCAAACGCGTGTCCCTTGAGAATGCGGACGCTCTGACAATCAAGGGTTTCCGTGGAGAAATCGACTTGCTCACCCGACTTGCAAACGTCGAAAGAGTCATCAACCTCATCGACTATGAGATGAATGAGGAAAAGAAAATGCTTACTTTGGTATGTAAACTACGATATTTCTTTTGCTTTGGGAGCCAAGCTAATGATTTCCCATACAGGTCATGGAGATGGGTGAGCTTGATATGAACAGTCTTCTGAAGGATCGGTACACCCTCGAAGAAGCCAAGTTGGATACCGTTTTTGTCCGACATTATTGGAAGGAGATGCTCGAATGCCTCAGTGCTGTCCACCAGCATGATGTCGTTCACTCCGATCTCAAGCCCGCAAATTTCGTTCTCGTCAAGGGACGCTTGAAGCTCATTGATTTCGGCATCGCCAATGCGATCCAGACCGATGAGACCGTCAACATCCACCGCGAAACCCAGATTGGAACTGTCAACTTCATGTCTCCAGAATCCCTGCTTGACTCGAATAGTTCCCGCGACGGCCGCGTTCCTGGCCGTCCTAAACTGATGAAGCTCGGCAAACCGAGTGACGTCTGGTCGCTGGGCTGCATCCTCTACCAGATGGTTTACGGTGCTCCTCCCTTCAACTACATTCCCAACTATGTGGTTCGGTGCCAAGCGATTATCAACTGGGACCATGCTATCGAGTTTCCTTCCCGTGGTCTGGGTGGTGTTGCTGTTCCTCCCTCATTAATTCGCACGATGAAGCGCTGCTTGCTCCGTGATCAGCATATGCGACCTACTTGCGAGGAGCTCCTACATGAGACGGATCCCTTCCTTCACCCTGCTGAGCTTGGCGACAAGGGCCTCCCCATTGACGAAGAGCTTCTCGGAAGAATTATCCAGAGTGTCGTGACACGCTGCCGTGAGCGCATGCCGACTGAATCCGAGAGCAAGAATGTGTGGCCACAGGCATACTGGGCGAGCATTAGAAAAGCTACGGGAAACAGATCATGAGGTGAAATCTGTCCACCCAGCCATAAATACGCACACAGCAAACACTACACACAGCTCGAATAAAGAGAAGGAGGCGGAGGCGAGCATTCTTGCATACCTATCTCAGATCTCGCTTTGGGGCTTTTCTGGTATCATATTTACCTTTCTTCCGTGCTTTTTCCTGAGGGAATGTCGTGCACTTATATCATCTTTCCTCGAGAGCTGGACGATTTTAATGCTATTATGAACGATTGGCGATTGGCAGAGGGCAGACTTTTGTTGCCACGGTGTTTGGTGTTTCTCATTCTCAAGCTGCTTTTTTTCTTCCTTCGTTGCTTTTTCCAATCTTGCTTGGTACCTCTTCACCGTGGGCCTATTAAATACCCCCTATTGTACTTATCTGTTTTTGAAATCCCCGAGGATTGAAAGAGTTTGGTGGCTCCAAGACGACATTAGCGTCTTGAACTCCGTGTTTTGTTATAGCGATTTCGCATTAAAACCAAGCATTTTTCAGCATAATACAATTATAGACCAACTACTCTTGCTTTTGGATCTTATGGTTTTGGAAGTTAATGGCACATTTTTTAGTCATTTAGTTGAATATCTATTATACAAGGGTTTCTTCCTCGAGGAAATGGGACAGATGGCTTTGATATGCCCCTCGTGATGCTGATACAATTCTCATACTTGCACACCAAAAAAACACCTCCAATTGGATAGATAATACTCGCTCATTCCGCCGCCGCCTCCTCCAGGTTCTTGATGTTGAGCTCCGACACCCTCAGGATGGTGTACCTGTGCTTGCTCTTGGCCTGCCTCTTGCGCCGCTGCCTCCTCTTCTTCTTGATCTTGATGCGCAGGGGCTCCGACTCGACGCCCAGGACGGTGGCGCGGCACTCGAAGACCCTCTCGTCGATGTGGGGGCTGCCCTTCATGGTGTAGTCGCGGCTGCCGATGACGCTGGCGCGGTTGAGGCGGAGGACGTCGCCGGGGAGGACGCCGGGCATGCGGAAGGGGAGGCGGATCTGGTCCCCCTCCTGGACGAGGTAGGGGAAGCCGTGGATGTGGACGGTGATGTAGTGGCCCGGCTGGGCGGCGAGGAAGGGGAGGAGGTTCTTGACGGAGTCGGCGATGGGGGAGGGGGGTGCGGCTGGGTGGCTCTTCTTGAGGGCGAGGGGGCGGACCTGGCTGGCGGTGGGATTGGGGGCGTTGTTGGAGGAGACGGGCTCAACGATGGGAGCGGTGCTGTTGAACGAGCGGGTGGTGGTGGTGGTCCAAGAGAATGGGAGCACGGCCGCGGTAGGTCGGAGACGGGCTGCGCTGAAGCTCCCGAGCTCCGGGAGGGAGGAGCGGAAGAGCGCCCTGCTCATGATGGTGAAGCAGTGCCTCTGAGGCGTGGCGGGACTGTTCCAATGGCGGATTGAGGTCCGGAGGGGCTGCCAATTGCGGTCGAGGATGTGTAGCCTGCCTGTCGACCTAGCAAAAAAGTTGGTGTTTGGATGCCGGGCGAGCTGTGGTGTTGGCCGGAAAAACACCGCGGCCGGGGACCCGCTGAAATCTGGGGTGATGCCATGTCTTGCTGTGTGTATCAGCTTTACTCACTCAAGTGAGAGAAGAAATAAGACACTGAATTGACAAGTAATTATAACTACCTCAGGTAGAGCACAATCTACAATAGCCAGAAGAATATCACAATGAAATGCATGTACTTTGGTGATATAGAGTGTATTATCTAATTATGTCATTCTTGTTAATCTGAAAAATCAAACATACTCATTATAGCTCTAAAAGTTTAGACTAATGAACCCTTGGTCTCTCATTTTTTCTGTCACGCAGTTATTAGGGACGGTTACAGCCGCGCGCAGAGTTGTTGCGGATTCCTCCCTGTAACCAACGGATACTCAGCATGATAGATGTGTGCATGGCGGTAAAGTAATCTGCATGGTAATCCATATAGTAATACGCATAGTTATTTTAAGACTTGGAAATGCCCTGGCTTGATCAAATCCTGCTATAGTACTTGATTTGAGGAGGGGTAGACAAACTGGCACCAGGTGCAGTCGGCTCCCGATTCAATATTCGTTCTTAAAACACGAGCTTGTTCCAACACAGTCGTGCGAAACCTCTCTCAGCCGAGATAGGGTCATGCATTTGCAATTATGTGGTCTCAGTAGAACTGCCATTGGTTCTCAGCAGTGTACATAGTATCCTGTTGAGTTGAGAGCCCAATGGAGGTACTGAAAATAGCCCTGGCACAACCATCCATGGCCATGTAATCAAGCATCATGAATCGATCCTTCTATTATGGAGCACCGCGCGTGCTGATCTGATTCGTGCCGAGTGGGGCGGCATAAGGGTCCTGCGCGAGTCGAGCTGGGCGCTAGGTTAAGCAGAATTAGAACTTGCTGGTGGGCGGTGACCGTCCTGAATTTCTTTTCTGCCCGATCAAAACCACTTGCGCTGCTGCGACAGATCCAACAACCGCTGCTTCTTCCATATTTTCCGTGCCACCCAACTTTCGCTATATATAATTTCCATAATCGCGATCAAGATGAGCGGCGACAAGATGGACGTTGAGGCTGCTGAGCAGAAAATGAACTCTATGGAGCATAGCGAGCAGCATTATTTCAAGAGGTACAGTGCAGCAGAACCCTGATTTTTTTTCGCAAGGCCCTTGCCCAACCCAACGGCGCAGTCTGGACACCGCGGGCTAACAAATTCGCTCCGCACAGCTACGATCACCATGGTACGGTCTAATATTGATACTCCGATTTTGCGCTGGTATTTTCTGGAGGACTTTACTGACATTGTGGTTCTTGCCGTTTCATTTGTATAGGCATCCACGAGGAGATGTTGGTGAGTTTCCCCTCCCCCACCATGTTTTGGCTGAATGGCCCCACGATGCAAGACAGCGATAACCTAACCAACCAAACAGAAAGATGAGGTTCGCACCAGATCTTATATGCAAGCCATTATCCAAAACAAGCACATCTTCAAGGACAAGGTCGTTCTCGATGTCGGCTGCGGTACCGCTATTCTTTCCATGTATGTGCACGAGATCCTGCCTCCGAAGGATCAACAGGGGCACCGCCGCCCGCGAACCATTGCAAATTCAGAAGAAGGGAGCTGACCAAGGACTGCGTTGGATGTTGCAGGTTCGCTGCCAAGGCTGGCGCCAAGCACGTTATTGGCGTGGACATGTCAACTATTATTTTCAAGGCCCGCGAGATCGTCAAGGTCAATGGCCTCTCCGACAAGATCACCCTGATCCAGGGAAAGATGGAGGAAGTCGAACTTCCTTTCCCCAAGGTTGATATTATCATCTCCGAGTGGATGGGTTATTTCCTTCTCTACGAGTCCATGCTGGACACCGTTCTGTACGCCCGTGACCGTTACCTGGAGAAGGGCGGCCTGATCTTCCCTGACAAGGCCTCCATCTATTTCGCCGGAATTGAGGATGGCGACTACAAGGACGAGAAGATTGGCTGTAAGTACCTCGCAATATGTGGACGGGACTTTTTGTACTGGCGACTATAACTAACATTTGCGATCTTAGTCTGGGATAACGTCTATGGTTTCGACTACACTCCTCTGAAAGAGACTGCTCTGTCCGAGCCTCTGGTCGACACCGTCGAGGTCAAGACTGTTGTCACCGACCCAGTCGCTGTCCTGAACCTGGACCTTAACACTTGCACCACTGCTGACCTGGCATTCACTTCCAACTTCAAGCTCTCTGTCAAGCGCGACGACTACATCCACGCCCTTGTTTCTTGGTTTGACATTGACTTCGCTGCTTGCCACAAGCCCATCCGTTTCTCTACAGGTCCCCACACCAAGTACACCCACTGGAAGCAGACAGTTTTCTACCTGAAGGATGTCCTCACCGTCCAGCAGAACGAGGAGGTCGACTGCATCCTGCGCGTCAAGCCCAACTCTAAGAACCGCCGTGATCTTGATATTGAGATTGACTACAACTTCGAGAGCGAAGATAAGAACCGCTCCTCCCAAGGCCAGAACGTATACAGGATGTGCTAGAAAGCGAGGTGACGACAAAAAATGGGGAAAATGTTTTGAGCGATACTTCAATGGCCCCGTCCGAGCTCTCAATGCCACTGAGGGGGTAAGAGCTCGTAGACGGCCAGCGTTTCAACGGAGTCGGCGCTGCCATGTATAGACCTTTATCTGGGAATGAAGTGATAACGCGTTTCTCGGGATGAACTTGTTAATTTATGGATGATGACATCAAAAGCAACCAAGGAGAGTGATACCAGCTAGAGACACTCAATAGATTCGTTTGCATCGGTTACATTGCAATATGGAAATTATCAGGGTTCAGTCAGGTATCTGACATCATTCTGGACGAAATTGTGACTTTGCCCATGAGCGTAACAAATTGATCAACGTGATGGAGGCGAGACTAAAGTCTGCCTATCATCAAAGGCTTGCCATAAGTGATCTATTATCATGACATCTGCTTCCATAAAATCCTGGACAAATTCATACACAATCAATTTTTCTTCAAGTTTTGACACTGGATTCCTATGGAACCAACGGCCCGCAATAGTAGGATTGACGCGATATTCTCTTGCCTTCCTACTGCAATTCCACAAATCTCGTAGTGTCTATAACTTATATAAGTCTCATGTTATCCTTTCGATGTTGGTGGAAGACTGCCCAATTTGCGGTTCGGTCGATCTTGGTATGTGTGTGATTCTCTAATCTTCATCAAAGCCCACCATCGACGCCGTGGCAACCGAATCCGCCTTCTCCACATCATGGACAAGTGTTCCAAGGTTAAGCTGATATGCAACCTAACCTCAAGAAGGTACATACAAGCTGTTCTACCTCGTCTTTACAGGCTTCCTGCGGAGACAAGACGAGAGACATGCCACTTGCACAGTTCGGTGTCGCCGGCAGCATGGAAACTAGAGGGCAGATTGGCGGCCGGAGACGCGCGACACCCTAAGGTAGGTAACCTCGATGTTACTTGCGAAACAATAATATCTCCTAGATAAGCTCTCTAAAGTTAATCATTGAAAATCAAGTAGGAAGTACTTAGTGGGCATAGCCAAGAATACCCTCTATTCGCATCCGTCAAAGTGGAAAGTGGAGTTCTCATGAAAGACCTGGCCGCAAATCTCTTGCAGAAGCGGTTGACAGCAGGCCATACTATCGGATCAGAGCTGGAGGCATCTTGGCTTGGTAACTGATCAGAGATGCTAATGATGTATAGGTATGTTGAGAAGATTGCTTTCATCGAATGGAAAATTATGAGAACAGGACGAAGGTTCTTTGGTTAGAAAGTTCAAAGTTTTGCCTGGGTGGTACGTTGTTTTCAACGTTGCGTAGAGTCCTCACGGTGAGCTTCCTAGCATTGCTGAGCCTCACTCAGCCATTTCTAACACAAGGACTTCTCTATAAACGTTTTTTTCATTTACATCATTTTTACTGTGTTATCCAAGGTAGCTATTGTAGAAAGCGGCCTGCTGATAATGGCTTTTCCTATGGGTGCCTCGTGTCTTCTGTCACCTGGTTCACGCCGTTCGTTTTCACAGCCGTTATGTGTTGCCTCGTTCTTGGTTGGTTGTGGATTCCCTGCCATTTGTTCATGCAAATGCTCCATCGGGTTCGAACTAGGCATCCTGGAAATGCACTTCGTAGCATGGCATGACGTAGGGACATTGGATTGGCTGGGTTCATACAATGAGGCGGTTCTGCACATTGTGTGTTGCCCCGCCACTCATGATGAATCCCTGTTCGTAAATAGATGAGGTGTACAGAACCCTGTTCCTCTTTTGCCCAATTTGGCTATGTCCCCCACACCATCTCTGTGAGATATTGAGATGTAGAAGGGCGCCAAGAGGGTCAGATAAAGAGATTTCCACGCCTTGAAGCTGGGAAGTGCAGTTGTTCTCTATCGCGGACGGGAGGTGGCCCTCGCCTCTCCACATCCACTCACTTACATAGCAACGAAACCGGGGTGTAACTGCTGCAGCGAGGATGTGGTGGAAACTGGTGTCAGTGCATATGAAAATCTTGAAATCACATGTTCAAAGACCCATTTTGCCCTCCAGGTAGGATGGCGGGAAGGGGCTGAGGAAGATGGCAAAGCTGCCTGACCGAGATGCAGCTTTGTGCATGTTTAGTTTGGATGGAGGTTGGACTGGACTCGAGCACAAGGCATAGCACAATGTACTCGGTACTTGGGACGCCACGTTCCTTATCTTATCGGGGGTCGCGGGGCAGTTGAAGTGTCTGGAAATTTCTTTCAACTTCGATGGCGGGGCAGAGGCTCCGGGGTGGGATGACGAGCATTGCTATTGCTCTCAAACAGTCCAATTGGCAAAGCGCGAAAGCGCAATTCAACAGGCAGAGCCTTGTAGAACCAGCTGGCAACCCCCATCGCCCTCCACTCGAGCCAGGCCCGTAGTACCAGGTACGCGGCAGCCACAGCGAGCTGCTCTTACAAGTCCAACCTTGGCCGAGCGCACCGTCGGGCAGCGCTGCTTTAGCGGGAGCAGCAGCTGGGGAGCGGCAACGGCTGCCCACGCTCAACGGCGGCAACAGTACATAGAAAACTCGTCGAGATGCAAAGCAGCACCGGCACTAGGATGCAATGGAGGACACCACGAATACCACACCGACATGGCTGGAGGTACTCGATACCGGCGACTTACGTGGAGGAGGATGCCTTGGCTGTGGCCTGTGTTACTAGCCTGGCAACAGAGCGCTGTTACTGCTGTTAGTGGCTGCCAACTGACATATTTATTAGGCGCTGTACCAGATACTTGGCCCTGGCTAAATTTTCCTCAGGCTTTGCCCAAAGCAACCGCCCGCAGGACCCGACCATTAATACTTTTTTTTTGTGCCCCTCGTAAACCAACGCATCCCTCCGCTATTGCATAAACCCTTCCTTTTCCTTCATAGAGCAAAATAAACTATCCGCCTGCCCCTCCAGCCGCCCGCTTCGCTTCCTCGTCGATATCTTGTCGTGCGCAGGTCGTGAGCAACGATACAACACACAAACCCCGTCTCTTTACCGATCGCGGTCCTCATCACATACAAGCCGTAACCATGAGTGTCGTCGGTACGTTGTGCCTTTGCATACTTTCTGTCCCTTGCTCGTTGGGTTCCTGCTGCTGCGTCCAGACCGCGAGCAAAAGTGCTGGGGGTCCCCATGGCGATCGAGCTGCCCCTCACTGCGTCCTGCCCGTGGATCAACAGCAGCAAGACCTGCTTGCTTTCTCGCCCTGTTAAAATGGAAATGCTAACTTGAAGCTAGGTGTCGATTTCGGTACGCTTAAGACAGTGATTGCCGTCGCGAGAAATCGTGGTGTCGATGTGGTGAGTGCCTCTCTCTTTGTGCCCCTCCATGCCCCCTCCCAGTCCCCAGTCTTAAAAATCCATGTGCATACAACATCCTCGCAATCGAGATATTGTCAAGCGCGCTGGTTTGCCTCGACGATAGGGGCTGCGATATAAGCTTTGCACAATTACGAGAGAACAACGGCTGACAACGTTTTGCTTGCAATAGATCACCAATGAAGTCTCGAACCGAAGCACACCGTAAGCCAGACACCCTCCTTACCGAAATAAACAAAGTGAAGAAGCAAGTTGGGCTGACAGATTTCGTTATATAGATCCTTGGTTGGCTTCGGCACCAAGTCTCGATACCTCGGTGAGACCGCTAAGACGCAAGAAATTTCCAACCTTAAGAACACTGTGAACTGCCTCAAGCGTCTTGCTGGCCGTCAATTCAGCGATCCCGATGTCCAGATTGAGCAGCAGTTCGTCACTGCTCCTCTTGTTGATGTCAACGGCCAAGTCGGTGCTGAAGTCAACTATCTGGGCAACAAGGAGAAGTTCACCGCCACCCAGCTCGTGGCCATGTACCTGAGCAAGATCAAGCAGACCGCCGCCGCCGAGCTCAAGCTACCAGTTTCCGATATCTGCATGAGTGTTCCTCCTTGGTTCACCGATGTCCAGCGCCGCGCTCTCAACGATGCCGCCGAGATCGCTGGTCTCAAGCTCCTCCGTCTTATCAATGACAACACAGCTGCCGCTCTTGGCTGGGGTATCACCAAGCTGGATCTCCCAGCTCCCGAGGAGCAGCCCCGCCGAGTTGCCTTTGTCGATATCGGTCACTCCAACTACACCGTCTCCATCGTCGAGTTCAAGAAGGGTGAGCTCGCTGTCAAGGCTACTGCCTGGGACCGCAACTTTGGTGGCCGTGATTTCGACAAGGCTCTGGTTGACCACCTCGCCAAGGAGTTCAAGGGCAAGTACAAGGTCGACATCTACACCCACGGCCGCGCCATGGCCCGTACCATCGCCGCCGCTGAGAAGACCAAGAAGATTCTCTCTGCCAACCAGCAGGCCCCCGTCAACATCGAGTCTCTGATGAACGATGTTGATGCTTCTGCCGTCATTACCCGCCAGGAGTTCGAGGCTCTCATTGAGCCTCTCCTGGCCCGCACAGCCGCTCCTCTCGAGCAGGCTCTGGCTCAGGCCAAGCTCACCAAGGAGGACATCGATGTCGTTGAGATCATCGGTGGTGGATCTCGTGTCCCCGCCCTCAAGGAGCGCATCCAGTCTTTCTTCGGCAAGCCCCTCTCCTACACCATGAACGCAGACGAGGCTGTCGCCCGTGGTTCCGCCTTCAGCTGTGCCATCCTTTCTCCCGTTTTCCGTGTCCGTGACTTCGCCGTCCAGGACATTGTCAGCTACCCCATCGAGTTCGCCTGGGAGAAGGCCCCTGATATCCCTGACGAAGACACCAGCCTCACCGTTTTCAACAAGGGCAATGTCCTTCCTTCTACTAAGATCCTTACCTTCTACAGGAAACAGCCCTTCGATCTGGAGGCCAGATACGCCAAGCCAGAAGAGCTCCCTGGCAAGACCAACCCCTGGATTGGTCGCTTCTCCGTCAAGGGAGTCAAGGCGGATGGTGGTGACGACTTTATGATTTGCAAGCTCAAGGCCCGTGTTAACATTCACGGTATCTTGAACGTCGAGAACGGATACTACGTTGAGGACCAGGAAGTCGAGGAGGAGGTCAAGGAGGAGGACGGAGAGAAGAAGGACCCTGATGTGAGTTACAAAAGTACCGTTTCTTCGGGAGTATCCTTAACTGACTCGATTTCAAAAAATAGGCTATGGAGACCGACAAGGAAGAGAAGAAGACGCGTAAGGTCAAGAAGCAGGTCCGCAAGGGTGATCTTCCTATCGTCAGTGGCACAGCCTCTTTGGAGGAGAGCGTCAAGGCTTCTTTGACAGAGAAGGAATCCTCCATGGTCATGGAGGACAAGCTTGTTGCAGACACTGAGGAGAAGAAGAACGAGCTCGAGGCTTACATCTACGACCTCCGAGCTAAGCTCGATGACCAATACGACGAGTTTGCCAGCGAGGAGGAGAAGACCACCATCAAGGCCAAGCTAGAAGCTTCCGAGGTATGTTTCCCATTGTGTTCCCTAACTCCCAAGCTCGAATGTCATCCTAACCCTGCTTCTTAGGACTGGTTGTACGACGAGGGCGAGGATGCCTCTAAGGGAGTCTACATCGCCAAGATGGACGAGATCCGCGCCATGGCCGGTCCCATCGTCCAGCGCCACTTCGAGAAGGTCGAGGCCGACCGAATCGCCGTCCAGGAGCGTCTGGATGCCGAGAAGGCCGCCAAGAAGGCCGAGGAGGAGGCCCGCAAAGCCGCCGAGGGCGACAAGGCGGACGCAGAGATGAAGGACGCCGACGCGACGCCAGAAACGGAGGGCGACCCAAAATAGATGCTTGCGGGTAGAGGAGTTTGCTAACGCTGTTGATGACGAACGAAACATGGCGGTAAAACTAATGGCAGCTGGAATAGTGCCAGTATAGATTCTAAGGTTCTGGTTCTGGTACAGCTTCTTTTTTTTTAAGGGGGACGCAGAGAGGAGGTAAAAGACAGGTGCTAAATGATGATGGGACATATGCCGATTTTTAGACCACTCTAAACACATATTTCTATATTATACCTCAGGTTCATATGAACTCGTGAAGCTTTACCTTTGTTCCACTCGTTCCCTCTGAATGCAAGCCTCAGGAATGCAACAATGCGAGAAAGAGGAGATTACACACACAAGAGTAGAGTCCCAATTTATGAAATAACTTTTAGTTATGATGCATGGATGTAAATGATGAAGAAAAAAATGACAACCCGTACTGCCAATCTTTTTTGTTTGAATCACACTACATATGACCTAGATAAGAACCCTTTCTTCCTTCCCCTTAGTTGATGTCGAACATGGGCTTCAACTTGACAATGAGCTTCCACTCGTCGTTGCTCACGTCCTTGCGGTAGAACTCCTTCAGGGTGTCGATGCTGGCACGGGAGATGAGGCTGTATAGGGTGTCGGTCTCCTCGAGATGGCGGCCGTACACGGGCTGGTTGCCGCCCATCTCAATCTTGACAGCGACCGAGGGCTGGCCCTTCTTGCACACGGGGATCTGCTTGTGGTCACGCTCGATGGACGTTCTAGACGGTTGTTAATGAAAAGAACATGATTAAGTGGTTAAGAAAGGCCCAAACTTACACTCTGCCCAAGCTGATGACTTCCTTGGCACCCGTGGTGGGGTTCTGCTTGATGGCTGCAATGGGCGTGTTGATCTTGAGCTGGCCATCGGTGACATCGACACCGATGACGATGGGGCCGGTCTTGTTGAAGACGGCGACGGGCTTGAGCACGCAGGGGAAGACGGCCAACATCTTGGACTCCTCCTTCTTGCGCTCGAGCTGCTCCTCCATGTGCTTGGTGAAGGAGTCGAACAGGTGGTAGATGATGTCGGCCGTGAAGATCTTGACGCCCTGCTCGTCGGCGTAGGCTTGGGCTTCTTTGTCGACCTTGACATCGAAGCACAGCATGATGGCGTAGTCAGGTGCCCTTTCCAACATGATACCGCTCTGCATGACGTCTCGCTTGTAGACTGGGCCGATACCAACGTTGGCGACTGGAATCTTCATGTCCTTCAAGAAGTCAAGCAAGGCCTCCAGGGAACCAAGGGTAGATGCCTGGACAGTGACACCCTTTCCGGACTTCTCGACTCGGCTCAGGAGGTTGGCGAGATCAGACTCGACCTCATCCTCGATGTCCTCCTCATCATCATCGGGACCGACAACCATGAGCCTGGAACCGGCGATGGCACCTTCCAGACCAGGAGCACTGATCTTCACACCCAAAGCAGCCTTGACCTCCTTGTTGTGAATATATTGAGACTTGAGACGCAATTCTCTTAGTGGTTGTGGTGTAAGCAGAGCTCTGATATTTGTCTTGATGGCACCTTCTGTTCCGCACAGAACAATGCGGTCTCCTTCTCTCAGAATACCGTTGGACAGGATAACATCGATGGTCATACCGAAACCCTCGATAGCCTTGACTTCAAGGACAGTGGCCTGGACCTCGGACAGGTACATCAGAGAGCCGGTCATACGCTCCTGGGTAAGGTGAAGGATAAGCTTCAGCATATCCGGTACACCCTCACCAGTGTGGGCTGAGGTGGGCACGAGAGACACGTTGTTCTTGAGCGAAGGATTCTCGTAGTAGAGGAAAGAGTTGAAGCCCACCTCGGAGAACTCGAGCCTAACCTTCTCCAGACGAGTCTGGAATTCGTTGTGGACGGCCTTGTTCTGGAGGCGCAAACTCTCCTGGAAGCCGTTGTTATCGACCTTCTTCCAGCCATACAGACGATCAATCTTGTTCAGGGCAACAATGAACGGCGTCTTGCGATCCTTGAGCAGCTGGATAGATTCCCTGGTCTGAGGTTCCAAACCGTGCATGATATCGACCACCAGAATAGCAATGTTACAGAGAGAAGAACCTCGAGAACGCAGATTCGAGAAAGACTCGTGACCAGGAGTATCGATGACGAGCAGACCGGGAACCTTGTACTGGAAGCTGTTGTCTTTGTTGACGACGGCCGTCTTTTGCTTGAGGGCTTCGACTGGGAAGTATGTAGCACCGATCTGCTGGGTAATACCACCAGCTTCACCTTCTTGAACGTTGGTCTGACGGACCTTGTCCAGCAGCTTGGTCTTTCCGGTATCGACGTGACCCAGAATACAGCAAATGGGTGATCGAAGGTTGTCCTTTGAACGAGCAGCCAGGGCAGCCTGGTGCGCCTTTTCTCTTCGCTCGGCAGCCTCCTTCTTCCTCTGGGCTTCCGCTGCACGAGCAGCAGAGATGCGGTCCTCGTCATCCTCATCAGATTCGTCATCATCATCTTCGTCATCTTCTTCAGCGTCTTCGCCTTTCTTGCTTTCTTTGGCCTTGCCTTCTTCGTCTGAATCGGCATCCCAGCTGTCCTTAACATCCTCGTCAGATGCTGCTGCTGCCTCCCAGTCATCTTCAACGTCACTCTCTTCGGCCTTCTTCTGAGCAGCAACGGCGGCCTCCTCCTCGGCCTTCTTCTTGGCGGCTTTCTCCTCAGCCTCCTTCAAGTCCTTCTCTGCCTGTACCCGGGCACGCTCAGCGGCCTCGGCAAGAGCCTTCTCTTCATCAATCTGGTTGACAGAATTAGTAAATGCTTAAGATAAATACTCGAGGGGAAGGTGGATGATGAAAATACCTTCTGTTGTTGCCTGCTCTTCTTTTTAGGTGCCTCGCTCTTCTTCTTAGGCTCGCTTGGGGCGTCTTCCTGAGGGCCAACCTTGATACCGGCAGCCAACATCTGCTGCAGCTTCTTCTCATTTCGTGCCTTCTCCTCCTTCTGGGCCTTGGTCATGAACTTGCCCTCTTTCTTGAGCTGCTCAATCTTCTCCTTCTCCTTCTGCTTCTTGAGCGCCTTGGCCTCTTCCCTACGCTTGATTTCCTCAGCATCCATACGATCTTGCTCCTCAGCCAGGCGCTTAGCTTCGGCCTTGGCACGTTCTTCCTCTTCCTGTCTGCGGCGCAACTCCTCCTGCTGCTTCTGAATCATCAGCAGGTGAGCAGGAATCTTCTTCTTCTTGCCTCCGGCTGCCGGCTCGGCGGCGGCGGCGGGCGTGGGTGCCGCCTCCTCCTTCTTCTCAGGAGCGGCCGCCTTGGCAGGCTCGGGCTTCTCCGTCTTCTTCTTCGCGGCCTGTTGAATTCAAGAGGTTAGCGATATTAATCTTGTCCACCAAAGAAAATATGGAAAAGGGGGGGCGCCAAACTCACATTCTCCTTCTTACGCTGCTTCTCACGCTCCTTCTTCAGCTTCTCCTTCTCGGCCTTGGTCAGGATCCGGCCGGAGCCATCGCCGTCGTCGTTACCGCCCTGGGGCTCAGCCTTCTTCTGCTGGGCCTGCTTGCCGCCCTTGCCGCCTTTACCCTTCTTCTCCGGCAGGGCGAACTCTTCGTCCATGTTGGCCTCCTGCGCCGTCTTGAGGACGGGGGCCTCGTCGACGGGGGTCTCGGCGGCCTCGACCTCGGGGAGGCCCTTGTCCTTGCGCTTCTGCTTGTTCTTGCGCAGCATGGCCATCAGGCCACCGGCGGCCTCCTCCTCGCCGTCCTCGTTGGCGGCTGCATCGGCGTCCGCGGCGGGGGGCGCGCCGCCGTTGGGGGCAATGGTCTCGCCCAGGTCGGCCTCCCAGTCATCCTGGGCCTTCTTGTTGTTCTTCTTCTTGGGCGGCATGATGTCGGTGTTTGGGGTTTTCTTCTCAAATGCTCTCTCGTGTAATTTTCGAGGTTTCGTGATTAAATTTTAACGTTGTCCTCTCAAGTATAGGAAGCAATTCGGTATTAGATTAGTCGCTGGTGGGGGGACTGCGCTGCGAAACTATACACAGGCACACACACACGGTCGAGTGTGAGGTTGGAAACAGACAAAGAGTCGAGTTTTGTTCTGGATGTTTCACGGCCGGATATACTACTTTACGTATGTATCCGAAGGAAGGTCCAGGAAACCTTTCGGTTTCAGCACGGGTTGACGGGGTCTGGTGGCAAATCCAGCGAGGGAGGAGAAGGTTGCTGAGGAAGTGGGAGGAACCGACAAGACATGCTCTGGTAAGCTCCTCAGACTGGGCAAACGGGGAGATCACAGGTCGGTCGCAAATCGCTAGCCTGCCTGGTCGTTGGGTCCGGTCTGCTTCCGTCAGGGTCAATCGATCACCAGGAACCGTGCGGGTTGTCGAGGTGGCGGTTGATTTCTTTTTTTTAATGGCCAGGCAGGTATTGGTGATGTGGAGAGACGTTTCCGCGGGGCAAGACGGCCAGTGCCTGTAGGAGCCTCTGCGCGTTGCTGCTACAGGCCCCTCACGAGGGAGAGGGGCAGCGAGTACAGGCCGCATAGCGCCGAGAGCAGGCACCCTTGAGCGCCTGGACCCCGCTCCGAGGCCGCTGGATGCGCTACCAGCTCACCACGTCACTGGGCACTGGACCATTCACCAGAAATTTTGCCCGAAATTCAATGCCCAGCTTCAATATTATGTAATGTCAAGATTCGCCCACATTGACAGCAACACCTGCATAGGGGACCCCTACCCAAGACCTCCAAGTGTGGATAGCATCTCTTCGTTGGCATTTGCATGAACAAGTTAAATGATAGACCAATCTCAAGATAACCCCTGTCTGCTAAAGAACAGGCGCGAGAACATAGTCCAAGATATCATACCCCAGTTTCATATATTTCCCCTGCAGATCATCCCCCAGGCCCAGATCCATGCTCTCCTCGGTATCGATTCGTCCAAAGCTTCTCGTGTGCAACCCACCCTCCAGCTCATCAAGATATCTGCGGAAAAGCTCTTGAGTGCCGCTCTCATGGACCAACCTCTCCAATAATCGCTGATCCAAGCAGGCAATCAGCACGTCACCGTCGATATGCTGGCTCTTGGGGAGCTCTATAGCTTGGAGGAGCGTGTTGAGCTGTTCGCGGGGATATCTAGCCGACTTCTCTGCTCTCCAGAGCGATTGGACAAGATACAGAAATCGCCTGAGGTCTTGCTGTAAAAGAGTGAAATGCCGCATCGATCCATCCAGAGAAACGCCCATGATCTCAGCCCCGTCGGCAGTGCTGTGTATGCAACCGTACCGCGGCTGTGTGTGCTCTTCCAGCAGCCAGGTAGGGCGACACTTTGCTCGTATAAATCTCCTCACCGAGTTGCCCAGCTGGCCTTCAAATACCGACACGAGTTCTTGGTTTCGTTTATCCCATGGCACCCATACACCCGCAATGCCACCCGAGACATCAGACAAAAGTGTAACCGGCCAGAGATCACCTTGCGTAGATGGCCCAACGCTAATCATGTGGCTCGTTGTTCGAGTGGCCCGATCGATATGCAAAAGCTTCATATCATTTAATCCAGGATCACTCCGATGGTCCACAATTTGGAGTGAATGCATGCTCGTCAACGCCCAGATTTTCCCGTTTGATATCGACAGCGAAGTAGCTGGAGAGTCCAGCTCAAACGACTTAGCCGTCTTCATCTTCTTCTCAGCCAAGTCGAGAACGTCCCAGTATAGTGTTCGGCCAGCACAGTAGACGAGTCCTTCCTCGTCAGGCACTACTGAATAGATGGGCACTTTGAACCCTTTCTTCCTATATCGGGTCCAGTGCTGAAGTTGTCTAGTGCCGCCTTCTTGTTTCCTCTTCCTTTCTTCCCGGACAGAGACGATTAGAAGGCCGCCACTTTGTGTTGTGACAATAATAAATGGGAACATCTCGCCGTTTTTCATATACAGCCATTCCTGGAGCCCAAATATCCGATCGTCAGCTTGGCCCAGCCCGGTAATGAACTCGCATGCGTTTCTGTCTTTATCGATCGCTTTTGATATCGAGTCCCCAGTGTCAGGATCGATGAAGGCTATGGAGGGCCTATTCTCAACTTGGTAACCGACTACAAGACACTTCCATACATCTGAGTAAAGTATCCTTGTCGGTGTACCATCAACAGGTATACTTCTTGGGATCGAGCTAGAGTGGCCACTCAGATCAGCGATAAGCATTCTCGTACCAGCGACCATTGCAAGCATCGAGTATCTGGCACTATCCCCTTGGTATGAGCCAACTGCAAAGACAGAGTGAATCGGGGGCACTTGGAGAGAAGAGTCGCTCATATCTGTTGGCCAGATAGTTGCCTTGCTTTTGAAGCGATTTGAATCAGGGCAATATTTGCCCAGCTGAACCGCTTTGTTGTCACAGCATAAAAATGGAGTTCCAGCATCCGCTCCATCTGGATTTGAATGGGGGAAAACTTCCACAGGCGAGTTCCCTAATCTCTCAATTCTCCAAGAGATCTGCGTATTGCCGTTTTTGGGTATTTGGAAGGTTATCAGATGGCCACAACGAGTTCCACCAATGGCGACAAAATACTCCTGCTGCTCTTTGGCGACAACAATACTTGTGAGTGCCTCTAGCGAGGATTGGGAATTTTGAGTAGTGGCTATGAGAGAAATTATTAGCCGACACTGCCTTTTATTTCACATATTCAGGAAGTTCATACCTGTGTTTTGCGTGATGCCTTGTCTCTTGACTAGATTCCCATCCATTGAGTAGATAGCAATCGCGGGCAAGCCATTCATCATTTCGCCCAAGAGAAGATAACATTCTCCCGATGACTCAAGTATAGAGATGCAAGAATCATCTCCTGGAGTTTCCCAGCAGCTTTCGGGGATTACATTCATCTCTTCGACACGAAGAACTCGCAACTCGGAGCCCTGCGGTATAGATCTCGTAAGTACAATGAATTGGTGAGCCGAAAAGACCCTTTGGGGCATATACTCCGGCGAACCACACAACTCTTTGAGCCTGTGCTGCGAGCTGTACAAGTCCATTTATCAGCTTCAATTAATACTTTGTTTCAAATTTCTGATGTCAACTTTGTCCATACCTCTGAGAGTGCGTAACAATTGTGATCGTTTCCTCGGTAACTTGGACAATGACGTCTGAAACAATTCGAGCTGAGCACAGAGTACGTGCTGATGAATCAAAGGGCGTCTGGTCCTCTGGCTCAGCCACAACATCTTCCAGATTGCTCGAGAACGAGAGAATGGCAGTGGAATAAGGTAGCGCTAAGATTGCAACCATGCTTCCAGTCTCAAATCTATCATCAGAGAATAGCCAAGCTTGCCGAACAGGTTCACCCAGTTCCAAGTCCAGCCCAATCCTCGCTTGGATGCCATGCCGGATTTCTGTGACACTACCGGTTGCTCCACGTCCAGAGGCAAGAAATATCCTATCCGGGGTCTTGTGACCTCTGGAATTGTCTCCACGCTGATTTGACGGGGCCATGCTCACCAAAGATGTGCTTAGGTCGGTCGTCGTGGCATCAACTACAGGCGACCAATTCGGGATGGCCATGATCTTCTCTGGCTCCTGCCGTGCTTCGAGCTAAACGAAGATAGAAGTCAGTCAAAAGATCTCCATCTAAACAAAATTGAATGAGCACGGTTCGCTTGCCTTCCATATACCTCCAGGGCCAGAATCCCCACCTATAATTAGTAAATCAGAGAAGCCGTTGGAGGCAACAGTAAACGCCAGCGAGACATGAGTGTTGAGGAACCCAACATCAGTGACTGAGAACATCAGTTGGGTTGATTCCAACTCAATGTATTCAAGGAATCCATCCTCTCGTACAAGATAGATAATTTCTGTCCCCTGTGAGTAGGACTCCCGTCGGAATGGCTTCGCCCATGTTGTCCATAGAGGGTAGCTGGTCCCATGATGATGTTTCGACGAGCCTGGAGCATGCAGCATCGTGAATTCATACTCTGGGGCCGACAATGATTGCTTACACAATCCAATGAAATGCTGAAAGAGGATAAAGAATGCGTTCCCAAATTTGATCGGGATGAGAAGATAGGGGAATTCGGAAAACTCGGGGAAACGGACCGGATTCCTGGCGTTCGCAAACATACTCAAGAGATCATCGCCCAGCTCCCATTCATGTACGAACAACATCCAGCCTTGGTTGTTGGTGCGCTTTCGTGAGAATACCGCCAAGGCGAGAATTATGTGAAATTCATCTTCTTGACTTGGGAAGAGAAATGTCATGTTTTGAATATTGCCATTCACCACTCGGATGGAGGTCTCCATTACCGGCATGATGCGTCCATGTTGCTTGAACTCCTCATTCAGTTGTTTCCATGGTTTTAATAGATGAATGACAAGGGTGTCGTCCAGGGAAGAAACTGCCAGGTAACGACTGGATGGATCAACAACAAACTGGTTACCAAAGTATGGGATGTTTCCTGGTGGCGGGATCTTGCTGGTTACAAATCTAAGTGCATTCGTGATGGGATCTAGCTGAATAAATGCGAAGAGAATATCTCCTGTTTCAAGTATCAAGAGCAGTAGTTGTGGAGGAAGGCTGGGTGCCTTGTCCTCCCTCATATCGATCGACACGCGCTCGGATTGACTGGGCAATTCGAATTTGACATCATCGTCCATGCCAAAGGAAGAACCATTTCCAGCACCTCCAGTTGGTATTGGGCCGGTGCCCAGGACTGTTGAGTTGCGAATTCGGGCGCCAAAATCAGTGACCCTTAAAACATTGTGAAGCTGCCCATCACTGCGAAGCTCTGATATTTGGACATATCGATCCTATGAAATATCGGTTAGTGGTGATCAAAGTCCTGCTAGTATCGCATACCACCAGTTGGGTGATGAACGCAATCTGCTCCTCTCGCGAGTCGAAGTAATTTCCATGGGAGCAAAGCAAAGAGATCTGAAATAAAAGGAAAGAGGGGATAAGAGAAAGAAATAATCGTACATACTCCAACAAAAGCAATGTCGTTTTTCCACCTGGACCTCAAGCGGACTGAGTGCACCGAGTTGACAACGGGACTCTCAATGACAGTTCTTGACAAAATCCCACAGGGAGAAAGGTCTCCGTCTCCGAATGAAATCTCCTCGACTTCTTTGGTCGGCGGCGCATGTACATTCAGTGCGGCTTGGATATCAACTCTTTCTGTGACCCAGGCACCGTCCCTCAGGACACTGGTCTCAAACGCCATGGTAGCCGTTGCATGCCTGGTACCCGGCGACTATGGTGGAGACCTCTGTCTCGATTGTTTGCTCACTTAGACGAGCAGAAGCCACAGCCTAGGCGGAGGCCGGAGCCCAAGTGGCGCAAGGGTGGTATCTGATGGGATATACGAGACAGGTTCGGTGGTTGGCCAGTGATACCCAGACGTGCGGTAGTGAATTCAGGTGGTCGCACGTTGCTCCAGGCGAGGGCTTCACACGACTAAACCAGATCTAGGTGAAGCCAAAATCGGTTAAAAGACCAGCCAGTTGGAATAACAGCTTTGTTGGAAAGGCGAGGTGAAGATAGAAGGAAACAGTGCTGGGGCCCTGGCAGAAAGGTGTCAAGCTACCACAGAGCGAGCTTGTGGATACGAGCCTGAGCACAAAGCTGAACTTAGGCGCCTGTTGAGCGACAGGAAGAAGATAATTGGCGGGTTTTTATTGGATGAAAGATGGCGTACAGACCAGCCAGGTCAACAATTCAGGATGAAGCGCGACAAGAAAGCAAGAGGGAGCAGCGTTGGGCTGTCGCCCGCGAAGTGCATTCATGTAGTGGAAGACGGCTGGAGCTCTACGAAGATTGGATGTGCCTAATATTGGGTAGCTGGGGCATCTTTTCCCCGCAGAACAGCAGCAAGGCAAAAGAGGGAACGTGCAGGTGCTGATGCTTTCGGTTATCTGCATGACTTTGCTTATGTCTCAGTTAGAGACACTACATTGACCGCCCTGATCTGATGATTCTAGAATGGTGTGCGCATCGCTGCGGCTGAACTATTTGGTCGATCCGTGGCAGCCATCTTTCCCAGCCAATGCCTGGAGGCGCTCATGAGTGAACAGATTGCCATGGTGACTAATTACGATGATCTCTCCCATCACAGCGAGGAGCATCTTGCCAGCGAATGCCGTCCAACATGATAGATAAGGCACTGCATCCCCATGTGTAACGTCGCGTATAGCCCAAGTAAGCCAGGCGGACATGTGTGAGCAGGAATAAATCAATTTAGCAGCCAGCCAGATACTGCCAGCAATGAGGCGGGTACCTGAGTGGGGCCTTGGACTTCTTCTAGACGGGAGATGGGAAATGGGTCTTTCTGAGGTGACGTGCCCCTGCCAATAGTAAGAATCAAGACCCTGTATGTATTCATTCTGAAACCCCAGGACCGAATGAGGAACCAAGCTCATTCATGCCACCCGTCTTAAAAGCAAGCAGTAAGACAGTTCACAGGCAGAGTTCTCGATACAGCTTGCACGACTGCCTGTTTGGCCTCCCGACTGCCATCCACCGAGCTCTGCAGTACCTCTCCGGTAGCTTGTCTCGTGACATTCCGACCTACAGCTGGCCTATCTTGATCGTCCTCGGATCATGCCTGATTAGCTGGCGATCAAGCTTCCGTTGTAGCATCAGATGTCGGGCGCATTTCAGGCGCGCCACGCAAGATTTTCCAGGGCTCACTCACGAACATCGTAAAGATGGAGCCGGCTGCTGATCCTCCATCTCAAGATGAGAAACACACTGAGGACTCGTTACATAGCCAAGAGTCTGAACATGTCCCCAACCCAAAATACATGGAGATCGAAGATGCGTGCCGACGCTTAGATCTTGGTCGCCTGCGTTCTTTTGCTGAATCAAAGGGTGGCCTCCTGACAGATGAACTTCGACGCCAGGCTTGTACGTAGGACCTGCATATATTTGATAATCCGCCTTCACCAACTAACAGAGCTGTGATATCAGGGCCAATTCTCCTTGGTGCAGTAAAATCGCAAACACCAAAGAATGAGAAGAACACAGATAGCTCCAGTCGCAATGATCTCGACCATCTCTGTTATTCTAACAATTCCAAAACCTCCTGGGAAGACCTCCCACCTCACAAGGACGAAGCCCAGGTTCAACTTGACGTCGAGCGCTCCTTTGTCTACTACCCACGTAGTATGTCTAACCTTACTCCCTTCCCCAAGTCCATGCGACTAACTTACCTGCTCTTCCTCCAGACAAATCCGATGCCGAGCTCCAACAACGCAAGAACGAGCTCTCCTCTCTCATCACAGAAGTCCTCCGCCGCCTCCCGTTCCTATGCTACTTCCAGGGCTACCACGACGTCTGCCAGGTCTTCCTCCTGGTCCTAGACCCCCCTCTACGAGCCCAGCTCGTCGCCCGCCTCTCGGTCCTCAGGATCCGAGACTTCATGTTGCCCACCTTGGGGCCTACCACCTCGCAACTCCAGCTCCTCCCGGACATCATCGCGCACGCCGACCCGAAACTCCGCCGCCACCTCGACGGCGTCGAGCCCTTCTACGCCCTCTCGGGCACCCTGACCATGTACGCCCATAACATCGAGGCCTACCACGACATCGCCCGCCTCTTCGACGTCCTCATCGCCCGCGAGCCCGTCTTTAGCATCTACGTGTTCGCCCAGACCGTCCTGGACCGCCGCGACGAGATATTCGAGATCGACGAGGCCGACATGCTCCACGTCATCCTCGGCAAGCTGCCCCGGAACCTGGACCTCGACGGCCTCATCGCCGACTCCATCGCGCTCTTCCAGCGCCACCCGCCCGAATCGCTACGATCGTGGAGGCACATCTCCAGCGCCAGCGCGCTCAAGACGGCGAGGGACGTGGAGGCGTCGACGGGCCAGACCCTGGAGGACGGGGAGGTCTGGTTCCAGAAGCAGGTCAAGGAGCTCCAGTGGCTGGAGCTGCAGAACAAGGCCAAGGTCTTCCTATGGAGATACAGACGGGTAGCCACCACGTTCGGTATGGCCGTGGCCGTGGGCGCCCTGGCCATCTACCTCCGCCGCAACCCGTCAGCCATTCATCGCACGATGGGTCTATTCGGCATCACGACACACCTACAATAAAAGCCATGTTTTTTGTTCATTTTTGTTTTGTTTTGCGCACAAGTCACATATTTAACCAAGGAACCAGGCCCCCTCTTATGCATGTGCTATAACATAAAACTAGAGATATTTTCGTCGCTGTCGAGGGATAAGAAGATTTATAGACTTGAGGAAACCCAATCAATATGTAACATACAAATATTCCACCGAGATGGGAGAAGGGACAAAAAAAGTAGAAAAAGAAACAGAAATATATATCAGCCATGTTGGAACGCCATGCCTACTCCTCTCCAATGCTGCCCGAGACTTTAACAGAAAAATGAGACCAAGAAAATCCAATCCAGTACAGAAAATCAAGCGTCGGCCTGGTGTGCGAGCTTGAGCTTTTCGAAATGATGGCGCTGCTCGATCGCCATCTTCCCACCAATATCCCCCAGAATGGTAAGGACCAGGGAGTAGTTGTTATACAAGAAGCGCGAGCCCTTCCTCTTGTCGCTGCCGTATGTCTGAGCCTGCCGAGTCAAGAATGTCTCGACCTCGGTCCGCAACCTCCGCAGGCTGGAGGCTACCGGCTCTTCATCACCTGCGTCCGTGCTCAGGGCCAGGAATGCTTCCAACAGAGCTCCAAACCGCTGTGTCAACATATGAGGTGCTGCAGTCATTTTCGATGGATCGCTCGAACTCTTGCTTGGCTTCGCGGGAAGAGCATTGGTCAAGCTGCGGACGGATTCGCAATGTCTGTCCATGATAACTTGCAGGCGAGGCCAGAGTAACATATTGGTAGCGTTTATGTAGCCCTCGCCGGCGGGAACCTTTCGACGCTGGAGCTCAAAAGATAACCTCTGGTTCAGTCGAATACAGAGAAGTATACCTATGGCGTCGTATGTGTCGCCAACAAGTGTCTTGGAGAGAGTCCGGCCGAGCTCGAATGTGGGGTCGAATATGTAGTTGAAGTTCTTGGATATTTGAGCGAATGAGAGGGCTGGAGAGAAGAAAGTTGCGAGGAACGTGTATTCAGCTGTGGCGTTATCCATCAAGGCCAGGTTGAAATTGCGAAACGGAACTTCAAGATAATGAGTAGACTGATCCTCTTCTGCGAGGTACGACGAGATGGCAGATGGGTTGTTAGTCTTCAGTATATCGATACGCCGGCCCAGGTTGAAGGCGTCATGGGGGGGCCCAGGTATCCTTGCGGCCGACAGCACATTGGCTCTCCTTGGCGTATCTTCCTGGCCCAGGGCATCATTTTTATCAAGCGAATGCAACTTGATCTTCCCCAAAGCTTTCTCGTAACGGCCAAACTGGTTGAGATAATACCATCGCATGGTATTCATATATGCCAGGGATATTTCGTTCGCCAAAGTCTGATGGTGTTTGTGCAAAAATGTAAACAGATCCTTGAATTTGAGGAAATTTTGCTGTTGGATGATCTGCGCATTGATTTGAGGAGCTCGCAGGGCCCGGATCTGTGCGACGAGGAAATCTCGGATGCGCTCAATTGCCTAGTTTCTGTTTCAGCGGGTGTCTCAATTGATAACGGGCCATGGTACCAAGGAAGCGCTCGTACCTTGAGAATAAGCTTCTCCAGCAGTGGCTTCAGGTCTTCTAGAGCTTTGGGCGGTTGTGAGCCGGTTCGCTTCTGGTGTGCGGTGGCACGGCGATCCAAATCATTCAAGGCTCGGACCCAAGATTCGTCAATATGCCCTGCCGTTATCCTGGTAATTGTCTCCGGTGAGATGCTCAATTCTTCGACAATAGGGGAAAGGGCCTTCTCGACAGCTTGGCGATTATCCAATCTTCGGTTCAGCGCAGCGGATCTCGACTGCAGGGACTCAATGTCGGAAGACACATTGGCGAGGTCGTTACGGAAGCTAGTAAGAAAGGTCTCGACGGAATTTAAGATATCGTCGCAGGCTGTGATGTTTTGATGTAGCTCGTTGAATTGGGTCCTCCGGTTATCATCTAAAAAACCACAACGTTAGCATGTGCGCTTCTCAAGCAAGCAGCTACATAGATACGCACATTCTTCTGCCGAATGCGATCGAATAGAAAGAGCAGAGAATTGAGCCTCCCAATCGCTTTCGCCCTGGCCCTTACGATCTGCCAGTTGCTTTAAAGATAAGCCGCCGAACTCGGGGATAAGGTCCAAGTCCTCCTTTTTCACAAAACTAGGTTCTTGAGGCTGATCGGAGTCATCCTGTATTTCCTCGAGGAGCTTCTCTATGATATCCTCTGGCGAAGGGCCATCGTATACGGTCGACGTCTGGCGTAGTGCGGATCCATTGGGCTTGCGCGAGGAGGAGAGGAGCGACGATGTCGAGTCATTCGATGCCAGGGAAAGCGATGAGCTTCGAGCAGAGCTTCCTGCACGCTGGGAGGTAACATATGGGCTGAGACCGCCGGAGGTCGTTCGTCGTGGCAGTGGTGAATAGGACCTGACGATGGATTGGGGAGTCGAGGACCCTGACGCGTTGGGGGGTGCACCCCCAAATCGATCCAGCCACATGGTGCAGGCAGGGCGGGCTGGCGAAAGAAAAACTCGAAAGAAATTCTATTCAACAAGCGTGTCACATAGTGAGCTAGGAGACGAAGAGGCACGTGGCTGGCAAGCGCATCTACGTAAGGAGTTGTCAGGGTCAAGGACAGCTTGATATTACTCCTACCACGTACGTTAGTACCTACGACTAAGCAATGGGCCATGTAGCGTCACCTATCAATCGCGTGGACAGCTGTCAAGGTATCGGGACAGCGATTGGCCCCAGCGCCCCAAGCACGGGGCAGACAGCGTACTCCAGCGGGCAACACAGCATTAATTGGGTGACAGAAATGAGACATCGAAGTGAAGGCCAGCAATATCTACCTACCTACCTATAATAAAGATAAGTATATAAACTATACATGCCTACAATTATAGTAAGCATTTCTCGAATGTTGAGTACTAGACCTCAATCAACTGGAAACATCAATTACAGGCTGGGAAACATAAGAATATACAATGTTTGAGTGTACTAATTTTAACGTCACCCAACTGAGCTCAGCTCCCGTCCAAGCTACTAATTGCAGATATTACTCTGATGGCCTGTCCAACACTTAGATGGTCTCAAATGCAGCGTCCAGGCGAGACTTTGGATGCTCGTAAGTTTAAATATTTCTTCCGCATTCGTCACACAATTGTTCACTCGTGGGCATGGGCGAATTGGGAATACGGAAAGCTCAAGGTTTGGATATGCAGGTCTTGGGTCACCAACTCGTCATGTCACCACGAACATGAGGATGCACACCCAGGGTCAAGCCAATTGGTCGCTAGCATCGCTGCAGATATTTCAGGGTCCGCCGCATCTGGATATCACCCGGGAAGAAGGGCCCTCTGCAAGCCATTGAGCATTAGGCTCCAATGGGATCGCTAAACCGAGCCAGGCATGGATCTGAGGCGACTTGGCCGCAGACCAGTCCGTTGCAGCAAGCGGGGACAAAACACACCACACAAATCTGTTCCGCATCAGTGAGTAATCCTGTGAACGGGTCGGTGCGGATGCCCTGAAAGACCCTTTCGATATTGATTTGGAAGAGGGCACGCTGGTCGGAGAAATATGCAGCGGATAGATAAGTGACTAGATTATCTCGAAGATAGAGTTATGGAGGTTATGTATGCTTTCCGGAACAAGCAACCTAGGACAAGGGCTTTCTCCAGCACTTCTGTGCAATGCCGCGGCCACCAGGAGCTGTCCCCTCCCCGACAAACTTGGAATAGATTACCGACAGGCAGGTCAGGCAGCAGTGGCAACGGCAGCATCAGCAACAGGCCGTATGGAGCACTGTTATTATTACGGTTGCTTGGTGACAAGCGGCGTCGGACAGTGAAGGGATGGAGGGGCACCAATCACACGGGCGAGAAAAAAATTCGAGACCAGACCAAGCAGGCGCACTTTTACCCTCGCCCCTCCCATGCCACTAAGCATCTCTTTTCTCCCCTCCTCTCCTACCTATTCTATTTCTCTCCCTCCAGCTATCCATCTTTCCCACAACTACCACCCTCATCAACCCCCTTCTTCTTCTTTCTTGTCGACGACTCCGTTCTGTGCGCTATCCATCAAAATGGCTGAAGAGGTAAGCTTGTCTCTCAATTTTGCCTGCCCGCGCACTGCCCGCGCACCCTGACCTGTTCTTTTTTTTGCGCCGTCGCCCTTCCTGGCCACACAAAAAATCACCCCGCATTGTGGCTCGTGCCCCACGACCAGCAGAACACCAAAGGGCAATATTACTGTTATCGAATTGAGCCATCTCGAGCCTCGTCCAATACTTCAAACACTTTTCTGCGACGCGAATAGCAGTCTTCGCGCTTGAATTGTTCCAGTCTTGCGGGGTGCAGAGGCACGATTCCGATGAAGAGAGCCGGCACGCGCACGACCACCCCCTCCAACCGCACCACTTTCCCTCTTGGGCATTCTCGCTCCTCACCTCCCCTGCCCTCTTCATCCCATATGTTCTCAGCCACCACGACACATCTTGTGGAAACTTGTTGCTAACCACCATTCTCATCAGCATGATGTTACCTTCGAGTCCGCCGATGCCGGCGCCTCGCTGACCTACCCCATGCAGTGTTCTGCTCTGCGCAAGAACGGTTTCGTCGTCATCAAGAACCGCCCCTGCAAGATTGTCGACATGTCCACCTCCAAGACTGGAAAGCACGGTCACGCCAAGGTCCACCTCGTCGCTCTCGACATCTTCACTGGCAAGAAGTACGAAGATCTCAGTCCCTCCACCCACAACATGGACGTCCCCAACGTCTCCCGTCGCGAGTACCAGCTTGTAAGTCATTCCAAGCAAACAAGGTTCCCATATTTCAGGAACATGAATCTAATTGGGAGTGCAGCTCGACATCTCCGATGATGGTTTCCTCTCCCTCATGAACGATGATGGTGACACCAAGGATGATGTTCGCATGCCCGACGGTGAAGTTGGCGACAAGATCACCAAGCTTTTCAAGACTGATGAGAAGGACACAAGTATGTAAACCTGGCATCTGTACTACTTTGGAACTCACCACTAACTGTTTGCTCTCTTAGACGTTGTCATTCTCACCTCCATGGGTGAGGAGGCTGCCGTTGAAGCCAAGGAGGCCCCCAAGCAGGGTTAAAAAGTTTTCTTTTAACTCCACATGCCGCCTCCTGCACTCCTGGCTTGTCTATCGTTGCTCATTTGTTGAGCTTTGTCTCGGTGGATTTGAATTTTGATATCTGGAACATTCATCAAGTATCCTTGAGTGGCGGTTTGGTCCGTTGCATGTGAGGATATGATACGGACGAGGATTTATGACTTCTATACACAATGGTCCATGAATATGCCCATGCAACGATGCTGATTTCCTTGTTTTCAATAACGTCGCTGCCATGTCATCCAGGCACACAATGTATTCCCATAAAAATGAAAAGAAAGGAAAAGGAGGGAGAGCTTTGGAGATATGACCATAAAACTCCGGCCCCAGTATTGTGATAGAAAAAAAAGTTATTTTTCGTTTGTCAAATGTTTGTAGCAAATCGTACGTACGCCGAAAAATATCAAATATATACAATCGGAAATCGAGCTACGTTGTTGTTGAATTGATGTCGTCCATGTAAGCCGGCCATCGCAACCCAATTTAGCGCCTACCAAAGGAGGAACCCACCCTGAACAAACATCATTCAGGTTGGGTAGCTGATTGCCAGATGCCGAAACCAGCAAAAGCTTCCACCCTGGCTTGTAAATCAATTCAAAATGATGGCATTGCCGTGCAACCGCGGAATTAAGGGCTTGGTTCACTGAGAAATAGGCCAGTTCTCACTTTTGACTTTGTTTTTGTCAACTAGGTTCACCGCTTCACTCTTAGAGATGCCATCTACTGAAACTTGGATCATCCAGCCTCTTGACCTGAAAATAGCACCTCGATAACAACTATCAACATGGCTGAGCGAACTGAAACACGAAAGCTCCCGCGAGGTGAGCGATGCACGCAGTGCGGAGACCGAAGATACTATCTGGAGAATGGCCTTCGGTTTTGCGCATCCAATGGCCATGAGATCGAGGTGAGTACCGGACTATGTCATGAAGCATTCACGATGAATACCAAAGAAGAGGGTAGCATGCTGAACGTGTATTTAGGGCTTCGTTCAATTTGACATTGGTGAGGAAGAAGACTCTGGTAAGATGGGCATGGTCACAAGAAAAGAGAAGGAACGCAAGGAACGAGAAAGAAAGCACCTCACTGGACTAGCGGGTAAGAGCTTGTTTCTGGAAGCTCTCCAGCTCATTTTGAGGTACCAGCTGTCCTGGATGATCCACGAAAAAGGCTTCAGAGATGAACTTGAAACGGTTGTTCGTGACCTCTGGGATCTCCGAATCCGGGCTTTCTCATCCCTCGTTCCAGATGAGACCGAGGCTCCGGACACATTGGAGGTGTTCAGTTCTCAGCCGCTACCCGACGAAGGAGAAGTTGTCGTAAAATCAAGCGCGACAAATCGGAGTTGGGACGCCGATAGAGGGTCCAACTGGCCCATGCCCAAGATGAGCGATACTTTAGGCTTATGTTACCTCGGTTGTCTTCTTCTCAGGATCCCAATACGTATCGGGGAGATTTTTCAATGGGTTACTAGCAACAACATGCCCTACAATCGAGTAGTAGGTTGGCCACATACTATACCACCTATTATGTGTTAAAGTCTAATAAGCTGCCAGTATTTCAGCCTGCCTCAGGAGATGAAAGACCGAATGCCATCGTTTTTCACCCAAGCGCTGAAATTGCCCTTTCAAACTCCCCTTGTTGGTGGAGAGCTACACCAAACAATTTTACACTTGGTGATGTCCTTTAGCTTCAACTACGAGCTCATATTCCCGGCCCTATCTTACGTGCCGATTTTCGTCCAGCTAGCAAGAAATCTTTCACTACCAGGTTTGTCTTACTTTATTCCATCTTATTCAATTCACTGACATGAAACCCAGCCGAGGTGATTCATGGGGCAAAAGAGCTCTCAAGCGCCCTGAGTTGCACTTTCCAATACCCAATTCGAAAGCAGCGGGTGTTTCCAATAGATCACCCTGAAATCCTTTTGATATCATTGCTGATTATTTCAACAAAACTATGCTTTCCTTTCGATGGCAGCCGCCCCCTTGTCACAGATGGATATACATTTGATTGGGAGCGGTGGTCTCAAGCAAGAGCAAAACAAGAACCGCCAAATCATGAAAAGCACTCAATGACCGAGTACTCGGCTCAGGAAATTGTGTCACTAGACGATGAAGAGCTGGACCAATTCTTCTCGCAGCTTGCAAGCTTAAACGATAGTAAAAGTAAGTCTTGATCCTACTATACTGTGCTTTCGCTCACATTTCATCTCCCTACCTAGTTAAGAATCCGGTTACCAGGTTTTTCCCTGTAGAGAACGTTCCAGAGCTAGAGCCTCCAGTACCAGAAATTGTTCCTCAGGAACTAGATGCGGGCGTGAAGCAGGTCTTATCCGAAGCCATTCAAAAGTCATCCGGTTCAGGCGAAGAGACTACCAACGAGGATGCAGATCTAGGTGTTAATTACGAAGCATTCAATCACCTCGAGGATCTAAATGCGCCTGGAAAAACTCTTTACGAAGCTGCAGGTAAGAATGAGCTCTATTCAATACACAAGACCACTCACTAATGAGCTGGAAAAGCCGAGTTGGGAGGGATGAAAACGGAGACCCTTGTCCGGGCTGTCTACATGCTTGAGCAGCAGGTAATTAAATGGCAAAGGCAGCAACCCAGCCGAAACACATGAGGCCCAATTTGAAAATGGAGTGGCGTCATCTACCAGACGCACTGCCGTTCATACAAGCCAGATGCTATATCTGAGCATCTCCAATTCATAGCTGTTGCTCTGGAAGTACCTATCCTTGTTGTCAGCCACAGAGGTATTCAAGTTAGTACCTCAGGCCGGCCGTCTCCACTTTCTCGGCGATGAGCACTTAGAAGTGGGGCCATCAAACACACTCGTCTAAATTGTGGTAGAAACCACGTGACCTCGTCTCTGACCTAGGGTTTTCTTACATTTCTCAACTTTGCCCCACCAAATCAGCGCGCAGACTGGACATCTCGAACTTCACATCGACAAGGTCTCAAAATTCAGTCAAGAGTAAGTGCGCCCCTAGACGGCATGAAATCGCATGTGTAGATGATTTACTAACCTCTTTAACAGTGCAGATGTAAGCTAGGAATCCGCCGATCCCGAATTTCGAACGAAACCGATCAATTTACTGACTTCGAAAACCAGCTTCGTGAAGACCCTGACGGGCAAGACCATCACCCTTGAGGTCGAGTCCTCCGACACCATTGACAATGTCAAGTCCAAGATTCAGGACAAGGAGGGAATTCCCCCTGACCAACAGCGCCTGATCTTCGCCGGCAAGCAGCTCGAGGATGGCCGCACCCTCTCAGACTACAACATCCAGAAGGTCCGTAACACCAAGAATTGAACCACGACCGGGAAACTCTCGTCGTTCTAGGAACATTGTCGCAATTTGGGATCGCATGCTGACCGATATAACAGGAGTCCACCCTCCACCTGGTCCTCCGTCTCCGTGGTGGTATCATCGAGCCCTCCCTTAAGGCTCTTGCCTCCAAGTTCAACTGCGAGAAGATGATCTGCCGCAAGTGCTACGTATGTTCCATCATAAGCTCCACGACTCAGGCAGATCAGTAGACTGACAAGACTTCATAGGCTCGTCTCCCTCCCCGTGCCACCAACTGCCGTAAGCGAAAGTGCGGTCACACCAACCAGCTCCGACCCAAGAAGAAGCTCAAATAAACGAATCAACCATCTATGTGGCGTCTGGTCTTTCTGGCATTATGGGGTTGGCAAGGAGAGAAGGGTTCCTTTGTTCGCAGATACTGGCTTTGTTTTTACACTAGCACCGGCAGCTTAGGGAATCCATTCTAGATTACGCAGCTGGATCAAACCGTTGGTCCCCCACGTACCGGACGTGACATGCTGCATCGTTGCGTACCCCCACATCACTGTAAGCATTGGCAGAAAGATTTAGAGGTACCATGGCGTTAAAAAGGTCTCTGGTCTGCGGTGCAAACTAGGCAGTAGGCTGCCAATAAAAAATAAGTATCTGAATTTCTGAAAACAAATCTTTCTAAAACTTGCAAGTCCCATACAGTTAAAGCTCTCTTTCAAGCAACCCTCCGAGCTCGCAAGGATATTTGCGCCTTTTTGGTTTCTTGCAATCAGCAAGAAAATCAAAGGATCCGCCTTACACATAGCTATCATTGTAACAAAGTTATGATGATTAAAGATCTTGGTTCATACCCAAACCTAGTAAACATGAAAAAGTCATCGATGTTACCACCAGCAGATCGGGCCCGGCATCAATTCCTCCCAAACCTCTCAGAAGGGCCAGCATAGTATAACTTAGCTATGGCTCTAGGGAGAGGACTCACAACCACACCTCTTTCGTTAAGCCCGTTCCTATAATGTCTATAATCATCTCTATCCTTACATGTCAGGGCCTGATCAAATGACCGCATCCTCATAAACATAAAGCCGACCATTATAAACAATGCAATGCTATCTCGTTTCCTGTTTATCCAACCCACAGATGTTTTCCACTCCCATTCTAAATTTTGGATTAAGTAAGGAAGGATGAAGCAGTTGATTGCACGTAATGATCGTAATCATGCTTTTCTCAACTCGCCATAAGTTAGGGATAATTGACAATACTAGCGCTATTGAATTCATAGCTTTCGTGCCCAATTGCCAACCACATATCTTGGGGATCCCAAATAGCTGAGAGAATCTCTTGGTCAAATGTGATGAAGGTCCTGATATTATGTAAGATTCACAGTTGTCGCGCAAGGCTTGTGATTAGTCATCAGCTCTGACGACAACACCCTGTCCATAGAGCTTGATTGCTTAGCACCAGATCTCAGTAGCAGACAGATCCCGAAATAGATCCTGAGACTCTTCCACTCAGAGAATCATTGCCGCCTCCGAACTCTGAGAGCTCCTTGGTTGATGCTATAGGTGGCTTCCCTTTCTCTACACACAACACTTCGACAAATACCACAACCACAATGTCTAGATCAGGGTATGACGCGGTAGTCGATATCGACGATGAGGTACGCGAACTGATGAGGTGGCCTCGATTTGTGATCGCCATCGAGCGCAACACAGCCATCACCTGCATATACTGACTCACCCTCTCAGGGCGACCTTGGACACACCGATCTTCAAGAGGATCTCGAATTCCACACCTCAAACTTCGACAACACAGCTCCTGGCTCCCGCAAACCCCCTTCCGCCGGCTTGCCCCCTCCAGCCACGGCCTCCTCTTCAGGTTCTTCGAAGCGCTTCTTGTGGTCGATTTCCTTCTACGCACAATTCTTCGATGTCGATACTTCTGCCGTACTGTCCCGCTGCTGGGCTGCGCTCTGGCCCCGCGCCAACTTCCTAGACGTGCTTGAAGGCAACCCCGACCTCTACGGGCCAGTCTGGATTGCCACCACGGTGGTTCTGATTCTCTTCCTCGGAGGCACTGTCAGCCAGTACCTCTCTGAAACAGAAAAGGCCAAGTTCGCATACGACTTTAGGCTTCTCAGTGGTGAGTTTTCGTAAACTACGAGGTGTTCAGCCCACGCTTTTCGTCGAACCATTGGCTAATCTTCCCGCAGGTGCCGCCGGTCTCATCTACGGCTACACTTTGTTCATCCCAATTGGTCTCTTCCTCGCCCTGCGATACTTCGGCAGCGAGCTCGCCAACCTCCTCGAGTGCTGGGCCCTATACGGCTATGCCAACTTGATCTGGATCCCCGTCGCCATCATCAGCTGGTCTCCTATTAGCATTCTGAACTGGGTGTTTGTCGGTGTCGGCTTTGCCGTATCTGTCGCCTTCCTCCTCCGAAACCTGTATCCCGTTCTGAGCGCCACGGACCACCAAGTCAGCAAGGTTCTTCTCATCGTCGTGATTGCGCTCCACGCCGGTCTCACCCTCGCCATCAAGATCCTGTTCTTCGCACACGACAGCCCCGTGGCACAGACCCCGACGACCCCTGGAGGCGGAGACACAACCACTCCCGACCAGGCCGTTGCTAACTCCACCGCCGCCGCCATGTTCTTCTAAACTATCTATCTCTATGGGTGTAAATGGGTTCAGGTGTTTTTTTTCCAATATTTTTCCCACCCCTTTTTTCAGCGGAGTCACTTCCAGGGCATTGATTGTTAGTAGAAAGATAGGCTCAAGATCAAACTGTATGTATGTATTTTGGGGGTTATTTCTTGTTCTTCCTCTTTATTTGTACAATTACCCAAGCTATGCGTCAACAAAGATACGTTTCGCCTCAGGTAGCCCCTTCATAGCAGAATACGCAACGCCACGTCCCGTGCGAGCTGCATCATTCATCTATGTTCAAGACCTCCTCTTGCCCTTGATATACTCCACGGGGCCATTGTGCGCCTGCCAGTCGATCCAGCTCCCCGAGTACTCCCCGACGTTCGTCCACCCGGCGTGCTGCGCCAGGCCGGCGGCCGACCTGGCCCTCACGCCGGCCTTGCAGTAGAACATGAGCTCCGCATCCTTGGCGGGGCGCTCGAACCCGTAGAGGTCGACAAAGTCCTCGTCCGAGATGTGGAAGCTCTGCACGGCGCTAGTGATGGGGATGTTGATGGCGCCGGGGATCTTGCCCGTGGTAAAGAGCTCTTCTGGCTCTCGTACGTCTGATAAAAAGAACTTGTCATTATGCCGAACTAAAGAGGGAGGCGGGGCGGTGCCGTTCACATACCGACAAATATCACGCTGGGCTTGTCGTCCGATGACTCGTTGGCCTTGATCTGGTCCTTGATATCTTGGTGATTCCACTGTCGGCTACCGGGGATGGTGTCGTCGGAGTAAGAGCGCAAGCTGATCTTCGTGGCTGCGGTCGCGCGAGGGATCAGGGGACGTCGCTGGAGGTGGTAGGAGCGATTTGCGGCGGATGCCACCTTCGTGGCGATGGAAGAGGATGCTCGGGGGGCGGCCGGCGCGGCAGCGCGCAGCAAGGCGGTGCTGAGGAATCTTCGAGGTGCGGCCATCGTGAGTTGTAGTATACAAGTCTGGTTCGCGATTGGGTAGGCCGGGAATCTCTGGTCCTGGTGGAATTGTGAGCGGGAGCTATAGGTAGCTCGGAGATGGGTTCCGGGAATAGCAGAATAGAGCCCGATTGACACTCCGGGGTACAGAGGATCGCTCCGGTAACCATCTAGCATTCAACATACCTTCTCGCCTTTGTCTTCTCCCGGTATTGAGAGTAAATTGTCGTGGTAAGCGCGAATCCAGTGGGGTTGAGGCTCAGATATTGTCCCAATGAACTTGGCGATGATGAAATTCGCCGACAGCGGCCCCACTTCTTTTATCTGGCCTGCGGATATGCGAACTTGACTGGTATTCCATCACTCAGCTACCTAGTAGTTTGCAGTTATCTTTGTCTACTTTTGTTATATTCTCAATTTTCCTATTTGTTTGTATATCCAATAGATTGGTACTTTTCTCTCGATCCCAAAAAATCAAGCCCCAATGGTTTTCATCAAGTTTCGGGAGCCTTGCCATTGCGGGGAATGGACTACAACCTACCACCTGCTCTACCCTATGCGGAACACTATGCAAATGTTAGCAGTCATTGTTTGTTCTGCCTTTCTGATCTGGCATGTAAAGAGCATTTCCCCTGATCCCAAGTTTCTAGACTTAGCCCAATGAACATCCATGTTTGCACCATATCCAGACCGGTGTGGCAGGTAGCAGGGTAGGTGCATGTCTAGCTCCTTCCCTCGTACGTATTACGCAGCCTTGATCATTACCAGGCTAAATCATCGAACTGCTCGCGCTTTCCAACAAGAATTTACCCCGATCAAGTATTATCATCAGTTATATTCAAGTTGAGCTGATCTATCCTCTACCATAATGTCCGAGAATATCTCAACCCGGCCGCCAAAATATGTACATCCTAAAATCTCGATGCAGCCATTACAATTAGTTTGGGGGATGCATCATCCTGATCCGCATGGGTCTGTTGGCCATTGATATGGTGGCCTCAAGTCCACTCGATCCGGACACCCCGCTCTCTTTTTTAAGGACACAAACTTGTCAACGCTGGCGTTGCCCAATCTGTGTCATGAATCAGGCTGCGTTCCTTGGACGCGCCTTTTGCTAATGCTATATCAGATGGTCGTTGTTTTCGTCAATAGGACATGCTGTTGCAGGGCCAGACCGGTCCGGCTTTTCTCCTGGTTCGCGTCTACCAACCCCTCCTCTGGAATGTAAGGGGGCAATCATCCTAAAGGAATTTGAGTCAGAAATGAAACTCATGAATTCATTCTCAACGAGTCGGAAACATACCATGGGGAAAATGGTGGCAAACACCTTGATCTCCTCCGACTTGGGAGTCGCATGGTGCTGCCAATCTAATTGAACCGATGCCTTTCCTAGGCAGAGAGCCAGGTTCAGCTGCGCATACAGCTGACCGAGGCAGTAGTGAGGTCCAACACCGAACACGAGGTAGTTCTTGGCGCCCTTCTCCTCAGCATCACCAGAGTAGTAGCGTTCTGGGTCGAAGTAGTCGGGGTTTTCGTACACCTCGGGGTCGTGCAGAGCCATATACGTTGTTGGGATCAGCATGGAGCCTAGATGGACGGCAACGGTCAGCACATTCGACACAAGAGAACATCCCTTGCTCCCACCACAGAAGCAACTTATTCGACTCGAGTACTCACCCTTTGGCACCGTGTAACTATCGGTAATGGGGAATGGCTTCTTGACAACATAAGGAACCATGAGGACGGGGGGTCGGTATCGCAGAAGCTCACGGATCACAGCTCGTGTGTATTTCAGACCCTCGAGCTGCTCCATGGTAAGCTCTGCGTGGATATCGCCGTTGCGGACCTTCATATTCTCCTCGCGGACCTTGTCCAGCACGTCGGGACGTTGCGCCATGATCTGAAACAGCCAGGTAACAGCACTGCTGGTTGCATCCTGTGACGCGAAAAGGAAGGTGAAAACGGTCTGCGCAATCTCGTAGTCGTTGAACATTCGGATCATGGGTTGCGGCTTCTCCAGGTTGGCGGTCGATTCCCCAGTCTCCTCCGCCTCTCGCCATCGCTGGGACTTGATCATAATATCGATCCAGGCGTCCATGATACAGGTAACATCGCCACCAGCGGCCATCCGTACCTTACTCTTCGCCGCGCACTTTGTGAATTCGGTCAATACCATATCAGCAGCCTTCTTTCCATACCAGGCCTTGGAATAAGGAAGGATAATCGGGAAGTTGACTAGCTCGAGGGCTGCAGTAATAAGATAATAGTCGTCGGCAATGTTCTTGATGGCCTCATCCGAGATATAATAACCAACGAAGCTTCGGAGGGAGACGGCGCACATGATCTCGCGGAACTCGGACATGAAGGGGAGAGGGTTGCCGCCATTCTCTTCGGTCAGCCTGGCGAATCGAGCAAAGTAGTCCTTGTATACCTGCTCCTGGCCAGGCAGGTACTTGGCAAGGGCCTTGCGTGTGAAGAGGTTGTTCAGGCCTTTGCGGAACTCGGTATGGGGCTTGCCGTCGAGGAAGACCCAGTTGTCGTGGCCAAGCAGCTTGGGGGCGACATCCACAACCGTCGGTTTGACGTACGAGGGCGAATTGAGAGTCTTTCGGGCTAGGTCTCGGGTCGAAGCAATAACGACGAATCTAAGAAACGGAACTTGGTGTCAGCTTTACTCTCTTTCCCTCAATAAACAACTAGGCGGGTTATTCGAACGCACTTATGGAAAACGGACACACAACTCAAGGGTCCGCTGAGCCACTTGTTGTAATATCCCTCGAACCTAGGGTCCATTGAGTCAAGAAAGGGGCCGATGAAGGGCATCTTCCAAGAGGGACCTGCGATTGAGCCCTTGTTGGCAATATAGCTAACTGTACACAGGGTACGAGATCATTTTGTTAGCTCTCTTCACCTATGGCCAAGAGGTAGGAACAATGAGAAGGTCAATCGATCTCATAGGCTCTGTCCAATCGGGCGAGTTGCCGACCGATCAAGACGAAGGATATCCATGCATACCTTGGTCGTAAATAACACACATAGCGACAGCCGTCAACAAGACTGTCCAGATGTTGGGGGCGGTCAATGTTCCAAAGAGGAACTCCATGTTGGGTGATATAGCCATGCCGGCCATTTTGGTTTGCGCCAACACCGAGGTGAAGGCAGAGGAGGTGGTGTTTGCGTTCATTTGGGGTAGGTTTCGGTCGCAGCAATGGACCCAATCCTGTTTCTCTCTTGACGAGTATCTGTCTGCCGGCAGCTCACCACCTAGCAGGAGAGCTTATCAAGAGTCTACGGGAAGCTGACCATACGGTGAAGAGTAAGGGCGATACTATAAGGCGAGTATGGAGGGGAACGGGCTGTTATAAAGAAGAAGAAATCCGCAAACGAATGTGGAGATGTTAGTAATGGCCCTGAGGCTGGACGCTCTTCGTCGAACTGCCTGCAGTAGGGGTCCAAACCGAATACGCAGGCGGAGGAGATGTTACGATTTCCGGATGCTTGCCGGAGGGACAACAGGGAGAGAAGCACGTTGTGCTGTCGTTGAAAGCCAGGGGGAGGGTGAGAGAGAATTCCGGTAGGAAGAGGAAGAGGAGGAAGAGCGCGTGTAGGGCAGCGTAAAGAGAGATCTGCCGCCTGCCAAAACGGCAAATAGAGATGGAGACGCAGGGTGTGTGAACGGTCCCAGAGATGCTTGTCACACGGGCCAGCCAGCAGGTAAGCGGGGTCCTATCTCGGGAGGGAAGGGGATAGCAGCAATGAAGAGTCCATGAATGGATACAGCCTGCCTGTCAGTGTCATCCCTTGCAGCTCCTCCAGCATTTGACCTGAGGTAAAGAAGTGGTCGTCGACCTCACAACTTACACCGAAGGCATGGGGTTCCCCTGCCTTATTGGGAGGGAGGCTCCGACAGCAGTGGCCGCTACAGCCTGAAGCGGCTTAACGCATCCAAGACACCCGCGCCCCTGTCCACCCTGAACTTACAGTGGGCAGACAGCGCTGGGCGACATGCTTAGCTGCCATGCTAACGCCATCTCCAGGCGCTGTGGCTTTCTAGACCTGGGAAACCCGGCACTAAGGAGCTCCACATATGCAAAAAGCAGACCACTTTCTGATCATCAACGGTAATACAATCTGCCCTAAATGTCCCGACCACGAGGCCAGCCGGGGACTTACTCGAAACGACAGTATCAGAACACGACTCTGCATCTTTGGCGCTTCACGATGCGCTCCCTGCTTGGCTAATGCCAACCCCCACGCCTCTCTGCAAGTCGTTAAGTCGATGAACAGACCAACCTTGCCCGCGTACCATCGGATTTCGTCAATTTCGATATCTTCCCAACACTTTTTATCCCAAACTCTGCGACGGCGCCAGATCCCGGGGGGGATTTAAGTGTGGAGGGGTGCTACCAGGGTACCGCCGCCACCCATCTCAAGATCACCCCATTTTCCAGATTATTCTGGCACTAAGAGCATGGTGAACCTTGTCCGGGCTGTTTGTCTCGGAACCAAAGATTTCAACAATCATCCCAACTCGGATCCAGGCAGAGCAGAAGCGAAGGCGATGAATTAAGGAGGGAAAGAGAGAGAGGAGCAATTTTTCTGGATTTTTTCCCGTCGATTTCTACGCTCTTGGTGGAAATCTAGCCCAGCTACCTGGTTGCTGGGAACTTGGCTTGTCTTACACAACCATCTCATTCGAGGTCATGTGCAGCCATTCCCGCGACCGAGTGCGCTACGGACGAAAAAAGCATTTTTTGAAGGTACTATGTAGCACTATCGTATTCGCTGACTGGGTTTCTGTAGGTCTAGGCCCTTGCAATATATGATCCTTTTACCATGTGTTTATTTGGCCGTTGAAGGAACGGGGGTCTTCAGGGTTTTCCTTTTTCTTCTGGTCCCTTGACCGCTTTCCTGCATGACGGCAGCCGTGTCGCGTTGTCTGGACGAGACCCGTCATCTTGAGAGGTGACGGTCGATCATTTTAAACCCAGTGCACGAACAAAATTCTGTCGCTTCAGTAAGAAATTGACAGCTACGTATCAGGGTCTCACCGACCGTTTTCTGTCACTGGGTTCGCTTGCGAATTGCGCATCGGGCCTAGCACGACTAAACAATCCGCTAGCACAAATGGCATGCATCCAGGCGAACCCAATAGCTTACCGAGTTACCTGGCCGGCTCCATCGAGAATTGGACGATAGACTAGGTTACTGTGGTTTCAGAAACCTCGCGAAGGGCTCAGATGGTCTCACAACGAACGTATCAATATCGGTTGTGACTGTGTTCCTGGGAGATCAATCTCAGACCCTGGTTCGGGAAGTAGGAATCCCGGTTGGGCGATAATCATCTCATTATAGTGCCATTTATGATCTTACCGACCATTGAGAAAAATCTGCAGGTGTTTTGGCAGCCAAGCGATTGGATGTAGGTACTGATAACCTCGTCAGGGAATGTCGGAAGTTCCCGCGTCTAGTATTCGGGTTTGCTGCAGGACGGGCGCCTATACTGCTCTGTCGCATTGATGCGTGGTGCATGCCATCGCATGTACGACTGCCCAGCTTTGCTTGAGGTGACGCACAGCTGTGCAATGCAATGTCCCAGCCCACTTGGTACTGTACCCTCCGGGCACATCCAGAGAGAATGGACTGGGCCCATCTCGTCACATATGAGAACCACTTTGAGGTCGGTCCCCTAGTTTTCTTATCTCCTATCTCTTATCTCTTATCGATCGTCCGCTCGCTATCGCTTTCAATTGCGTCATCCCGTGCCGCTTCCAAGTATTCGACTACCCTAGACAGGCGGCCGCAACCCTTTTGGCTTCAGATCAAATCTTCAGGCTCGCTTTTCTCAGTTTCCCAACCCCTTTCGGGTTAAATAGTCGGAGATTTGGGAAGGCGACATCGCAACCTAGTGGTCGTTTGTGTTGATAATTACCTGCCCGACTTGGGCTTCTCTCATGCCGCAGTGGGTGCGTGTGATGTAGGATGACGAATGGGCTTCCAACATCAGTGGGTGCCACTTGTGGTGGGCAAAGTGCGCTATATGACGAAGTAGTTTTGGGGAGTAGAAGCGACGTAGTGCATTCCTTAGGCAGGATTTGGTCGTGTTTGATGCACAGCCTGCCTCCGAGACTAAGGCTGGTGCTATGGCGAGGTTATTAAAGCCAGGCGTTGCCCCGAGCATTCGTCCCTGGCTAAACCAACAACACCAACAACACCAGCCTCCTCTGAACTCACCCCGCTATCCACATATCACACAGCAAGTAAATCCATACTTTTTGAGAACGGACAAGATGCCTACCTACATTGTATGTCGCGGTATACCACAGATCACGCTGCACCGTCTGGTATCATGAACTTACAGTCGTTTCGTTGCCTAGATCACCTGCAAGGAGAATGCTTCCGACGAGGAAGTCAAGTCGTACGTACCACAACGCTTGCCCCTTCCATCATTACCTTCGATGAGAGTGATGAGACTGACGACCGCCACAGGGCCAAGGACCACGCCATTAAGCAGGGCGGCACCATCGAGCACGAATACAAGATCATCAAGGGCTTCTCGTACGTAACCCCGCGCCCTCTTGACTCTATGGACGGGAGCTAACACACCGCGACAGAGTCAAGTTCCCCGACGGCGCCGTGACCACTCTGGATTCCCATCCCAGCATCAAGGCGGTCGAGGCAGACGGCGTTATGAAGATCCAGTGAGCAGTGTACGAGTAGGGGGACGGCGGCGCGCGCTGTCATGTGCATGAGGGCGCCGAAGACTTGCATGTAGAATCACATCACGGAAGGCCTTATCCCCACCGTGTACAGTGGCGGGAGCAGATATGACCACCAGTGTTAGAGCTTTCCTCCTCATCATGAATTCAATATGATATAATTTGTTTCCCAGTCAGCCTGATCCAGACTCTTTTGTTTTCCCATAGTTCGAACTCAATTCAGCCACGGCGGTTTGGCTAGCTTTTGTCCTCCAACCCCTCGCCTGGCCTTGCTCGTGCTGTGACGTAGCGACGGACCCCGCGATAAGAGACGCGGGATAAGCACCGTTCCCCTCCTTTGGCTTTCCGCTATCTCAGTTTAGCGTCCAGCGGCACAAGCTGGCTACAATCGGTAATAAGCCCCACTTACTAAGCAAACCGCCAATCTGGGGCCGAACGTCTCGCTTCGAAAGATAGTCACTTCTACTCGACTTATAGATCCGATCGGTGATGGACCCTCGGCTGTGATGCCACCCCATCTGTCAATGCTACCGATTTGGTCTTGATATTTCATACTTACCCTGTCCCATTCTAGCGAGTCTATCTTATTGCACACTGGGCGCAGCAATTGGCTGTTTCTCTCACCTTTGTCTTGCTGCCTTGGACATGAAGTAGCCGTCGCAATGAACCGCCTCGTTCAGCCCATGCGGCGGTGTCGCATCCCTTCCCTCGCCCATTATCCCACACGCCGGATAGCCCCAGCAATATGGAGATGCTCCTCATTCTCGACGGCTTCGCCTACATCAGAAACAGGGTACAATGTGACAGATGCCGACATATTGGCATTGTCCAAGCTGCGCCAACACTCTTTAAGCCTTGCTGATCTCGTCAAGTACTGCTTTCTCAAATACGATACATATTCATATCCAATGCTAATAGACCTCTCTTTACAACGTTAGACACGGCCGTCCTCCTCTTTCCGAGAAGTCACTTCTTTCTTCCGCCAACTTCACCCTCTCTCTACTACCGATCCGCCTCGCCCACCGACTACAAGCCCTCCGCAACCTCCCATACATTGTCGTATCGAACCCCAACATCTCTCGTATATACAGCACCTACCTCAACTCCCTTTCCATCCTCCTTCCATACTGGCGAGCGGCAGCCGAGGGCCGCCCGATCAACTCCCTGGAAGAGGAGATCCGCTTCACCAACACCCTCGCCGAGCTCGTCGCCATGCACACCGACACCATCCCCATCCTCGCCCGCGGCTTCCTCGAGTGCCGGAGGTACATCTCCCCCGCCCAGGTCACCACCTTCCTCGACGAGCACCTGCGCGCCCGCATCGGCACCCGCCTCGTCGCCGAGCAGCACATCGCCCTCCACTTCAGCAGCCAGCCTCACTTCGACCCGGAGGCCAGCCCGACCCCCTGCCCCGAGCACCCCTCCTTCATCGGCGTCATCGACACCGCCCTCAAGCCCGCCACCGTCGTCGACAGCTGCGCCGGCTTCGTCGCCGACATCTGCGAGCTCCGCTACGGCACCAGACCGCCCGTCATCATCGACGGCGAGCCCGACACCACCTTCGCCTCTGTCCCCATGCACCTCGAGTACATCGTCACCGAGATGCTCAAGAACGCCTTCCGCGCCACCGTCGAGAACAGGTCCAGGGAGCCCGTCGTTGTCACCATCGCCCCGGAGCCCCCGCAGCGCCTCAGCCAGGACGCCATCCCACACATCACGCCGCCAGAGAGCAACCGGGGCCAGTTCCGCGCCGAGGCCATCCTGCCCCTCGACGACAACGCGCCCGGTGTGACCATCCGTATCCGCGACCGCGGCGGCGGTATCCCCCCGCAGGTCGTCCCGGACATATGGTCCTACTCCTTCTCCACCTTCTCAGAGGACGACGAGTTCCCTGGCTCCAGCGGCTCGGACGGCCTCAGCGCCATCGCCAACGCCGGGTCCGGACTTAGTTCCATCGCTGGGCTGGGGTACGGGCTGCCGCTGAGCAGGGCTTACGCGGAATATTTTGGCGGCGGCATCGCCGTGCAGAGTCTCTACAGATGGGGAACGGATGTCTATTTACGATTGAAAGGCATTGGCCAGATTGACGGCTGAGCGTCCTAAAATGATGATAGTTTAATGTTGATTATGCAACCGGGCAGTCTTGGGAATAACCCGTGACATGTTCTGACGTAAAGAAATTAAGTGATATACAATGCACGACCGATTGCTGCGAGGCAACCAGGTCCTTGCGTATGCGGAGATAGTTATCAGAGAAGACTATCAAGATCTAATCCAGAAAATCGATAGATCCAGCCTATGCTCTATCGCAGGCTTGCTCGCAGTAGAGGCTGGATCTATCAATTTTCTGGATTAGATCTTGATAGTCTTCGCTGATAACCATCTCTGTATACGCAAGGACCTGGTTGGTTGCAGCAACCAGGCCCCGTCTGTAGGGGATAATACTATCGGATATATCCATCGCTGTTTATAGTGTTTGCTTGCTTGTTTGCTTGCTTGTGCGTTTGCTTGGAAAGGTGTTGTTGTTTGTAGATGATGAGCGTCCCCCCTTGGGGCCTATGGCCAAGTTATATACTTGGCAAGGGCTTCTTTGAGTTTTTGATGAAGCTGTTGCCTTGCTGTGGCTTGTGTAGATAGAAAAGTCAAAAAATAGAGTTAAAGCTTGGGTACGGACCGAAGATAAGTAAAAACAAGTTGTGTGGATCTAGTTACGTGTGGCCTGATCTCGGGATATCCCCCTTGTATATGGCAATAACTATAAAATATATGTATAATGCACAGCGTGTCAAGATTCATGAGATACGGGCGAATGGATTTTATCTATTTTGGAACAAAGTATGCTAAGAAAACGAGGGATAGTTTTATTTGTGGTTATTAGGAAACTAGATAGTAGGAACCCATATATTATTACCAATCGCCAATGCGAAGAAGCGTCCACGCGACAGCAGCCTGGTCGACCTTGTCGCAGACAAATTGACCACCGGCGCATCATCTCACGCGACATTGTCAGAGTAGAACCAATAAGATGCAACAAGCCCCCAGGGAAAAAGAAAAAGAAAACGAGGTCGTCAAACCCATTCAATATGTTCAAAACACTTTTAACGCCGTCACCGTCAGTCTGATAATTTAATCCGCCCCATTATGCATCGTGGTGACATGATGAGCCTGTGATGGAGCCAGCCATTGCGCTTGCAAGATTACATCTTCTCAAGCTCACGGTCGATCTGTCGATCAAGGAATGTACGTCGTTCGCCGACGAGTTCAACCTGCAGACGCTGCTCGACAAGAGCCCGCAGCTGCTTCTTGGTCACGGAATCCAGATCAACCTCTCTTAATACTGCTTGGATGCACTCGACAATCATCCCATCGTCTGGGGCGCCAGTGCCACGCTGGAAGTCGAACGATGTGGTTGAGCGCATGGCATCAGGGACCATAGGCGAGCGACGGCCGAATGCTGAGGGTGCCCTGTTTGCTCCAACTCCCATTACTGACGGGGGCGTGTTGGACTGGCCGCGAAGGTTTGTCATGCTTGGATGGGCCGCAGGATAGTCTTGGTAAGGTGAGGCAGCACGGTTATAATCTTGAATACCTGTGCCGAGTGACAACATTGACTGTCGGTTCTGCATCAATGGTTGCTCCTGGTAAAGTCCCGTCATAGTTGAAGCACGGTTCACGGCACCACCGTACGGTGAAGGAGATTGAGGAGGGATGAATGTGTTGCGTTGCATGCCGGTCAAGACAGAACCCTGAGGACCAGCTGAGTAAACTGACTTCATCTCGTCCATCTCATAAGGGTCCCCTGACATATCCTGGGGATTGCCACGTCGTCCGGGGAGGCTGTTGGCAAGGGCGTAATCATCCCATCTCTGCAATGGGATGGATCTTGGGTCGAAATCTTCGTCTGTGACAATGACCAGTTTCTTGTCTCCCTTTTCTCCAATGACCACACGAGTGTTACCCCATGTGAAGTTATCCTGATTCCAGAAGGAATAGACTGGGAGCGCGAAAGAGTAAATAGGGAACGCGATGATGTAGATAATCATCCAGCCAATGTGCTGCCATTGCCTCTTCAGAATGAAGATGAGAGCTTGCAAACCGTAGACACCAGCCAACATAACAATACTGATCATTGGGAATTGACCTTGTTTGGTAGCGACACGATAGATGAGCCAGGCCAGGTAACCGCATGTTCCAGGAAGAATGACGGTACCGAAAAGATCGATGAAGACAACGAAGCGCATACCGAAACAGCAGAAACCACACATTTCGCTGAGTCTCATAAGCTCGACCATGTTGTGAATAGTTGAGTTGATCCAGCGACGACGTTGAGACAACAACACACTCCAAGAGTCTGGCGCAGCAGTCTTACATTTTGCGTCAGGGACAAACTTGAATTGCATGGAAGGGAAGTGCTTGGTCATAAGTGTGGTCAGATACCGATCCTCACCCAGGGACAGCAGATTCTTCTTGTGTAGTGTATCCACATCACAAACACTGTAGTCCCGGATAACCTTGTCTGAGATAATGAGTGGCTTGCCCTTGTCCACAGTACGGAGTCGATACATGGTGAAACTGTAAATATGAGTTAGCGATGGTCAAACATGTCATTGGGACAACTCGAGTCAAACTTACCAACCAGGCAAACAAGTAACGCTGCCAAAGAGAGACTCGAAAGCTTTAGCCAAGTGATGCGAAATGAAGTATTCATAAACTTGGATCATGGTCCACCAAGATTTCTCGTCGTTCTCAAGACTTGTCTCACCACAGATACCAGCAATCTTGGCGTTGTGAGCGCAGGCAGATACCAACCGGGTAAGCGACTCTTCTTGAACGGAAGTATCGGCATCAATCATGAGAAGATATTCGTAGAGCTCAGGGTCCACACCGATAACGTTGTTAATCTGATGGAACATTTCAAGCTCCAAGGGGTTCATGGGCGCACGGTGATGGACACGATTCAGGAAGCTCATCAACAGAATTTGAGAATCACGCTTTCCGCGGTTACCAGGTTTCGACTTGGCTTGCTCTGATTCTTTGCCCACCTTGACAACAACAAGGTAAGGGACGACATTGCCTTCGAATTCGTAGAGACCTGAGTAGACTTTGCCGTAGTTCAATTGCTCGCTACCTGGTCCAACGGATTTGAAAGGCAGTGCAGGAGGGTCGACCTTGGGATCAACGCCGAGAATATCGAGCACGATCTTAGGGGTTGGACGATCATTACCTGCTCCCACAATGACACCATCGCAGATGATACAGATAAGCTTCCTCTTATTATCGTATTGGAGTGCCGTCAACGAATCCAGTGCTTTTCGAAGGGACTCTTCGCCTTCTGTATAGGCTGGTACCTGACAAATGACAAACTTGTCTTGTGGGGAAGGACGCCGCTTGGAGCCGAATTGAAGGGCAGCTACGAATTTGATCAAGATGACCAGACAGAGTACCATTGTGAATGCGAATAGGATCCAGTTGTTAACTGTGCAACGCGGGTATTCTCGGAAATCGACTTTGCCCTTGTAGAAAACTTCCTGGATGCAGTTCCAACTGTTCATGATGTTGGCATACTCGGATTCGTTGTTCACGTTGTTTGTTATGACGAGGTCCAGGTCCTTGGTGATATCCCGACCAGGGTTATTCTTCCAAAGGTTCGAGACCTTCGTGTTCAGGAATTCGTAAATGGCAACATTTGGTTGCAGATCTTGGGTGTTGAAGTAATCTGTGAGATCGTATACTTCTTCACCGTATCTTGCCCACATGTGCTGGTCATTCTTGCCTTCGTCGTAGACCTTGTTTGCCGAGATAACCAATTCGCCCTTGTAGTATTCCTTCATAGTGACCAGGAAAGTATCCCAGTACCACCTTTCATTGTATAGCTTGCTCTTGATGTAGGGCGATGTCTTGCCAGAGGTGTGGACGGCAGTCGGGTTCTCTGGGGTGTTGTTGAGAGTCAGGACTGTGGTGTCGGCGATACCTAGACCTTGGCAAGCTTGGCTCAATGGTGGCATGAAGTATCCGTCCATGTCCAAGCCAGCCAGTGGTTCCATGTTATCCTTTGTGGTCTCGATGTTGATGTCACTGTGCTGTCTTCTCCAGAAATCAGAGATGTCATAGACACTGCCACGGACACTGACCCAAAAGTCGTCTTCTCCTTGGTGGGTGGCTACTTCCTTTGTATTCCAGGCTTTGTCTGAGTTGGGGCAGATAATGAGGCCGAAACCGATCATCCAGAAGAGAATGGTACCATTGATAAAGAAGATGAGGAAGAACAGAACCAACTTTTCGCGCCATGCCATACGGACGTCAGGTCGTTTCATGCGGCCAATGTATCGGAGTGCAGTCGACGGGATCCACCATGTCAGGCACCATACGAAGATAACCCATGCCCGACGAGAAGCAGTCGTTTCATTCGTCTTGACCTTCTTATTCTTTGCTAACTCGGGATCCATCATGCCGGTAAATTCACCGGCTTCGTTGAAGAAGATATCACCCTTGTATTCATCGCCCTTGGTGCCCAGACCGTAATCACCAATGGGTGCTTCGCGGTTGGAGGTAGGTGCAATGGACGGTGCAATGTTGTGCTGTTGAGCCATAGGCATGGGATGTTGACTCATTGTCATCTGGCTCAGGTTCCCTTGGCTCAAGTTGCGTTGATGGTTCATATGCGACACGTCAAGTCCGCTTTCTGTTGCGGGGGCGCCGGGAAAGTAGCCACTCCCGTTGGCAGAGTAGCTCGTGTCAAAGCCTGTGTTGAATGGATTTTCAGGTAGAGGCTGGTTACCGGGCTGCAGATCGAGCATGCTTTCAGCTTCCCACCAAGCGCTCTCGCGAATCCAAACGCGCTCCTTGCCGATGAATACTTCGCCATTGCTCCATCCTCTCTCAAGAAGCCAGCTTCCAATACCGTCTTTGCCATCCCCACAACCAAGGGCTGCGTATCGTTGAGCAAACTCATCAACGTCAAAGTCAGCAGTGAAGTCCAGGTTCCTGTTCCGCCTGTTTGCCCACTCTGGGAGCCTCCAGGAACGGAGTTGACGAGAAACCGTGCCTGCAGACCATGCAGATGTGATGGAGGGGAGAGCGGCAAGGCTGACCGGAGAGTCATCAGTTGGATGCATCGAGAGATGATACCAAACGCGGCTGGAAGAGATGATGTTGGGTAGATCAAAGCGGCCAGCACGACCCAGGTTGATTCCTTGGCCCTCGATAGGAAACAGGAGCTTTTTGATAAAAGCGTCCTCATCTGCTGCATACGCAACCTTTTCGAGGACTACTTCTCGTTTTTCCAAGTCGTATTGTCTTTGCCTGCCCTCTGGCCCGGTCATGATCCCCAGATCAGGGGCTACCGCCGATACGGCCTGTTCCATCTCTCTCAGAACAGACGCACCAGCAGGAGAGGCGGTGTGCCCATCTTGAATGATTTCGGCATTGATGCCTTGAGTATCGTCGAAGATGGACCGCATGCAGAGCGCTTTGCCGAGAGTAGGGTCAGGAACTTCAATGACTGTAATGGAAACAGTATCACCATTTTCCTGAATAGAGCTAGAGCTGGATGAGCTGCCAAGCGATTCTTCGCCCTCTTTGATGCGAGTAATTTGACTTGCAATAGCGTCGTTTGCCTTGGAAATTACCCAGTCTACGAGTGCTTCGTAGAGACCACCCACAAGGGTCTGGCGATCCTCGGTGCTGCATTGCCGGAACAGAACCTCGGGCTCCATGCCAAGGAGGCCCCCCACATCCTCACAGATCTCTTCAAGCAAATCCGAATCGCTGTTATAATCAAGCGTGTTACCAAGCTTGAGAAGACCGGCAAGAGTCGAGATGAAGTTACGATGAGCTGAGCCCTTGATTCCGATATCCTTGAGCGCCTGTCGGAAGTCATCGGCGGCAGCGGCGTCATCCGCTGTAGGAAGGTAGGACGGGGCGTCGTATGTGCCCGAGCGGGATAGCAAGGCATAACTGGATGCAGGCTGCAGTCCCAGAAATTCTCTCTCCGCAGGAGTGGAAGCAGAGGTGAGCAGGTAGTAAAACACATCAAATGCACGATATCCTGCCTCCGCGGGAATATTCAGTAATCCATTGGCGGTGTCAATCCCGCCCTTGGACAGAGACAGTGAGGCACCTGTGAAGTGGCCAGTAAGGGTGAGTGTCAGAGAAACACTTAGAGCTGCCTGTCTTGGCGATGAAGGATTGTGAGGTGTAACACATCGGACGAATGGTCGCACGGCCTCGAGCGCCTTGAAAACGTGGGAGGGAATAGCAAATGGGAAGTTGGACAGGAACGGCACCAGAACGGACGGGGCGGACTGATGAAGGGATCTGGTGGCTGTTAGTAAATCGAAGTATTTCATGTCCGCGAAGTCACATACCCTAGGACGATGCATCCATCTTCGGCACGGCGTCGAGCATGCTCCCAAGCTCGGGCAGCCAGAGTAGGATCAACTGTTGGACCAGCCTGAGCAGCAGTGAGCCATGTGTTTACAACCAAACTCGTGCTGGCCTCAAGGCTGTGTGGTTGGGAAGACAAGTAGATATTATGAACGGCATTTAGCAGCGTCGTAGTCGAGGTCTGGGCGGTTTGAGGGCCACCAGCTGATGGTGCGAACTGGTTGGTCGAGGCCACCGAGAACATTGACATTCGGTTCGACATGTTGGAAATGGATGACCGGGAGTGATGTCCTCGAGGGACTATCACCGAATGGAGGTCAGAATTAAGTTATAAGTCGAGGGTTCGATCGTTAAAACTGGCAATTATGATCGTTCTGGGCTCGAGGTATTCGGAAATCGCGTTTGAAGGTGGTGAGGACAATGGCAGACAGCGAAGGAAATGGTAGTCGTGGAGCAACTGAGACAGGTCCCTTTTTCCCCCTGGATTAAGTGAGGAAGGAAAAGCAAGAACGAAACAAAGACGTGCAGATAATTGAATAGGGAATTACGGTGCCAAAGCGAGTGAGGCACGATTGATGAAAACGAAGGGCAGAAGAGTTGAACAACGACAGCCGGAAGGATGGCGGTTCCAAAGGTTGGCTGAGAATGGGTCAACACAGGAGTGAAGGGGCCAGCGGGTGTTGCTCTCGAGGAGGACTGGGGCATTGCGCACTGTGCCACCAGCACAGATGCATCCGGGTGCGGCGGACTCTAGCGGTGATAAGCGCACAAATACAGGCACAACAGCACTAAGGCACGGTCCTTCACACGCGCTGGCTGTGGCAAAAACAAAAATATGGATGTTGTCAGGGGCTAGCCGAACCCACCCTCCACCCACCGTACCGTTGGCCCCGAACCCAATTCGGCTGATGTGCTGGAGCACGGTGCGTCTGTCTGTTGTTTTGCGCTATTCCCATGTCCCAGCCAGCTGAGACAAACAAGCTACCGGTGCTAGCCCTGTCAATGACGCTTCCCGTGCCTGTTCCCTGGTCGCCAGCGCCGGCTTTCCCCCTCACGATGCTCCAATGCAGTGACCATATTATATCATATTCTAGTATAAGGTTGCTGTAGGATGTGGGCTTGAGCGAGGGTGTAAATCTGGATCAGCTGTTACGTCTCCAGATAATAAGCGTCTATCAAGTTCCGAGGGGCGGGCTGTGCTTGGGAATACGAGACGGCGAAAAACCGTGACACGATTATTAAGCCGCGTTGCTCTTAGGCTGGAGCCAGGTGCCAAGCGTGTTAATGGGCGAGACAGGCAGGACGGACAACGCGGGCAGGCAGGTCACTGCAGGGAGCCCCCCAAAATTTCCACGTCCAGCGTGTGTGTCGTGGATGCCGAAGACACATTCTTCTAAGCTTCAGGTGAATCCACCAGTCCAGGGAAGCAAACAAATTGGAGTGGATGCTAATGAAAGTTGAGACACTGAATGCGTGAAGAGGTCAACCACAGTGCCGTTCTGACTGGCCTGTGAAACGGCTCTGTCATCCGGGCGTTCCCTCACCTCTCGCCTCTCGCCCGGGCTGCTGTGCTCGTTCATCAGCAGATGGATTTGATGTGGTTGTGCTGATCGCTGATGGTGATCCTCGTATGGCGGCCGGCAACCACCTGGGCCATAATAAAATAGTGCCCCGGTGAATTAATGTACCAGTGTACCCTTAGTGTGCGCTGGCGTGCAGCTGGACAGCCCACTTGATGAGAAAATAGAAACACCAGGAAAAAGGGGGACTCCCGTTCCCCGCCTAAAAAATGAGAAGGGAGCCCAAGGACTGACGAAATGACCGGAAGCCAAGCATCACAAAGCGCGATCTGAGCGTTCTCGAATCGGCGGCGCTAGACTGCAAGCGGGTTGGTGCTCATAGGTAGAACCCACCCTCACGAGATGATCATATTTATCGCTAGCAGCTGGTTGGGGGCGTGCTGAGGGCCTTGCATTGGCAATTTTTTCGCTGGGTGCGAGTAGATGGGCGAATGGGCCAGGAGGTAAATGTGGTAGAGAGGCAGAACGTCAATGTGTCTCTTGGGCTTGGGGCCTGGCACAGTGAGGCACCACAGTACAATTTGCTTCCAAATTCTTTCCAGCTGGACGCTATTTGCTACAGCCGCGATGTGGCAGCTTACATGGGAATCCGGCTACACTTAGAAAAGTCTCCGTCTATACGATGCATCTCGTGCTAAGCAAGAATCACTTAAAAATAAAACGTCTAGAAATATCGTCGGCGTTCCCTACTGCTCCCCTCATGCCGAAACGTCGTGTGAGGGCAATACGAGCTCAGCAGGGCTGTGGTCAACCCAAGACCCCAGAGGCACAGTGCGCATGTGAAGTTATTGGCACAAGCACCGCCTTCCTCGGAATGCGGTCGCGCGCCTTCCACCTTCGTTTGTGCGCTTTTCTCCCCTCGGTGCCGCCGCAGTACGAGGCGCTTCTGCATTTCGTGTTGACCAGCGCCAACCCCGTACTGTGCGAATAGCTGGAAGAAAACAAACCGTCCCCCCATCCCTGACTGGGCATTGACATCTGGCCTTGGAACATCCTCCCAAACCTTCTACCCGCCGTTACCTTGCTTTTATCGACTTCGTTTCTGGCACAATTTTTGCTGACCTCAATCACTCGCTTCTTGTATGGGATCATTCGTTATTCCCTCTAATATTTTCTTCTTGTTTTGAACTATATACGAATCCCTCTTAATTCCTATACCAAGACCCGTCTACCTTTTTTCTTAATTCCTCAGCTCCGTGACCGTTGAGCCTCTCGAACCCGACGTTACGAATTAAGTTGCCACACCGTTGGCTGGAATATTCACTTTGTAGCGTGCTATTCCGCTCTACGGAGCCATCCCAACCATGGCCCTGAATCTCCCATCCGTGGGAGCCTCGGGGAATGGCAGCGGCGCACACAACCAACCCTCGCTTCCGTCGCTGCCTGCCCATCTCCAGTCCGACACTCACCTCACGGCTCATCTCGCCAGTCGATTTCATGCGGCTCATCCTACCGCTCGTCTGTCTTCACATGCTCTTATTTCATTGAATACGTACACCTCCTCCACCAAAGGACCCGAAGGAGGCAAGGATGGCAGTGCTATGGGAGGTGCTGAGGAGCTGGCCGACCGTGCTTGGTTAAGGCTTGGCCATCGCTCGGAGAGTCAAGCGATTGTCTTCTTGTGAGCATCATTCTTTCCATCTCCATCACCTTTTGGTGTGTTTGGGACTAACGTGTATAGGGGTGAATCCGGATCCGGAAAGTCTACGATTCGATCACATTTGCTCACAGCCCTCCTCAACAAGTCCTCAACACCGTTGTCGACGAAGCTTTCGCTCGCCACCTACATTTTTGATACGCTGACGACCACCAAGACTGCCACGACCCCAACTGCCTCTAAGTCCGGTCTATTCTATGAACTTCAGTATGATACGACAGCCACAACAAACCCCGTTCTTATTGGTGGTAAGCTTCTGGATCACCGATTTGAGAGAAGCCGAATTACCGACGTACCAACTGGTGAACGAAACTTTCATGTGTTGTACTACTTGCTGGCTGGAACAAGCGAAGCTGAGAAAGAGCATCTTGGGTTGAGCTCCATCAACGCGGGCGCAAACAAGGCCCAGCGTTGGAAGTACCTCGGACACCCTACCCAACTCAAGGTCGGCATTAATGATGCCGAAGGCTTCCAGGTGTTCAAGAATGCCTTGAGGAAACTCGAATTTCCTCGTAGCGAGATCGCAGAAATATGCCAGATGCTTGCAGTCATCCTCCACATCGGTCAGCTGGAATTTGCTACTACTAGTGATACCAGTGCGGTTGCCGGTGACAGTGGTGGTTTCTCCCACGAAGGTGCCAATACCTTCACTGGTGTCAAGAATAAGGAGGCCCTCACTATAATTGCTGCTTTCCTGGGTGTTAATGCCATGGATTTGCAGAGGACCCTCGGATACAAGAGCAAGATGATTCACAAGGAGCGAGTTACAGTCATGCTTGATCCAAACGGAGCCCGCTCTCATGCAAACGAGCTTGCACGGACTCTATACTCTCTGCTTGTTGCATGGATTATGGAAAATGTGAACCAGCGAGTTTGTGTTCCGGATGAAACAATTGCCAACACAATCTCCATTGTTGATTTTCCAGGATTTGCCCAGCAGTCTCCCACTGGGTCAACTCTTGACCAACTTCTCAACAATGCTGGAACAGAGGCTGTTTACAACATGTCTCTCCATTACTTCTTCGACCGCAAGGCTGACATGCTTGAATCCGAAGAAGTCAGTGTCCCTCCTACAAGCTACTTTGACAACACAGACGCAGTTAAAGGTCTTCTGAAGCCCGGTAATGGACTTTTGAGCATTCTGGATGATCAAACCCGCCGAAACCGAACTGATATGCAATTGTTGGAGAGTTTGAGGAAGCGGTTTGAGGGAAAGAACCCTGCCATTGAAGTATCCTCGGCCACTTCCAAGCTGCCTGGAAGCAATTTCCTGACTGAAAACACCACCGCTGCATTCACCGTCAGGCATTTCGCAGGTGAAGTCACGTACCCAGTAAAGGGACTGATTGAGGAAAATGGCGAAGTTATCTCTGGTGACATTCTTAACATGGTCAAGACAAGCAAGAATGACTTTGTTGCCAAGCTCTTCGGACAGGAAATCCTCAAGACAGTTACTCACCCCAACGAAAAGAGCACCATTATGCAGGCAACCGTCAGCTCTAAGCCTACGCGTGCACCCAGCGTCGTTTCTCGCAAGACACAGCGAAGCAAGGCCCCAGCAGCATACCGACGAAAACAAATGAAGGCTATGGATCCCTTTGAGCAGGGAAGCGAGATTGGCGATTCACAAGCTGGATCTATGAAGACGGGCACCGAGCAGGGTGCTTCAGGGCAGTATTTGTCATCGCTGGACAATGTCCAGAAGGTGCTTGCTGACCCCAACACCAATTCATACTTCGTGTTCTGCTTGAAGCCCAATGACCGTCGTATGGCGAACCAGTTTGACAGCAAGTGTGTCCGAACCCAGATGCAGACTTTTGGCATTGCGGAAATCAGCCAGCGTCTTCGTACTGCCGATTTCAGTATCTTCATGCCTTTTGGTGAATTCTTGGGGTTGACAGAGGCCGAAGCTATGCTTGTTGGCAGCGAAAGGGAGCGAGTCGAGATCACCATCGAGGAGAAGCGGTGGCCATCCAATGAAGTATTCATTGGCTCAACTGGTATCTTCCTCAGCGAACGATGCTGGATGGAGATTGCCCAACTTAGCGAGGCAGGGTCGGCTTCCGGACGATATGGTGCCGTTCCATCCGACGGGGATGTTGGTACGCCAATCGATGCTGGTGGTTTTGGGGCTTCGAGGGAACAACTACACTCCTCCGGCCACACGCCTCTCATGTACGGCGAGAAGGGGAGATCTGGATACTTCTCTGGCGATGACAACCGGTCGGAGGCTGGTGTCTCAGCTCTTGGCGCTGGCGACATGTTCAAGAACCTCGACACTCGCGAGCAGATGGCTGAAAGGGGCAACGAAAAGTCAATGGTTGAAGTGGAGGAATACAAGGATAGCCCAAGTCGTAAACGCTGGGTCTTTGTGACTTACCTCATGACCTTTTTCGTCCCGGATTTCCTCATTCAGCATCTTGGACGAATGCCTCGCAAGGATGTTCGTATGGCTTGGCGTGAGAAGCTGGCAATCAACATGCTGATCTGGTTAATGTGTGCTTTTGCCGCATTCTTCATGATTGGGCTCCCCATGCTCATTTGCCCAAGGCAATATGTTTACAGTCCCTCGGAAATCTCAGCATATGATAATGGAAAGAATAGCCAGGGAGCCTACGTCTCAGTACGCGGCTGGGTGTTCGATCTCAAAGGAGTCTATGACTCTCATTATCCCAAAGCACCCATCATTTCCCAGGACAGTTTCATGGATTACGCCGGTAAAGACGTTAGCGCTCTCTTCCCTATCCAGGTTTCCGCGCTGTGCCTCGGTAAGGATGGCAGTGTGGACGAGGCCGTCACTCTTGACTACAAGAGTGATAATACCAGCAACCAGGTTGTTGTGGATACCATGGACGTGGTTGCTAAGTACCATGATTTCAGAGTCTCAACCAACGACAGCAGACCCGATTGGTATTACGAGCAGATGTATTTCATGAAGAACAACTTTAAGAAGGGCAATGTTGGGTACTCGGCTCAATATGTTGGCACTCAAGCGTCAAAATCTAGCAAGGCCATCGCTATTCTCAACAGCAAGGTTTACGATTTGACACAATATCTCAGCGGCGGCCTGATTCTCAAGCCAGCGTCAGGTAAAGAGGTCCCTGACAACAGCGTGAAGCAATTCATGGATTCTCGTGTTGCGGACCTCTTTCGTCAAAAGGCTGGTTCTGATATTACTCAATATTGGAACCGCCTCAAGACGGATATGGATGCTCAAGCACTAGCTCGCCAACAGACCTGCTTGGATAATCTCTTTTATGTGGGAGATGTGGACACGAGAAGTTCAGTGCGCTGCCAGTTCTCCGAATACTTGATCCTCGCAATTTCTTGCGTACTTGCTGCTGTCATCGTTTTCAAGTTCCTTGCTGCTTTGCAGTTTGGCGGCAAGAACTTGCCAGAAAATCTCGACAAGTTTGTCATGTGCCAGATTCCTGCCTACACCGAAGACGAAGATTCTCTCCGACGTGCAATTGATTCCGCTGCTAGAATGCAGTACGATGATAAACGTAAATTGCTCTGCATTATTTGCGATGGTATGATTATCGGTCAGGGCAACGATCGACCTACCCCAAGAATCGTTCTGGACATTCTCGGTGTTTCCGAAACTGTTGATCCTGAGCCGCTCAGCTTCGAGTCACTCGGCGAGGGTTTGAAGCAACACAACATGGGCAAAGTCTATTCTGGTTTGTATGAGGTGCAGGGCCACATTGTACCCTTCCTCGTCATCGTCAAGGTTGGCAAGCCATCTGAAGTTTCACGCCCAGGTAACCGTGGCAAGCGAGACTCCCAGATGATCCTCATGCGCTTCCTTAACCGCGTTCACTACAACCTACCTATGAGCCCCATGGAATTGGAAATGTACCACCAAATCCGCAACATCATTGGAGTCAACCCGACATTCTACGAGTACCTCTTCCAGATTGACGCAGATACCGTTGTCGCTAGTGACTCGGCTACACGATTCGTCTCAGCCTTCTTGAACGACACACGGCTGATTGCCATTTGTGGCGAGACTGCTCTCACCAACGCCAAGTCGTCCTTCATCACTATGATCCAGGTTTACGAATATTGGATCTCTCACAATCTGACAAAGGCCTTCGAGAGTTTGTTCGGTTCCGTCACATGTTTGCCAGGTTGTTTCTCGATGTACCGGATCCGTGCAGCGGAGACCGGCAAGCCTCTCTTTGTCAGCCGGGAGGTTGTTGACGCCTATGCTTGCATTCGAGTTGATACCTTGCACATGAAGAACCTTCTGCATCTAGGCGAAGATCGTTACCTCACAACTTTGCTTCTCAAATTCCATTCCCAGTACAAGACTAAGTATCTCTTTGCTGCCCATGCGTGGACCATCGCCCCCGATTCATGGCAAGTCTTCCTGTCCCAGCGACGACGATGGATTAACTCGACCGTTCACAATCTTATTGAGCTCATCCCCATGGCACAACTATGCGGTTTCTGCTGCTTCAGTATGCGCTTCGTTGTCTTCATTGATTTGTTGAGTACCATTGTGCAGCCAACCATTTTGGTCTACATTGGATACCTGATCTATCGCTGCGTTTCTAACCCTGGTGTTATCCCTGTGACGGCTTTCATTCTTCTGGGTGCGATCTATGGTCTTCAGGCTATCATTTTCATCCTTCGCCGTAAGTGGGAAATGGTTGGATGGATGATCATCTACATTATTGCCACTCCCGTCTTCTCCTTTGGTCTGCCTTTCTACTCCTTCTGGCACATGGACGACTTCAACTGGGGTAACACTCGTGTCGTTGCCGGTGAGAAGGGTAAGAAGATTGTCATCACTGATGAGGGCAAGTTTGACCCAGCCTCTATTCCCCGAAAGAAGTGGGAGGAGTACCAGGCCGAACTTTGGGAAACCCAGACTGGCAGGGATGACGCGCAGTCCGAAATCTCTGGCTACAGCTACGGTACCAAGGCTCAAGGTCTTGGCTCGGAGTATGCCTACTATCCCAGCCGACCGGCCTCAACGACTGGCCTCAACCCGAACGCTGGGTTTGAACGCAACCAGTCTCGCATGTCGCTGGCTCCTTCTGAAATGCTCCACAACAATAACCGTATGAGCAGTTTCAGCCAATCCCAGTTTTTCTCCCCTGAAGACATGGTTGGGCTTCCCAGCGACGACGCCATCCTGGCTGAAATCCGTGAAATCCTTAAGACCGCAGATCTCATGACTGTTACAAAGAAGGGCATCAAGCAGGAGCTTGAGGGACGGTTCGGAGTGCCGCTGGATGCTAAGCGAGCCTACATTAATAGTGGTAAGTATCTACAGTTTCTTCTATTTCAGATGAACCAACGCTAACTGATTTACTATAGCCACGGAAGCCGTTTTGTCTGGCCAACTTTAGATGGATGTTGTATGACGATCTAAAACTTTATTTACTTATTAATTAGCTCCTCCAAAATTGTCACATAATTTAGCGATCTTGCATACGCGGTATGAAGCTTGAGATAATATATGGATACTGCTGGTCTTTATCTTGGCTTGGAGCTTTCTTTTTCTTTTTCTCTTCCTCTATCATCTCGAATTCTATTCCATTTAGGTAATCCGGAGATTTCAAGGGTCAATACTTGGTTAAGGGGCCCTGGGTCAAGGCAGCAATGAAATATATATATTGAATAACCTCCACTTCCGTGAACTGAAAAGTAATGATTCTCGGTGAATATCTATGTCTCTGATATCCTAGAATGAGTATGTATTATTCCTACGGTATTTATGTTTACTGGAGAACTTATATAATTAGACTTAATTCGAATCTATCTACTTGATTTAGTGTACCCAACGCCATACGTGAGTTGTATGTATGCTAAATCTTGCACACATTATCAATTAGCTTTTGAACTCCGCCCCTGCTCCATGCCTCGACTTTCTTCTGGTCGCACGTATCCCATATCCTTCTCATCAAGGCTCTAATCACGGAGGCTTCCTCGCTCGACTCGCAGAGCGCCCTCTGGCTATCCAGCCAGCTGATTATGCCGAATCTGGTCACGAGAGTCGTGCTGCCAGATTCGATGCAGGTCGCGCGGTAGATGATGCGGAGGATCCTCGTCCTCAGGTTGACACGCAGGTAAGGGTTGCTCCCGAGAGACAGGATCTTCTCGAACCACCGCTTTTTGTGGAAGACTGACAGGTCAAAGGGCGTGACGAGGGCGTCTAGCAGGTATGCCAGGAGCCACGTGACCTCGGTGTAGTACCTGTCGTCCTCTGACGGCTCGCCGTGCAGGATGTCGTGGGCGAGGGGCAGCTTCTCCGCTGACCAGACCGGCCCGCGGGTGAGGAACGTGTTGACTTTGGGATATAGCGGGTGGAGAGGGTTTCTGAGGACGTCAAGCGAGTGCGTGGCAAAGGCGACAAACGCTGATGGCGCAGGCCCGGCGTCGATGTGAGGCTTGGAGGATTCCGCCACCTCGCAGAGGAGGAGCCACACCTGGTCCTTTTCCTCGTACGATGATTCTTTGATCTTGGAAGCCATCTTGAGGATGTTTGTCGATGCTTCTTTGCGGATATTGACGTGTGGTGATGCCAGCAGGCGGACGAGGCGCGCGGCGATGTTGTCTTCCATCAAGTCTTCTACTTCTTTGGCAGCCCATCTGGTGATGACGTTTGTATCTGGATCCTCATCTACTACGACGTGTAGCCTCTCTTTCAAACTATCGCCATCGATGGCTGTCTCGTCCTTTTCTTTGCTGAGCGGGGTTGAATCTTCCTCAGCGGTCTCTGGTTTGAATGCCTCGAGTGCGGTGATATCGCTAGAAGAACCGAGCTTCTTGAGGGTTACGCTCTTGGAGGCAAAGTACTCCTTCACCTTTCCGTATTGATGATCAACCAACGCGGGGATCTTCGTACCGAGGCTTTCTGCGTTGAAGTAGAGGGACAAGAATTTGGCGACAGCCTTTGTGCCCGAGTCGCCAACGGAGGATGAGAGGTATTGCAATTGCTCAACCAAGGTCACCATGAGCAGAGGGCAGCGTGGGTCATCGTCCGATGTTTCCGTTTCCTCAACCAATAACTGTAACATCTCGAGGTACTTGATGGGCGAAGAAGCGCAGCGGTTTATACAGTTGTCCAAGTAGCTCCACACAGAAACCATACCCTTTGAGTCTTTTGACTTATAGGCGCGCAGGGCCTGGAGGAGTGGTGTGATGCCAGTTGTGGAAAGAACAAGCTGGTTCTCGACAGCAACAGTAGTCAGTATTTTGTTAATCTGTCGGGATGGAGAATCCTCGCTGTCGACACATAGCAGTCGCAGAAGGGCCGTGAAAGGCAATGAAGATGCGCCGTTTGAAATATTGTCAACTTTCGAGAACCATCGCATTCCCGGAGAATAGCTGGCAATGGAGACGAGATTCTCCAACTGCATGACACCAAACGATTTGGCCTCGGCATCACTTGCCTCGTCGTCAAGACTTCGAAGAACATCCACAAAGAATGGAGACACGTCAAAGTTGGCAGCAAGTGCTACTCGTGGTATCACCTCATAGTATAACCGTATCAATCGAGTGGCCAGGGTTCGGTGGAGGTAGTTCTCTACCGGTATGGTCTTGTATGATCTCACAATCTCCTTCATGTCTGGGATTCTCTGGCAGAAAGCATCGATCAGACGTCGTGAGGCTGCCTCCCAGATAGCACGATCTTTAGAATCGGTCGCTGTTTCGTGCATTTTGATTGCCGTAGCCAGCTTCTCCAGCGCAGTGACCAGTAATCTTGTTGCAAAGAAGGATGTGAGGTTTGACTTGGGTGAGAGGCACCGAACAAGGACTTTTTGATTAATCGGGAGAGGAATGATGTTATCGAGAAGGATGGTGGTAGGTGGAGGCGTATGTGCGAATTGGGACCTGTCTCCAAATGACGGTGGCAACGGAAGTTGCATTGTGGAAAACAGAAAGGTTGCGTAGCCAATCCAAGTCATTGTAAGTTTTGGTTCGAATGTAAATGAACGGTTGGTGAAGAAATAGTCTGCGAGGAGCTCCGGGGCCACAGAAAACATCGAAACAAGGAGCTCGCTATGCTTCAGACTGGACCAGGGACGGAGTTTCTGAGCGAATTCAGAGAGAACAAAGTTGAAGACAGGAATTCCCTTGCTGAAACTATGGTCCGCCAGCCCGCTTTCAACGCCAGCAAATTTGCCTCTCCTTCGACCTCCAACCAGTTCATCCGACTCTGGCTTGGGGTAGAGTCCCATAGAGGGGTATAATATACCAGCTTCAGGAGTTGTGCATACATACAAAAGAAACTCGTGTGCTTTTTCGGCCACCGACGTCTTCTCTTCGTCTGTATTGGCGCTAGTTCCGTAGGTATAGAGACCGAGAACCCTGGTGAGAGTCTTGGTGTTGAAGCTCTTGAACTTTACATCGCGCGGAATCTTATCGTCCATCAAAACACAAGTTTTCAAGGCATTGAGGATTTCCAAGACAAGCCATGGCGCATCAGTCTTGATCATGAATGTCAGATGAGAGAACAACTCCTTCTGCGTCAAGAGTTCCTTGCGCCCGTCTGAATGCAGAAATTTGAGACAGGCCAGAAAGAATTTGACGGCATTGGTCCTCACAGAGGCTTTCTTGGCATCTTCAGGGCCTTCACCGGTGTTCCCAACTTCCAGGTTGCGACCGAGATAGGCAAACGTATAGCTACGAGATCGGAAAACTTGCTTGGCGAAAGCTCCACCATCGAGGCTGACGATTTCTTTCAAGAGCCGAAGGGTAGGGGAAATAACGAAACCCTTCCCTTTCTCCGACGAAAGATTCTTTGACAAAGATTTTAATTGTCGTTCTTGGAGGAGAGTGCGACAGATGTCGAGGCCATACGGGACCAGGCGAAGCGAGTCTGAGATTACGTGCAGGAGGAGCGCAAGAACAACAGCCGCTGAAGACATGACGCCATCATTGTTGACTTGAACTGCAAAAGACCACATCTCCATGATATCGCTAAGATGTACTGCATCCTCGGATATTTGTCTCGGCTTGACGGCTTCGAGATACTCCTGTAGAAGGTTGATTTTCGCATTGCGGTCGTCTTGGTTGGCGACAATGTCGTCGAGGAGACGCTTGAATGAGCTCAGGCCTATGAATTGACAATTTTAGTCATTTAGTACTTTGTAGATGGCCATTGGCTTGTCTTGGATTGCCGAATTGGCTTACCATGTCTTGCGCGATGCAGGTCTTGGTCGAACGTCAAGAGCTTTCGGAGCTGGTCAGACGAGAGAACATCCTCGCCGGCTGGGACCTCGTGCGTCACCTTTTGGCGCTTCCGAAATGCCGCCGGGTCATCGGCATGGTGGTTACCTCTCTTACCCATTGCGACAAGCTTAGGGACTTATAGGCACCTTGACGACGATAATCGCATCCAGAATCTGGTTCATGGAAATTGTTTGGAGGTTTTGGGATACTGCCGGTTCTGACCGCCATCCCGCCATTCCGTTTGGGACTAGATCGGATAAGATAAAAAGTTGCATCCTGATTCGACGCAGACCCAATTGTGGAGTAGTCCGTCATGCTTGGACTGGGGTACTTGGAATTATGCTGAATCTGCATACTACGGACATGTACCTACGGCCCAGCCGCTCCTGCCGCACCAACTTGCAGCGAGATCATCAGCAGGCGGCATGTTTGATGTGCCTTTGGATGGATGACTTGAATGTTTCATGCATGTGTGTGCACCTGAGAGTATGCATGAATATCCTAAAGGCAGTGCATCCACTCGCTTCCTTACCGACACCTATACAGCCTGTTGTTGGCATTGATTTGTAATTGGAAATTGAAGCGTCTGCACATGTCCTCCCTCCGACCAGGAACGAACTACTTGCCGAATATCCCACAGGATTTGTACGAACAAAGAAACGTTACACTTACACACAAGCGGCATAATGAGTGCATTAGCATCCACGCTTCCTACTTTTTCTTCATCATCATGCGAACGCTTCCTGTAGTCTCCATTGGAGCATTGGACTCGGGCTAACGTCCCCTCACTCTCTGCTGAGCCCCAATCTGCCTGGCCAGCGCTGACTGTCCATTCAGAGCACGGAGTTTGAGACATCTGGGAAGCCCAACGGGCCCTCGCCTCAATTGTTCTCCATCAGAGTGAGACAAGCATAAACGAGGGAGTCATACAGGTCATCGCACGGGCTTATGACCAGGTAAACTGGCACACAGTGGCGATCAGCTCTGAATGAGTCGTGAAAAAGGAGACTCATTGACACATGAAAGAATTTCTGCAGCATCGTGAACCGCCACCGGTCCGCAGCGCTCGCAACCTTCGGACGTCATGTGTCCCACCCAAACCAGAAGCTGTGATGGGGCCAGCCTGCGGTTTAGTCATTTGCCTCGCGAACCACTCAGGAGATGAGCTGATGGATGACGACACGAAATATTCTTAGAAACACCGCGCCTTACCGCGAGGTACGGCAGAGTGTGTTTTGTTAGAGAAGGCAAGCTAGTTGCGTTGCGAAACACGGCGTCGAGCCAAACGCCATGTAAGATGGGCAAGCCCGCATTGAGCGAAGCAATGATGGTATCCAGTCAAGTGCTGCCACAAATGTCGGGCTGCGACACACGCGGAGGAGGCCCAACGCGCGCCTGGAAATGAACGAGGATGGCCAAAAAGAAGCGAGCATTCCAAAAACAAACAAACCAAACAGGAAACGGGCCTTTCTTTCCCCTGTTTTGGACGTCTATCCCATCGAGCCCGGTCAGATTTCTGTCGTGTTTCCTACTGCCAAGGGTCTGGTTCGTTTCTGGCACTGCCAATCAGAGCCGCGTGATGCGACAAGCGCAGGCCAAAACAGAGCTTCGCTTTGGGGTCCACATATAGTGGCTGGTGGTTCGACATCCATGGCCCTGGCAATGAAAGCAACCGACCAATGCCGGCGATCCACGAGACACCCTGCTTGAGCGTTTGTGGCAGGACAGCGGACAGGGGTGGATGCGGGAGCAGATGTGGGTGTAGATGCAGCCCGTCGACTCGCTCTCCTGGGCTGGCCGTCTTACACCAGTGGTGGGCCTTTCAATCTTGGTGTGTAGCGCCAGCCAGCCGAATCCAACTCTTCTCCATGCCGACTGGCCAGCCGCCGTGATGGCCTGGCCTATCATATCCGCGGAACCTCACCTCCATCATACACAGTCAGGTTGCGCTGCTTGGTCGTGTGGTGCACCGTGGACCGTTCCCATTGCCTGCAGCAGCGTTAATTACCCTTTGGGACTAAGTAAAGACTGTGTGATGGAGGTGTTTGCTTGCCACGCATCGAGTAAAATGGAGCCGAGCTAAGCAAGCTATTTTCCATGCTTTCTTTTCTGCTTCTGATCCTCATCTCCGGTTCCTGATGACGCTCCCACGTTCTTTCTTCTTCCGTAGATAAAAGCTGTCCGAGATCCAGTTTCTGCACTTGGGATTGGTCTGGTCCCAATCCCTTTCGAGTCCTTTGACCCGATCTCCATTCACACTTGAGGTTCTTCCTTGGCGTGGGACAAGGCTACTCTACTTTCCTCTCACCTGCTTTGTTTTTTTTCTTGCTTGCTTCTTTTCATTGCTTACCCTCTTGTTCCCTGACATATCTTACTCTCACCTGATTCGATGCTGTTTTGTCATTCTCGTCAGACTGTGTCACGCTGGTCGCTGTTTCGCCCCCTTCCCTGTCTTATAGCTTATTCTATCCTCTTGCTATTCCCCGCCGCGGAATGAATCATTGAGAGAAGCTGTCCTAGCAATGCCGGTTTTAGATGAGAATCATGCTTCTTCGTACTCGTGGTTCTCTTCCCTCTTTATGTGCTGTTCGCCGTTGACTTCTTGTCTCGCCCGGAAGTCACGTCGTAGTAAGTCGCCGTCTCTTACTACTGCCGAAAAGTCGTGGCCTGTGGGCAGATATACCGATCAGGACTTGCTGATCAAGAAAGACGCGGAGGAGAAAGGCAGACAGACGGTGATACACACCTCTACTGTGCAGGTCAGCCCTTCCATCCTGCCCCCGCCTTCTGACTCCCTGGGGTTGGACGAGAAGGATATGGCTCCCCGAAAGAGCTTTGCCTCGACTCGTAAAGACAGTCGTCTCAAGAAGATCTTTCGACCAGCCAATCCAAACAAGCGACCCAAGATTTCAGCACCCTCCGACTTCCGCCACATAGAGACCGGCTCGTTCGATTTTCCTCCAATTGAAACGCCTCCTCCCCAGCCTCGACTGGATGGCTTGCGTCAACACTCTCCCCACCTACGTCCGCTTGAACTGAGCATTTATATGCCCAACAACCGGATATCGCCAATTCTTCCCCATTTCGAGTTCCCACCCGTCAAAACCCCCGAGAAGGCTGTTCTCGAGGAGCGACTTACAGACGACCATCAGCTTGTACGACAGAGAAGCTATACCTCGGTGCCGTTCCACATACCTCGAAAGCCTGCGATTGAGGATTTGTCATTCAGTCAGACTTGTCCTCCAGACATCCCACCGAAGTCGCAAGCACGACCCCGCGCGAACACTTCGCCAGAAATAGAGGCGATCAAAGCACGTGTTGCGAACGCCATGCTTGAGGTTGAGGAGCTCCAGAGACAGATTGAAGAAGCTGCTGAGCGTCAGAGTCTGTATGCTCTTAGCCGCCCATCTACAAGCCAGTCGAGGGCTGGTAAGTTTTCATCAATATGGGAATCGAACTTGGCCTGCGTTCCTTCGCTGACATCTTTCAAACCAGATTTAGAACCCATGCCATCGATACCTGCACTACCACCATCTGCACCTTCGTTCGCCGAAAGGTTGAATTCTGGTGTCCAACTTGAGCGGCCTCGCACCGCCCCATTGAATCATATGTTCCCTGCACCTATCTCATCGGAGCGCTTGGGAGAAGGCCTGGCCGATCTTGAGGCTAAATTGCAGTTGCAACAAACCCCCTCGCTGGCGCCGCCTCTTCCCCTCGTGCTCCGTCCCCCGTTACGGAAGAAGAAATCCTTCTCTCGGGTTTCGACATGGCTATTCCCTCATGGCCAGCATAAACGTGACGTGAGCCTCGATTCCGTCACCAATGTTCCTCGGCCAATCAAAGGCACCGAAGGATTCTACCAGTGTGTGCAACCTGGAGGGTCCGCTCAGCGTACATCGTTTGATTCCTTGGATACTGTCTCTACCTGGGAGTCAGAGGATGACCAACGCACGGCCCCAACCAATTGGTCGCCTGAAAGCACACCCGCCGCTAAAATGGAGGGTGTTCCTATGGAGAGGCAACTGACTTTTGGAAAAAGAGGTTGTTATTCTCCCTAGGCAGAGCGAGTACTCTGCCACCTGCATTCATTGTATGAGCAGTTTTTCCTTCTTTGTTTTGTCTTCCCCCATGTTGTTTGGGTCAATGATACCATTTTTTGTACATTCACAGACATGCAGCGCGTGTCCCTGATAGAGTTACGGGTACTGTGTATAGGTCGGTTTGCTCAAAGGCGCGTATAGATGAGCGGGATTGTCATATTAGTGTTTCTTTTCCTTTGTGTACAGGCGGGCTGTTGTTATATATCCGTGGGCGGTTGCCGAGAGCAACTCCCTACCTTATTTTGGAGGCTGTCATTTCTCAATAGAAGGCGACTGGGTTTCGCCTGGAACTTGATCTTTAGGGAAGATCGACAAGACACTAGTAATGGATACATCTTTGCCGTAATTTTGAGCTACCTACTTCGCCATGGGATTGAGCACAGCCTGTGATGGATCATTCGTCTTCGTATGCTGTACTCTCTCTCGTGAGATCATGTCAGATGATGAGAGCTGATGGTGGATTCGTGCAACGAATCAGTGATATGAAGGGCGGTGGCAAGCTAGATATCTGCAAGTGCCACTGCCGTGGGCTCAAAACGTGGGAGTGAGATCCGTCTGGGGTGCAGGACAAGACATGACGAACGACAGATCAGGGGATTTTCCAACTGGCTGGATCAATTTAACTGTGTTGGGGGCGGGCACTTCCAGCGGCTAGCAGGGGTAGTGCGGCGCTTAACTGACAGCCCGGCAGCGCTTGGTGTTGCGCTGGAATTGTGGGCGATTCTTATTACGGGCACAGAGGACGCCCTGTCTACCAACATTTGATATTATTGGTGGTGTGGCTTGCACGTGGTCCTTTCGCTGCTGATCTCGGGCACCAAGAGTCAGAAATATGAGTGTTTCACCGCAGACTGACACCGCAAATCGCCGCGCCCTATCTTCTGATGAAGGCTCACTTCAACTTATATTTTCTTGCGGCGCGGCTGATATGAGTCGATAAAGGCCCACACCAGACGACCGGTTTCCGTCCTGGTCGATTCACTCGCTCACCCTGTCCTCATACTTCCTAGAAGCAAGCAGGCCGACGTGCGGTGGAGGGCTCTCCACCCCCTTGTTTTTTTCAGATGGCTTCTGATATCATGGCACGCATTCGATGGCTATTCTCCCGACTTGCGAAGTCAAGCTACAGATATACCCCTGTTCCGGACGACGAGGCGCCTCAATTCCGGCCACATCTCGTCAAGGAACGGCGCAAGAAGGCCGGCTACTTCTGCTTTGGCATCGCATTGCTTCTGCTGCTACTTTATGTCGCCATTCCTTATGGGTATGTTTCTGCTTTCATCATGCATCCATTGCGCACCGTCAGTCGCTGATATAGATACCAAAGCGATCTTGCCAGGTCCCTTCCTGGCTGTGAACGTCATGGCAAATGCAAGCCCAACCCCCATCGATGGGGCCAATATTCTCCATTCTTCTCAGTGCCCTCAGACATTGATGGCAGTATTCCTGCGGGATGTGAGATTACTCTCGCCCTAGTTCTCTCTCGCCATGGATCTAGGAACCCCACGAGCCCCAAGTCGGCGCTCTACAGAGATCTGATTGAGCACATCCAGAGCTCAGTCTCACACTACGGGGAGGGCTTCGAGTTTCTCGCCGACTACGCATATACCCTTGGCAATGACGACCTTACTATCTATGGAGAACAGCAGATGGTTGACTCTGGCGCCGCCTTCTATAAGCGCTACCGAAAACTAGCAGACGATATTGACCCATTTATCCGTGCGGCTGGCTCATCTAGGGTTATCGCGTCCGCAAAGAATTTCACCCATGGGCTCTATGCCGCTCGAGGAAACGGCGGCAGTCACGCCGAAGAAGACATCCTCATCATTCCTGAGAGGGACAATTACAACAATTCCATAAACCACGGCTCTTGCTCCCGGTTCGAGGATGGGCCATACTCCGACCTCAAGCATGAGAAGCAGGCTGCCTGGAAAGAAAGGTGGCTGCCTTCGATCACGAAGCGGCTCAACCAGAAATTGCCCGGTGCCAACCTGAGTCTAACCGAAACTGTCTATTTCATGGACTTGTGTCCTTTCCACTCGGTTGCTGACAAGAACGCTAAGCCCTCGCAATTCTGTAGCTTATTCTCGGAAGATGAGTGGCGAGGGTATGATTACTACGAGTCGCTAGACAAGTGGTACGGCTACGGCTACGGAAACCCCTTGGGCCCGACTCAGGGGGTGGGCTATGTCAACGAGGTGATTGCGCGGCTGACGGGCGAACCGGTCAAGGACCACACCTCGACGAACTCTACTCTCGACTCGTCCCCTGAGACGTTTCCACTGGACAGGAGACTCTATGCAGACTTCAGCCACGACAACACGATGATATCCATCTACGCTGCGCTGGGACTATACGAGGGTGTCCCTGATCTATCTGTGGAGCATAGAGTGCCATCAGACCAAGCTGGTGGCTTCTCCGCTGCTTGGGTGGTGCCATTCGCAGCACGCATGTATCTGGAGAAGATGCAATGCGGATCTGACGAGAAGGAGTATGTGAGGATTCTGATCAACGATCGGGTGGTGACGCCAAAGTGCAAAGCCGATAGACATGGTCGGTGTGAGTTGGACTCGTTTATCGACAGCTTATCGTTTGCCAAGTCTGGCGGCAAATGGGAGACCTGCGAGGTGTAGATGTCTTGTAATTAATTAGCTAGAATTCCTTGATAGATTGAAAGCAGAGGAGAGCGAACCGGCAGGCTGCTGATGACAGCCTTGGCATTGCACGGTCCATGTCTTATCCAAAAATAGAAGCCAGATGCCAATCTATTACCGAAGGCAGTTGCGAGGGACGCACAGGGATAAATGATAGTTTATCTTGCCTAGGAGAGCTAAAAACTCACAGACCCGTCATTGATGCAAGGAACACTATGAAGTTGCAGAACTTTAGTGAGACATCGGACTCTGGCCTTATCAACACTTGCAATTGCAGAGCGAGCTATGAGAGGATAGCCTCAGCTTGCAGTCAGCTTGGTGAGATTTCCTGGACTATGGTAGGGCAATTTACAGGGGGCTTACTCACTAATCCGAGCGCAAGCACCTATTTTAGCCCACAACCATCCACTATCCTCTGGGGGATCTTGCAAACGCCCCACCATTAGAGGAATCCTACCGCAAACAGCGTCGGTTACAGTGGGAGAGGGCGGGCGATGACCCCCAACCCTCGATTTCCTCGAGCTGTCTCACTCCAAGCCGAAGTACTTCGCACATTCAACCAACCACCATCTAGGCGAACGAACTTTGGAGGAGTGCCCAGGAACCTATCTACGTGCCTGGCCTACACACATCCTGATCTACATCGCCGAAGCAACCAGAAAAAAAAAACGTGGATCGAGAGCTCGAGAAGCACTGAGGTCATGGTGTCGGTAGGTGGCGGCATCGCTATTGCGATCTCCGTGCTACTGGTGCTTGCGGTCGTGGGCTGGGTCGGCTTCACGCAGCTGCGCGCACGCAAACTTGGAGTAAGTGACGGCCCTCTGCACTGATTTTTCCATTTGGGAAATGCTCCCCCTCTCTTGAATGCGCCTGTAAATGAAGTGCGCTCAAGCCACTTCGGCCAGCCGAGCTGCCCGTCATTCTCTTGCCACACAAGCTAACTGATCATGCGATGCATCTAGCTCCCACCACCAACCCTCTCGTCATACATCCCATGGAAACAATCCGATAGCTACAGGGAGCCCCGATCCGCCTCGGGCGGCGGCGGCGTGAGGGGCTGGTTCGGCAAGCTGGGCAACCGCAACAAGCGCTCCGCGGCGGGCGCCTACGAGCAGAGCGGGCAGCAGCGCGGGTTCGGCGGCCTCGACCCGGACGATGCGTGGGACTCGCGCGTCCACGACGACGGATACGGCTACTATGAGGAGAGGGAGCTGGAGGGCCGAGGGGATGGCTTCGGCCACGGCAGCACCGAGTACTCCGGCGCGGCCGACTATGGCGGCAGGAACCCAACTTCTGTCCATCTCGATGCCGCTGAGGAGAGGGGGAGGACGACTACACGGGGACCCGGTGCTCCCGGTGCGAACCCATTCGACGACGATGCGGCGTCCAGTCTGAGGGATGTGAGCCCAAGGCCGATGGGTGGACAGCCGGGAGCGGCACCCGTCAGAAACAGTCTGGAGGGCCGGAGGTCAGCGTTCAGAGAGGAAGTATGACGAGGTCATGGGGATACCTAGACCACTGCGTTACGGGATGGATGGAAACCTCAACTATCATCCGCCTGGAATGCGGTGTCTGGGCATTGGGGCGAGTGAGAGCGACTCTCGGGCGATTCACACTTGCGGCGTGTGTTGATTTCTCAATTGTGTGGTGAAGGCAGGCTGGTTTCTTTCTTCTTCTTCATTTCGTTCGCTTTCTTTGCATGTATCATCGATGGCTCGGTTTCCGGTTCAATTATCTCCTACGTCTGTCTCTCTATTCTTCTTGATCAAATCCCCTCGTGGCACATCGTCTTAGTTGCGCGGCGTTCGTAAACGCTGGCAAAGGTGTTGACTAGGGGCCAAAAATTATTGGCAATGTATGTTTCTAGGTACATGTATATGTAAGGAATGGATATGACTCTATCCGCCTACAATTGACATGAGGACCTGGACTTGGCCAAGGCTGACAATCGCTGGAGCATCCAACCAACAGCAGTCTGTCCATATTACACATGAATGTGCACTTGATGTTTAGTGGTCGTCGTTGTCACAGGCCCCCACGATGGTATAGGGAGCATACCACCTACGTAACATATTTGCCCCGCCATTGAAACGTTGGGGGTATGCTACCCCTCCGCCAATCACCCCTCATATGACAGGACTGCTGCACGTCTAGAGAACTTCTTAGTGAGAAGTCGGGATAGACGGGATAGTTTTCGAAAATAATTTTCTGCCCATTGCAAATTTGTTGCCCAACATGGCGGATCTCGATCTTCAGGCTATCCACGATGAGCTGATCCAGGTCGCTTATGAAGCTGGAAAGATGATGCTCGCCGCCAATCCAGCCAACATCGACACTGGCACCAAGTTGAACTGTAAGCTCACCAATGCCCTGAACTCCTATCCCAAGCATGAGAATTCCTTACTAAAAACTATATATTTCCCAGCTGTTGACATTGTCACCGAGGTCGACAAGGGAGTCGAGAAGATGGTCTCAACCCGTCTCTCCGCCGCCTTCCCCTCCATCTCATTCATGGGCGAGGAGACCTACAAGCCCGGGATGAGAATCGGCCCCGAGCCTACATTCGTGGTTGACCCAATTGACGGTTCGTGCCAGCTCGAAACCACGGGAACCCGCCAGAGTATCTAACAGAACCTTTCCCCCCAAAATCCAGGCACCACCAACTTCATCCACTCATTCCCCGACGCCTGCATCTCGCTCGGCCTCGCCATCGAGCGCAAGCCCACCGTCGGCGTCATCTACAACCCGTGGCAGGACCTCCTCTACACCGCCATCAAGGGCAAGGGCGCGTACATGACCCGCGTAAAGGGCACAACCCCCCAGAGACTGCCACTGGCTCAGACGCCGCGCGCCATCGAGGGTCTCGGCTCCTCCCTCGTCGCCGTCGAATGGGGCGCGGACCGCCAGGGCGCCAACTTCGACGTCAAGACGGCCGTGTTCCGCAAGCTCACCGCCAGCACCGAGCTGGGCGGCGCCATGTGCCACTCCCTCCGGTCCCTGGGGTCCGCGGCCCTCAACATCGCCGCCGTCGCGGCGGGGCAGCTCGACTGCTACTGGGAGGGCGGGTGCTGGGCGTGGGACGTGTGCGCCGGCTGGGCGATCCTGAGCGAGGCGGGAGGGAGGATGGTGGGCGGGAACCCGGGGACGTGGGACCCCGCGCTCGAGGAGAGGGTGTACCTCGCCGTGCGCGGCGCTCCCGGCGGGCAGAAGGAGCTCGTCGAGGAGTTTTGGGGCGTGATTGGGGATGGCAGGCTGGACTACCCCGTATAAAACAGACGATGAGATTTCCTTTCTCATGTTGAGAGTGGGATTTGAGTGTTAAGATGGGTGTGGATAGAAGCCGGGTATCAACAGAAGCACTTCCGTGTGATGAATGATGAGTCGGTTTTTTTAGATGTATCCCAAGATCGGGACCTTGTATTCCCTTTAAGACAGCAAAGATAGAACGGATACCTAAAAAAGAGCACTGTAGATGTGCGCGCAATAAGAACTGGCCTCCCAAATTGCCGTTACTTCCACTTCCCTTGAACAATCATGATTCACAAATACAAGTCATGGCGCCGGTTTTTGCTTTTTCCCATTTCCCGAATGCATACCACCGTATATTTCCCTCGTCTATGAGTCCTTGACGTCGACCTTCTTGGCAGCAGGCTCCCCAGCGGCTCCATCGTCGTCGCGTGAGCGCTTCCCGTTGGTGGCTTCTGAGCTGGATTGGATCGTAGGCTTCTTGGCACTGAGATGGAGGTTAGTATCAACATGGAAGAATCAAGAGACGCAGATCAGTAACTTACTCATTAGGATTGGACTGAACCTCCTCCTTGGGAGCGTCCCTTTGAGGTCGGGAGTCGCGATCGCGGTTGCCGCCACGGCCTCGTCCACCACGGCCTCCTCGTCCACGGCCCCGACCACCGCGGCCATTTCTGAATCCGCTCTTCTGGTCGTAGTCACGGCGCTTCTTCCAGTCATCGTGGTCGCGGGGGCCGTTACGGTCGTTACCGCGACCACGGCCGCCGCCTAGCTTGCCCTCGTAAAACTTCTTAGGGTTAGTGCTGTTGGGCTCAAGCTTGCCTTGGCGGATGAGGTCGTTCTTCTCTTGGCAGTAGGCTTGCTTGGTCATGATCTTGAGGTCATGGTCGTTCCACTTGGGGGCGGGGTCCAGGCCGACAAACGCCTTTGCGGCCTCCTCGTCGGCAAAGGTGACGAAAACGGAGCCCTTAAAGAAGTCTTCGTTGGTACGTCGGAGCTTGATGCCCTTGATGTCACCGAACTTGGCGAAGAAAACTTCTAGGTCGTACTGAGTGGTGGGGGTCTCGTCACCGAAGCCCTTGACGTATACCGTGGCGGCCTCGGTCTTAGCTTTGACTGCGCCCATCGGCTTGTAAGGAACCTTGCGCTTGAGGGTCTCCTCGCCCTCCTCGCCCTCGACATCGAGGAGGCTGCTGTCGCGGAGAGCGGCGACGACGGCGCTGTAGGGCTGGAAGGATCGCATGCGCTTGAAAGAATGGATCTTCTTGACGGCGATGGGCTTGTTTTCCTCGCCGCCGCACTGCTCCCACATGAACTTGTCCTGGGGGAAGTTGAAGTCGCCAAAGTAGAACTCGACCTACGGGGTGATATCAATTAGCAGCTGCGCTATACATACTTGGCATCAGGGGAGCTATCACATACTTGTTTGCGAATCGCAACGGGGTCGTCGCTGACTTCGCGAGCGCTGGCGTCGAACTTGCGGTTGTTTCGAGGGTTCTCGTAATCAATCTGACCCTTGGTCTTCAGGATCTTGGCCTCCTCCTTGGCCTCAGTCTTGGTCTCGTCCTTGGTCTCGGGCTTTGCCTCTGCCTCTGCCTCTGCCTTGGCAGCAGACTCGGCGACGGGAGCCTCGACAGGCGCCTGCTCCTCAGCGGCGACGGCGGCCACCTTGGGCTCCTCAACAGCAGTTGCGTCGCTCATTGTGATGCTGAAGCGACAATTGATGATCCCTAGAAAGACAGTACGTGCAGTGGTCGACTAATTCGGAATTCTGTGTGTAGAGATTGAGAGGAATGTGACTCTTCGCAAGGCTGCCTTTGGAAGGAAAAAAGTGAGGATGAGAAAATGAGTGGCGGGGCACTTTTTGGAGCTCTAGCGCGCAGCAGGGCTCTTAAGGGAACCTTGACTCCAGGTCTTTACTCTTTGGTCACCGGGGTCAATGACTCACGCTTTCGACAATTGAATCACTCACTGCCTGGAAGCATTGCCCAAGACGCTAATTTCTGACTTTAACTCAAATTCTATGGTCTTTGCCGTTGTTGAATAGAATTTGCAGTATCTGTTGCTTCTTGCGCTGAATGGGCAAATTCCAAGGTACCATGTACCCAGAAAAATGCGACTTGACCGCCCGCTAGCCGCGCCTGATGATGATTTGCACTAAACTCTTGCAGCTTTGTCTCTGCGCGACTGCGACTTAACTCATGTGCCAACCCCACCATTCCCGCCTGCCCCACTATCGTTCGCGGCGGCCTTGTCTTTCGGCAGCTCTCATGCGAATGTTTTCTATTCCCTGCAAGCAGCGGATCAGCATGTTATCGCCTGACGAGATGGAGGTCGTAGGAGGCGATGATTTAAGGCCAGGCAGGGCCTTAATAGAAAAGCCTTAGAATTTTACAGCGCAATAAGTAATCATACCAAAGCCAATGTTACAAGTACTCATCAATGTCCACTGAGCAACTGTCCGAATTTACAGCAGTCAGGTTCAAGAGGCCGCCGCCCTTTGGCACATGCTAATGATGCAACGTACAGGCGAGAACAATCGCCGAATAGCGCAACCAGGACTTGCCCTCACCCGCTCCTTCTCTTCCAACTCACCCAATTATCTGCTGATTTTCAGTACCTTTTAGTGCTAGTGCCTCCAAACTCGATCGACCGAGGGCTCCTTGCCGCCCCAACAATTGCCGGATGGTCGTTTAATAAAGCTGCAAGTCGATCGAGATCGGCTAGGACTAGATCAGGCTGGCGGCCAGCTTAATTGCATTTCCTCACCAATTCCACTGCTTTCTTCCATTGTTCCATTCACCTGCCATGCGAATCGTTGTTGCGCACGATCTCACCTCGTCCCCAGCCAATCAATGTCCCAGGCACTGCGGTGATGCTGCTCTAGCTTATCATTGAGTGGGCATCATTTCATTCGCACCATGACGTTCCCCAGCTCCTGTAGGGGACTGAGGAGGGTTCGTCCCGGGTTTCGGGTAATACAAGGGAGGTTAACTACGCGCCAATGTCAAAGAAGTCTCTTCACAGTTTTCGGCAAGCGTAATAGCACGAAGCTCCGTCCAAGACCGAGGATACCACTCGCAGTCGTCACCGGAGGGCTATTTGTTTGGTTACTGTACCCATCCGAGGATTTCGCGCGGCTCTCCAGTCATCCAGCATCACGGAGGGAGGAAACCGCCAGTCGACAGCAGCAGGAATCTCAGGCTCGCGAGGAAGTTGAGGAAGATGACGTCGCCAGCTCATCCGCGTGGTCCGACTTTTCTCGCGGCTTCCGCTCCTTCTCAAACGCAGTAGACCTCCAGTGGACTGCAATATCTGATTCATTGGTTGACTACATCCTACCCGAATGGTCGAAACTCGTACCAGGATATCTTCGGAAGCTCCAGCATGAGCTCTCAATTTCCCCGGGTTCTTTGGCTGATGAAATTTGGTCGGAGGCTCACGATCCCCTGGTAAATCCAGAGATCCGGTATTCGGCAGAGGTTCGCATTTCTTCCGACTTGTGCAAAGAGGAGAAGGAGTATCTTTCTCGGCGCAAGAGGGTGATTAGGGTAGCGCTCGCAAGGTATCTGGGGCTGCAGGAGAACGACATCCATCCGGATGATGTTCCCACCATTGCTATGTGTGGCTCGGGCGGAGGCCTTCGTGCTCTCATTGCCGGGACAGGATCGCTACTCGCTACTGAGGAAGATGGTTTGTTCGATTGCATCACCTACACAGCCGGTGTGAGCGGCAGCTGTTGGCTCCAGGCCCTCTATTTGTCGTCCTTCACAAGGGGCCGGATCAGTGCTCTTGTTGATCATCTGAAAGCAAGAGCCCCCATTCACATCGCTTACCCGCCGGTAGCTTTCCAGTCTCTTGTTTCGTTGCCAACGAGCAAATATCTGTTGAGTGGTATGGTTGAGAAACTCAAAGGCGATGCAAATGCTACTTTTGGTCTTGTCGACGTTTACGGACTGCTCCTTGGGGCAAGATACTTGGTTCCCAAAGGAGACCTTGGCGTAAATGCAAGCGATTTCAAGCTCTCTAGTCAAAGAGAGTACATCAAGTACGGCCAGAATCCTTTGCCCATTTATACTGCTGTCCGCCACGAGATACCTGGGCTTCCAGCTGAGGCAGCCGGCTCTCTTGCAGCCCGGCAAAAGGCAGCTCGCGAGGCATGGTTCCAGTGGTTCGAATTTACACCTTATGAATTTTTTTGTGAAGAGTTCAATGCTGGAATCCCGACCTGGGCCGTTGGCCGGAAATTCAACAATGGGAAGGACGTTCCGCCAGAGCATGGCTTCCACCTCCCCGAAATCAGGATGCCGCTGCTGATGGGAATATTTGGCAGTGCGTTTTGTGCCACGCTGAACCACTATTATCGAGAAATCAAGCCTCTTGTCAGAAGTATGGCTGGTATGGGTGCTGTCGATGACCTGATATCCGGGAAGAGTGAGGATCTGAGCAAGGTACACCCTATAGACCCTGCTACGATACACAACTTTGCCTACGGTATGCAAGGAAAACTGCCCAAATCAACACCAGCAAGCATCTATGAAAATGAGTATATTCAGTTAATGGATGCCGGAATGTCCAACAATCTCCCAATTTATCCGTTGCTTCGCCCTGGGCGAAATGTGGATGTCCTGGTTACATTCGATGCGTCTGCTGACGTGAAAATTGACAATTGGCTCTCCGTAGCTGACGGATATGCTCGAAAACGAGGAATCAAAGGATGGCCCGTGGGAGTGGGATGGCCCAAACCTGGGGAGTCCGTCTCTCAAACAGTACAAGAATTAGAAGAGGCATCGGCGGGCACAACTCAGGAAGCCAACAAAAGACTACAAGAAGCAAAGGTACAACAAAGTCATATGCGAGAGGAGGCCGCTGGGGAGGGAAATGGCATGAAAAACCCCAACGACGTCACAAAATTCGATCCAGGAAACGAAGACGCCGGTGACTTGGGTTACTGCACAGTTTGGGTCGGCTCAACCGAGGAGCGAAAGTCCAATGACCCTCCTTCAAAATCCAAAGCCGTATCTGGGGATGATAAATGGCAGCTCATGCATCCCAAAGCTGGAATTGCCGTCATTTACCTCCCGTTCCTTTCAAACGATAAAGTGCCCGACGTGTCCCCAGGCACTTCGGATTTCCTCAGCACATGGAATTTCGTCTACACACCGGAGCAGATTGACGGCGTAGTACGCCTAGCGCGTGCAAACTACGATGAGGGGAAGGAGCAGATCCGTTCAACAATAAGGGCAGTGTATGAACGAAAGAAGAAGCTTCGTGAAGAGGGCGAGAAGAAACGGAGAGATGACCGATATCACTCCATAACCCGACGGCGACTCCGAGGAGACGGCGATCAATTTAGTTAGAGATGAAGCCAGAGATTAGCGAGAAGTTCATATGCCTAATATATAATATATATGGATATATTATAACTAAATGCTGATACGTAGAGTCGTTGTTTTACAATGTATTTTTACAGATAAAATAGCAGCCAAGTCCCAGAGAACCAACCCGTCATCTACTTGTAGACTGCGCCCCTAAACCTCGACTCAATATATGCGTTAAATACACTCGTACACTGTGGTTCTATCATGAGATTGGTGACCATGGATGTCCTAGCTACATGAGCTCAGGTTTCTTTTTTCTTTTAGATTACCTCTCCAATATCAATGTGAGGTGCCTTCCACGGCTTTGCGCCCTCCTCCATCATGTCACTCGGCACACGTACTTTGTTGCCGGGGCTATACAGGTACCATGACTTTAGCGCATTCATGCACGCCTTCCGTCTGGCGAAATCTAAGCTGGGGGCATTGCCCTCTCCGAGCTTCTCCTTGCCGCTGTAGATGCCCACCACATACACGGGAGTACGAGAATGTCGACCAGTCTCACTCTCGAGGCGAGCCAGGGGGGGCTCGAAGCCTTCACGGGCGCACAGCATGGCCAGCTCGCGAGTCGGCAGCTGGAACTCGAACAGGGACGACAGGTCGACCTGTCTTGAGAGGATGTGGGACTCGACGAAGTCCTTGGCGGCCTCGCGGCCGGAGTGGCTGTAGATGGCGCCGACGACGGCCTGGACGAACGACGAGAAGGATGTGTCCTGGTGGTGCTGGTGCGCGTCCTTGACGGAGCCCGCGTCGACGGCGTCCCCGAAGTCGTTGTCCAGGACGACGCGGCTGCTCATGCCGCGGCGGTAGAAGCTGTGCTTGCGGTCGGTCTCGGCGCGGACGTAGCCTCCCCACCGGGTGCCCACGAGGGCGCTGGAGTTGGAGGCCCATTGGAGCAGGCCCGGGTCGACCTCCTCGCCGGGGGCGGCGGCGGCCTCGACGCCCCAGCGGCGGGAGATTTGGGCGAGCGACTCGGGGCCGGAGAAGGCTCTGAGGGCTTCGTAGTGGATGGCCATGGGGAGGCGGGGCCACTTGCAGGTGATGTACTCGGCGACGTGGTAGTTGATGATGGTGCTGCCCAGGAAGGCGAGGTTTGCGTTGTTGAAGCCGGGGTTGGGGTCGGCCGAAGGCGTGACGAGGGCTCGTGCCAGAGTCTGGAGTGGGATCTTCTTGGAGAGGGATAGTCGGGAGTGTAGGGCGGCGAGCTTGGCTGAATGTAGGGCCCTTTCGGGAAGAGGAGACGGCAGTTTCCTGGGTAAGGTCTCCCCCTCTTCGGGGATCTGTTCAATTAGGTCCTCAGCGGCGGGTGCTGGGACTGTCGATTGGCAGCGGACGGTGCTGGCTAGGAAATTTTTCCTTGGGATGGTGGCGGGACAGGAGCGGGCGTGGAGGAGCTGCCCACCCCATCGTGAGGGCCGGATACCCTTCATAGGGGGCCAATTAGTCGGCAGAGCCTCGTGGATGCGCCCCTTGGAAGCCCCTCAGGAAAAGGGCGTGGATGTGAGCGAGGCAGGCGTGCCGATGCGAGGTGGGTGGGTTGTCGCTGGGAGGCTCTTCGTCGACTTGAAATCACCGGTAGTGGATGGCCCAGAAAAAGTTCTGCGCTCAAACAGCTGTGACAAGCCTGGGCCAGTGTTCGGGGTCGTGTGAGTGAGCGTCCGGGGGGTGGGCGTAGGGGAGCTAGCGGGCGGAAAATCAACCGGGCCGGGCGGTTTCGCCAGACCACTCACGTCGCGGGCATTTGGAAGCTCGCTATCAACCTCCTTCTGGCTCGAGGAACATCGTCAAACAACGCAATTGAGCGGCCAGTACCCTTTCCCGAACATCCTCGAACAAGATATCACAATGGTAGGTGGATCTCAGTGCGGAAGAATGAGAATTGGGCTAACTTTGGTTCAGGGTGGTGGCGCAAAGGTCCCGTGAGTTCTATCCCTCGACCGATACCTGGAGTCTCGACGATGAAATCATTTCTAACAGCCCTCGAAACAATCAGTTACCCCAAGCACGTTTGGTCGCCTGCCGGTGGTTGGTATGCCCAGCCTGCCAACTGGAAGGCCAACACCATCATTGCCGGTGCAACCATCGCTGCCATTGTTGCCGTCACCTGGAAGTTCAGCGCTGAGAGGGAGACATGGGCACACAAGCCGGAACCCTGGGAATGGCACCCTAGCCGATAGTATGTTAAATTTTTGTCGAGTGCTGCCGAGCTTCGGAGTGGATGGGGAGCAGAACTTGTCTTGCTAACAATATATGCCCTAGTTGGTCGAAACAGCTGAAGCAATACGATGAGGAGGATCGCAAGGCTGCGCAGGAAAAGCAATAGAGTTTATAAAGTGGCAGAATACTGTGTACAACAATCAGAATTTCACTTGCGTCTATTGTCAATATCCAATTGCAACATAATTCACCAAGTACATGGAAGAACAACTCTGACAGCCCTGGAGCATGAGCGGTTAAGACGCAAATACTGTCACAGATACGAATGGGGAGCCATACCATCACATCTATGTCTAGGAACCCGTCAGGAAGATTTCGTTCGCTTATCAGCATCAGTGGTGCTTTCGCCCCATGATGGCGTTGTGCGACCCTATTTCTCCTGGTATCTAACGCTGCGTAAAACCCCCGCCATTGAGGCATTCATCACATCTTCAGGTGCCCACTCCATTTTCGAGTGTATTCATAGTCAGGCTAATAGTGCGTCAAAGGCAATACGACATAAACCAGTGGGAAATTCTTGAGAGGTTCTGTCGGGTGAGAGGAATTCCGAACAGAAGCTAAAGCATTCATTGGTCCATCTTTGATGCTCACACGTGCCGTGGCGACCGCCTCAATCCATGGGTTACTTGCCTTTATTCCGTCATTGGCAACGTGGGGCGTTGCAATTCTTTGGATCAATTACCGACAGACCACTCAAGGAGGTGGCGAGGGCTCAGAGAGGGCAGAAGGACGCTGGGATAAAGACTCCGTGGAGGCTCTGTCGGTGATCTATATCTGATTCTCGTGATGTAGCCGCGCAAATCCATGCACTCAACGCCTTTAGCCACGAGTGTATAGCCATGCGACGACAGACACAACTTGAAGAGCGACGTGCAGTCCCAATAAAAGAGGTGGCATGCAATCTGCATCCATCCCCACAGCCAATTAGCAGTTATTGACATGTCAGGCGAAGCAGATACGACAACTGCCGTGGACAAGCCGTCCAGGGAGCAACTTGCAGGGTTTGGTGTTTGGGAATGATTGTCATCTGCGTCGTCGTCATCGCTACTGCCGCTATCCGGCTGCTGTGTCTCTCTATCAGATGTTTGCTGTCAGATGTATGTGACACTATACCCTCTTTCGGAGACCCTGTACACTGGTGTAGGTACGCGCGCGTCTGATAGGCGTTCTATGGGCAAAACCTGTCTGCACCTATCAGAGAGACATTGGATGCTTCATGCGGGGGGCCAACCAGCAGCAGCTCACTCGTCAAGGTCCCGAGCAATCAACCAACCAACAACTGAGGTGTGACAAAGTTCCTTTAGGTATAAGTACGACATTATCTTTCTCCCTTTTTTCCATGTATTTCGCAACCGAAACCAGCGGAATAGGGTTCGAACGCTCGAGAACATAAAGAACCTTCCTCATCCTCCTCTGCGTGCACGTCAACCTTCGCCATGTCCAGCTCCGTTGCGGGCAAATCATGTACCATTTGTGAGACACCAGGATCTCGCGGCTGTGCTCGGTGCAAATCATCTTCGTATTGCTCTACGGATTGCCAGCTCGATGACTGGCCCGTCCACAAGCTCCTCTGCGCATCATTCTCCAAATTCGACGTATCAGCTCGTCCATCGGAAACCCATTTCAGGAGCATTGTCTTCCCTCAAGACCAATCCAGGCCAGAGATTCAATGGCTCCATTGTCCATGGGTCGATGATGAGGGTGAGGGCGTCAAGTGGCAGGATCCCGACGTGACCCCCTTCATGGGCTCCGGTTCGATGAATACGTACACCCTAATTCGGACGGACGCTCTTCTGCAAAAGCGGCTTCCTGATGTTATTGATATTTGCTATCGCGACAGGTTCTTGGTTGATGGTTCCTTGCCAAACAAGAGCACTGCAGCTATCCTTGCCACGATACCGTACGGGTCTCATGAATGGCGAGGACCTATTGTCGCTGTGGGCCGAAAAGGACAAAGCATGGACCCTGACAGCTGCCGAGACCTTGGTATGAACGATTTCCGGTACATTGCCGATTATTTGATCGCATATGGTCGATGGTCGTTGGATCTCAATACCCCTGGGAAGCCTCATCAGGAGGTCGTCAAGGGCGTCAGGATCAACTGCGTCGGGGATCGCAAAGTCTTTGGCAAGCCACTCTATGAGCCTGTTGATGTTACCCCGACGGACTCAGTCTTCAACCGGCACTGTAACGATACATCTGATATCGCAGACCGCATCGGCCTCCCTATCCTCACGCGCCAGTGCCCGCCAAGTCTCCGATGGATGAGAACAAAGGGACAGTATGATTTCGGCGGCGAGAGCCCGGACACCAACCAAGACGCCACCTTCCTCCACCTATGCTGTGATCCAAAGGCAGACAAGTTCCCGGCAGGTCCTGGCTGGTCTATGGCAGGCTTCAAGTGGCAGCAGTCAGTCGGCAGTGTCATTGTCGTACGCCGTGACCAGAAGCCCCTGGATCCTCTACACGTTGAGGCACTCTGCCATTATTGCCGATATGACATTAGGCCGCTGATGGGCCACACAATGGGAGAGTACGCGCCGGATGAGCCACTGGCCCGGGATCTTGTGTTGCAAATGATTTGTCGGCCTACTTTTTCTATTTCCTGGTACAAATTGTGTGACAGAAAGCACGAGGAGGGCCAGGTTGTACCTGAACTATCTCCCTATGAGGTATAATCACATCTATATCTGGAAGACTCAACGGGAAGCTTTCGTTCGTTTATCGGCATTAGCGGTGCTTTCGCTCGACGATGGCATTGTGTGGCCATATTTCTCTTGGGATGTCGGAGGCTTTTTATTAATTGCCATAAATTGGACTTCTAAATCGATGTTAACCTATTGAATACTTATGTTGCTTTCTTTTTAATGGAACAAAAGGTGGAACAGTGACCACTCCAAAGTGAATGTATGATCAAAATGCCAGCAAGCTTACACCAGTACAATTAGGCTCAATGCTCGTTAAAGAAGCGTCCAGAAGAGGGGCAGATGAGCACAGCAGAAAGGTCACTCCTTCGTAGAGTGGCAGGCGCATGACAAAAAACATGGCCCATATAAAGTAGGGGTGTACTACCAAAGAAACTATCAGTATATACAAACCTATACTCTTCAGATCACATTTCTTCAATGATAATCGACTATAATAATAAAATAACAGTAACAGGCTGTACCTAATTTGAAAGAGCTTTTATATGGTTATTCTTATTTTATTCAGATACTTATTGTTTAGATCGTTATGTATGAATCGTGTATATGGGCCATGTTTTTTGTCACGCGCCTGAGTGGTTACCATATCTTATTAGGCAGTGAGTCTCAGTCCAGTAGTGCACCACCCGTCTTCATTAACAAGCCCAATCAAGCCAATGAGCGCTTTCACAAGACGGAGCAGACACTCGGTAACAAGTTCAAATCAGATCAAGGACCGGGCCAAGCCACCCTTTATGCAACATATGGTTGCAGATTAGGACATTAGGCTGTCCCACGTCCGGCTTACCGCATATTTTATACACTTGTTAAGATATTGGCATGACTACTGCCCGCTTATGAGATTGCCCCTTTCATCTGCAGGTCTCGTGTTCAATAGAATCTCCGTAGCCATATTTTCAAAAATCGGATCATGTTCATTAATACCTGGAATGTGTCTAGGATCGTTGCACTGTTGTGGCTGTGCGTCTTCTCACATTGAATCCGACGCCACATGTAGAACAATGGGAGAGATTTGGACGCTGATATAACCCTGGCTCTTAGTACACGAACGCACGTCCAGGTGTCACTCAGTCAGAGGCAGCGGGCCCATCGGATTGAGTGACTTGTAACTCAGGTACCTCTCAAGCGCGGCCAGGTAGGTGCTAATCAGGCGACAAGTACCGGGTACCTGCAGTATGGAGATATTGCTTGTTTGGTCTGTCCAAGGTCAGGTGTAATTTTGTATATCATGCCTTTGATGAGAACAAAGCCGCCGTAGATAACAGACTACATAGGGCGCTGGATTGCAAGATGACCAAGGGAGGGAGAAGAAAGCTACTTGAAGTCATCCTCCAGGTTGTTTAGCACCCTCCAAGAACTGGGGTATGGCAGGAACAAGGCGTCATGTACCGGCTCAGCTGTATCCGCTACTGCACGATAAGGCTGGCTGATCGGCCAGGGTACTTCTGGCTACTGCTGCCTGTGTACCAGCCCCAACGTTCCTACCCAAGCCTGCCGAGACCGCTGAACGTGACTGACTTCATTACCTGGACCCCCAAACGCCCCTCCCCCAACTTCCGTAGAGCATAATCGAAGCTCTTAGACGGCCATCCTTTCAGCTTCCATCTTTCCTTACATCGTCCTTGCGCTGCCTTGACCTATGCGTACTGAGCTCTGAGCCCTCTCCTTTCTTGTATACTCCCTGCTTCAATTAATAGCGCTCCAACAATCTTCCATTCTTTCCGACCATCTCCAAATATCTCGCCGCTTTGTCTTACCCCTACACTTATTCCCATTTCCTCCTCGCCACTCAACTCGTTCGTCCCGATCCGAACTTCGCAGACTTGCAATCAATACAACCTACTTAACGCCACTTTCACCTATCGCACACCTGGTTCTGCTTTTTCATTTCCAGCCAGCCCAACGCCCAAGGCAGCCGACCAAGAGATCAAGTCATTCTACCATACTGACTAATCCCATGAACCGCACCCGAGGCCCATCTCAATCAGCACTATTCGCCGTTTAAAGCGTCATAACGCGTCGGAACCCTACTATTCCTTTTCGATTCGTGCTTGACCGGATTTGCCGACATTATCAACCCTGGCGTCTCGAGCGATCCGTCTGGCGGGCCTCGCATTTGGCCTTGGTTTAGGTGCCCTCAGGGCCTATCAGAATAGTCAGGCATCACGGCCGATGGATTCGTCCAGGAGAGATTCCGGCCATCTCGATGCAGCTGGAGATCGAGAAGTCGTATTCTGTCACAACTGTTCCAACGAATGGTATCGGGATCAGCATGGCCTGGAGTGTCCCAGGTGTGACAGTGAAATCACAGAAATTGTTCGTCCAAGTTTGCGCTCATTGCTGTCTTCCTTCCTATCTCCGACCATATAACTAATTACTGTACTACAGATCAGCCTAGAGAACGACCCTCGAGACTTTGACCAATCTTCCGGTGCGACGTCGCCCGACCCCTCTGGCCCAGCACGCTATTATGAAGACTCAGATCCCGACGAAGCTGATATCGAGGATCATATGGAAGGAAATCATGGGTTTGCTTTCCACCGGAGCACCCGGCAGGGTCCGAATCGCGAACACCACAATCCAGAAATGGAGCCTGTAATCTCCCGGTTTTTCGATATGATAAACGGCTTCAGTAATGACGGACAATCGAATATTCATAATCGTGGTACCAGTCATCAACACCACCATCATCATCATCACCATCATCATGGAACAGATCATACTCACAACCACGATCATGAACCAGAAGTCGAACCCCAAGCCAACCCCGAACAAACTCATGCACGCCAATTTGCTTCAGCTCGTATTCACCGAACAACCTTTAGAAGTGGTCCGTTCGGGACTGCGAGTGTTACTATCTTCTCAGGTCCAGTCCGAGGCGTTGGCGGCAACCCCTCGATCGAGGGTAGAGGGGACCGAGACCCTTTCCAAGAGTACGTAATGGACATGCATTTTGTTCCTCAGCATCCGATAAAGGTCGGACAGTCGTATAAATACTAACAATCCGCTTATAGAATATTTGCCAATGTAATGCGAGACATAGGCCCCCCAGATGGCCGAGAACCAGATGGTCGACAACCGGATGTTCCTTCTCCTCAATTCCTTCGTGGTCTGCAGGACATTCTAGGACTCCTCAACCCCGCCAACGCAATGGCTGGTGATGCTGTCTATTCCCAAGAAGCTTTAGATCGCATCATCTCTCAACTGATGGAAGCAAACCCTCAGTCAAATGCAGCACCGCCCGCCTCGGAAGAAGCCCTGAACAAACTAGACCGGCGCTCCGTGGATAAAGAAATGCTGAGTCGAGATTCGAAAACTGAATGCTCGATCTGTATTGATGATCTCAAAGAAGGCGAAAAGGCTATTTTCCTACCTTGCAAACACTGGTTTCATGAAGATTGTGTAGTTCTGTGGTTGAAGGAACACAATACCTGTCCTATTTGCCGATCACCAATCGAGAAGAGTGAGCAGGGCAACGAGGCTGGCAACCGTGATAGGAGTGGCCCAACTCCACCGAGCGACAACAACTCATCCAACAATCCGGGTATTAGGAATCCCGAATTTGGTTTCGGATATCCAGGAGTCCACTCAGGAGAACCGTCGGGAATCGGACGTTGGCTGTTTGGAACAAGAGCAGACAGCGGTGCGAACCCTGGCGCAGGCTACACATCAGATGATCGTAGCCCCTCTCCGGCCATCTTCAGCGGTGCATCAACCCCTGCACAACCTACGCAAATTCCCCCTTCCCGACGGCCTATCCGTATACCTAGCAGTTCCGCACGCCTACATGATGCCTTCCGGTTCGTAGCAGAAAGAGACAGGGATAGGGAGAGTGATAATGAGCGGGACAGGATCAGAGACTACGGCACCTCATCCGGAATTAGTTATGACACCTCGCGGATGCAACGTCGAAATTCAATGTCGCCAACCAGCCCTAGAGGAGTTGGTATTGGTGAGCAGAGTACTCGGTTTAGACAGCGGAGCCCTTCTCAGAATACACGCGACTCCCGGCATTCTTCTACGAATGGTGGCCCTATCAGCTGGCTACGGGGACGGTTTTCGGGGGGAGGAAACGGGAACAGTCCGTCTCGTGATGAAAGACAATCCTAGGAGTAGAACTTCTTCTCCGTCACTAGGACGGTATGTCATTGCAGAGGTTCAGGCTGAAGCCGTATTTGTGAAGCAAACACACAGATATATTCGGCTGGCGTTGAAGGAATTCTTCTATTTGGAAAGATTATGGAATCTACTCCCAGGAGTGATAGATGCTCATCCCCATCCTTGACTCACTTTTTGCACCAGGCCCTCAAGCACACCTCGGTATTCATTCTTTCCACCTTTTCTTAGCCTAGACATTTACGATCTAGGCAAAATCCTGCGCTTGTCGCATTCCCTTTATGCCTTGATGGTATTCTATCGTGGCTTGTCGGCAATAATCTCTTTGGAAGACGTCATGACCCTTTATATCAGTAGCCAAGGATGGAGGAGTCTGGCTTAGGGTAAAATTGAATGTGGTTGTTATGGTATCCTTACGCAGCCCAAAAGATACCCAGTAAAATAAAGAATCAAGAACTCGGTTCTCCAGCTTTCACCAACGTTTCTACGTGAGGTCACCATCATGAAGCATGTCACTCGATACTGTGAATGGATATATAAAAAATGTCTCATAAGCGTATTCATCTATTAAAAACTAGGTAGCGAGAGGCCAGGGTGTAGTTCCCGATATGTCATTTCCAGAAATCTTTGCATCCATCCCATCGACGATATATAGGTATCTAGTGCATCCCCTCCTTGCGAAAAGTTTAATTGTAACGATTATGTTTTCCCCTGCATGTAGCCAAAGCCCCAAAACGAAGCCGGGAGACAGAAAAGAGAAGCCCAACAGTAATCCAGCTAATGAAAAAGAGAAAACAAACCATGCCCACCAATATTCAAGGGGAATCAGGAAGAACAAAAGAAAAAGCGAAGTAGGTATCTCGGATATAAACAAACAACTTGCGTATGAGCCCGTTTCGTCATGCCAACCGGCATGGCCTGCCTGAGAAAAGGGCGAGTGAGAAAAGACTGGCTAACAATTGATGTTTCGTTATGGCGTTCATCATAGCAGATACAAGATTGGCTTAATCCTGGAAGAATTTGACAACCTGCTGGAGGTCTCTCAGGCCCACACCATGCTTGGGATAGCAGATATAGACCTCCTCCCCGAGAGCACCAAACTTGCTGCGGAAATCAGCCTTGCGGCGGAGACCAAGATTCTCAACAATAGAGCGATATGTGCTGGCAAGGAACTTAGCACGAATGCCACCAAGATGCTCACCAGGAGTCAGCGTCTCAGATACTCCTACGCCGAAGGTGACCTGACCGGAGACGCTGGAGAGAACGAAGTTGATCAATACTTCGATAGCACCATTCACGGCACCTGGGAAATCAAGTGCCCACTTGACTTGCCAGCCGTGACGTGGAGCGAGCTTGTGTAAAACGACCAAACTCATGACCTTGCCGTCCTTTTCAGCGACGAAGTAACGACGATGTTCCTGATCGACCCACGGGCGAACCTCGGTCAGGTGCACTTGCTTCCCCTTGCGGGAGTTCTTCCATTCTTCAATCGCAGGTTCAACTTTCTTCATGAAGTCCGCATCATACTTGACTTCATGAATCTTGACACCCTCACGCTCGACTCGTCGGGCCTTGGGTCCCATGCTGCTCTGGTGCTTGTCGGCATCGACCCTCTGCTCCTCCGTACAGGACAGAGTCCTCCATCCCAGCTCTTGGGCCAGAATCTTCTGGATATCATAAGAGACCAGCATCCACATTGGTGTCAGATGAAGCTCATGCGTCACAAATTTGGCAAAGGCCAAAGTAACATCCTTATACTGAGTCCGATCACAGAGGGGATCGCCCGTGATCATGGCAAACTTTTCCTGTTTCACATATCCCACAGCAGCACCAGTGGGATGTCTCCATACCTCGAAACGGTCGTCAAGCCAAGAGGTGTTCGAAGCATCGCCATAGTTGGCAATAAGCTTCTCCAGGGGTGGCATTGTATCATTTGGATGGGGTTTGGTAGTGTCGGCTTCCGGGTGAGGCAATCCAGGTTTGCGCTCGGGCAACGACTTGGGGTCGCGATGGAAGAGGGAAGCGTATCGAACGTCACCCAATTCCAACATCCAACTAACAATACGTTCAAGGCCCAGACCAGCGCCAGCGTGTGGTGGTGCACCAAGGTCAAAACCAGCCAGATAGTCTTCCATACCATCCTCGGAAATCCCAGCTGCCAACATGTTGGTGCGTAGCTCATCGGGGTCGTGGATACGTTGGCCACCAGAGCAAATCTCTTGGCCACGGATGAAAATATCAAAAGACCGAGTCCAGTTGCGATCATCGGGGTCTCTGTGCGTGTAGAAGGGGCGAGCATTGGCCGGGAACTTGTCAAGGATGTAGTAATCAGTGCCGTACTTCTCCTTGACGAGTTGTCCAAGTCGAATCTCATCGGGGGTAGAGAGATCTTCCTCTTCGACGTCTCGTCCATCTTCTCGCAACATTCGAAGACCCTCCTTAAAATCGAGCACCAGGGTTTCTTCCAGCCATTTGAACTCGGTGCTGGGCCACCGCTTCTGCAACAGTTCGATTTCAGGGAGAGAGTACACTGCTTCAAATACTGCCTTGAGGAAGTCATCAAGAACCCAGATGACCTCGTGGTAATCCTCTTCGATAGCCATTTCAATGTCGAGGCCGGTGTACTCAGTCAGGTGACGATGGGTGTTGGAGTTTTCCGCTCTGAAGACAGGGCCAACCTCGAAAACACGACGGAAGTCAGCCGACACACACATCTGCTTAGCCAACTGTGGACTTTGGGCCAAGAAGGCATTTCTACCAAAGTAGTTGACCTTGAATACAGCGGCGCCGCTTTCAGTGGCAGCAGGCTGTAGTTTAGGGGTGTTGATTTCAACAAAACCCTTATTCTCCATGGTCTCTCGGAACACCCGAGTTACCAGAGAACGAACACGGAAAAGGACCTGGTTAGACGGGTGCCGCAAATCCAGAATGCGTGATGCCATGCGGTTACGCAGGCTCTCCGGGGGCTTGTAGTTGCTAAAGGGTGCGCTGGCGGCAGCATTCACAAGGTAGATGGAGTCGATGTCAACCTCTACGCCGGAGTGCGTGGCGGATCTGATAGGCTCCGGAGGTTCCTTGAGAACACCGTGAACTTGCACGAGGGATTCAGGGTTCAGCTTTTGAACCCACTTGACCATATCCATGTTTTCGCGAGACAGGACACCCTGAATAGAATGTGTTTGATCACGGAGGAGGAGGAAATCCAATGCCTTGGAGAGCTGGCGCTGGGTGTGAATGCGGGCACGGAAGTCAACCTCGGTACCAATCGGCAGCTTGTCGAGCTGCGAGATTGTGTTGAGCTCGTTGGGATGAACGAGTAACTCGGAACTAGCGCCTGTGCGTTGACTGTTGCGGCCACTATCCATACTAGACCTGGCCGACATTATGTCCAGGCTAGAGCGCGTAGAGCTTTTGATCTCAACACCGCTGTCATTCATCTTTGCAAGCAGTTTGCGGTGGTCCGCAGGAATAGTTGAGACACCAGCGCTGACTCGCTTGGGGTTGGAGCTGAGGTTGCTGGCGATGGTGGGCGATACCGGAGTGACGGGGGAGGTGGGAGAGGTCGGCGCACGGCTGGAAGTGGGATTCTCGTTGACCGTAGACGTCTCGATTAACGGGGATCGGACAGCAGGTGTTGTGTCGGTCGAGTCCTTTTTAATCGTTGAGGCGCTGTCGCTTTTGTTGCCATTGGTAGCTGCGCCTTCAAGGCTCGACCGACCACTGTTATCACTCGACTGGCCTTTCTCCTTTCTATTCTTGCTTCGAGAGCGATGTGGTAGCCCGAGGGCGGATACCACAGGGGCAAAGATCCCAGAGGCGCTGGGCATGTTGTATTCTCGGCTCGTCGGCCAGGGTTGTCAACAATGAATTTGCCCAGGTGGAAATGGTGGTGATGTCGAGTCAACTAATATCTCCCAGCTTGGCAGGGCAAATTCCAGGTCGCAAGGACGGGATCGACCGATGGTTGACCAGTTGGTGACGTATTGGAGATCGAAGGTCCAGGGTGTTATATGGACCCGATTCACTGGTACCTGGGCTAGGACAGGTGGTACAGAGAGAAGATGAGTGAGATGGAACAGCCTTGGTGGGCAGTGGCGCGGGAAGAGGGAGATTATTAAGAAGACAAAAAAAGGTGCAGAGGGGCCGGCCGGAAGGGTTTTCAGCACGGGCAATGGTTATAAGTCCGGGCAAGGAAGCGAAAGTCAGACAGCGAGAAGCTTTTAGGAGCGAATTTTGGTTGAACTAGCCCACGCTGCAAGGAGACGGATGGATGCTGAAAGAAATGGGGCCGGACTGCTCCAGGACTCCAACGTCAACGTTGCTGGTCTCAATTTGTAAGGCGCCTGGAACTCGGCCTAGGCACGCAGGTGCTAGAGATGGGAAGTGGCTGGGAGGGCCTGTTGAACGATGCCGATGCATCCACGCCAATCTACAGACGTCCCGTCTACATCTGGATACTTGCATCCCTACTGGGCGCCCGGGGAGTGGTGAGGTCATGGGCGGTTGCACAGACGTGCGGCAGTGACCCGGCAGTGGTTTCGGGCAGTGATCCCTGCCACTGCTCCCTGGCAGGCGCGGTGCATGGCAGGTACCCAGTACAAGGCCTCGGCACGCAGGTGTGGCCGCAGGAGCGACTTTCCGGCCGTTTCCACGGAAGGCGCCAATCGCATCGCTCGGACGTTGGAGGATTAAACAACCTTTTTCCCCTTTGTTCTTTCGTCTTCCGCATCTAGACCTCGTGGCCCGTTGAATGGCGACCAGAGGTGAGGGTTAAGGTACCGAGTTACCGAGACTGGACGCCACGCCCCTAGGCCATGGGCCCGTCTCTCGCCAGACATGTGTGATTCGCTGGTGGCTTGACAGCGGCTTTCGCTAGCACGAGGTAACCCCTCGCCTCATCGACATCGACGCAGAAAACCTGACTTGTGGTTTGGTCATAGATGCGCTCATCATTGCTATCGAAATTGGCTCGCGGAGCTCACCTCCGGCTGGTTTGCCAATCAGCCATCTTCAGCTGAGATGTCTGAGTTGTGCAAGGCAATTGCTTATGTCATGTACCGTACGAGCCGCCCTGACTTCACCCACAACAAGGTCTGCTGTAGCCACAGACGGGACAGGGGGGTGCTAGCCCAATGTGACGTCAACCACGGCCACCAAGATTCGGGGCGTTCGGGTCGTGCGGACTGCGACAGGTCCAAGAATCCCCGATTTCCTGAATCCTGTCCAGGTCCCTGGTCCGCTCGTCAATCATGCGAAAACTCGCAATCCGGCCGAGCTCCATGTGTCATGACAATAATAGTAACGCATGTGACTGTTCTTCAGCTGGGTGCCGTCCCCGTTGGGATCCGCCGCCATTGGAGTTTTTGAAAATTCTATCATGCTTAGGATACTCGCTGACCAAGACTTGAAAATATTTGTCACTACTAGTAAGCATAACCGATATCATGGATGGTTGAAAACGCCCGCTCTATCTCCACATACAATATCATAAAGTTTTGTAGCTCACCCTGGAGGCCGGCGCCATGGAGCGCTAACATGGCCTATAGAGATGACTGTGCTCTTATAAACCCAAGTTTCACTTCAAAATGTCGTAACTAGCGGAGAGCGTGATTTATTGGTGTCCTCGCTAAGATTCCATCAGCCCTATTCGAACCTTGCAGATCAATTGCATGTGGGCTGCTCGTATGTCGTCGTGCCTACTGCAGCATGCAACTGCGATATGAGATCAGGGTCCCTCCTTTGGTTTGCTTTTTTCCTTTTTGGGGATCTGCACCTAAAACCAGGCCTTTAGCCCTGTCGCTCGCTTCTAGCCTCCCCCAATTCTGCCCCCCAAAGCGCTGCAATGGAATTAAATCATTCACTGAGCCCGCCCAATACTTTGCCGTTTTATCCGCCTTCCCTCCTCTTCTCATTTCCTCCTTCTTAGCTTCGGGTCTCCCGCATCGGATTCTCGCCTTTTCCACGGGGTCCGACCGCCTTGGATGATTTAGACGGCAGCGATTATCACCTGCATCCAACCAGCCAATCCCCTCGCTCCCAGCGTTTCCGACCTGCAGCACCAACACTCACCCTAAACACCGTGTTTGCATGATTCTCACCTTTCATTCCTCCCTCTCTCCACTAGAGCTCGGTCTAGGGCCCCCTCCTTCTGCTTGAGCTACCCCACCTCTATCCTCTCCATCCGATTCCTCATCTTCTGATGGAGTTGGTGGAAGCAAGTAGTGTCGACAACCCGACTACCCCAGAGCCTCGGGATTATGTAAACCCTCTGGAGTCTAGTTCTCGGTGGTACCTTAATGCCCGAGCCCAGTTGATCAGATATGCCGCCAGCGTCGGCTTCAGCATTGCCAACAGGGCGGAACCTCCAGTGCCAGAGTTCACTCGGGAGATCTACCTGGATTCGACGTTATCCCTGCTAAGTGGCCCCAAGAAGATCAAGGCCGAGGTATGGATCCCGCCGAGAGTTTCCATCGGTCCTCGCCCGGCAGTAATCACATTCCACGGCGGCGGATGGATTCTCGGCCAAGGGACTGACAATGCCCGATGGGCAGGGGCCGTCATGAGCCAGCTCGACGCTGTCGTCTTCACCGTCAACTACAGGCTCGCGCCGAGCTTCCCTTTCCCCACGCCCATCGAGGACTGCGTGGATGCCGTGTGTCAGATAGCTCGACACGCTGGCGAATTCGGTATCGACCCAGACAAGATCATCATCTCGGGCTTCTCAGCTGGCGCTACCAACACCTTGGCAGCATGGTTGTGCCTTCAGGAACCCGAAAAGTTTGGTTACACGCTTCCATTCCACCCGTCGAGGATCGCTGGCCTTGTGCTCTTCTACCCCACCCTGGACTACACCATGTCACGACCTGAGAAGCGAGAGCAGTGTCCTAGGCCAGACCTCACTCTGCCTAAAAGTTTGACCGACCTCATCGATGCCTCATATGTGTATCCTCCAATCCCGCGGGAAAAACGATCGGACCCGAGGTTGTCTCCAGGTCTCATGTCTGACGAGCTGGTGAAGAAGCTGCCTCCTATACACCTTTGCGTATGTGAATACGACATGCTTCTTCTCGAGGGGATGAAATTCGCAAGTAGACTCAAAGATCATCACAAGCAATGCGAGTTGCGGGTCGTAAAGGGCGAGAAGCATGCCTGGGACGGCCCGCCTCCCATGGCCCCGAAAGAAAGCGTCAGTATCGAGTACGGAGCTGCAGTTCAGTCCATGGCTGACTGGCTGGGCGGCGACACGACGGACAAAGACTCGGTAAGGACTGTGCGGACGAAGAAGTCGAGGCTCGACCGGCCCACGGGCCTGTTAATACGTGCCGTGTCCGCTCTCGAGATTCGAAACACCGAGAAAAAGCTACAACGAGAGAGATCTTCTCAACTGCGACCATGATTAGACGGATGAGATGATTTGTATTACGACTTTTTTCCCGGATGGGCGTTGTTTTCTCGTCTCGTCTTGTTCACATTGTCAGCGTTGGCGTGATTGTCATTTCTATCATAGAGCGATCTAGAGTACACAGCAGATCACCATGAGAGCTTCTTACATACGTTCTGGATTTGTTTACATATTTTATTCTGAGCTTAAAACATAGAGCTCGATATATAATAAATGGGTTTCTAGCGGGGTTTAAAACATTGAGTTACTGGTTTGTAAACTAAGTAAGAACATCGTGCATAGTTAACTCCCATAATCATTGTCCAACAACAAGTTCGAACTTTTGATGAGAGAATACACAATGTTGGGCTTTTAACCGATTCAACATGACTACGTGCTTCTAGGGCTAAGGATCCCTTGGGCAACACACTAACTGTCGAGCACAAGTTACAGTCTTGTTATCTTTTACCATGATTCTTAATCTCTTAGAGACGGAATATCAAGTGGTATATTGGAGTGACTAATCCTAATTTAGTACCTTGATAAGAACTAATCTGCTGCCAGAATACGGCCAGCCCTGTTGGATTTTCTGTTTCGTTTTGATATGAACGCATCCATGTTGAGAAACTTAGATTATGGGGTTCCTCACACGGCACGCCCCCTTGCCATCGCATGTGTTAAACACGGCAAGATTTGCCACATATATTTACCGCAGCCTTTCCCCCAAGCCGCTGGGGTTTTACCACTTGGCCTCCTTGGAGTTGACAAACTCCTTGAGGATGCCGACGACCTTCTCCAGGGCGGCGAGGTAGGCGGCCATCTCCTCAGAGACCTTGGCCTGGTCGTCGCCGAGCTTGGGGTAGAAGTCTTTTCGGTACGGGCAGGCGCTCATGGCGGCGCTGAAGATGGGCTTGACGATGAAGCTGTGGTGAGGCTTGAGGGTGGAGCCGTAGGCGTTGCGGAAGGAGTCGGCGAGCTCCTCGGAGGGGTTGGCGACGTTGGCCTTGAGGCCGAGGCAGGTGAACTCGAGACCGCTGTGTCAAAGGAAGATGTGTTAACTGATGTGTTCCTGAAACGTGGCTAGAGGGAGGGCCACGAGGTATAGGTATAGGGGTTTCTATGATGGATACGCACCGGACGAGCCAGAGGAGACCCTCAGTGGCGACGTGCTTCTTGGTGGCAAGCTCGTTCTTTACGAGAGCTTGGATGGTCTCGGACTCGGCGGGGGCAGCAAGCTGGCGATCGCGGAGCTTCTGTAGAAAGGGGCGGGAGAGGTCAGTCGAATGTATTGCCATTGCTTCGGTGAGGGGCACGAACCTTGATGTTGCCTCCCAAGTCATTCTTGACGGGGGAGAAGGCTACAGAGCCGAGAACATCTAAAACCCCCAAGCGATTAGAGTGAAGTCCCAAGGGAGGAATTGCCACATCGAGAGCTTCAAATACCGAAGATGGTGGTGAGGGACTCGGCAGCGTCGAGGAACTCGGTGGTGGCAATGGAGTTGTCGGCACCGATGGGGACATCAGTGAAGGACTTCTTGAAGGTCTGCACAATTGTGCCACCGGCGGGAATCTGGACGGACATGATGATGATTATGGATGAGGATTCGTCTCTGATGAATCTTCCAAGGTTGAAGGATGATAAAGGAGAAGGGGGAAAGGGTCTTGGTTCCTTAAGCCGTTGCTAGCTCTAGCTATGAGGTGTTCGTTGAGCGGTCAAGCTCGAATGGTGGGGTAGGTTGTGGCGTATTGAGGGGCCGCTACTATTGACATACCCCTGGGCAATGGTCCAGAACTGCAGACTCTCGCCATTTATTGCTCCACTCACATCTAATGATACGCAGAGGGGTACTTGGCAGCACAGTGCTGGTTGATGGATGCTTCGCAGGTGAATCGTAGCAGAAGTCACAGTGTTTGCACTGTCATTCGAGCATGGGCAGGCCAGGAGCAGGTGTAATTGGAAGGTTGCGAACAATGTGCAACGGGTGCTGTTAGTCTGCAATGGTTTGAGTATTGATAATTGCTTCCCCTGTACATGCTGTATCGAATGTGCTGAATCGATACTGGTTCTACAGAAGAAACGGTTGACTAGACTGGAGGAGACAAATAAAGGGGTTGCTTAGGTTGATATTACACACTATCTACGAGCGCACGTAGCAGCGTCCAGTATTTTTTGCTTTCTAGGCTTATGCTTCCACCTCTATGCGAACGCCTGCGAACGCCTGCGAACGTCAAGGGAGGAATACAAATACATCGATCTACTGTGTCCAGTTGCAGAGAAGACAACATTACCTGAGTGCGGGGTGAGAGAGCAATACAACCCAACTTCACCTAACCTATACTCGGTGTTCAGAGTCCCAGGGCGGGGCAGATCGTTTTTATCAGTCTTATCTTATCTCTCATCTTTACGATGCCTACCCTATAGCAGGGTATAGCATGATGTTGCAATGCGCGAGCTGGTGGGTGCATCCTTGGCCTGACGTCATAGACTCAAGGATGTCGCGTCCTCCAATCACCAAGATAATCGGACGTTGAATTTTGGAACAAACGACCCAGGCTAATGCAAACAATTGACCGATCCTCACTGCAGCGGCGATCTTGGGGAGTAAATGGGCGAATGGCCTTCCTTTACCATCGCAAGAATGGGAATTTTAGCACTTCCGCACTCAACAGCGAATAGCAATTGACAACACCGTGACGATAGGGTCGGAGAGCTGAGTACTTGTAGCTTCCGACTACTGCTCCATGCAGCTCCTTTGAATAATATGGAGAGCAGCTGAAAGAAAAAAGCAATGACCCCCAATTCCGAGCAATGACGTGTCTCCCCGCTTATTGCCTCTGGTTTTCTTTTCCAAAATCCCCGTCCAAGTCAAATACGGGCTCACTCCAGGGTTACCGGCATGGCAAATCGGACCAACAGCCGTTTCCTTGAAGGGGAATGGGTCGGCGACATGGATGCCTGCATGTGCATGGGCAATGGCAGCGGATCAGGAATTATCTTTCCTAAGCTTATTGTTGGTTGCCAATGACATCGGGTCAGTCGTGAAGACCAAAAGAAGATGGAAACAGGTTGCAGGTGCAGATCAGCCTGCATGGCTCTAGCTGATCCGAGTAAGAGCACCGCAGTCCCTCTGCCTACATCAACAGCTCGTCCTCCCATCTCCTCCATCCTCCTCCATCCTCCTCGCACCACTCCTTTTAAGCATAGTGGTGTCTGTCCCTACCTATAAATAACTGCTCTGTTCTACCTTGAATTACTTATAACCCCTCCCTCCCCGCTCACCTTTCCCTTCCCCTCCGTTCAGCTTCCCCATACTAAACGACACCAAGCGGGCAACCACCATGACGCAACAGAAGGCCAGCGATGGCGGCAAAGTTTCAAACCTCATCGACGATCTTAAGGAAAAGTTCAGCGATACTAAGCTGCACGATGCAAAGATTGCTCTAGTGCACAAAAAGTCCGTCTTTTCTGTCAACCTGTAGATGCACGTGACCGCTATTCTAACCTTGTTCTTCTCTTCTCTTGGTATCTAGGCACCAGATTGGTAAACTAGGAAACTTGGTACGATGTTCCTCAATCCTGATGCCAGGCCATGGCATTTGAACATTGCCAAATGACTAAGACTCAAGTGTAATCCAGTTCAACCCCAATCATCGCCATGACGAGGAGCATGAGCAGCGCTGTGACGACAAGCGGACTAAGATCTGCGAGTCTAATCGCTTCAAGTCCTTCTTCCCTGAGCGGGATGGAAATCTAATTAAATGGTATGTGGATGGCCGGAATTATTTCTGGGCTGTCTCTGTGGCTCTTGAGCAGGCCAAAGAGTCCATCTACATTGCAGATTGGTGGCTGTCCCCTGAACTCTTCCTACGACGCCCCCCATTCTATAACCGGGACTACCGTTTGGATCAACTCCTCAAGAGAAAAGCCGAGGAAGGAGTCAAAATCTTTGTGATTGTATACAAGGAAGTCGAGGCTGCCCTGACTTGCAATTCCGTGCATACAAAGCATGCCCTCCAAGCTCTGTGTCCCGAGGGCACACCAGGATTTGGCAACATAAAGATTCTTCGCCACCCAGACCACAACCCTTTTGAAAACGCAGCCGACATTACCATGTATTGGGCCCACCACGAGAAATTCATCGTCATTGACTACGCCATGGCCTTTATCGGTGGCTTGGATCTTTGCTTCGGCCGTTGGGACGCAAATCACCATCCCCTGTCTGATGTACACCCCGAAGGCGTTTCTGAAGAGACCTGGCCGGGACAGGACTTCAATAACAACCGGGTGATGGACTTCAAGCAAGTGGATGACTGGAAACAGAACGAAGTGAGCAAAGCAGACTTTGGCCGCATGCCCTGGCACGATGTTGCCATGGCAGTAATTGGTCCAACAGTCTATGATATTGCTGAGCACTTCGTTCTCAGATGGAACTTTGTAAAGCGTGACAAGTATAAGCGGCACGATGCCTATGACTGGATTATGCTAGAGAACCGCACTGGCGAAGATGAGGACCTTGTCGGTGTCCAGCGTCCCAAGCATCCCGTTGGAGACTACGTCCAGCATCCCCTGACACCGCTGGACACCAAAAACCTCTTTAACCGTGGCACCATTCGTGCTCAAATCGTTCGATCTAGCTCAGACTGGTCCAGTGGCATTTTGCTTGACCACTCGATTCAAAACGCCTACATTGAAATTATCCAAAACGCACAGCATTACGTTTACATTGAGAATCAATTTTTCATTACAGCTACAGGAGACCAGCAATATCCCATTCATAACACTATCGGCAGAGCCATGGTGGACGCCGTTGTCCGGGCTGCAAAGGAGAACCGGAAGTTCAAAATCATCATCGTGATACCCGCCATTCCCGGCTTCGCGGGTGACCTTCGAGACAATGCCGCGGCTGGTACTCGAGCTATTATGGATTACCAGTACAAGTCTATTTGTCGAGGAGAGCACTCCATCTTCGAGCAAATCAAGGCACAGGATGTGGACCCCAGAAAATACATCTTCTTCTTCAATCTCCGGTCTTATGATCGCCTCAACAAAACACCGGCTCTCAAGGCAGCTGAGAAGAAATCCGGTGTTAGCTATCAAGAGGTGCAGCGAGCAGAAGCTGAAGAGATCATGGCAGAAGGTATCCACGGGACATTTGGCGCTAGGAGCAAGACCCAGAATCCTCATCTTGGAAAACTGAACCAAAATAAGGTGGATTCAACTGATGAAGAGGTGAAGAAACACATGGAGGCAAAGAATAAATTTTATGAGGCTCTTCCTCCAGGGGAGGTCTTGACTTCAGCGTCAGTAGCCCATCATGCCATGCACGGACAAGGATCCATTCTGGATGAGGTTTGGGATGAAGATGATCCCGAGAGTGAAGTGCAGAACTGGGTTCAGGAGGAGCTCTACGTCCATTCCAAAATCTTGATAGCCGACGATCGGATCGTTATCTGTGGCTCCAGTAATCTGAACGATCGCAGTCAGCGAGGAGACCACGACAGCGAATTGAGCATTGTCATGGAGGACACGAGGAAAGTTACCAGCACTATGGGCGGAGAGCCGTTTGAGGCCGGATATCATGCCACCACTCTACGGCGCTATCTCTGGCGAGAGCATCTGGGACTGCTTCCGCCTCAGTCACTCAACGCAGAGGGTGATATCAATGCACAGCCGCCAACCGTCAACCCAGAGAATAATATCTACGACAAAGACGAGAGCTGGAAATTTGTCGAGGATCCGTTGAGCGATGAGTTATGGGAGATGTGGACCACACAGGCGGACACAAACACCAAGCTCTTCCGCCATATATTCCACGCTGACCCAGATGACCACAGTAAGATAACTTCCCTTCAGTTCCCTGTTGCTCTGTCCCTTTAAGCTAACACCAAAGCAGTCAAGGACTTCGATGACTATGATCGGTATCTCCCGCCCCGTGGTGTGAAGGCTGGCCACGTCTTTGATCAGTTCCTCCCCCCTGAAGATATCCGCAACAAACTAGACCAGATCAAGGGGCATCTGGTGTGGTACCCCTTGGAGTTTTTGAGAGATGCGGAGATGGCCGAGCGCGGGCTCCAGGTCAACTCATTGACGGAGAGTGTTTTTACCTAAGGGAGCAAGGTGGGAAACGACGATGGTAGTCTGACGATGGTAACGGTCTTCGGGGGCACGGAGTAACCTGGGAGGACATTGGCTTACAAACGAGTTGCTTGCTTTTTGAGATGCTCAAGTCTAGAACTAATGGAAACCCGGACTTGAATGAAATACCCACGATGTAACGAGTACTAACCCAAGTCCCATTTCACGTACAAGGACCGGTATGCCAATAGGGTAGCCAAGGAGGTCAAAAGTGGTGTACCGGGCTCGCTAGAGCTTCCCGGTCAAGACGGCTGCAGATGACAACTGAGACCTCTGGGCCAATAGCTGGTGCGGAGTGGTCACAGAGTAGCTCCCTCGTCACATGCATAAGCTCCAGCGGAGGGACCTGGGTGGTTGTTGGTTCGCTGGGAGGCTGGCGCTTGTCGAGGGTTGCGACGGGTGTGTGGAGCCGGCCCCCACACCCGGCCGCGGTTGATGGGGGAGGAAATCTGGTGATATGCTGTGTTTCCGGTGTGGTATCTTGCCCCAAGTACGAGGGCAGGAGAGTGGGATTTTGCTGTGACGGTTTCGATGAAACTCGGTTCCCAGGCTTTGCGCGAAATTGCGTCGGGCCTGAGGACGACGGGCCACTGTGGATTGGTGAGTGAGGTTGAGCCGCAAACACTGCTTCTTGGGCATTGATGCCTTGCGGTGACGTGACGCCACATCAGGTCAGAATCCGATGTCGTATACGAGCCTCCATCCTTGCTCGCGGAGGGGGATATCAAGGTCCAACCAAGCCTATGCTGGAATAGACGCCGTGGATGCTAGTGTCCGGCCAAGCGGTTAGAGGACGGGAAGCTGGATGAGAGCGAGCATCTTGTAAGCAACGGACGAGCAGGTTACTGCGACCTTGGACGAGAGCGGCTGTTGGAGAGCGTATAACTGAGGGGACTTTGGACCTTAATACCTTATCTTAAGGTATGGATGCCAGCACACACTCGTACCGCAGGCAATATCACACCTCATGTGCCACTGTGGCAGGGCTGCAGGAGGTGAGCTCCTGCGAGTGAGTCTCAAGGTGTAAGCTGAGGGGCGCGCTGGGTACCTACATTATTGACAGCTCGGCGCCTAAGCAAGCACTGCAGCGGCTAATTTGGCTTCCTTAGCGGGCTTCCGGCCCCCATTCGGGCACACAAGCCAACCACTGCGCCGAATCAAGCGAGTCGTCGTTGCAAGCCACACGCAACAGTTGCGAGACACATGAGGTTCACCTTGGCTGACATGCAGCCCCAATCACACTCTGGGCTGCAAGCTCCGGACGCTGCCCATTACCACCGCTCTTTTGGCAATTGCCTCCCAATCGAATGGTCTGCTGAGTTATCGAGCAGGTACCTGGTCATTGTCGGGGACAGGGATTAATAAAGATCGCGCCCCTCTTCGCGGATGTACCACATGTGGCCAACTTGTCAATCTAGGTACAGTTTTTCTTGGGGTTTCGGGACGGCGCCGCTTTAATTGGAGATGGCCTTGACTTCCTGGGAAGTTTGTCTTATCTGTGATAGCTCAACGCTGGTGAGGATGTTTGCAAATACGCGCAAAAATGGGAAAGTCATTGTATTGATTAATTATGAGAGTTTTCATTCCAAGAATTCTAACAGCACACGTCTACTCTTTTGGGCGGGTTTGTCTTCTTCATTGGCTCGAGGATCGTGGAACTTGATCATTGGGAATAATTTATCAGTACTTCCCAGTCTAAAGACTATGCAGATGAACTACAGCTAGATGCGTCAACGATATTGCGATAATTGCCTATGTATCTCTTAGTAATGAGGTTTCATGGAGTAATATCAGGATATGTGAACCACGATCATCAGAATGTGGAAGTGCAGCTTTCCGGCCATCGGTACCATGTTATAAGAGGTTATTGAGTGAAACCTAGGTATCGCTCCATGGTGCTACTATGCACGGTACTATGTCGATTGCTCATGTTCACTTGAGACGAGTAGCTTGAGTTACTCAGATTCAGTCTTTTTAACTGAGCCTTTCAACAGCGGCGCTGAAGCTAACCCGAAACAAAATCTACAGCAGAGTGGGCGTCAAGGTACCTGCCAGTACCTCGAGCGTACCGCAGCTACCTGCTTCCCTCTGCGTCATACCGCCCACCATTGGGACGGAGCTCTCTGGCCTTCACCTCATCTGCCGACGTCGTACCTCGAGTCTACCATGTACCAGTATTTGTATACCTCACCACCTCACCACCTCACCCCGCCTCAGGACCTATTCGGCCAGCCCATCTCTACCGAGTCCACCCGATACTGGCTGTCCACACATCAAGAGCCTCTCTTGGGCGGCTTCTGACGCTGTCACCCAGGTTGCCTTGCTCCCATTCTCCCCCAACGGGCGGCGTACCCTCATCATTGGTGCCTACTGGCTACACAACCCGTCTGCCTCACTAAAACCATTCCTCTCAGCAAGCTTTCCCCCTCCCCCCACGGATCGCGACACCAGGCCGCATAAGAGGCGACCTTCCGAGCCCGAATCTTACCCCTCTGCCCCACGCCGCCATTTCCCATCCGCAAATCACGACCTCAACTCGCCGAGCGTTAGAGCTCCTGGCCCGTTCGGGCGGCCCGGCCAACCTGACCACGACTTCTGGCCTGCTGTTACTACCCTTCTCGCCTCGGCGCATGCTACCTGCTGGCATACCATTCAGTAACTGCCTCTCGACTCGTCGCACAAGATGTCGCAGTCGCCAATGATCTCCGTGCCCCTCAAGGCGACAAACGAGATTGACTGGGTGGCACCATTGAAGGCATATATTCGTGATACATATGGCGATGACCCAGAGCGGTACGCGGAGGAGTGCGCCACCCTCCAGCGCTTGAGGCAGGACGTACGCGGTGCGGGGAAGGAGAGCACTTCAGGAAGGGACATGTTATATCGGTACTATGGCCAACTGGAGCTTCTGGACCTGCGGTTTCCCGTGGACGAGCAGCATATCAAGATCTCCTTCACATGGTATGACTCGGAAGACTGCCCGTTCCTCCCAAGCGAGTATATCCAGTGTATCGAGTACTGACTGGATTACCACGTGACAATAGGTTCGATGCTTTCACCCATAAACCGACCTCGCAATACTCACTGGCATTCGAAAAGGCTTCCATCATCTTCAATATCTCAGCCGTACTCTCCTGCCATGCTGCTTTCCAGAACAGATCTGACGAGTCTGCTCTGAAGACAGCATACCACTCGTTCCAGGCATCTGCTGGCATGTTCACGTATATCAACGAGAACTTCCTCCATGCCCCTTCCTCAGATTTGAGTAGGGAGACAGTCAAGACGCTGATCCACATAATGCTGGCACAAGCTCAGGAGGTCTTCCTTGAGAAGCAAATCAACGACAAGAAGAAGAATGCACTCCTGGCCAAGCTGGCGTCACAAGCAGGTTGCTTTTACAATCAAGCCTATGAGAGCGCTCAGGAAAGTGCTAACAAGGCGATTTTTGAAAAGTCATGGCTTTTGATGCTCCAGGTTCGTGAGAGCTTCCCGTTCAAGATTACTCGGCTGATGGCTTACAAAACTTATAGTATAAATCAAATCTGCTAGACTCAATGGCGCAATACTATCAAGCATTGACGGATGATGAGAACAGTCAATTCGGTTCAGGCGTAGGCCGATTGCAGTATGCCGAGTCGCTGGCGAAGGAAGCAGACCGCATCGCCAAGGGGTTCCCTACATCTCTGCCACCTAGCGCCAACCTCAGTGCAGACTGCGCCAGCGCTCTGCAAGGTATTTCGAAGCGGCATCTCGCTACTGTGAAGGAGAAGCTTCAAGAGGCAGAGAAGGACAATGATTATATTTACCACCAACCTGTCCCGGCCGAAGCCAGCCTAGAAGCTATCAACAAACTGCCTGCCGCAAAACCCATCCCGGTTAGTGAGCTGTACGCCGGTCAGGATATTCAGCACATTACTGGCCCAGATCTTTTTGCCAAAATCGTGCCCTTTGCGGTGACAGAGTCAGCAAGTTTGTACGACGAAGAGAAAGCCAAGCTTGTCAGAGCAGAGACAGAGAAGGTTGACACCGCAAATGGCGAGATGGCTGCGAGTTTGGACTACTTGAGGCTTCCAGGTGCTCTTCAAGTTCTCAAAGGCGGATTTGATCAGGACGTCTTGCCAGATGAAGACTTCCGCCAATGGTGCCACGATGTGGCAAATCACGAAAATCCAGCTGGGATATTTGAGCACCTGAGGTCAGAAAAGGAGTCCATAATTCGAGTTCTGGATGGGTGCTCAAAGCAGCTGGACATGGAAGAGATAGTCTGCGAGAAGATGCGTTCAAAACATGAGAGCCAATGGACCCAGCAACCCAGCGCACCCCTCACAACCACTCTGCGCGGGGATATACGAAGTTATCGAGAGGCGCTTGATGAGGCAATAAAGAGTGACAATCAGCTTTCCACGAAGCTTCGCCAGAACGAGGTGGAATTCGCAGAAATGCGGCGTGCTGCCCAGGAGGATGCTGTTGACCAACTGTTCCACAAGGCTGTAAACGATGTCCGAGACAGGAGTGGCTACTCCGTCAGCCCAGCTGCCATCGAAGCCAACCTTCTGGATGCTGATTTTGAAGAAGGCGGATTGAGCGTGATGGACCAGATAAACCGAGTAGAGGATATCCTCAAAAAGTTGAATCTTGTCAAGCGGGAGCGAAATCAGGTCCTGAAAGACCTCAAAGAGAAGGTTGGTTGATCCATGCGGTGCAACCTATGTCTGCCCAACTAACAGTTCTTTTCCCCAGGTCCATAACGACGACATCTCGCAAATTCTAATCCTAAACAAGAAGTCAATATCCAACTACGAGAATCAACTCTTCCAGCAGGAGCTAGAAAAGTTCCGACCTCACCAAAACAGGCTGCTACAAGCGAATCACAAGCAGTCCGCTCTGATGAAGGAACTTACAGGAACGTTTAACACACTATTGCAAGACAAGCGGGTGAGATCGGAGCAGAGCAAGTACGAAACGATTCAAAAGCAGAGATCTGCCGTGATTGGCAGATACAACCGGGCCTATCAAGAGTTCCTTGACCTCGCGGCCGGACTCGCCAGTGCGAAGAAGTGGTATGCTGAGATGAAGGAGACAGTAGAGAGTCTAGAAAAGAATGTTGAAGCATTCGTCAACAACCGACGAGGCGAGGGTGCCCAGTTGTTGAACAAGATTGAGGCGGCACAATCCTCTAGCAGGTCTTCTCAGGCCGAGCTGGAGCAAGAACGTCTGCGAGCTCTCATGGACCGAATGTCAATGGAGAGCCCAAAGTCACCGCCACAGCCACAGCCGGCCACAAGTGGACGGCCAGCGCCAACACCGCTATTTCAGGCTGGGCAGGCACCCCGATACGGGCAAGGAAGCTACCAGGGACAATATCAAGTCCCAACCTCCCCTCCTCCTAACCAACCCAACATGGTGCAGCCAGGCTACCAGACTTATGGAAACCCAGCAACAGCGCAATCGTATGGGCAACCACAAGTCAACTCATATGGGCAAGCCGCGTACAACCCAAGCCAGTATGGGCGGAACCCTGGTCCAACGTCACCTCCGCCAAATCAGTCTACTTTCGGCGTAAATGCAATGAGAGGCCCAGTATCTCCTCCACCAAATCGATCCTCCTTTGGATCGCAGATCCAAGGCTACCCAGGATATGCTACTCAGGGGCAACAAGTGCAGCCAACAGCCCAACAAGGCCAGGGTGGTTACATGCCGCCTGGCTTTGTCCCACCTCCACCTCCTCCCGGCCCTCCACCTCTTGGACCCCAGCAGACAATTCACTACGGACAGCAACAGCAGATCCCACAGGGATATGGGCAGAAATCTCCACCTGCGCAAACATCACAGCCCAATGACCCTTGGGCAGGACTAAGTGCCTGGAAGTAAGTAAGGATGGGATGCCAAGACGCAGAAGGAGGAAGAATTACTCGTCATACATAGCATAAAAAGAGGAGGGTTTTGCATGGGTATGGACCTGGTCAGGGTATGTTTAGAATGGGGGGTTGTGTCTATTGTTTACGAAGCGGTGTTTTATCATCATTGACACGGAATATATGCATGCATATTTGCACCTGAGTTGATCTCTCGTTGACCCGTGGTGAAGGACAGGCTTATGCCCACGTTGGTAATTATGTGCATTAGGAGACGGTTACAAAGTCCCTGGAGGGAATCATATGTGAGTGACAAATAGTGTCGTTATTATTGGGTTCCCCAACCAACGACTAAGATATGTCAAGCGTTAAGGAAGATACCTACTTAGCTGCCCCCGCGGTGCATTAACCCGACGGCCGAGGCAGAGTGGAGCCGGAACGGATACTGAAGGCGGTTATTGAAGGCCGACTCACGAGGTAAAATAATAGTGGAGAGAGATAGTGCAATGCCTAGCCTGTAGCGAGCAGCCTACCAGAGAGCCCCGAATTCGGGGGCAGGTAATCAAACGCACCGCCGGAGAAGCGCTGTGGGGAAGGAACAACTGGGGAAGCAGATCGGGATTCCCTTTTAAGTCCAGGATCCTGGGACGACGTTTTCCTGTCTGTCTTCGTGTTTTATTCCCATTCCTTTCTCCATCTTGCTCTCGCTCGCCGTGACCTTCTGTCTCTGTCCGCTATCTCTAGAGCGATTACCCCAGAGCCCGAAAACGAGGAATTATCGACGCTGCGCTGCTCGCCGGTTCTCCCACCGACCACACTCTCCCTATCTACCTACGTAATTGACGTCCGACTTTCGGGCGAAAGGACCGCAGTTCGCACCATGGCGGCGCTCAAGGGCAGCGAGATTGCTGAGCACAATGACGCCAAGTCATGTTGGGTTATTGTTCATGTATGATGAGAATTGACCTGTTTATTGTACAGGCATTGAGAAATACGGGCAGCAGCTAATTTCGGTACAATGGACAGGGCAAGGCGTACGATGTGACCGAGTTTCTACCTGGTACGACTAGCACCTAACAACGCCCGCTTTCGTCGTTACGTTTCCTCAACTAACCATCCTCTGCTATTCAGAACACCCCGGAGGACAGAAGATCATCCTCAAGTATGCCGTAAGTGCGACTCGAGCGCTCGGGCACGAACGAGTGCCGTCTATCCAATCGCAGGTTGTTGAGGAGACTAACGAGCTCTCTCCGCGCACTTCCAGGGCAAGGACTGCACAGAAGAATTCGAGCCAATCCACCCCCCTGATACTCTGGACAAGTTCCTAGACAAGTCCAAGCATCTGGGGCCGGTTGACATGGGCACCGTCGAGCAGGAGGTGAAGGAGGAGGACCCGGAGGAGGCTGAGCGTCTGGAAAGGGTCGCCCAGAAGCCTCTGCTGTCGCAATGCTACAATCTCCACGATTTCGAGGCCGTCGCGAGGAGGACTATGAAGAAGACGGCCTGGGGTTACTATTCCAGTGCAGCTGATGATGAGATCGTGAGTCTCCTAACCGCATCTTCCCACTCGGCTGAATCATGGTATTAACATGGGTTTCAAACCTAGACAATGAGGGAAAATCACAGCGCTTACCATCGCATATGGTTCCGGCCTCGCGTTCTCGTTGACGTTGAGAATGTCGACATCTCTACCACGATGCTGGGAAGCAAGAGTTCAGTCCCCTTCTACGTCACCGCCACTGCTCTGGGCAAACTTGGTGACCCTGAGGGCGAGGTCGTCCTGACCCGGGCCGCTCACAAGCACGGTGTCATTCAGATGATCCCTACGCTTGCATCCTGTTCCTTTGACGAGATCTGCGACGCCCGTAAGGGTGAGCAGGTTCAATGGCTCCAGCTCTACGTCAACAAGGATAGGAAAATCACACAGCGCATCGTCCAGTACGCCGAGGAGCGTGGCTGCAAGGCTCTCTTCATCACCGTCGACGCCCCCCAGCTGGGTCGTCGCGAGAAGGACATGCGCTCGAAATTCACCGATCCGGGTACGAACGTCCAGGAGGGCCAAGAGACCGATAACAGCCAGGGCGCCGCCAGAGCCATCTCTAGCTTCATCGACCCCAGCCTCAGCTGGAAGGACATCCCCTGGTTCCAGAGCATCACTAAGATGCCCATCATCATCAAAGGTGTCCAGCGAGTCGAGGACGTCATCAAGGCCGTCGAGGCCGGCTGCCAGGGCGTCGTCCTCTCCAACCACGGCGGTCGCCAGCTCGAATTCGCCCGCTCGGGTATCGAAATCCTCGCCGAGACGATGCCCGTCCTCCGCGAGCTCGGCCTGGAGAACAAGATCGAGATCTACATCGACGGCGGTGTCCGTCGTGCCACCGACGTCCTCAAGGCCATCTGCCTGGGCGCCAAGGGCGTCGGTATCGGCCGACCGTTCCTCTACGCCATGAGCGCCTACGGCCAGCCCGGTGTCGAGCGCGCCATGCAGCTCCTCAAGGACGAAATGGAGATGAACATGCGCCTACTGGGGTGCAACAAGATCGAGGAGCTCAACTCGAGCCTGCTGGATACCAGGGCGTTGTTCACACATACCTCGACGCCCCCGGACCACTTGTTCAGCAGCGCGTACGAGTCCCTTGCCACGCCTGCGCAGAGACCCAAGTCGAAACTGTAGATAGATATAGATGTGTAGATCGCGTGCTTTGGTCACGTTTCAGTAGACGAGTTATAAGCTACCTTCTTTCCAGCGGCAGATATGACATAGAGTCCTCTTTTTATTTCCTGCATATAATATATAAAGTAGTTTCTACACGAGTCCATTATCTGTATATTCCTGGTAACTCTGAAATGACGCCCCTGTGTTTCTACTCAAAACGCAACCCACTAACACCCGTTGTAAATGCTCGCCTGACAAAACTCGAATTCAAAATGAGACAAACACCTCTACAAACCCCGCATAAAATCATGCAATGACATTGGCTTCCTCACAGCGTTGTTGAGCCCTTCGTGATACGTGATCCAGACGTTCTGCTCCTCCCTCTTGGCCCGCTTCTCTTCACTATTACCGGCCAGCTCTGACAGCGGCTGTGCCTGGATGATCCGACCGAAGAAGTCCCTCTTGACCACGGTGGCATCCCTTGCTTGGGCGGCAACAGCCTCGAGATTCTCTTTGTTGTCTAGGGCTATTGCCACGGGAGCGTCGTTTGCGCCGCCGCCTGACTTGAAGCGGGCTTGGCGAGCCTGGGCCTCGCGGAGGGCGATCGTGCGCTGGAGCTCCTGGTCAAGGGCCTGCCGGACGGCAAAACGTACTGGTGCCTGTGAAGATAGGGGTGAAGCTGCCGTCTCAAAGGTGGAGAGAGCGTCGAGGTCGCTGTGGGAGAAACAAGCAAGTTAGTTACAGATAACTTAAACGAACAAGAAAAAAGGGGCTGGGGGATCACTTACGGCTCTAAACGATAGACCCATTGGGGGGCACGATTCGACATGTCCTCGCTCTCTATCTTGCCCTTTTGCAGCAGGATCCCGACCTCGGCCAGGACTTCTGCCGCCCGCTGCACCATGGCCTTTTCGCTCTCCTTTCGGACGCTTGCTATCGCACCCTGGCTACCGCCAACTACAACAGGCTTCACATCGGGAGAAACCATTCTGATCAGGTATGGGAGGAATTCGGAGGACACTTCCTCTGCGCTGCGGAAGGACCGTGACATTGTAGGGCTGAGCTGAGCAAGGATGGACTGGAGCTGGGAACGGTTCAGCTTCTCTGCTTCGTGGGCTTGGTAGTCGGCCCGCGGGCCGGTGAAGGGCAACGGCGCCTCTGCTTCACCGTCGTCGGCACCCCAGCGCTTGTCGTAGCCCATGTTTTCGTAGTGTCGTTTCGGGGATGCGAATAGGTGGTGGCATGCAAGTACCGGCTGTTTCAAGTACGGCGCCAGCTCCCACTCTTGACTGGCATACAGCTTTGACTGACATGTGTCGTGGAAATAGAACCAGTCGTATGCCTTGTTTGGTTTGGTTAGGTAGCAGTCGTCGTTGAAGTCGCGATTAGGGTATTCCGCGAACACCTCTGTCAGGATATGGCTGATCTCACCACTAGTGTCAATCATCTGGCCCAGGCGCTCCATCGCGTGCTTCTTTTGATGCTCTCCGAAGCCCAATTCTGCCTTGGGCTGTTCGTGCTGGTGCTTTTTATCCTCCTGGAAGTCGATCGCGGGCTTGGGGAAGCCGCCGCCTTCTTGGAATAGCCGAGTGACAATGTCCTTTGAACTGCCTCGCCCGAGACCTCGAGATCCAGCAGCGCCACTGGTCAGATCATGCATGATGTTGTGTTCGATCCACTGCTTTGTGAGCCGCTCATTCCCGTGGACATTGGCAGCCCGAAAACGCCCTGCTACCCATTCTCCGACAACCATGACACCTCGAAGATCACCTTCGACTGTGCTCGCAGCGCCTTTCCTGGCATCAGCGCCAGTAGACATGCCCCATGCTGCCTCGCAAAGTTTTCTGGCTGCATCCTTGTCGCATGGAATAGCTTCCTTGTCAAACACACTCTTGAGGCGGTTCACCACTGCATCTATGGATGGTCGGCCCACGTGAACGATTTCTGCCAGGTTCGACTGGCGAAGCGGCCGAAGCGAGGGGTGATATACATCATTGCAAATAAGAACCAGTGGACGCATGAGTCGGAAGTCATCGCCCTTCTTCTTCCGCCCTTGGTTCGCATTCCTCCCCAGAGCCGCTGAGGCACTGTTCTTCTGGTCTGTCAACACCAAATCGATCAGAGCCTTGACGAAACCTCCCTCGCCAGAACCTCCGGAACCGGAGACCACACCGTCTACCTCATCCACCACCACGCACACTGGCTTGGCTGGCTTCTGCGTCACATCCTCGCCTTTTCGATTGCTAACCGTCCTGACGGTCTCTGTGCCCAAACTCGTCCGTATGCGATTCTTCACCACATCGCGGCTTCGATCGTCGCTGGCGTTGATCTCCATAACCTCGTAGCCGGCTTGTCGAGCACACGCATGTGCCAGGGTTGTTTTGCCCAGACCCGGGGGCCCAGTGAGCATCAAGATCTTCCGATGCGGCTTCTCCTCCTCCGGTTGCTGTTTCATCCCGGCCCGTCTTGCGATAATCGGCCTGGCTTTGGCCGCCCCAGGGAAAACAACAGGATCCCACTTCTTGAGCCATCGCAGGACCAATCTGTTCGTGCTGTCGTCTCCGCAGAGGTCTTTGAAGTGGCGTGCACGATATTTTTCGGTCCATAAGAGAGTCTTCTTGGGGTTTTCGCCGGTGACTGCTGGCGTTTCGACAGATGGCAATGGGCCCGTGTTGTTGGAGTTGGAGACCCTCTTGTCCGCTCGGCTTTGCGCAATGTCTTTCGAGGCGGCGTTGATTAATTCGTGAATGTCGATACCATAGTAGCTTTTTTTCGCTCGTCCCTCCTTGGTCTTGGACCTCGAGGCTACCATGGACTCGTATGTGGGGGCTGCCGAGACCTTTCGTTCCTTGACCACAGTTCCTTTTCCGTTACATGTTGTAATAGTGTAGCTAGATGGTGGTGCGAGAGTGTTCAGTAGCGATTTAGAGAAGAATGGCAGCCCAGTGGACCATGCTGGAGGCGGAGGTGGTACTATCGCAGGGGCTTCTGAAAGAGAATCTGCTTGATATTCCTCGGGCACGATCTCTTGGGCATCCTGTGTTGGTGATGGCTGCCGGTCTGGAATTTGCGTGCTGTCATCACCATTCTCGGTCATCCGTTTTTTCGAAGGCGGTTCGGGGGTTTCTGTTTCGTGTTCGTCATTATCCGATTCATCATCGTCTTCAATAAAAGGTCCCGTTGCCCGAGGCTTTGGCTTGGATTTCGGAGGCTCATAGTCGTGGGGTTTGTCGCGTTTAGCAGGGGAAGCTCTGCTCTGCGAAAGATCCAACGGAGAGGAAAACGACAACATAATTGACCATTTCTAGCAGTTCAAGTAAAAAGAAGAACAGAGCCGTTAAAAAGGTTCAATTACTTCGTCCGATGATGTGCATTGGCTTGGTGATATGGAGAGGACCCAGCAATTGGATACCCATGCATTAAACGCGTCTCGAATAGTTCTTTAATTGAAGAAGACGCGTTTCGCGAGTATCTGCACCTGGGGCAAGTAGATGTAGCTGGTACGAGACTTAGCTGCTAATCATCACCTATCAGATAGTTCCCAGTACATTAAATAAGCGGGAAAAGGTGCTGTGTACCAGTACCGATTACAAGGCACATTTCTAGCGCCACAGGTGGTAGCCAGTACTTGGCAAACAACTCGGCCAATGCCGGTATCGTCCCAACGTTTATCCGCTAACGAGGGCCAAAAATTTACCAACAAGCTCTCATCACCATATTGTCATTAGATGTTACTCGCGTGAACCACCGACCCAATATCTCACACATTGTGAGGTCAATTCGCCAAAATGAGAAAACCAAAGAGGTTCTACAGCTTGAATCGACCTGTAAGCTATACCAATTGAGCCCCACACCATATTGCCGAGCCGTGATCTCTTTGATATTTGATCCCCCACTGACAGTTGTTGGATACAGAAAGTACGTCAATCATGGAACAAGCACAATCTCTACAACCTGGCCCGTATGGTTGGCGACCAGCCTCCAATGAACGGAATGAGGACTTTTTTCCAGCAGAAATGGGACGCGAAAGCTCGAACTAGAGGATACCACGGAGACCACATTCCCGAGAAGAAATGGATACGACTCTTTGACCGCCGCCTCCGGTCCGCTGTGGACATGCCGCCGAAGTATCTTGCCTTAAACGACGGTTCAGAACAAGCTGCTGGTCGTGGTTCTGGTTTGACAACCAACCAAGTGTCTGCCGAGAACTTCTGGGCTACGGCTGAGGTTAGCAACCAGTTTCCCGACAGAGTCAACCATCCCCGCATGAGATCGGCGTCGCGATTATCGAAGAACACCCTCCTCGCCCAACCCCTCAGCAATATGACTCCTTATATGCAAATGACGTTTGCCCCGCTGGAGAGAAGACTTGATACCGCCATCTTCCGAGCTCTGTTCGCCAGCAGTGTCAGGCAAGCGCGGCAATTTGTCATTCATGGTGCAGTTAAAGTCAACGGAAAGAAGGTATAGCACTACGTGCAGTGACACTATGGGTCTGAACTGGTGCTAATTGGTTTTCCAGATGGTGCATCCTTCATATCAACTCAACCCAGGTGATATGTTTCAGGTCGACGTTGAGAAGGTTCTGTATGGTACTGGCCAGCAAAAGATACCACAAGAGTCTGTTCGTTTCAAAAGCCGGCTCGAGAAAGCAGAAGAGCGAGAGGAAAAGGCTCAAGCTCAGCTGCTGAAGGAGAACTCTGGAGAGGTTGAATCCGAATCGGCTGAAGAAGGCTCAGAGTCCGCCGAAGGTGCTAAGTCAGCGACTTTATCGGAAGATGAGCAGTTGGCTTTGAGGGAGCAACTTTTGGAATCTCTTCTCGTCGATGTGAAGATGGTTCTCAGAGACAAGACCCGAATGAAGCTTTCAGCAAAGGATAAGTCTAGGCTTCGGGTTTTCCGCAAATCTGCTGCCAAGTTCTTGGCTCGTCCCGAGGGTTCAGAAATCGAGGCCGACGAGCTTATTGATGAGCTTCAGACTCAGATGAAGTCACTTAATATGTACTCTTACGGCAAAACGAGGGGCGAGGCAAGTGAGGGTGCCGAAGAAGGCGAGGAAGTCCGGGAGCCCAATGAGCAACAGAAACAAAGAATCAACCGCGCCCTAGACATTGAGGGGCTTGACGACAAGCAAAAGGAGATGGCCATCAAAGTTATTGGCTACGAGCATTTGAAGAAGAGCGAACTACGCAACCTCGCCGATCTGCTCAAGCAAGAAGCTGAGAACCCAATCGACGAGTCCAAGCCATACGCAACCCCCTGGCGGCCTCGCCCTTTCATGTCAGCGTTTGCATTCATTCCCCGCTATTTGGAGGTCAACCCCAACATCTGCGCCGCTGTCTACCTCCGCCATCCTGTTGCAAGGAAGGGTCTTGGTGAGGTTCCCACACCGTTCCCATATTTCACGAGTCAGCTTGCCCACAATTGGTACCTGGGTCGTGGGTGATTTGGAAGCCCGAGCCATTAGTTAGCAACTTGAAGTTGTCTAACTGTGTAATATGTTGACTGTTGGATAGCTGGGGATATATGTGTGTATATTAAATGATACATTGTACGATTTTCTAGACCTTGCTCTAAACGTCATGATCCTAAAAGCTCTTATGCCATGTTAGCTTGAAACGTGGAAAAAAAATTACCTCTCCAGCTGCTCTAGTTGATAAATTGCCTTACTAATTGAAGTACAAACCTGATGGCGAAAACAAGGTTTGCGGTTGCGCTACCGACGTCAAGAGGTTGCCGGTCGCTATTTACCCTGTAGATACAAACTCAATAGCTCCCAACTCCGCATCCACCAACCACAGCCGTGCTTAGACTGATTAACAAGCAACTTCGGTTCCTTCATATACGCGCAACCGATCAACAAACGTATATCTAGACGTTGCTCTGTGATGGGGCTAGCATTGCGGCGTCAAGCTACTTAGAACAAGAGGATGAGTGGTTCAGTGGCGCCAGTGCTACGTTCCCTTAGTACCGACGGTACCTCTAGTTCAGGTTAACGACGGCATCTCACTCACGTTGTAGCCAGAAAATTCTGCGCATAGATAAGACGACAGGTACCGCCAGCCATGTCGGATCCTTCCCAGAGCACCGAGGCCCCAAAAAAGAAGCTGGCTAGACGGCGTCCTGGAGCTTCCAGCCCCAAGAGAAGATGTGTGAGCAATGCATGCATCGCGTGTCGGAAGCGCAAGTCCAAGTGCGATGGCGTTGTCCCCAGTTGTGCCGCCTGTTCCAGCGTATACGGCACGGAGTGCATTTATGACCCTAATTCTGATCACCGCCGGAGGGGCGTGTATAAAGACAAAGTAACCAGCGGGAAGCCTCAGATCTCAGCGTTCCAGGTGATTATCGATGCGCTCAGACAGGGCACCGAGAGCGAGGCCATCAGGATAGTCAGAAGGCTCCGGGCAAGCGATGACCTGGATGAGCTGGCTGATAAGATAACCCGGAATGAGGTTCACGACAGCGATGCCGAGGAAGACGGAGGAGATGAAAATGACGACACAAACCACCTGGTTGAATATTCAGATGATGAGGCTGGAGCTCAATCGGCGGTCGAGGGCGAAAGGGATCTGGCCCAGAAAATGGGTGAACTAAGACTTGAGAATGGTTCCGTACGATTTATCGGCGGGACATCTCATCTCATCTACATGGGAGATTCCTATGGCAACCCCGCGGATGAGCCCAGTTCTGACAGTTACGCGCCGGGAACCAATCCCATCACTACTTGGACTCGAGTCACAGATGACCCGGTGCTGATCGCACATCTCATCAACAAGTACTTTTGCTATCACTACCCTTACTTCACAACTCTTTCAAAGAAAATGTTCGAGAGAGACTATTACAAAGGACGAGCTGGGATCGACCCCAAATCGACCGTGTATTGTTCTTCTTTGTTGGTGAACGCCATGCTGGCACTCGGCTGTCACTTCAGTGATATCTCTGGCGCGTATGGCATTGCAGGAGATAGCCGCACAAAAGGCAACCACTTCTTCGCCGAGGCGAAGCGCCTGATTGTAGAGAATGACGAATACGAGAAACCGCGACTAGTCACAGTCCAGGCCCTTGCTCTTATGTCAGTGCGCGAGGCAGGTTGCGGAAGGGAGGCCAAGGGATGGGTGTACAGCGGGATGAGTTTTCGCATGGCGCAGGATATTGGCCTCAATCTGGAGATGGGAGGGCTCGAGAAGGAGGCGATGAATGAGTATGAGACTGATGCACGCCGCGTTACCTTTTGGGGATGTTACCTCTTTGACAAATGCTGGTCAAATTATCTTGGCCGACTGCCTCAACTCTCGAACGAGTCCTGCAACGTGCCCACGCTCGACGTCTTCCCGGATGAGGAGGTCGAACTTTGGTGCCCGTTCCCAGACAGCGGATTCGAGCCGTCCCTGGCGCAGCCGTCCAGAACACGGGCGGCAGCAGTTCACCTGTTCAAGCTTTGCGAGATCAGCAATGACTTGCTTGTATTCTTCTACCACCCTAATCATATCGGGAGATCGAGTGGGAAAGGTGTCGAATTGAAGAAATTGAGCGAGTTGCATAGACGGCTCGAACAATGGCGAAAGGATCTTCCCCGAGAATTCCAGCCCAAGGAACGGCAGCTACCCAATGTCATCCTCACGCAGTAGGTTTCACAGACGTCTCAGTTGATGTTGAAAGACTCGAGAGAGCTAACAATTATCACAGCATGTTTTTCAATCTCCAATACATTCACCTATTCCGACCTTTCCTTAAATACTCACCCTCAAATTCCCCCTTACCCTCCCACGTATCTCCGAGACGAATTTGCACAGCGAACGCAGGTGCTATCTCTAAGCTCATGCGCCTCTACAAGAGATCCTGGGGCGTCCGCCAAATCTGCAATATCGCAGTCTACATGATTCACAGTGCTTGCATCATCCATCTCCTCAATCTCCCAGAGAAGACCGCGAAGCGCGATATCACCCACGGCATCAAGCACCTTGAAGAAATGGCAGAGGACTGGTTGTGTGCCAGAAGAACGCTATCCATCCTCAGTGTCTTGGCGAGGAAATGGAAATGCGAGCTCCCCGAGGATGCGGCGTTTGCCCTCCAACGAGCAGACGAGACTTATGGATATTTCAATCCATCAGATGTGCCGTCTCCCATGTCTCACCGCACCCTCTCCCCGCCCGCACCGGGTGAGGATTTTCTACCCCAGAATGAGGCCGGATCCCTCCATCAACCTGCCTCGGCCCAAGGTGCCGCTGGCCAGCCCTCAACGAGCACCAACCAGTCGTTCAATACGGCGAGAGGCCTATTCGCTTCAAATGCCCAGGAAGGCTATTCCGGTGCAGAGCCCGCCAATCTCCTAGCTCAGCAGCAACAACCCCCAGAAGTGTCCATGTCAGGTTTCACTGGCTCGTTCAGTCCAGGGCCGGCGTCGAAATTCAGCACTGGGATGAGCCCGAACCCAGCGAACTTGAGACAGGCGCCTCTTTCCGGGGGCGGCATGGAAAACCCAGATTGGTTCTTTAACGACGGCGTGCGTTGGCAGCAGAGCTTTGAAACGTGGGACATGGGCAATCGGAGCTCGGCCACGCCGAACTTCGTGGCTGCTCCTTATGTCTTCGGTGACGACACTTTGGATATGACGGACGAGGGTGGCCGAGTGCTGCCGCAGCAGTCGGGGGCCAGAGAGAACCTGACCGGATTCGAAGGGTTTGACGCAACACTGAACCAAGATGAATGGCTCTCTAATTTGGATTAAAGTCCTCCAAGTATCTGTGCCTAGACCTTTTGTTTTATACAATTCTATTAAATTCCAGACGCGCACCACGTATATATTGAATTTAATCGTATATACCTTTCGAAAGCTACACGTTCATATATTTTTATTGATCTAGTCGATCTCTCATAAAATATAAATTCTGAAATAGTGCACGTTGCGCTCCGTCTATTTCAAAAGAAAAAAAGAAAAAAAGAAAAAGGTCATCCGACTTTCGCCATTCCTTGCAATTTGCATTGATGCCACAGGTCGGCAGGTCCACGGGACTTTTCGTTCGCTGCTACGCTTCCTGCTAGGGTTCTCACCCGGGGCTTATTCGTTCTACTCAATATGACTGGAGTCGCGGAAAGGAGGCGAATACGGGGTGGTAGACTTAATGGAGTTGAAATGGCTGGTCCCACGAATGCTCCGGTCCTTCTAAAGCTTCTTTCGCTCTGATACCGACCTGGAGATGCGACGGAAGAGCTTACCCACTGTCACGGCCTTAGAAACCTAGTATGAGGATCACGCTGAATGGTGTAGCACCACGTCGATACCCTGCTCTGGATCTGCAACAAGACACACATCTTCAAGAGTGATCAACATCAGCACCCCGCATCCTCACCGTCGCTGTCTTTCTTGGCATTCGGTTGCACTTGTGACTGTGACTGGCCATCACCGCCCTCCATATTAATATGTTTGTTAGCATATGTAATGTAGCAGAGGAGAGGTGAGTCCATAAATGCAGGACGGGCCATGCGATTGAGCCTTTCTGGGTGGTTCCGGAGCCAGGGTTCATTTCACATTAAGTAGCGGCTGTGACGACGACAATCTCCGATTTCGCGGCCCAAGTCCCGAAACGCCGAGGGGTAGCGGAGGGAGACTGAGGCGAGGATCGGTTACAAGCATTTCGGAAAGGGCCAGAAACCTCTACATTGGTCTTGTGTGTATCCCAAACGCGGGCCGGTGTGATGTGAACAGTGACTTGTTAGCAGCGAGGGTGCGTCGATGTATCTGGCCACATGCTCAGGAAGGGTGTGCTAGGCGTTCCGAGGAGGGGAAGTTGGGGAAATTGCAATCTGGGGCACACCCCTCCCACACTCCTCTAGGTTCGCCCGTCTAGTGCGATGAGATGTGATTGGAACATGTGGTGTCTTCAACAACCCACCATCCTGATGAATTCGGCCCGCAGACCGTTGCTTCGCCTTAGTTTGCCCGGCGTCTGAATGTAGGTACCTACGTCTAGGCATATGTATAAGAATGCCGATATAGATGTGGCAAGGTGTATATTGGAAGTGATGAGGTATACAAGTTGGATCCATGCTGGTATTGTCAGCCTGCCCCTGTCGGCCTTGTCCAGCCAAGCCGACTCTAGGTCGGGAGGGATCGAAGCCCATCGGTTACGGGAAGCCATGAAGATGACCTTACCATGCTTGTGCCACGGAGACATGTGCCCCTCCGGATCTCTGGGGGAAGCGATCAACGGCATCTGAAGTGAGCTCCGGTAGTACAGGCTGGTGCTTCCTAGTGCTGGCAACCCGGTCACCGCGTGACGACGTAGTTGCAATAAGCATCTTCCAACGACAGGATGGAGACGGGCATGGCTCGTTAGGGCCTCCGGTATCAACTTTGGATAGTGCCTCCGCAAGATCACGATTGGAACGATTGGGATCCTGGGCACGTAGCTCCTCGGTCGGCTCTGAGGAGGACCACGGCCGAATAGCTGGAACTTGAGTAGGCCACAGCCGATGGGCCAAGGGGATGTGTTTGCTGCTGCTACGTTAAACTGGTGATGGTGTGCTGGGCAGCGCTGCCTTTGGTTGGCACGGATCAGAGTGCAGGTACTAGCTAGCAGGCCGGTGGGTATTCATGCAGGAGCAACTGGAATGACCTGCCTCCCTCACCTACAGCAGCTCGCGCCTCTTGCAGCTAGCATGAACAAGCACGGCCGCAAACCGACCTAGATCCTTTGAATGACATCTTGACCGAGGGACGTTTTCCACTCGGGAAGGTCATCCACGGTTTGGGTACGCGGCTGGTGCCCTCCCTGATCTCCCCCCCAATCGGTCGACATCCTCCATTGAGCAGCCTCGCGGGCGTGGCTAGCACCAGGGCCCCAACTAGCCCTATACGCTATCCCCTGATCCGCTGGTGAGGTGTCTTTGCCTTTTTGCGGAGACCGGTAGCGAGATGGAGCCTACCTGGGCAAGAACCTTGGTACGGTTTGCCCGCCTGGCAGGCAGTCACGCAGCGCCTTGCCGGGTGCCAGGGAGGTTTAGTAGTATTATACCGCTGTGACGAGAAAACGGTGCGTGGTCCCAAAAGGCGGTATGTGGAGTCTCGGCCCCGGGTCGTGACTGCCTGCCCAGCGCTGCTCCTGCTCATCCTCCTGCTGCTGCTGCACCCCACCAAGAAGTCTCACTCTCTTCCTCCATGTCTGCATGCATGAAAGCACATCCATCCCCTGGTTGGTTAGGTTCCATCAGGGCCGGCACCTCTCAGCGTTACCTGCTTGTCTGGTGCGCTAGCTCGGCCGGTCCAGATGTCAACCCCCCTCGTCGAGTCCTCGCCCCATCCTCTGCCTCCGTCAATTGTACCGAGCGACGGGGAAGGATGGAAATTGAGTCAAGCTGTGCCCTCGCGCATGCTTCTCCACCTCCACCTCCCCACATGGTTCATGGGTCCAGCAGCCTGTCTGTGGCCAATGCCAGCGGGTCGCCTCGGACCTCTTCACTTGCAATGTCCTGACTCCCCGCTTCCAAGCCTGTTGGTGCCATTATGGAGGTATGCCGAGCGCCAGGGTCTCTTTCATGCCAGCATATTCGCTTTTCCTTGGCTATGCGTCTAGGCTACTTTCGGGTACTTCTGGAGGTCACAAGAGACGGGATTGTCAACGCAGACAGAAGGACGTGGAGATGTGGAGTTGGGTGACCTTCTCACCCGCATCATCGTCACTCACAGGAAAAAAAAGAGGTTAACCCACACGGCCCCCCGCCCTCCTCCAGCAAAGCTACTTGTTCTTGGCCTGGATTCGGGTGCTGCCTGCTCGGCCCTGGAAAATCCATACCCTACGCGGGCAAATTGAAGACGATATCTCGTATGCGATCGATCAGTAGACGTTCTCTCCCAAGCCACCCAATAGCCTTCTTACATCGTATGCGTATGCGCACGAATTCCAAGCCATCCTCCACACTCTTCGCACTTCCGTTCGCCAAGCCCCTTATTTTGACTTGGTTCACGACCTCGAAAGCGTTTCCAGACCTTGTCCACGACTGCGTAGTAGTTTTCAACACGGCAGCCCGAGTATAACACGACGAAAAGGCCGAAAGTCGACCTGGAATTTCCGATATCGCATTGATCACCGAGTTGCGAATCGTTAGCCCGCGAGACACGCGCCCCGTCAAGTGAAGCTGTGAGTCTACGATTTCGAAGCTCCCTGTCAAGTTCTATAGTGCAACTACGGGTTGGTCAGGTTGCGCAAAGGTGCGCTTGGTGTGGAGTAACATGACTGGCTATATCAGCTGTCTACTTACGTCTGCTTGTTTTATTCCTGGGCCTTCTTGATCTCCCAATTGATGTTGTGGTGGGCGTCTTTTCTGGCCGCTCCCAACAATCCCTGTTTTCCACAATCTACAAATTGCCGCATTATTCGTTGCTCGCGTCGCGTTCCTTGACTCTGTTGTACCCTCGAGCATTGAAACCAGCGCAATTAGCTAACCCTGAATATTTGGTAGTTCTGGCGTTGGGCCATGGTAGGATAGACTTGGAGGGCTATACAAGGATTCTATGCGCCGGGAGGAATTGCGCCTAAGCTGCACCTGCTGAGACGATTTCTCGAAATGCGCACTGATTGGCATGCGACCAGTTAGTTGACGGTCTTCTTGACACCATTTTGATCTTCTCGGAATAATCATTCGGAAACGGACCCATTCGTGGTTTTAATTGGATGTCCAACCTTCAAAATGTTGTCGAATCCTCTTCAACGATACTCTCCCTATCAAAACCTCAACCAATCCCCCGTCGGCCCTAACGGGCAAACTCAACCGTCATCCCTAACACACAATGGCCTCGATTCACTCAGTCAGGCCACGCAATACAATCTGCAACTTCAGCAGCATGCCGCGATGCAGGATCCTCATTTGGCTAGAGTAGCACCACAGCCCAAACAGCGGCAACCAAGCTTTGGTTCCAGTGGGCGAGGGACTTCGGGACAGGTCAGGCGAAGGATCAGTCGTGCCTGTGATCAATGCAATCAGCTAAGGACAAAATGTGATGGTCAACATCCTTGCGCCCATTGCCTTGGTGAGTAAAGTTAGCTTGGCTTTCCGGAGGGTGGAATGGGCAACTGACTTGATAGAATTTGGACTTGGTTGCGAATATGCTCGAGAAAGGAAGAAACGCGGGAAAGCGTCTCGGCGAGATCTGGCGGCCCAAGCCGCAGCTCGTGCTGCGGCAGAGTCAACGAACGGGCAGAGACGAGGCTCGAACAGTGGTGGCGACGGGTCTATGGAATCAGAAGTGCAGCCGAGCGTGGACTCAGTTTCGAAACGCACCGAAAACCAAAATCACGAGCTTAACCAGCATGAAGCGGATAACTCTGTGGATCAATTTGAAGAATCTGCCATGGCCGCAGCGTCTGCGACCGGAGTCGAAGATTCAATTCGCGTCGATCATCATGGGTTAGAAAATGGCCATGTGGACAACACACAAGCGATAGATATGAATGGATTCGCGAACATGCCCCATGGTTTTGAAAGGCAAGATATCGGCGCACAGCTTATGGAAAGCCGCCCGTATGAAACCCATCAAGGCCATCCTCTTGCAGCTTATCAAGAATTACCTTTTCCTATGCAAGATCAAAGCCCCCCGAATTTCCAAACGAATGGTGGATTTCGGATAGGGAACAGTCCTCTTGGAGGTTATGCGATTGGTACAGGGGCGCCGTCTCCCGGCTGGGGTATACCTTTCTCATCACCACCGGCGGCTGCGTTTGGCGGTGGTCGGGTGCACCAAGGCAGTTTCGATTCCACCCACCAGAATGGCCCAAGCATGCGGTATCCGGTTCTTGAACCATTACTTCCACATATCGGAAACATCTTACCGATTTCACTGGCGTGCGATTTGATCGATCTGTACTTTGCCTCGTCCTCGTCTGCGAAAATGCACCCAATGTCACCATATGTTTTGGGCTTCGTCTTCCGCAAGCGTGCTTTTTTGCACCCGACTCGACCACGGCGGTGTCAACCTGCGTTATTAGCCAGTATGCTATGGGTTGCTGCTCAGACGAGTGATGCTTCTTTCTTGACTAGCATGCCTTCCGCCCGAAGCAAGACGTGTCAAAAGCTTTTGGAGCTCACGGTTGGCTTACTCAACCCTTTGATACACGTATCTGCAGGCCAGCCTTCTCCAGGAACACATCCTGGTACCCAAGGGGCCGTGTCCCTGGGTGGGCTCGGTGTCGCCCTGCCCGGTTCCATCAGTATGAGCGCTTTGACCGGCGAATCTGGTGCATTTGGTGCTGCAGGTAGCCTGGACGATGTTATTACTTATATTCACTTGGCCACCGTCGTTTCTGCTAGCGAATATAAGGGCGCTAGTCTGAGGTGGTGGAACGCAGCCTGGTCTCTTGCTCGAGAGTTGAAGCTTGGTCGTGAACTACCCCCGAGCGCAATGCCCCTGAATCCTGACCAGGGAGACCTTGAGACGGATGGCTTGGATGAGCACGACCTTCATCGGAACAATTCGAATTTTGTCACTGAAGAAGAACGGGAAGAGCGTAGACGCATATGGTGGCTTGTCTACATTGTTGACAGACATTTGGCTCTCTGCTACAATCGCCCTCTATTTCTTCTTGATATCGAATGCGAAGGGCTCCTACAGCCACTGGACGATTCAGAATGGCAGAGGGGCGACTTCGGCAGCTCATGTAATGCCAAGATCGATCCCAATGTCCTCAATCCGATACCCGAAGGGTCAACTGCGGACTTGATCCGGCCACGTGGACCAGGATTCGACTGCCGAGGGCATGGAATATTTGGCTATTTTTTGCCGCTTATGACGATTCTCGGTGAAATTGTTGATTTGCATCATGCGAGAAATCACCCCCGTTTCGGAGTCGGGTTTCGATCCAACGGCGAGTGGGACGAGCAAACGGCCGAAATTGCGCGTCACCTGGAGATGTATGAACAAACCCTGAAAGCGTTTGAGCAGCACAACCTGCCCAAATCTTGCGATGACAAGGGCGAGTCTGGTCTTGGTCACCACGAGGATATGGCTGGTGCGAGTGTAGAAGCATCAACCCCCTCTGTCAAATCAGTCCATACAAGCTCGTCTGGCCGGATGACGGAGAGTGATATTCAAACTCGTATCGTCATTGCCTATGGCACACACGTTATGCATGTTTTACATATTCTACTTGCAGGAAAATGGGACCCTATTAACCTGATCGACGATGATGATCTCTGGATATCTTCACAGGGCTTCATCACGGCTACTAGTCATGCCGTATCAGCGGCTGATGCCATCAGCCATATATTGGAGTTCGACCCTGGCCTGGAGTTCATGCCTTTCTTCTTCGGCATCTATTTGCTCCAAGGCTCTTTTCTTCTTCTCTTGATAGCAGACAAGTTACAACTTGATGCATCGCCAAGCGTTGTCAGAGCTTGTGAGACCATTGTCCGGGCACACGAAGCTTGCGTTGTAACCCTAAGCACCGAGTACCAAGTAAGTACAATCTTGGCCACTGCATTATCTAGACTTTTATAATGATAGGAACTAACGCAGAGCAGCGAAACTTTAGCAAAGTAATGCGGAGCGCCTTAGCCCAAGTACGTGGCCGTGTACCGGAGGATCTCAACGAACAAAATCAAAGGCGGCGAGAATTGCTGGCATTATACCGATGGACAGGGGATGGAACTGGACTGGCTCTGTAAATGGAGAGAAGAAAAACGATACTGATTTAAGTGTTGAGTGTATTGGTTTGCGATCTGAAAGCATGGAGTTTGGACCCGGAGTTGCTCGTTTTTTTGTTGCTCTTCGTCAAGTCAAGACAGTGTTCCGAGTATGAGCTTGGGCACAAGAAATGGTCAAGTTCAAAAGCACGTTGAATATCTATGCAGCATAGGCCTGGTTCCTTGACTCAGGACCTCCTCATTTAGGCTTCCCTTCGACCAACAGTGAAGTTCGATATCTTCCCTACTTCTCCACGTTATGGAGGGGCGGAAGCGACATGGGTTTTTCTCTAGGTGTAACAAGCTGTGTCACTTGCTTGGTTAATTGCATTTATAATACAACAGCCGTCAAACACGTGCTCCTTGGGATTCCGGACGTGTGTTGAGGTAGGACGAGATTGTTGATGACGCAGCGGAGGGAGCATGCGCAATGGCCTGCACAGACTCCCAAGGGATATGGATATTATCCTATCCGTCAGCTTGGGCAGACTATTTGCGAAAGAATTGATTGATCCGAGGGCACAGAACTCCGCCTACCTACTTCATCTTTTGCTGGATGTGGTTTGTGAAGCCTGGAAATATCTATTGGCCTGCTGCCCTGCTTCCTCTCAAGGGTGGATGTGACTTTGCTAGAAATCGATCCACGAGAGATAGCAGCGGTCTGCTCTCGCTCACTTTATCAAGTCACGTTGCGCCTGAACTTTCACACAATACACGCAACAATAGAGACAATAGACAATAGCAGCAATCGGTTGGCCACGAGCGCTTGTCTGCCTGGAGAATCCACCTTCCTTCATGACCCGGAGAAGAATCAGACCGAAGTCCAGATGATTATTTGTCAAATGATTCACAGCTGCATTCAAAGAAGTATAACTCTATTGTTGTGCTGCATAATTGATACATAGGTCTTTGGATATCGAACACCAACCATCTCAAGGCCAGTTGCTCGAAGTCAGAAAGCTGTTCTTCACCAACAGCTTCACCTCATTGAGAAACTACAACACGCAGGGAGATTTTCGCTGATTCATTCATGCTATACTCCAATTGCTTGACACAGCGTCTGTATCCCTCAACTGTACGTTGGTCCGGTTGTGATTCAAGACCGGAATATCGAGTGTGAGTCGGAGCAGCCCAGTGGCTGATTCGCACTGGTTGAGTGAGACTCCAGCAGTGGCTGTTCAACAGCTCAGGCGGCTACTCACTCAGGAACCGTACGTTTTAGGTAATTACCTCCCCAGTAAAGCTTTCAACTCTTCCTTGTGGCATTTTTCGTGGCTGTCCCTGCCGGGCTCATCACAGCGTGTCTGTCGAGTCCGCTAGGCACACGTCTGAATCACTCATAGGGTTGCCATTTAAGTCATCGAGCTACCCAAGCAGCCGAAGCCCGGGTAGCCTTTGTCATGGTTGCGACTTGTTCCCCGAATTGAGTGCCAAAAAACAATTGCAAGACAACTGTTACCCTTCATGTTGGATTGCGAGCATCATTACTATCATTACTTACAAGCCCCCCAATCAAGTATCACTAACAGGAAGATGAATCCAGGTCCCTGGTGTCGAACAGACCGATTATCGTTTGAAGCAACTGATTGAGAGTCATCAATAACTGAGCCTCCTCATAACCACATCACCCACTCATCCACCTACTAGCACTTATACATACCCGAAATGATGGCGTTTGTTTCTAAACAAGGCCAGAAGAGAAATGCTCCGTCGACGGCAGTACCCGACGAAATACAGGGCAAACGGATCAAGACAGGAGGCGATTTGAGTAGAGACGCCTCGACAACCCTTTTGAAACTACCGATCCCCAGCAATCCAATTCAACCGCCCCATACACTATCAATCCCCCTCACCCAGACGGCGATTGTCCCCTCTGACGATCCGGTGGCACTCACCTCCTCGATTTGCTCGCCGTACGGCCAATCCTATCACCGGCCAAAGGGGACTACGATCCCGCTCACGCAGATGGCGCGCTGCGGGCTCCGGATAGGCCCCATCGCCTTCGAGGACGCCAAGATCTTCCTCCCGCCGGGCCTCGGGGCCCAGGACCAGCGCGAGATCAAGGACCGCTGGCAGAGGGAGCTCAAGCTCCAGGAGGACAACCCCCCGGCCCTGCCCCCCTCGCGGGTGGCCGCCTTACCGGCCAAGGCTACGGCGGGCGAGTACATCGAGGTGCCCGAGGGCGCGAGCGAGAAGGAGAAGGACCGCATCAGGCAGTACAACAACAAGATCGCCTCGGAGAGCCAGCGCATCGACCGGGAGCGCAACAACCAGGCGGCCAAGAAGAGCCGCGAGACCCGGCTCGAGGCGCTGCACAACACCCGGCAGATCCTCAACAGGAAGTCGGCCGAGTGCGCGTGGCTGCGGCTCAAGCTCATCTCGCTGGGCGGCGACCCGACCGAGTGGGAGGCCATGGACGAGTTCACGAGGACGCGCATGGTCGACAAGGTCGCGGAGCGCGTCACCGCCAGCGACCAGCGGCTCGCCGAGGAGAAGAAGAAGGAGGAGCAGAGGCGGAGGGCGGAGAGGACCAAAGCGAGGCTCGAGGCCAAGGAGAGCGCCGCCAACGCGAAGGCGTGGATACCGCAGCTGGCGGCGCCGCAGGCGAATACCCCCTGGGGATAGAACTTCTGCCTCCTCCTCCTTGACAGTATTTCCTGTCCGGGTCTATACTGGAAGTATCTTTATCGATCATCTTTAGGTTTCGGGGACGTTTGATGCTGGAGCGGGTGCCAGGTTTTCTCTCTGCGCACTCTAAGCAAACCTCTCTCCTCTCTTCCAAATCTGGTCGTTTTTCTGATAGTTTGTTTCCGTTATCCAAACATTTTTTATTTTGGCTGTCGCTCTTCTTGGTCAGTCCACGGGAGGTTTTCTCGGTCAAAACCCGGTCAAAGGGGGGGTTTCACACGGGAAGGAGTTTTGGTATCTGAGTTTCTTTGCAGGATTTCGTCAATTCTGAGGGTTTTTGGGTTTTGCTTTTCACTTCCCCTCGGCCAAGCTGGCATGGAGATAAAGGGGAGGTACGTTCTGAGGGATATAATTGTTACGGGGAAACGTTCGTCACAGGATTCAGTGTTGGTTGCTGGGCGTGCTTTGATAGCCTTGGGAAGCCAGGAGTTCGTTCAACTCTCAAGTAGTTGGCCAATTTACGAATTACATCATCCAATTATCACGGGATCCTACATGAAAGGTGTGATTGTATATGTGTGTAGATTGATTTCATCCATCTGCCATGAGCTCATGAGTTGCTTGCTTGCTTGCTTGCGTGCTGATGCGTCTTTCCGTAACCGCAATGAAAACAGCCATCCATCTATGAAAAATCCGTACTCCAAAACTGCTGAAATGAGCCATCTATATCCGGGGATTGCCCTCCCAAACATCCTGATCACTTATTTGCTCTGACGGTCACTCCCCCGTCGAGAATGCACCAGCCGTCCCTTGACCCAGACCTTCTTGGTGTTACGGTCATCTCCGCCGTACAGCCACTTGGCCATCCTCTCCTCCCAGTCCTCCCAGCCAAACAGGTCGACATTGCTGTCCTCACTCTCGCCCTCGCCCTCACCCTCGCCGTCCTCCCCTTCCCCTGAACCGACGGTCCGCATCCCAATCAGCTGCGCGTCCCAGTGATTCCCCTCCTCAAACCCCCCAATCCTGTCCTCCAGCCCCACGCAGATGGCTCCCCCCCTCGTGGCCAGGTACAGCACCTCGTCCACCGTCAGCTTGTGCCCGTCGCCGCCCTCCTCGCCCATGGCCACGTGCCGGCTCACCAGCGCGGCCTGCCTCGCCGCCTCGAGCACCGACGAGCTGTACCCGCCGCTCATGTCCGTCCCCAAGCCGACCTCGACCCCTTTCCCCCACAGCCACCGCACCCTCGCCGCGCCGCTCGTCAGCGAGCTGTTGCTGCACGCGCAGTGCGAGACTTTTGCCCCGCGCGCCGCCACGACGTCCGCCTCGGCGTCGGTCAGGTGCACCGCGTGCGCCAGGATGGTGCGCGGCGTCAGCAGGCCGTGCCGGTCGTACACGTCCGCGTACGACGTCGACTCGGGGAACATGCTCGCGACCAGGGCGATCTCCCCTTTATTCTCCGAGACGTGGGTCTGGAGGGGAAGGTCGTGCTTGCGCTGGAGGGTTGAGAGGTGGTGCATTGCCTCGCTGGTGCACGAGGGGGCGAAGCGCGGGGTCACGATGGGCGAGACGAGCTCGTACCCCGGGTCGGCGGACTGGATGTGCTGGATCGTCTGCTCGGTGAGCTCGGCGGACGCCTGGGCCGACTCGTCGCGGTAGTAGTCTGGGCAGAGGTCGGGGTTGTCCATGGAGACGCGGCCGACGAAGGCGCGCTGTCCCATCTTGAGGCACAGATCTGCCAGCAGGTTTGTTGCGGCGACGTCTGTGGTGGCGTAGTAGGCGGCCGTTGTGGTCCCATGGGCCAGCGTCCGGCGAACGCAGGCCGAGTAGACTCTCCGAGCCTTGTTCAGGTCCTTGAGGCTCGACTCGAGCGGGAAGGTGTACTTCTCCAGCCAGTCGAGGAGGGTAGTTTTACCAAAGATACCGACGTTGGGGTACTGGGAGGCATGGACATGTGTATCTGGGATTGTCTGATTAGCACAACGAAACCAACGTGTGATAGATAGATGGATTCCGGCATCGCACTCACCAATGAGTCCAGGGAAGAAGAACTGGCCCTCTGTAGAGACGTGCCGGTCGACTGAGGCCGCATCCCAGCCGAGATTCTTGAGCGTCTCTTCCACAGTATCACTCCCGCTCTTCTGGACCTTGGCAATGACACCATGCTCATCAACATAAACAGCAGTGTTATGCATGTACTCAAGCTCGGCACGGCTCTTGCTGTGTACAAAGGTGCCCAAGAAGACCTGCCGGTTCGCACCGTCCAGGACCTGCGAAGGGGACATCTTGGTCACTCTACTCTTTTCTCGCTTGTTAAGAGGCAGAAATGCAGATCATTCACTAAACAGTGTAGATGAAATTTAATGCAAAACCAAATGCGAGATTTCGGTTGAAGTGATTAAAAAGAGCGAGTGTGTTGGGTGAGTGAGGAAGTTGGCCCAGAGGCTCAACTGGCAGGTCAAATAATAGCACTGTTTGCTCACTGCCCTTCAGTGCACGTCCACTAACAGGTACCAACTAAAGTCAGCAATTCTAGCAGGCTCTCGGGATCTGCAGGCTGTTTCCCACAGAGCCTAAAGCCTTCTTCGAGATGCAATGGAGAGACAACGAGGGCAAAGAGGCAAAGTGTCCCGAAGGCTCGGGCAGAGAACTATGTCTTATATGCATGCATCCATATGCAATCTAATCTTGCATTCCTATCGTGGGAGGATCATCATCCCCCACGCTGCCCGAATCTGCTCTGGTGATTGGCTTGCGCCCATCTGTTGGAGGCGGGGATCGCCGTCAGCCGATCCGATCTTGCAGAGTGTGATTAGGAGCAACAAGACTGAGTTATTAATCGACCAGATACCTGGTTATTCGGATCTGATGCGGCTAGATATAGACCATGGCCGTAAAGAAGGGCTGCGTATGCTTACATTCATTCAAAGTCGATATACATGAGCATATTCACTGGCAGTAAACTGGTGCAACACGACCAAAGTTCACGTACTGTATCTCTATTTGCGTTACATAGCACGCCGCTCTACTCGAAAATATTAAAAAGGTGACAAGGGAATCTACATAATCTGCGTTAAACCGACAAGCCAATTCCCACATCTGTGATATCTCTTCTTGTGTCGCCCGTTCACTAAATGATTGATTGAATGGAAGCCCTGACCAGACATAACAAGGCCTCCATCCTCTCTAATATATATTTCATGACCGCACTTACTCATTTTCTATCCCCATCTTTGCTTGACTTTTTGTTTTCTTTTTACTTTTTTTTCCTCTTTCGGTGCCTGCTTAAGCAGCGGCGCCGGGGCCCTCATAGTGGCCATTGGAGCCGCTCTCACTGTCGCCAGTGCCATTGACCTCCTCCTGAGCGTACTTGTCCCAGTTGGCCAGGACGTTGGCAATCTTGGGCGAGTTGGTCAACTTGTAGACATCCTCAAAGTACTCCTTGGTCAGTGCAAATGGCTTGGCAGTGACATTGGGGATGTACTTTCCAACAAGCTTCGATGGGTCGATAGTAGTCTTGTTGATCTTCTTCATCAAGAAGGATCGGAAAGGCTTGACACCAGATCGCAAGAAAGTGGAGTGGAAGGGCACGTCGATGCCACGGAGAGGGATGGTAGCGAATCCACGCTCCAGTTCCAGAGGCTTAGGCTTCTTGAGCGTGGCCTCAGCACATCCGCGGATGATTTCTCGAAGGGCACCCTTGGCCTCTTCGATGTTGCTTCTCATCTCCTCGATGTCGATCTGCTGCTTCTTGAGGAAGTTGGTCACACCAGCCAATGTGTCCAGGGCCCTCAGATCACCAGCACACACGTACTGCATGTTGACAATGTTGTAGTTGACAATCTCAAGGAGCCAGCCAGTCTCATCTGCAATGTTGTCAACAACAAACTGCAGTGCCTCTTCAGTGAACGTCTTTGAGATGCGGCTGGGATTCACAGCACACATGGAGTAGTTGGAGCGGCCAGCAGCATCACGCTCGACAGCGACTTGCATGGTCAATCCACGGTAGAACACAACCGACACCAAACTCTCGATAGGCATGACCTCGGCCAAAGCCGCGAGGGCAGAGTACTCTCCCAAAGAGTGACCTGCGAAAGTGCTGTCTCTAGGGACAAGACCCTTCGATTTCATATCCTCGAAACTGGCCTTCTCCATCAGGGTAAGGGCTGGTTGCGTGAACTGGGTGGCAGACAGCAGACCAGTGGGAGATCGGTATGTGTAGGAAGTAGTGCTCTCATCGATTTCCTTGAAAATCTTCTCCGACTTTACAGAGCCATCAGCAGCGACAGTTTCGAAAGTCATCGCCATGTAGTTCTGTCGGATAGCTTTGCCTCGAGGACCACCAAAGTGAATGGTCAGCTCCTTGGGGTTGTTCTTCACAATGTTGGTAATAGAGAAACCTAGTGATACAAAGTTAGCGACCTGCTCGTCATCTCAAGCATTTTGTTATTGACAGTCAACTTACCATAGTTGTCCATGAGGTAGGTATCCGCACGATCCCAGACTTCCTTGGCCACAGGGCTGCTGGCATAGAGCTCCATACCCATACCCTGCTCCTGAGAACCCTGACCGGTGAACACGTAAGCAGTGACAGGCTGCTCAACCTCAGCTTCTCCGAGAAGAACCTTCTCCTCCGTCTCCTTGTTGCTGGCTTCAACCTTGATGATCTTTCGGCCTGAAACCATACCAGTGTGCTGGAGCTTGACCTGGATATCGTCGTTGGGAAGAACCATGCCTACCAAAGAGGCGTGGAAGCTTCGCACACGACCAATATTGTTCTCCGCAGCCCAAGTTTCAACAAGGCTGCGGACCGCGGCGCTCGAGTACATGCCGTGGGTAATCGTACCAGGCAGGTCAGCATAGCTTGAGAACACACGAGAGACGTGAATGGGGTTGTAGTCTCCGGAGACACGGGCATAGATTTCGTTTGAGGTAGGAGCACGGAGCTGCAGAGGAGACTTGCCGCTGAGGGGAATGGGGTTCTCAAAGTTGATAGGTTGATCAAGAGTAGAACCATTGCGGGTCAGATAATCAATGACTGGGTTGCCGTGGGACTCGCCAGCCTCGTAATCAACACTGGCGACCTGGATGACCTCCTTGGTAGGAAGCTCAAGGAGAACCTGGCCACGAGTCTCAACACTGCTGAAGACACTCTTGTTCTTGAATCGGACCAAGCTCTGCAGGCGGAAGGTCAATGTCTGGCCAAGAAGTTCAATCTCAGTAGGGATTTCATCTGCGTTAAACCACTGCTTCGACTTAAGGACAGCAACGTCACGCGATGTCGCGAGATGAACTTGCATGGGGGTCTCAGTCTTGCGCTGGAAAGTATTCTCATAGTCAGTGTAGGCGCCTCTGTACAAGAATTGAGAAGTGACCTCCATAACAGGCGACCCATCACGTGAAAGGGTACCGCAGACCTCAACCATCTTGCCAGATTCCTGGTTAATGATGGCGTTGATCTGTGCAGTGGTCGAAACCACATCGCCCTTCTTGAGAGGTTCAGCACCGTGAAGCATACGGAACTCGTTGGAGAGATGAACAAGCTTGAGAAGATCGCCATCAATTGTGCGAGGGAAGATAGGCTTAGTGATAGCCTTCCAGCCAATAACAATGGCGAAGTCCATAGGAGCGAAGACAGTCTTGCCAGGTCGGTCGACGAAAGCCTCACCAGTGTTGCCGACAGCATGGACGAAGTCGTTGATGGCCTCAGTGGTGATGGTAGTCTTGCCACCGTCGAACTGGCTGGTGACAAGGGCGTCCAAGTCGAGCTCGTCATTGCCAAACCAAGCTCGCCAGTAGAACTCCTTGATGCGATCATTTCGGCCTTCCATGACCTCGTGGATCGGAGCATAACCAGCCTCGGGCAAGTACTTGAACTTTAGGGGAAGAGATGCTGGCTCACCAAGGGCGGTGGTGTCCTTGATCAAATTGACAGTGATCTCGTTTGAGCCAGTGAGCTTGACTTCAATGACATCGACGTACTGGTTGTGTCTGGGCTGCTCCTTGACAACGATAGTAGTCTTAGCAGGATCGTTGGGATACTGGATCTCAACGAACAAACCCCTCGAGGGAGCGAAGATACGTCGCAAGGGGTTGGTTTGGAACTTCTTGCCCTGAACAATGACCTCAGACATGATCATGGCATGTCTCCAGTTACGGTTAGGGCCAGCAAGGAGAGCAAGCCACTGGTCGGTTGGAGGGATGGTGGCATTAACCGAGTTGGAAATGCGGTAAGTGTTCTTGTGCGTGTCGTAGCTAACAGTCAAGCTTTCAATGTCCAGAGGGATCTCGGACTCCACAAGCTTGCCACCGAAGTACTCGACAACGGGGATGGCGTTGGCATCACCCTTGTAGATATCCTTCGTCAAGGCATCAATGTGAGCGTTGTGAATTCCATCCAAGATCTCCTTGATTGGCTGATCAAGGACGGTAGAGAACTTTGCCGCAGTAGGTCCCTGGAGGATACATGTGCGGCCAACGTCCTGACCGATGACAGCATCGAGGTCCTCGGACTGCCAAAGAGAATCCTTCTTGAAGAAAAATTCGAAGTTCTCATCCAGAGCAGGGATGAAGGTGACTGGCTTCTGCGTAGGCCTCAAGCAGAGCAGGAGGAAATGCTGAACATCTTGAGCGTTCACAACCTGAGTCTCTGCCTCAGAGTAGTGGGACAAAATCCTGTCAACTGTCTCAAAGGGCGTGTCCAGGTCAGCATAATTCTGCAGCAGCGAGGGCTGCCCGGTAGAGCTGGTAAATCGCTCCTCGACACGGTGGATGAAGTCGGCAGTGAGGCGAACAAAAGATGGGTCAATCCATCGAGATTGATGCTTAACATAGAGCAAGTCAACGAGGCGGCGAACAATCTCAGCGTATGTCATATCCTCAAGGTCAACGGCCTTGCCGTTCTTGTTGCATCCAAACCAAACCTTTTGGAAATCGTCATTAAGCTTCTTAATGATGTAGTCACGGTTCTTCTTGAGCTCGGGAATACGCTTCTCCTTGGGCAAGCTGAAGATCTTCTGGTCCATCTCGGCCCAGAAACGAACTCCGCGGGTAGCAAGCTTGTGGATTGGCTCGCCCATTTCGGAACGGACGGTGATGACACCACCAGCAGGGCCCTTGTATGTTTGCTCCCACTGGGCATCATCCAGACCAGGAGCATCTACAATGGCCTGCTTGGCGTCCTTGCTCGTATGAGCTTCTTTGGCGACCATCATGCGGCTACCGAACAGACATCCATCGAAGGGCATGGGAGGGTAACCGTACTTCTTAGACCACTGACCAGTGATGTAAGGGTAAGTGTCATCAGATCCACCAAAACCACTACCAGCAACAAGAATGATGTTCTCTTGTCGGCGGATACGTCCGTACATTTGGAGAATAGGCTGGTGGAAATCTTCAAAAGAATGGTGACCACCACCACGACCACCGGTCCACTGGAGCATAACAGGGAAGTGAGGGTTGGCCTTGGCGATGTTGATGACAGCTTGGATAGCCTCCACGGAACCTGGCTTGAACGAGATGTGCTTCAAGCCTAGGGTCTCAATGTACTCCTGTGCAACCTCGATGGAAGGAACACCGGCACCGATAGTAAGACCCTCAATAGGGAGACCTTCGGCACGCAATCTGGCGAGAAGTGGGATCTGCCAGGCCATAGCACGCGGGTTGACGTAAATCAAGTTGACGGCGATACCACGGCCGGCGGGAATAGCGCCCTCGATCTTGTTAAGGGCGTCGGTCATGCCGCTGTGGTGGAAGTAACCACCACCACCCAGCTCAATATGGTAGCCAGCGTTCATGGTGGCTGCAACAAAGTCCCAGGGAACTGTGCAAGGTGTCATACCCGCGACCAGAAGGGGGGCAAGACCCAGGAGTCTACTCATCTTGGTGTCGACATATGTAGTTCCACGGGAGGTCTTGACAAGTCTGGGGCCAAACTCCTTGACCCAATCAATGGCGTATTTGACCGCATGCTCCTCGTCTCTATCAAAGAGTTCAGGCTTGTAGCCAACCTCAGTAACAGTTCCGTCAATGGAACCGGCAAGAATGACACGGACACCAGTTCCTTCCTTGTTTCGGCTTGTGAGTATTCCCAAGCCAGAGATGCCACCAGGGCCAAAATCAATGATGTGAGTGGCATCCGGGAAGATAGTGGCCTTCTCCCAGTTGACAGGGTCGCGCGTGATGAGACGCACAAGCGTGGGGACAAGGTTGCCCTGGACTGACTCTCGCAGGTCAGAACCGTTGTTTGTGTCAAAGACAGGGATTCCAAGCTCGGATGCGTCAATGCTAATATCCTTGAGATCCTCGTCGATCAAAGCGGTAGCTTCGGCCAAGTACTTGCTGTGGAAAGGAGCCGAGATGGGCAAGAAACGGTTCGAGAAGCGGACCTTTCTCTCAGTGTGGGGAATTCTGGTCTGGTCAAGTCCGGTAGGCGCCTTCACCCTCCGCAGCTGCGAGTTGAGACCGTAGAGTGATGTGGGAGGGCCAGTCACAACAAGGTTGCGGGGGCTGTTAATAAGAGAGACGCTAATGTGGCGATCCGCTGGCAGATATTGGTTGGTGGCATCGATGTGTTTCTGAACTTCAGCCTGTGACAGGTCACGAATGCTAAGCATAGGAGTTGGTGTTCCCTCACCGTGCTCCAGGGACTCGCTAAGCATAGTTGGTGTCATCGAGGTGACTGGGAAGGACTGCTGGCTTCGAGCTCCGATCCAGAAGAGAATGGTCAGAGTAGAGATGGCGATCTCGCGCCACGATTCCCAGGAAGCAGCAGCAGCCGTAGCAGCAGCCATGACAATACCCTGCGAGTGACCAGTTGAACCAACAAGTCGTTCACGGAATTGGCCTGGGTCAAGACCCAGGATTCTGCAGGTGACCTCGTAATGAGCCATCTGGACCAGCCCAATCAAGGGGAAGCTCACTGGAGCCGAAACCAGATAATCTACATCGGGGGTGGAATCAGGGTCGGTCAACCAGGTCATGATATCCAAACCCTTGGCGTAGGTCTTCTCGGCACTAGGTTCGTTGGAGAGAGACTGGAGCAGCTCTGCCGACGACGTGATAAGCTCTCCAATGAATGTGGGGTATGTCTGGTAGAGTTCTCGCAGCTCCTCAAAGTACTCCTCGATATTTCCCTGACCGCCAAAGATTGTGAAGACTTTGGCGGAGCCATCATCAGATGCTCTGAAAAGGGCAGACTCGTGTGGCTTGATGGCACGGTTCGATACGGAGCGGGCGAAATAGTAACTTCGAACGATTTCGAGCTTCTTGCTAACGATGCCGGGTAAGGTCACCGCCAAAGCGTGGACCTCGTTCCCGCGGAGGAATGCTCGCTCAAACTCGTTGATGATGAGCTTGAGAACTTCTTCGTAGGAGCCTTGGCCGTCGTCCTCGCCTTCATCCACCTCCTTTGCAATGAACCCCATATATCTTGCCACCAACTCCGGGACAGACGAGGGCTCGTCGTCTTGGGCAAGCTCATCTGTGGCCGGGGGGAGACTCGCAATGAAGCGGTCCTTCAATTGGGTGGCGTGGAAGTGAAGGCTGGTAGGAATGAGGAAGGAGGTGTCGAGGGTGCCATGAGACAGGGTCAATGGGCGGAGAGACGAGCTGGACCTCGGGGTGTTGATGCCCGTTTGAGGGCCCGTTCCTGAGCCGTACATGATGGGCGAGGTCTGGCGGCAGACGGAGCAGTTAGCTTCTGGACGTTCAAATCCGCCGAATTGGAAGATCAAATATGTTCAAATACCTAGTTCAACGTTTTTAATTGACGATTCTGGCAGTTGGAAAACAGCCAAATGCTCAGCAATTTGCCAATGCGCAAATGCGCAAGGCGACACCCAGACGTGAAAAAAATGCCCAGGGGATTAGGAGAAGATGGAGCAAGCAATGGCAAAGCTCCAACAACAACAGGCCGGTTATTGCCTCTAGGACGGGGTGAAGAGGAATTACAATGAATGAACTAGAGGGAGAAGAAGTTGAGGAGGGAACGAGGCATGAAGATTTCCCAGTCGGTATGAGGATGAGGATTAGTACAAGAAGGTGGGGAGGTGGGAGCTTGGAGGCAGTAAGTGGGTGGGTGGTAACGCCGCCAGATCAGGCCGAGCGCTGGAAGCAGTATGGATAAGACTTGCGGCGGACGGGCCAGTGAGGTAGCCTAAAACCCAGGCAGCTAACAAGAGTGTTTGGGTTGCTCACGGCAGAGCAAAAGGTGGTCGGTTACTCGTCAAAAAATTAGTTCTGTTGGGGATGACGGATATGGATGGCCCTCTGCCCCTCTACAACCCTTGATTGCCAAAGGGGTCCTTCTCAGTGTTGGAAATCATGTCTGGTGCTAGTCCGCTTAGCGTGTCTGTTGCAGGTCCAGCCCCCAGCAAAGGTACCAGTACACGTGGAGGGGTCCTTGCTTTGCTCCGGTCTGGGTTTGGCCCTTCTCCCTTGAATTGATTTTTTTCCTGTTGGGCCATGACAAGCAACCTCCGCCACAGCCGTACGCCCGTGCGGAATGACACGGAACCGGAGGGTTGATTAATTACTACTGATGGAACCTGGTTGCGGCAGCGCTCAACGACTGAGGAGGGGGGGGCCAATATTGTGTTGGAATATATCCCTTGCCCTCCCGTGTTGACGCCTTTGCAGAAACTCCGTATTGTCCCCGTGGCAATTGACATAATCCACCTCGATGGTCAAGGCAGCACAACAACAAGCTCAACAAACGTTATCAAACTACGACGTCGCAGTTGTATCAGTCCGGCCACCCGTCCGCGATATAGCCGAGCTTGGAGAGGGTGAGGCCGAAGAGAGGGAGTGCTGTGATGAAGAATTGCCTGGTTTCAGAGATTTCCTGGAGGATGCCTGCATCAAATTTACCAGCTCATCTCAGCCGTAGAATGTCAGAGAAGAGAAGATAGCCAGACCGGTAGTTGGCAGATGCTACGTTAGGTGCCAAAGTACCAGGTACACACACCGTCTCTGCTGTCAATGTGGTGCCTTGGCTGGGCCAAAGTCCCGGATGCCCACGCCCGGCCGCCTAGCGGAACCAGCAAGGGCCGGCGGCTTCCCGCTCATCTCGCAGCGCTCCTCGAGCCAGGACCCATCGAGTCCAACGTCGTGGTCCATGGACGATAGTCGATGGCACCCCTGGCCGCCAGGGAGGCATTATGTCAATCATCTGCTGACAAGCACACACGGCTCCTGACATAAGGCAGCCGCACCGTGGCGATAGAAGCCAGTTTCTTGGGCCGATGCATCCAACTAAAACCGAAGCCCTGTAGCACGGACACCGAGCATCGACACCCCAAACCCCCAAACACCCCCTGCGGTTTTCTAGTGGTTGCCCAGGGGGAAAAACTGGCGGAGACGCGTTGATGGGCAAAGGGCCTGATGGTGCCCCAAAAATTTCGACACCAGGTGTGAATTCTGGGGAATTACATTTCACTCTACGGCCCACACCAGGCCCGTCTAGGCTTAGATCGGCAATATGGTTGAGGAGCTTGCTGCAGGGCCTGCTATCAGCGCAACCACAGCAGGGGACCAGGGTGCGCCATGTTTTTTTTGTGCCGCCGTGTGGGTGCTTGGATTCAACAATCGCTACGCTTATCCGTTTGCAAGTACGGTCGAAGCTCGTTGGCCATTATCTCGGCTGCTGTGGATTGCCATTGACTTGGGTTGACAGCTTTTCGGCCAAGACGAGCATCAATGGTCAAGCAGGTGCCAGTTGTCTTTTCAATTGCCTTGCCGTCATCACCATCCTCTCCTCCTTGTCTACTTCAACCCTTCTCAGCCAAGCAACGGCGATCAACAGCCAACGGCGAGTTTGGCCCCTCCCTCCGTAATATACTCCTCGACACTGGTCCCCCTCAACCAACCAGTCCACTTCTTCCTCCTCGCCTTTTTTTCTTGCAGCTTGTCCAACCCCAAAATCCCATTCACCGGTTGGACTCTGCAAGCCTTCTCCCGTGCATAATCATCGGCCAATTCGAGACGATTTTGTAGATACCCAGCATTGGCTCCCGGCCACCAACCGCCGCCATGCGTCCCGAGGTCGAGCAAGAGCTCGCTCACACACTGCTCATCGAGCTTCTTGCATACCAATTCGCTTCGCCAGTGAGGTGGATTGAGACCCAGGATGTCTTCCTTGCCGAAAAGACCGCCGAGCGGGTTGTCGAAATCGGTCCCGCAGACACCCTCGGAGTGATGGCCAAGAGGACCCTCAAGGCCAAGTACGAAGCCTACGATGCCGCAAAGTCTGTACAGCGTCAGATTTTGTGCTATAATAAAGACGCCAAGGAGATCTACTACGACGTAGATCCCGTCGAGGATGAGCCTGAGCCAGCTGCCGGTTCATCTGCTCCTGCTGGCGATGCACCAGCTGCCAGCCCTGCCGCTGGTGCTGCTCCCGTCGCCGCCGCTCCTCCTCCACCCAGCAGCGGCCCTGCCGCACAGGTTCCTGATGAGCCTGTACAGGCCGTAGATATTGTGCGCGCCCTGATTGCACAGAAGCTCAAAAAGCCACTGCTTGACATTCCTTTGAGCAAGGCCATTAAAGACCTTGTTGGTGGTAAGTAAAGCATCATTAAAACAAAGCTTCTACGAGCACAAGAAACATCTAACATGTCTCAAACAGGCAAATCCACACTCCAAAACGAGATTCTCGGTGATCTTGGTAAAGAATTCGGTTCCACCCCAGAAAAGCCCGAAGATACCCCCCTCGACGAACTCGGTGCTGCCATGCAAGCAACATTCGATGGCAACCTTGGTAAACAGTCACAATCGCTTATTGCTCGTCTGATTTCCTCCAAGATGCCCGGTGGGTTCAATATCACATCAACGAGAAAGTATCTCGAATCAAGATGGGGTCTGGCCTCTGGACGTCAGGATGGTGCTCTGCTCCTAGCATTGACGATGGAGCCTCCGGCCCGTCTGGGATCTGAAGGTGACGCCAAGACCTTCCTTGACGGAGTCGTTCAGAAATATGCCGCCAACGCCGGTGTCAACCTGTCCAGTGCGGCAGAGACTGGTGCCTCGGGTGGTTCTGGTGGTGGTATGATGATGGACCCCGCTGCCATCGATGCCTTGACCAAGGATCAGCGTGCCCTGTTCAAGCAGCAGCTGGAGCTCTTTGCCCGCTACCTCAAGATGGATCTCCGTGCTGGAGACAAGGCATCCCTTGACTCGAAGAAGTCAGAGAAGGTGCTCCAAGCCCAGCTCGATCTGTGGAACACTGAGCACGGCGACTTCTACGCCTCCGGAATCGAGCCCGTTTTCAGTCCCCTCAAGGCTCGCGTCTATGATTCATCGTGGAACTGGGTTCGCCAGGATGCCTTGAGCATGTACTACGATGTCATCTTTGGGCGACTTCAGGCTGTCGATCGTGAGATTGTTAGTCAATGTATTCGCATCATGAGCCGTTCAAACCCCAAGTTGCTCGACTTCATGCAATATCACATTGACAACTGCCCCACTGAGAGAGGCGAGACGTATAAGCTGGCTAAGGAGCTCGCCCAGCAGCTCTTTGAGAACTGCCAAGATGTCCTCAACGTTGCTCCCATGTACAAGGATGTCGCGGTCCCCACCGCACCCCGAACAACTATTGATGCTCGGGGTAACCTTAACTACGAGGAAGTGCCTCGCGCCAGTTGCCGAAAGCTTGAGCACTATGTCCAGCAAATGGCTGAGGGTGGCAAGATCTCTGAATATGGCAACCGCACCAAGGTCCAAAATGACCTACAGCGCATCTACAAGCTCATCAAGCAGCAGCATAAGATGTCCAAGACATCCCAGCTTGAAATTCGAAGCCTCTATGGTGATGTCCTGCGTTCTCTAGCCATGAATGAGAGCCAGATCATCCCTGAGAAGAACGGAAAGCCCAGAAAGACCCTCAAGGGTACTAGCCAGAACAAGGGCAAGGTAGAGACCATTCCATTCCTCCACCTGAAGAAGAAGACTCTCCATGGTTGGGATTACAGCAAGAGACTCACTGGCACGTATCTCAACTGCCTTGAAAATGCCGCCAGAGATGGTGTTACCTTCCAGGGCAAGTACGTCCTGATGACTGGTGCTGGTGCTGGTTCCATCGGTGCCGAAGTCCTCCAGGGCCTCGTCAGCGGTGGTGCCAAGGTCGTTGTGACCACAAGTCGATTCTCACGTGAAGTGACCGAGTACTACCAGTCCATGTACACGCGCTTCGGGGCTCGAGGCTCCCAGATCGTCGTCGTTCCTTTCAACCAGGGTAGCAAGCAGGATGTCGAGGCCTTGGTTGAGTACATCTATGATACCAAGACCGGTCTCGGCTGGGATCTTGACTTCATTGTGCCCTTCGCCGCTATCTCAGAGAACGGGCGTCAAATCGACACCATTGACTCCCGCTCAGAACTGGCCCACCGTATCATGCTGACCAACCTTATTCGCCTGTTGGGTTGCGTCAAGTCCCAGAAGACCGAACGCGGCTTCGAAACTCGTCCCGCCCAAGTTGTTCTTCCCCTGTCCCCCAACCACGGAACTTTCGGAAACGACGGTCTGTACTCCGAATCAAAGCTGGCTCTCGAGACACTATTCAACCGATGGTACTCCGAGAGCTGGGCCAACTACCTCACCGTCTGCGGAGCCGTCATTGGCTGGACCCGTGGAACTGGTCTCATGTCTGGCAACAACATTGTTGCTGAGGGTGTCGAGGCATTCGGCGTTCGCACTTTCTCCCAGCAAGAGATGGCCTTCAACCTTTTGGGCTTGATGTCCCCTAAGATTGTCGACCTTTGCCAGTCTGAGCCAGTCTTTGCCGACCTGAACGGTGGTCTTCAGTTTATCCCCAACCTCAACGAGACCATGACCAAGCTGCGCAAGGACATTATGGAGACAAGCGAGATCCGCAAGGCCGTCTCCAAGGAGAGTGCCATCGAGCACTCCGTCGTCAACGGTGCGGACTCAGAGGTTCTCTTTAAGAAGAAGACCGTTGACCCCCGTGCCAACATCAAGTTTGACTTCCCCAATCTTCCTGACTGGAAGACAGAGATCGCCCCTCATAACGATAAGCTGAAGGGTATGGTTGACCTCGAGAAGGTCGTTGTCGTGACTGGTTTCGCCGAGGTTGGCCCCTGGGGTAACTCTCGCACACGTTGGGAGATGGAAGCGTACGGAGAGTTCTCTCTTGAAGGCTGTGTCGAAATGGCCTGGATCATGGGTTTGATCAAGAACCACAATGGCCCTCTCAAGGGCAAGCCCTACGCAGGCTGGGTTGATGCCAAGTCTGGCGACCCAGTCGACGACAAGGATATCAAGGCCAAGTACGAGAAGTTCATTCTTGAACACTCCGGTATTCGATTGATCGAACCTGAGCTGTTTGACGGCTATGACCCCAACAAGAAGCAGATGCTTCACGAGGTCGTCATTGAGGAAGATCTTGAGGCATTCGAGGCTTCCAAGGAGACTGCCGATGAATTCAAACGCGAGCATGGCGACAAGGTGGAGGTCTTCGAAATTCCTGACAGTGGCGAGTACCTTGTTCGTTTGAAGAAGGGTGCTGCTCTGTGGATCCCCAAGGCGCTTCGCTTCGATCGTCTGGTTGCTGGACAGATCCCCACTGGATGGGATCCTAAGCGCTATGGTGTTCCCGAAGACATCATCTCCCAGGTCGACCCAGTCACCCTCTTCCTTCTTGTCTCCACCGCCGAGGCTTTGCTGTCTTGCGGTATTACCGACCCCTACGAGTTCTACAAGTATGTCCATGTGTCTGAGGTTGGTAACTGTGTGGGCTCTGGTATGGGTGGTGCCGCTGCTCTGCGTGGCATGCACAAGGATCGATTCCTTGACAAGCCTCTGCAGAACGACATTCTCCAGGAGTCCTTCATCAACACCATGGCTGCCTGGGTTAACATGCTGCTGCTCTCATCTTCTGGGCCTATCAAGACTCCAGTCGGTGCCTGCGCTACAGCTGTTGAGTCAGTAGATATCGGTTACGAGACCATCATGGAGGGCAAGGCTCGCGTATGCTTCGTCGGTGGTTTTGATGACTTTGGTGAGGAGGGATCCTACGAATTCGCCAACATGAAGGCCACAAGCAACACTGTTGATGAGTTTGCCCACGGACGTACACCCAAGGAAATGTCCCGCCCTACTACCACGACCCGAAATGGCTTCATGGAGTCCCAGGGTTGCGGTATTCAAATCATCATGACTGCCAAGTTGGCTTTGGATATGGGCGTGCCCATTTACGGTATCCTGGCCCTGACTACCACAGCCTCTGACAAGATTGGTCGCTCAGTTCCTGCCCCTGGACAGGGTGTCCTGACCACTGCTCGTGAACATGCTAGCAAATTCCCCTCACCTCTGCTTGACATCAACTACCGCCGCCGCCAGATCGAACGCCGCAAGAAGACGATTAAGCAGTGGCAGGAGTCGGAACTCGAGTTTGTCTACGACGAAGTCGAGGCCATGAAGGCTCAAGGCGCTACCTTTGATGAGACCGAGTATGCTCAAGACCGCATCGCTCACATCGAGAAGGAGGCTCTCCGACAAGAGAAGGAGCTTCTCCGAAGCATGGGCAACAACTTCTGGAAGAACGATACCAGCATCGCTCCTCTCCGTGGTGCCCTCGCCACCTGGGGTCTCACCATCGACGACTTGGAGGTTGCGTCTTTCCACGGCACATCCACCAAGGCCAACGACAAGAATGAGTCGTCTGTCATCTGCCAACAACTGCGCCATCTCGGCCGCGCCAAGGGTAACGCTGTGCTCGGTATCTTCCAGAAGTACCTGACCGGTCACCCCAAGGGTGCTGCTGGTGCCTGGATGATGAACGGCTGTCTCCAAGTCCTGAACACCGGTCTTGTGCCTGGCAACCGCAACGCTGACAACGTCGATCCTGTGATGGAGGACTTTGATCTCATCGTGTACCCCAGCCGCAGCATTCAGACAGATGGTATCAAGGCATTCTCCGTCACCTCTTTCGGTTTCGGACAGAAGGGAGCCCAAGCCATTGGTGTCCACCCCAAGTACCTCTTTGCCACTCTGGATGAGAAGACTTACCGCGAGTACGCCGTCAAGGTCGCAGGTCGCCAGAAGAAGGCATACCGCTACTTCCACAATGGTCTGATCAACAACAGCCTCTTTGTTGCCAAGTCCAACCCTCCTTACACCGAGGCTCAGCTGAGCAAGGTCCTTCTCAACCCTGACGCAAGAGTGTCGACTGACGCCAAGTCGGCCGAGCTGGTATTTTCTTCCAACTTCATGAAGCAGTCGGAGAAGCCAATTCAATCCTCGCGAGCCAGCGAGACTCAACAGGTTATGGAGGCACTCGCATCCAAGGTCGCCAACAAGAACAGCAAAGTTGGTGTTGATGTCGAGGATATCTCCGCTGTGAACATTGAGAACGAGACATTTGTTGAGCGCAACTTTACCGCCAACGAGATTGCCTACTGCCAGAAGGCCCCCAGCCCTCAGAGCTCCTTTGCCGGCCGTTGGAGTGCCAAAGAGGCAGTCTTCAAGTCTCTGGGCGTGCCAAGCAAAGGAGCTGGTGCTGCCATGAAGGACATCGAAATTGTCAAGGATGAGGAAACCGGTGCTCCCATTGTTAGAGTAAGTCCTCCCTATTATCTCCCAAGAATGACCAAATGCTAACTAGAAACCAGCTCCGTGGTGAGGCTGCTTCTGCTGCCAAGAAGGCCGGTGTACAAGACATCACTCTGTCCATCTCTCACTCTGATAACCAGGCCATTGCCGTTGCTGTTGCAAACTTCTAAGCTGAATTACTTGGCAAGATTATTTGTAATTAATTTTTAAAAAATAACCAGCATCAATTATGCGGCAATAGGGATAAAAGGGAAGACATGATATATATATTTATAGATTTTTAGTCAATGTTGAACGTTTCATATTCATAATTCTCTAGCTCATTCCACGTACTAGGTAACAATTGCAATACGCAACAATCCGTATAAGACCTACTTCATAGCTTCTAGTTCGCTGGCGACCCAGACTTTCGTTCATTCCCGCAATCCGTCCTCTGCTCAAACTTGGTATTTCTACCCTCTACTTACAGGCCAGAATTGTTTTTTAGCTTCTCTTGACCTGCATTTATCTGTCCATTACTCGAGACAAAGCGTGTCCTTGTTTCTTAGAGTAGGTAGCCAATTTCGATCCCCATCGCTCGTCACAGTCTTGGGTATCAATAATATCATTGAGAGTTACTCATTATCTATGCAAGGCCATACACGGACCTCGCCCCTTTTTTGCTATAAATAGTTGGTTCTATAAGTTTGGAACCGAAAACTCCAGCCGTCCATCCAAGTCGACATGATTGGCTTGGGACCTCTATTGGCCTCGGCCTCCTCTTCCACCACGGCCCCGTCCACCGCCACGTCCTCTTCCTCGGTCTCCGCCACGCCCAGAGTGGTGATCGCCCCTTGAATGTCCGCCTCGTCCTCCTCTGAAGCTGCTCTGCTGGCCCTTTTGCTGCTCGCTGACGATATCGATGATCTCATCGGGCACTCGAAGATATTTGATCTGTGCTCCCATCGTCAGTAAGTGTTTGATCACACACACCGCAACAAATCGTATTCGAGGTTGGCAAGCAACCGGGTTTGCGACGTACATTGTTTCCTTTCACGTAGACCTCAGGTAATCGCACGAACTTGTCTCCTTCCTAGAATCAATCCAACGTAATCAGTATTCGGATCGCTGTTGCACGGGAAAGGAGTTACCCTAGCTTACCGGGCTCGTCTGTACGACCTCCTTCAATGTGAGGTTCATCCACGTGTCGCAGTTGACAAGGTGTCCGTTGAGGGTCTCGCCATTCTTCAGCTCGACAAGCATGGGGTGGCCCTGCGCGGCGTTGAGTAGACCGAGAGGTAACTGTGACTGTGGTCAGCGCTTTTTGCGGGACTTCAAAAGAAGGGGGTTGGAGATGTGTCTTCTGCGCACCATCTTTGGTTTCGTTTCCCCGCCTATGGAGGGGTTGAATGCGTCTCGGCGGGCTCTAGATGCTGTTGGGTTGGGAGCTTGCGCGCTGGGCGGCTGCCCTCGAAGCTGGTGGTCGATGGTGGGTTGCATAAGGACCCGATAGTTGCAAGTCTTCGATTGAGGGGTAACCCCTCCAACATGGAGCGGAAGCCTTCCGCTTTACGTCTTCCTTCTCGGCGATGTTTAGCTTTCTACGTCCTGAGAGCCATCGACTACATTATGCATTTTTATCTGATGTGACTTACTTGCTCTCTCTATCCAATGGTTTGCAACAGACATACGGGCGATTCTACAAGGAGCTCCGCTATTATCAAAGGGAGCTCGAACCTCCAAGGATAAGGTAATACCATTACACAGAGCCACGCCGAGATTTGCACTTTCTATGGAAACTGTTGAGAATCATACAGCAAAATATGTGAAATATTTCATTCATTCATTAAGGAAATCCTCTTCTAAGGTAGGTCGGGTTGTTGGGTTGATGTTGTGCTAAAGCTATCCGATACTGCGATATTCCTGTTTTGGTGCATCGTTCGGATTGGAGAATATATCACTGCGACAGTCGTCGGAAAGCTTCCGCTGCGATTCCTGAAAAGCTGTTGGAGATCTCTAACAAACCTGAGCATGGTGCTCAAGGCAGACAAAGACGAGAGATATGTCGCGCCCTCGGTCAGCCAATGGCGGGCTTTGCCGTTGCCTCTGCTCAGCATTCAAGGAAACGACCCGTCGAGCGGCCATTAAACCTTCCGCTGTCGCCTTCACCCAGATTCGCGCACGGCCATCGAAGCCAATACCCCAGCCGAGATGGAGCCAAAGACGTCTTTTGGGGACGGCCACGGCTGTTTCAGTCTCCGGGGACATCCCGCCTTTACCGACAACCAAGGAAGATGATAGACAAGCTCTAGAAGCTGTCCTCGCGCCACGCCCGCCAACCGTGAAACAGCTCGACAAGGTGCCAACTGCAACGATTAGCGAGGCGCTGGCTCTAATACGGGACCCCGAAGGATCCAAGCTGCCCAAGGGGGATATCGATCGCCATCAGAGAATATTCCAGCTTGTCGAATATCTAATTCAAAATCGAAAGGCTCGCCTTTCATCATTCATCTACGAATGTATGATGGACGTCATGGTCGATCCTCAAGGCTCAGCATCAGGCGTGCGCTCGTTATTCTGGGAGATGGAGAAAGAGGGAATACAGCCTACGGAGACGATTTGCAAGAGTGCGCTGGTCGCATTGGCCGTTCATCCCGATTATGTGCTACGGGAACAAGTCATCTCCATTATGCAAGAGCATTGGTTCACCAGAGACCAGCACGTGAATGAATATATTCTTCTGGGGTTGCTTCGCGACAAGCAGTACGAATTGGCCTATGAGAAGTTATTTCAGATGGTTGAAAGTAAAGTCCATGTGACCCTTTGGGTTTTCGATATTTTTATCCTCGTCTTTGGACAGCAGGGCTTTCTGGACGAGATGCTGCAGCTATTTCTTCGGCGCAAGCACGCCAAAGGCTCCGATGCCGCCATCTCCAACCTGGTTTACTTCATCCTCGATACCTGCAGCCAGGACTTCCATTATCAGGGAACAGTCTTCGCGTGGAACTCCGCGTTCCGCACCGGAGACCTACAGGCACCCGACGGCGTGCTGGAGAATGTTTTGGCCACGGCGGCGAAACAAGGAGATGTTGACCTTGCTACTGAGGTATACGGGATAATTTCATCCCGCCGCAAAGTCCAAATTCATCACTACGAAGCCTTGGCGGAAGCATTTATGAATGATGGAAATATGGCCTCGACACTCTCCATATTCAATATCATGCATCGCGACGGCGTGCCCTTATCGCGAGGAGGAACAAGAGAGCTCGTCCAACTTCTACTCAAAGATCCGAGCCTCATAAGCGAACTAGAAGCTGCGGTGAGGACGACGGCCAAGGACAGCAATGTCCCACCCGCTATAGTTGCCGTCCTGGTTGAAGTTATCAGTCACCTAAGGGGGAGCGAGGCTGCCATGGAGCTCTACCGGGATATCGACTCTCTGACTGGAGAGCCCCCTGATGTTTTTACCATGCAAAACATGATTGTCAACAGCCGGGGTACAGCAACTACACGGACCCTGTTGGACAGCTACAAGAAAAGGTTCCATGGTAACGGAGATCCGCCACTGAGACTAGAGCAAGTCAATAGCCAAATTATTGCGAAATGTTTAGAGCTGGGCGAGCTGGATATAGCCATGAGTTATGCCCTCCGGGCACTCGATGCTCAGAGGGCGGAAGAGTACCCCTGGCTAAGACTCCTTGCCCAGGAAGCAGTCGCAAAAGAAGACACGCGTGTGTGGGAAATGATGGACAAGCTGGAGGAGGCGAAGAACCAGGATGCCCTTGAGATCGTCCAGAGAGTGATACGCCTGAGGAGCATGAAGAGAAAATGGGACGAGCGGCAGGATACAAGGTCAACAAAGGCCCGATGAGTCAACATCGTACAGCTCCAGCTTATCTCATCGCATCGCATCACCCCTCCTAGGGCCGGTTGTCGCTAGTCCATGGACTCCATCTCATCGTCACATCTCACATCTCATCTCAATCTGAGGCCGGTTCTCGCATCTGACTCGGCCCTCGCACAATTGTAAGGCCGAGCCATATCCCCGGTATCTAGAAAGCTAGGAGCTACCCTTAGTGTTACGTCGGCGGCAGATGATGAAACTATCCAGATCGACAGCTGGGCCGGAACGTCCGGCCATGCTATGACTGTGTCCCAGAGATCTGGTGGCAAACATCCCGGCATCGATGTGGGATCTAACATGTACATAACAGATATGCATAACAGATACCCCCTTGGCTTCTCGGCTGTGTTAGACGAGAGCCAAGCATTTTCAAAATACAATGCAATCAAATCATTCTTCTCATTGTTTCCAGGGAAGGGAAGTTTACATAACAGGTCTGATTTCTAAGCGCAAAACCTCGTCCCAAGTGGGTCAGACTGCTTCAGCTTCTTATCAATTCTGGTGGTGTTTAATGAATTCGGGCCAAATACCTACCCAAATACAGTTAATTGTCAGCAGCAGCAAGCCCAGTCACGGTCCAAGAGGCACAGAGACCAATCAGGCTCTGGAACGAGCGATGTTAGACCAAGTGCTTATCCCAGAATCTCCGTCTGACGCAATCGATATGGAGGAGACCCTTGGGGCGGCATCTCACCCGAAGGACTGGTCCAGCCACAAGGCGTGATGCCTTACTTTAACTCTATCTCAACCAACCAGCGCCAAGGCTGCAAGCCATTCGTCAGCCCTAGCGCCTGGCCTTCATCTCACAGACCACGTCAAGCCGAGCCAAGCGTCTTGCAGATTTAGGCAGAGCTTCCGAATGGGTGTTGACAAAGGAGCTTCCTCGTGCAGGGATTGGTAAGCTGATCGTCAAAAGGTGCCCCCGGGAGCTAAAACGGCGTGAAGCTTGCGACAGCCGGCCTGCTCTCTTGGTGTAATCAATTCTTCGGCGACGAGACCTTCCGTGCTTTCAAAGCCCAAGCAGCCGTAGGTTCTGGATAGGGCGAGCCGTTAAGTCCGAAGGGCTGTGGGAGCGGGCGTAATGATGCTTGTCAAGCACATGGGAACGGAGATGGGGTATTCCGCACGGAGCCATTACGTGGTGAGCGAGGCAGTTATATAAAGAAGCATGGCCCAGCATGTCTACTGTCTGATCTGTTTGTCGGTCAATGCTTGAATAGCAATCGACTTACAGGCTTCATTGGATTTTCTCCTTCGATCAAGGGAGACGGGAGGCATATCATTATTTATCTGCTCCCTCTATATATCAACAATCTTTGCCCCAAGTATCTGCACGATAAAGTCACATAAGAATAAACATACAAGATCTCGTCGAAACAATGTCCGACCTTATACGGGATGCCTCGATCGGGCAGGTCATCCGTTTCCTGAGTCGGGGCCGATACCTAAAGTATCCAGAGGAGAAGGAGGGCTTCAAACTACCAGACGCTTGGATCCAAATGGTTCACGATCTGGAATCTCCATCCGCCAAAATTGCCCCTGACGCTACCACAGCTTCTGAGTCCGGCTCAACAGTTCTCAATGGCGAGGGTAAACAACCTCAGAGAAGCGCAGCAGACGATGAGAAGCCATCGCCGCCGCAAAGAGATAGTATGGAGGATGTCCAGATCGAGCAGGCCCATAACGACGAAGAGAACAACAACATGGCCATTCAGAGAACCAAGTCCATACCGATTATTCCCCGGAGAACCAAAGACGGAGCAATCCTGGTCGACTGGTACTACACTGATGATCCAGAAAACCCCCACAACTGGACCATCAAGAAACGATTGGTGACCACTCTCATCATTTGCCTCTACACATTTGTCGTCTACACAACCTCTGCTATCTATGTGCCCTCCACGGAGGGCATCATGAACCAATTTGGCGTGAGCTCGATCGTGGCCACACTAGGTCTTGCATTGTACGTCTTGGGCTACGGTGTTGGCCCTCTCCTCTTCTCCCCCCTGAGTGAGATCCCACGCATCGGCCGCAACCCAGTGTACATCGTAACCATGTTCCTCTTCGTCATCCTCTCGATCCCCACCGCCTTTGTAGGCAACTTCCCAGGCCTGGTGGTGCTCCGGTTCCTCACAGGATTCTTTGGATCCCCCTGCCTGGCATCAGGTGGTGCCTCTCTGGGCGACATCTACAGCTTCCGCGCTCTCCCTTACGCCATGATGGCTTGGGTATCTGCAGCATACTGCGGACGTAAGTATCGCTTGACCCTGAATCTCTTAATATCACACTTGCTAACACTTGCCCTTTAGCCGCACTGGGTCCCCTTCTGAGCGGCTTCGCAGTGCCAGTCAAGGGCTGGCGCTGGTCACTCTACGAATCTGTCTGGGCTTCTGCTCCTGTCGGCATCGCCATGTTCCTCTTCCTCCCCGAGACCAGCGCGCCCAACATCCTCCTGCGTCGAGCCCAGCGGATCCGCAAGCTCACCGGTAACGAGCGCTTCATGTCACAGAGTGAGATTGACCAGCGAAACATGAAGTTCTCCCATGTCTTTCTCGATGCGCTCATCAAGCCCCTCGAGATCACCATCAAGGACCCTGCAGTCATGTTCGTCCAGGTCTACACCGCCATCATCTACGGCATCTACTATTCCTGTAAGTACTGCCTCTAAAAACCTCCCCCCATTTGATCAAGTCGAAGAAACACAAGCTAAACCATCCAGTCTTCGAGGTCTTCCCCCTCGTCTACCCCGTCTACTACGGCATGAACCTCGGCCAGATCGGCCTCGTCTTCCTCTGCGTCCTCGTCTCCTGCCTCCTCGGCGTCGCCAGCTACGTCGCCTACCTCTACTTCGTCCAGGACCCCCGGACCGCAAAGTACGGCATGGGCAAGCAGGAGGAGCGCCTCATCCCCGCCCTCCCGGCCTCCATCGGACCCACGATAGGGCTCTTCCTCTTCGCCTGGACCGCCCGCGCCTCCATCCACTGGATCGTCCCCACCATCGGCATCACCATCTACGGAGGGACAGTCTTCATCGTCATGCAGTGCATCTTCATCTACATCCCGCTGTCCTACCCCATGTACGCCGCCAGCCTCTTCGCCGCAAACGACTTCTTCCGAAGCGCCCTCGCCTGCGGGAGCGTCCTCTTCGCGCACCCGCTGTTTGGCAACCTCGGCGTGGCCAGGGGCACCAGCCTGCTCGGCGGGCTGAGCGTCATCGGCATTATTGGTATCTGGCTCCTGTACTTTTACGGCGCCAAGCTTCGGTCGCTCAGTAAATTCGCCATTTCTACGACGCCTACTTTCTAGTCTGGAACGTGGAAATATCGAGTGCTGGCTACATGCAGGATACGCAGAGAAAGAAGGAGTAAGCAAGTATGTAGGTAAACTTATGAGATAACGACAACATATCATAATAGGAGGAGGATAATAGATGGGGAGAAACGTTAAGATTGTGGAATGAAATTCAATTATTTGTTATCTGCAGCCAGTGCAAGGGGTATCTTCTTCTTCGTGGACAATTCTATTGTCGCCACTCCCGTGAATTTCGACACGTCCACACCAAAAGCCCGATCCGAGGCCGATTCATAATACAGCTTCTGATCCTGAAGCTCCATGCTAAAAATTCGTTAGAGAGCTAAACATCCGTGTCCTGCAGTAACAGGAAGAAGGCAACGCCAAATCATCGGTTTCTTTCTTCGCTAAACTTCAAAAATATCGCCATGCCTTCAAAAAGCATTGCTATTAACATCAGCATTCGAAAGCCGTGTGACTTTCTGCTGTCGAAACATGGTCATCTCTAATCTGCCTCGCTCATTATCGCGAAGATTGAAGTTATGTGCTGACTATGTATATCTATTCGTACGATTCATGTCCAGTGCACCATAGTAATGTTGATGGTACGTGTCTGTAGCCCGGGGAACGGCGGATAAAGATGCGTTCCTTCCCTGCGTATTCGCGGCTGCCCAAGTCTGTGACTGGTGGTTTTGATTTGAAGTGGTCCGCTGCTGTGAGTTTATTCCCTGGAACGGTGACGTGCGGTTGTGGGCATGCATTGCCGCTGTCATGCTGGGTGACTGTCTTGCAGGCTGGCTCTGGTGCATAACCGAAGCCTGGGTAGAGTTCGGCCAATAAGTATTATCATTCGAAGTCTGGAATGTGCTACTTTGAAAATGCGAGGAAGTGACAGGGGCTTGGTGAGAATAAAGCCCAGTACCCTGAGTGGTTCGCTCATTGGTGGTCATGTTAAAAGACTGCGCCTCTTGATCGCCCATCCAACTTGTCGCAGAGGTACCGGGTTGGGAATGAGAATGAGAGTAGGTAGCTGGCTGAGTGCCGGATAGAGTCCCAGAGTTAGTACTGGAGTGAGTACTGGAGTGAGTGCCGGAGAGGTTACCAGAGTGAGTACCAGAATGAGTAGAAGCGTGAGTAACAGCAGGATTCCCCCACCCTGCAGTGGTAGGTTTTGGTTTAGAATCGGGAAGTTTCCATCGACCCTGGGGAGTCAGCTCCTTGGCGTTTCGCCTACTTCGGTTCGGTGATATACTTCCTGTCGGCTTTGTTATTTGTCCACCTTGTGTAGAGTTGGTGGGAACATTAGACGCATGGGGCATATGAGTATGATTGGTCTGAACCTCAGGTCTACCCCATGAAGAATGTGCAGTGGCAGATTGAGGTGCTTTCGAAGTCGAATACCGAGCTTGACTTGGCTCGACTTGTGGTTCCGTTGCGACTGTCGCTGGCTGGTAGTAAGTGGATTGTGCTGGGTATGATTCCGACGCATTATGCTGGGCGATGGGCCTCAGCATATCTGCCACGGGCATCTGTGAATAAGATGTGTCTTGCTCTTCGGTGTGGACAGCGTGTGAGTTCGACGGTTGTTGTGTCACGCCGGTATAATATGTGCTTTGATCCTCATCTTCGTCAGGGGCTTCTTCCTCCTGTTCTTCTTCTTCAACTTCTTCATCATCTCCTTCGTCGTCGTCAATAACAGCCGGCTCAGAGACTGTCTTCTGCTTTCTTGATTTTGTGGGAGGATACTCGCAGACAAAGCTATGAGTTTGGCATTCAGAGCACATTGGCCTCTCCTTGGGACACTATTTCAAAATCAGTCAGATTGAAAAAAAATTGGTTCAGGATGTGTATCATCAGATTGTTCTTACCTTGACCTTGCGATTTTTGCAACACGAACACGCGAGTCGTGACTTTCCCAGAGGTCGTTTGCCCTTTTTCTTTGAACCTTGAGCGACTGTGCTAAGAGCACTTGCAGCAGCTTCCAATAATGCCTGCTCAGATGAAGGTTGTGCACCATCCTTTGCAGTTGCACCCGCACGGGCGTCTTTTGTCCCAGCCTGCGTAGTGGTTGCCGCGGCAGGAGGAGGGGCTTGTTGCGTCTGAACCGGGGTTGATGACTGGCTCCGAGGAGCAGCTCCAGGCTTGTCCTTGGGAGGAACAATGACAATGTGCTGTGCACCATACTTGGAAAGCAAGGCAAGTGAGTCTCTTTGTAGTTCGGGAAGTTGATTAGAAAAAATGTGCATCTGGTCGGAAGACAGTGTGTTTGGATCGATTCCAGCATCTTCCAGCAACTTTGTCGCATGGGCTAAGCGACGGGTTGCTTCGGCGGCATCGACATTTACTGGGTGAAGATGGGAGGAGGGTTGAGGTTGATTCGAAGGCTGGCTAGGCAATCCGACATTGGTTGCCGGTTCCATGTTTGATTGGCCTTGGGAAGTTTCTTGGCCGGGGTCATGGGCCAGCTCTTGTTGAAGCTGTTGGGGAGCAGCATCTTCTGCCTTCTTCTTCCTCTTCCTCGGCTTTTTGGGTCGACTGCCAGCCTCGCCCTCTTCGCCAGTGTCTGCTTTCCGTTTCTTCTTGGGCCGACTTTGGCCCTGACCCTGTTCCGTACTTTCGCTGTTCTTATTCCTCGATTTCTTTGACTTCACAGGGGTCTTTTGCTGAAGTTGACGCTGGGCCCCGGCACCAAGCTCCCGCGCAGGTGGTGGATACAACTCCTTCAACTGTGCGACTGTACGGTGTATAGGCGTGTGCTCATATCGAATTGTTATGGAGCGGCTACTGCGTTCAAATGCGACCAAGACGGATCCACGGCAATCAAATGCAGGGCGCCCTACATTGGGGTGGTTAGAACAGAAGTCTCAATGGTGGGCCTATGGATGCTTCGACCTACCCATCAATACGGGATCAGGTTCTCGCAAACTGAACTCCCCAATCAAGGATGCTGGAGGGTTCTTGGTATTTTGCCGGTTCCAAAATTGATGCGAGCCTTTACAGATATAGGTGAATGACCAGCCTTGAGAGGCCCTTGACATGTCCCGTACTATCCAGTTACTGTTATCGACGTCCCCCATCGCGCGCAGGATATGCTTCGCAATGGTGCGCTGTAATTGGGGGTCATCCGTTTGTCTAGCCAGCGCATCGTTCACAGACACTGTGCGCATAGGTCGTTCGGGTTGTCCTTCCGCCGGGCGCTCGCTGGCGCCATCAAGGCTATCATTTTCGTTCTGAGGGAGTGTAATGCTCGACGAGCCGCGCAGCTCAAGACTCAGGGATATGTGCTCAGCCCTGGTGGGTGTGACCTTTGCTTCGAATGTGTTGCGCAGATGCGCCTGGATGTCGTCAATGGAATGGCATGCGGAGTCGTCGGCTGCAGTTGGTACGGCCTGGCCGAAGTTGAAGCTGGCCAGGAAGTCGGCCATCGCTGCGGCTGGTCAAGGCCTGCTATGTCGTCTAAACGCGTCTTCTTCGAACATGTAGTCGCTGGACGTCCAATCCTTCTCGGTCATGAGAGGATTGTGCGACGTCCGACCTGGGATGCTGCGCTTTGTGGCAAGCGCGACTGGTCTTCCTGACCTTCTCGTCAGTTGGTGAGCCTACAGGGTGTTTTGGCGGCGCCTGGTCACGTGTATCGCCCATCGTGGGGAGGTTTGCGCCTGCCACTCTCAGCTGCTACCCTAGAGCTTTGCTCGTTAATGAATCGTTGGAATCACGAATGCAATTCTCAGTTAAGGTATTTATTATATATTGTTGATAATACTATGAACATTAGTTCGTTTATATATTTCTCGGCGATTTTATCAACATGTGGTTGAATCCAAGGTTAATCAGAGACTTAACTGATATGCTGCCGGCTGATACTTCGTCATAGAACACTTCTTACCTGAAAAGTCATACACCTTCAAGACGGCCTTGGAGATACCAGTAATTCGAAGGACTCTTTAATTCCTACCTAGCCAATAGAAATCCGTAAACTAGGCCAAAGCGTAGAGCAAGCTGATTGCCGGCAATTCGCGCCATTGTCGTCAAACTCGCTGAGATCACTTCCCACACGCCTGATAACTGGGAGCATCAGCACGCGCAAACTGGATTAAGGCATTGGCAATACTATTACAAGCAAGTCTTAAGCGACGTATATCATACAAACAAAAAAAGAGTTCATCAATAACATAAATAAGGAGCGGGTAGCCAGCACCTACACACCTTGCTCCACCCACTCCTCTATGCGCTCAACAAGATCTGCCTTTTTCCCTGATGTACTTAGCCCCTTGGCACCAAGTACGTCCTTCAACTGTGCCACCGTCATCTTAGTGAGGGTCCCATTTTCGACTGCAGTTTTGAGCTGCGCTTGGCTGAGACTAGATCCACTGGGTTTCTCAGACCCTGCACGACTTCGTTTGGCCGGCCGCTCGGGAAGAGCCTCATCCGGATCTCTCTTGAGTGCCTTGGCTTGCTTGGCATTGCCAGCCTCTTTCTCTAGTGTTTCCCACCAATCTTCCAAATAACCACCGGCGCGTTTGCTTATAGCCTTGTACTTGGGCTCTGTTGCATCCTCGACCTTTTCTGGCACCTCATCCTCGAGCGCGAGTGCCTGGAGAATTCGGTAGTGCCATTGTAAGGACGGATTTGGGTATTTTTTAGGATTAAACATGGCCTTCGGTAGCTGAAGTTGTTGAATAATAGTTCTCATCTGAGTTGTGAGATCATCCGAACTCCTGGCAAGCTCGCCTGGAGCTTTGATCTCCCTTATATCATCCGTGAAAGGGAGCGGGTATATCCATAACCCTGATGGCAGGTACGGGGTGCCTGAATCGTCATCAGACTGCTCCTTTGATGGTATGATGGCTGCAAGAATTGGCTGGGCGTTTGAGCGGGTAATACACCAAGCAATTCCTACTTTGTCGTCCTTGAGGAGTTTTTGCCACAAGGCGGAATAAACGCGAGTTGATCCAACGTAATCCTCTTCGCTTGGGAATATGAAAGTAGCTTTCTTCACACTCGCCCATATGGGTATAGCTTTTCGGGGCTTGAATCCCAGTATACGGATCGTGGGAGAGCCGAAATCCCTCAAGGTTTTCTGTTCGTCAGGAGTAAAATAAACATACTCGCCACCAAATTTATAAGCCTTTTTTATTTCTTGCTTTTCCACATTCCTGGTGCTGTCTTCTGCAACTCTGGTGGTCTCCCCGATAGCGATTTGGGGTTTCTCGCCGTCAAGCCAAATATAGCAAGTCCTGGCAGGGGTCTGTCGATGAACGATATTGTATCCCTTGACAGAAATTTTGAGCCCTGGGGCAATTTCAAAAGGTACATTTGAGAACAGTGCCCTTTTGGCGGATTGTTTCGAGTTTATGTTTGCGATGAGCGAGTTGAGCAAAGTCAACCCGTCTCCAGATTTTGACGAACGGACGTCTGTGGAGTTAGCTTCTCCGAAATTCTCATGATATATGATGTCCTGTTTCCATAGACTTTGGTTAGTGCTGGAGTGAAACCCAGTTTGAGGTAAAACGTACCTCATAAAAATTTCCAACTTGAAATGGCTCATCGCCCCGGGTAATAGGAAATAGCTCGATTGTAATACCAAGATCATACAAATCTTTCGCTCGCACAGCTGCAGCAGACCTAGCAGCCTTATCTGATGAATGCGGTGAGTCGTTGTCAGTGACAATGAAGAGTCGGCGACTGCCGAAATTGGCGGCCTTGGTGGTGAATATTTGGTTGGCGCAGAAGAAGACATTTGACATTGAAACAGTTTCAGAGGTCGGTTTCAGCACTTCGTCTTCATCTTCACCGTCTTCAGCTAGTGTTTTCAGTTTATTCACATCCTCGGCAGCAGGAACGTCCAAGTCAGTGAATAAATAACAGTGGGGATAACCCAACCCTTTGCGACCATCATTGTCATCCTGGAATTTAGACTTCTCCGTTCCAAACAGAAGGATACCCATCATGTCTTTGGGGTTAGAGATGATGCGTTGTTCCATTAGGTGATAAGCACACTTTAAGGCAGCCTGAACTGGGCTATCGCGATCTGCCTTTTTCGAACTAGACGCTGGAGGTGCTTCCAGCATTGACTCGCTGACTTCAATTGCTAGTAGGATGGCATCCTTTTGTGTCTTATAGCTCTACTTGATATCAGTGGCCCGTTTGGCTCAACATGTTAGCATGATAACTTACAGTCTCGTCAATCTCCTGATCCGCCTCATCCTCCTCCTCTCGTTTCCAGCCGTGATCTCCACCCGACATAGTGATTATGGCGCTACTTTCCGTGCAATTGAAATTGAGTTGAAAAAGGGATTGGAAGCTTCACTCGAATTGGCAGCGGCAGTTTGGCGTTATAATGTCAGTTCTCACCTCACTCTAGGCAGGCAAAGTGGAGCATATTCCAGGCAAACGCGGTCGCGCCAGATAGGACAAGGGTCCGCGAAGGAGTGCGCGAGATCACGTGAACAAAGCTAAGATGACATTTCCAGGTGCTTCATTGGGCAATGGGCCGCGATACACAGTACCTGTTCCGCTGCCGATAATAGTGCCAAATGTAGGTACCCCTCTAACAATGATGCTCCGCGGCGATCTGCAGTCCGATCTTGAGAGCAGGCCTCGGTGATTTCGAATCCCGATTCATAGAGGTCATCGAAAAAGCTGTTCTGTACAATTGTCTCCATACATTCTGACGGTCTATCCGCCTAATTTTGTTTAATTTCATTTCTTTCATTGAGAAATTTTGATGCCTGATAATCCGCCGTCCTTTCTCTAAAAAGTTGCTGAGCCCTTGCGATTCGCCAAGCTGAGCGATCCGCCAATCCATTTCACCATGTCTATCAGATTATCCTTGAACCGGGTATCCAGAAGTGCTTGCTCAAGCCCCTCTGCTCACCTCCTACCACAATTCGGGCAAAGACGGTATCTCGCAACGCCAGTGCGACCAGTCACACAGGATGCGACCGGTTCAAAGGGCCCAACAGCTATGGTCTTCTTGAACATGGGTGGTCCCTCCACGACGGACGAAGTCGGTGATTTTCTGAGCCGGCTTTTTGTATGCTTCATGTCCCTCTGCACACCCTGCAGCCAACTGCTAATGCCGGAGTACAGTCGGATGGCGACCTGATACCCCTGGGAAGACTTCAATCCTATATTGGCCCTCTACTTTCGAAACGCCGAACGCCGAAGATCGAGAAGCAATATGCCGAAATTGGTGGCGGTTCACCTATTCGCAAGTGGTCGGAGTATCAGAATGCTGAGATGTGTAAAATTCTCGACAAGATATCTCCGGAGACAGCGCCGCATAAACCCTACGTGGCCTTCCGCTATGCAAACCCATTGACGGAGGAAATGTATAGCCAGCTGCTTGCGGATGGCTTTGGCAATGGGAAAGGTGGTCGGGCTGTTGCCTTTACTCAGTACCCCCAATACTCATGCTCTACGACTGGCAGCAGTTTAAATGAGCTGTGGAAATGGAGGAACCGGCTTGAGGGAAAGAGCGCTGGCAACATCGATGGGACGATCAACTGGAGTGTGATTGATCGATGGCCGGCTCACCATGGGTTGGTGGAGGCTTTTGCTCAAAATATCGAGGCCAAGTTGGCCGAATATCCCGAAGAGCGACGGAAGGATGTCGTCTTGCTTTTCTCTGCGCACAGCCTGCCGATGTCTGTTGTCAATCGAGGTACGTGATATATATTTTTTCTGCTTATGAGCTTTCCCATTAATTTGCTTATAGGTGACCCCTACCCTGCCGAGGTAGCAGCAACAGTGTATGCTGTGATGCAGCGGCTCAAGTTTTCCAACCCTTATAGACTCTGTTGGCAATCACAAGTTGGACCCTCGGCATGGCTCGGCCCGCAGACTTCGAATACCGTGGAGGACTATATCAAGAAGGGGCAGAAAGATCTGGTCCTCATTCCTATCGCCTTCACATCTGACCACATTGAAACACTATACGAACTTGACCTGGAGGTCATCGGGGAGTGTGGCCATACAGATACGGTGAAGCGGGCAGAGAGCTTGAATGGAAGTCCTGTATTCATCCAGGCTTTAGCAGATGTTGCGAAGGAGCACTTGAGCACCGGATCGACCACCACTCAGCAACTAGGCCTCCGATGTCCTGCGTGCAAGAGCGAAAGGTGCTCCGAGACTAAGAAGTTCTTTGCTGGCCAGCAGGAGAAGTTGTTCTCTCAAATAGCGTAAAAGAAGCCGGTTTTTTCCCCATTTCACCCGGCGGTGACAGTTTGTAGCACCAACGTGTAATATTTACATGATACCACTCTGTGGACAACGCGAACCTATCTGATTGATCAATGCGCATGCCAAAGATGACCGAGTAGTCGACGCTATGATTCAATACTCGCGTCTAGGATTTGTTTGCAATATTTCCATGACGGTCAAAGGTAGCATGCAACTTGTGCAGCAAGATAGACATCAATACGAGTCTGTTTCGTATAAAAGCCCCACAATGCGCTGCTCAACTCCAGTCTCCCCAATAAGAAGCAATCAGTATGCTTATCTACCTCGTATGTACTTGTCCATGAGACATCGCGCACTTGCCGGAATGGCGGGTGACGTTGCGCGTGCTGAGACCAAATTGCCGGTTTATGGCCCAACCGTCAGTAGGGCTGCAAAGTGAGTAGGTAGCTACAGAATACCGCAGCCACTGCTGATCATACGTAGGTCTCTTCCTAGGTTGTGGGACTTAGCCTCGCACGCATAATTTAAATATACACACGGCAGCCATGGTCAATCCGTCAAGACTCGCTTCGGGTGGTCTAATTCTCGAGTTAAAGTGACACAAGAGGAATTTGGCTCGAAACGCCACGCATTTGCCACCGTCAGCGGCTCGCGGCTGTTGCGACATGATCTAACTCCTCTAATCATTGAGAAGAGCTGCTAATACGTGCGCAAAACATCATAATTTGGGCAACGAAAACTGCATGAGCAATTCTGGCAGAGTCGCTTTGCTCCCAAAACACATGCAGCAGTACTTTTCATACCATATTGGGTTTGGATGGTACGTTCATACTTGGGACTTGTGGTGTGCGACCTTGATAGACATTGACGCAGCTCGCCCATTGGTGAAGATTGTGCGGTTTAATTCAACGGCGCCAGGGAGCCATGCACAGAAAACTGGGACGAGTGCCAATCCTCCTTGGAGGAAACACGTCCCTTGGATTCCAATGGACTTGGGACGCGAGGAGCGGCGCATAGCGCATAGCTCGATGGATAAGGGATGCCCGTCATGTGTCGCTGTACCGTTCTTACCGGCGCCAACGTTCAGAACCTCACTAGTAATCAGGATAGCCGTTCTGTCAGGTCACTAGCTGCTCTTCTCATCACCGAGCCCTTCGGCATGATGTAGAGCTTTGCCATCATACTTCATGAACCCAGACATTCTAAGATAAATAATGGTCCTCCCCAGACCAAGCTTGGGCTAGGTCTCCCCCTGATATGGACATCTAGCCACTCTGGGCTTAGCGTTGTCGAGCCCCTTTTATGTACTTCCACCATCATTAAAGGCGAGCCAGCAGTCATTCAGTGGCACCAGGGTACGACGAGCACCTGGGCAGCCGAGATTCAGGGAGAGAAGCAGAGCAGGCTGATCAAAAGGGGCCGTCCAGTGGAGGAGTCCAGCAGGAAGGTCCTGCCAGGGGGAAAGGGGTTTGGGATCATCCCAGCCAACTTAAGCACTGTAATGGCGAAATTACCAGGTAGCACCTAAGTGGACGTGTACCTACCTCCCTTACCTCTTGTATGGGTAATGGCCTAGGGTACCTTAGTTGCGTGCAAGCTGCCAGCTTCCGACCACCTCAGCAGTAAAATTTCCCCATCCCCTGCCGCCTACTACTTCCCGTGCCTGACAACCCACCCCCTACCTACCCTTCGACCTTCACACCTGACTTCACTTTTCTGATTCTCGCCCGTCGTTTCTCCATCGTTGCTTCCTTTCACCCCGACTGACCTTGCGCCACCTCAAGGGCTACCGTCGATTCTTTTGTGGCCGTCTTGTTTCTGCGATAATCCCGGAGAAACACTCGACGCGTCGTTATTCTTTCTCCAGGTACGTTTAATTCACCACATGACCTAGCCAATTCTACCTCGCGCGCCCAAACAATAGCCTGCCACAACTGAGGAGCTCTTTGAACCTTCCGCTCGAGCTCTTGTCAGCTTCCCTTCCCAGAGGAGTCCATTGCTGGCATTCTCAATCCAGCGACCACTCCTTCGCTATCGGCCGACTCAATCAGGTTCTCCTGGACGGTACCTGACCAAGAAGCTAACAGGTTGACAACACTAGATCTTGCACTTTCCCTCCGTTCTCTTTTAGACCGACCAAGCGCTCTTTATAATTAAACATGGGTAAGGCAACACTTTCTTCTACGCATTTCTGCAATGGGCATTTGGGCAAGAGTGATCCCCCTTTCCGTGCTATGGGGGGCCACGTTTTCCTGGGAGCTAGAGCGTCTGCCACGGGGACACGTCCATATCACTTCAGCAACAAGCTCGTGATATGTGGATAGGATTTGCTGTGGAAGAATCCAACACGAGCTCGGCTGAAGCGCCTCCGGTCCCTCCTTGGCCGACCCCTGAGCATTGGATCTTGACGCAACGAGCGCGTTATACCTATTTCCTCTAGATCGGGACGTTGCGATGGCATTTCGGCTACGGAGTCATGGCAAGCAGCGCCCCGTGAGCGCTCACATTGACGAGAGAGCGCTCATTTCATCCGCGGCCGCCAACGAGAGCGATCCATGCCAAACCAACGAGACTGCGTCTGGGGTCCATGACCAGGAGCCTAAGGTGACCCGGCCGAGGTCTCAGGGCTCACCAATAATCCGACCATATCGCAGTATGCTCGAGGTTGAGGAGCCGCCTCGGATCCGATCTGTCGAACCGCTGTCATTTGACGAGTTCTATCCACCCCAACTCCAGCAGACGACAAAGAATCTGGACGACAATGCGATGAGCCAACATGTCGAGCCTTCCAGTCCAGTGCTCCAAGCGCCCCAGGATGCATCGTGTCAGGACCTCTCTCTTGCCCTGCCCAAAATTGATTAGTGTTAGACTCTATGTGTGACGAGGCCTGAAACTAACATGTCGAGTTCCAGCTACCGAGGCCCCTCCCGCCGTGGCACCGTCCTCGCCACACTCCGACGACATCATGGAGTCTGTCCAAGGAGTTCCCTCTGCCGACCCAGCCACCTTCACTGCTCCCACGTCCTCTGCCATCACTGAGAACAAGAATATCGTGCGCCGCAAGTTGACTGGATACGTTGGATTTGCCAACCTGCCCAACCAGTGGCATCGCAAGAGTGTTCGCAAGGGTTTCAACTTCAACGTTATGGTTGTTGGTATGTACACTAACTTGATGGTCAATTTTCTTGGTGCTAATTGATTTCGCAGGTGAATCTGGTCTTGGCAAGTCCACCCTTGTTAACACCCTGTTCAACACCTCGTTATACCCTCCCAAGGAGCGCAAGGGACCCAGTCTCGACATCATCCCCAAGACCGTTACCATTGAGTCAATCAGCGCAGATATTGAGGAGGCTGGTGTGCGCCTTCGCCTCACCGTGGTCGACACCCCCGGTTTCGGTGACTTCGTCAACAACGATGAGTCCTGGCGCCCTATTGTCGACAACATTGAGCAGCGCTTTGACGCCTATCTCGATGCTGAGAACAAGGTTAACCGTGTCAATATCATTGACAACCGCATCCACGCTTGCGTCTTCTTCATCCAGCCCACCGGCCACTCCCTGAAGCCCCTGGATATTGAGGTGATGCGCCGACTTCACACCAAGGTCAACCTGATTCCTGTTATCGCCAAGTCAGACACTCTCACAGACGAAGAGATTCTCAGCTTCAAGGCTAGAGTGAGTTTACTGCAATGGAAATAGCCGATGTCTAGTAGTTAACACGATAAAACAGATTCTTGCCGACATCAAGTACCATGGCATCCAGATCTTCGAGGGCCCTCGATATGAGCTCGACGACGAGGAGACGATCGCAGAGAACAACGAAATCATGTCCAAGGTCCCCTTCGCTGTTGTTGGTGCCACCAACGAGATTGCTACCCCCGATGGCCGCAAAATTCGTGGTCGTGAGTACCCCTGGGGTATCATCGAGGTCGACAACGAGGAGCACTGTGATTTCGTCAAGCTCCGACAGATGCTCATCCGCACCCACATGGAAGAGCTCAAGGAACACACGAACAACTTGCTGTACGAGAACTACAGAACCGACAAGCTCATTGCCATGGGTGTGTCGCAAGACCCCAGCGTTTTCAAGGAGGTCAACCCTGCTGTCAAGCAGGAGGAGGAGCGCGCCTTGCACGAGCAGAAGCTAGCTAAGATGGAGGCCGAGATGAAGATGGTCTTCCAGCAGAAGGTTGCGGAGAAGGAGAGCAAGCTCAAGCAATCCGAAGAGGAGCTCTACGCCCGACACAGAGAAATGAAGGAGCAGCTCGAGCGCCAACGCGCCGAACTCGAGGAGAAGAAGCAGCGCGTCGAGAGCGGACGTCCATTGGAGAAGGAGGGCAAGCGCAAGGGTTTCTCCTTGCGATAAACGGCCACACGCGTAGTGACCTGCCCCGCCCCTCTCATTTCTTCTACGATCTACGCCTGAGTACCCATGATGCCCATACAATACTAGCTCGACGCTCTTCCTTTCTTTCTGTTCTTTTTTTCTCTCTCTCGTGGCTTCATTTGTCACGTCTTTGTCTATAATCATACAAGTCGTCTCACTTAATCATATCGCCGAGAAAGAAAAAGAATGTCTCGTAAGGCGAGTGCCCTAATTTCTTCCATGAATATTGGTCATGCAGTGCGCGGGGCACGTTGGCTACGAAATTCCAAAACAAATACCACAATGAGAAGCAGGCGTGGAAGGTGTCAGGAAAGGGACGCTGGTGGCCCTTGCTTTACTTTATTCGGAACTTGGGAGCATATCTTGACATTCGTTGCGTCTCTGGTGGAGGGGTTTCTTTGGAGAGATTTGGTTGGGGGTTTCTGGGTTCATCGTCGAGAATCGACCCGACGCGGGATCTGTCGCCTGCATACGTGTTGAACGCACTTGTTCATTGTTTCCTTTTAATTTATTCATCTCCGGAAACATCAGCGGACGATATGTCGGTCCAGTTGTTCCCCTCTCCCCAATCATCGGAAAGCTCTCCTGTGTGCCTAAGTTGATGATGGGCCACAATGTCGGTAGGTGGGAGGCATGCAGAGAGCCGGCGAAGGTTGTCAACTAAAATTGTTGTATTTTATTTTACGGTATGTAGTTGGGACAGGTCATTTTCAATGTCTCGGCTTGTTTGCTTTATATCTCTTCTGTTGTTTCCTTAGCTAGCTTGATTCCACTGTCGTTTACACCATTTCCAGATTCAGACTCATCTCACGCAGTGAATTCTTTTCCTAAGTTGAAGGTCTTCCATGTCTCAAGAATGTGTTAGTTCCTTGCTCGTCGATTTCTCTATGCTGGCATTCATTGTAGCCAGCAATGAGATGGCCACGGTCACAATTTGATTGTTTACACAAGGCATTGTTCGATACAGAATCGGCGCGATAAGTCGCTATTTCTATTTAACGCAGCAAAGAAAGAAGAAATGATTTCCCCATATAGTACAAGCGAGGCGAGTGATATGCTTTAATGCCAGTGTGTAATTACCCCCCATCTGCAAACCGTACTCCATAACTCAAAAATCGTAGCTTTCAGAGGTGATTCCCAGCTCTGCGTCGACCTTGAACCCTCCCCCCACCCCCAAACTCGTTTCCTTCTCATCCCTTGGATTGTTTGCGTGCTATTTTGTTATTGTGTGATGTGTGTATATATATCTCATCTCCTCCGGGCATTCCTGAGGATAAAGGCCCCCACGACACCCGCGGCGATGCCGACGCCGCTGAGGATGGCGACGCCCATGAGCCCCTCCTTGGCGACCTTGTCGTCGATGAGCTGGCGGAGGTTGCCCGCCTGCAGGTTGGCGGGCTCCTTCTCGACGAGGAGCTCGTTGTAGCGGCGGGCCTCGGCGTAGTTGCCGAGCTTGTAGTTGCCGAGGGCGAGGTAGTAGAGGCACTCGCGGCGGCGCTCGGGGGAGAGGCGGAAGATGTCTGAGAGGAGGCGGACGCCTAGCTGCTGGTCGTTGCGGTTGTTGGACTTGACGAGGCCCTAGTGTGGTGCAATGTGTTAGTAGAGTGAGAGTGAAGGGTTGGATTTGGATAGGAGGGGTAGAGGGGCAAGGAAGCTGTACCCAGGCGTAGTTGAATTTCGTCTGAACTCCCGCCATCTCCCCTTCCTTTTCGTACTGGGCGCGGAGGACATTGAGCTCGGAGGGACTCAAGGGACTAGCGAGAGGTTAGCCGGGAGGGGAAAACATGTCTCAAGTTCGGAGGGGAAGTGTGGACGAACGTCTCGGCGTCGAGGGCATCTTGCAGAGAGTTGCGAGGTTAGTCGATATTCTCAGTGGGTATGACGGGCGGTGCCCGAAGGTGGAGAGAGAGCTCACATGGAAGTTCGGTGACCATTGTGAAAGTTGGGGGTGGAGAGAAAGTAGCTCTCTCCCGACGGTTTTGGCGCTTCGAATTAAAGAAGTAAAAAAAATTAGGATCAGGTGCGAGGGGTACCGGAGTGCAGAGGGCAGCCGTTACGTCGTGTTGAGGGAAGATGCTGGGAGCCGAAGCAATCTTGTGTGGCTGATGGAGCCTTGTTCTGGACTATCCGAGAGGCTTCTGTGGCGTGTGATGACGCTATGCAAATGGCTTAACCGATCCCAACCGTAGCTTGGGTGGGGGCCGAGTCCCGGGTAGTGGGTTTGGCGGCTGGCTGATAAGAGCCCGATAAGACGCGTCGCCCTGGAGACCTTCTGAAAATGACCACAACAACCATGTCCATGCAAGCACTCTACGTATCCCACCAATTCACCGCCTTGCTTTGCAGATTCTCATACGAACAAGAGACAAATCACATAGAAGAGATAATAGAAGAAATCTAGCCAAGATGTTGCTCGAGGAGGAGCCAGCTACTGTAAGTTTCCCTCAACCTCCGCAACGGGGATCAGCGACTAAGACTGACTGACTTTCTTTCCAACAGCTCATCCACGCCACAATCGACAACTTCAACATCACCCAAGACAGGCTCGCCGTGGCGAGAATCGGCGAGTCTCTGTCCACCCTCCAGCAAGCCCGGGACCTGCACCTCCGTGACGAGGAGACGTCCCTCAAGAAGCTCAACCGCCAGCTCAACACCTTCACGTCCCAGTACGAGGACCTCTCCACGGCGCACTCGTCCGCCGACCACGCCTCCAAGATCTCGCGGCTCGACACCAAGAAGTTCCGCACCGCCAAGGCCGCGAGCGACGCGGAGATGGAGGCCGAGCGCCTCGCGCAGCAGGCCGCGGACCTCAACGCCCGGCTGCAGGAGCTGGAGCTCCAGGGCGTCGAGGGCGATGAGGCCGCGAGGCGGCGGGACGCGGTGGACGACGAGGTCCTCCTGCGGCTCAAGGTGTACCGGAGCCTCGGGATCGACATTGAGCGCGACGAGAGGGACGGGGAGTGGTCCAAGGCGGTGGTGAGGAACGACCGCAAGGGGGACGTGCACGTGGTCAACATGGACAAGAAGTTCTCGCGGTACTTTTACGCCAATTACTTCTGGTCGACGTTGTGAGAGATGCGCGCAGCGTATGGGGGGTGTGGCGTGTGTGGTGCTGAGTTTCCGATTTATGAACTTTGCTTGGTGCGGTTTTCTTTTGGATTAGTGGCGTTGGAGGACGTTGTCTCTTTTTATGATACCAATGATTGAGGAGTAATGAAAATGGCACCCGTTGGGCACTTGGTCTGTGGTGTTTCATAAAATTAAATGGTTGTTGAAGTCCATGATCAAATTTATAGCTAATGCCAACCTGTGCAATGTGCTAAAGCTAAAATACAAATCTGAAAAAGATATACATTATAGAATCTCAAGACGCCAAATGGCTTTTATCATTTCATCATACATCGTGAAGCCGGGATCTGACCAGCCAATGCCTTCTTCATCCGCCCACGCCGCTGCCGAGCTTCTTCACTGCTTCGCGCGGACCAGTGCAAAGTACCCGCCTTCGTTTTGATTCATGTTTGTAGTTGCGAAACCAACTCGAGGCCCAGTCGGCGTCCTTGCCCGGGAGCAGTTGGGGGATGCCGCCTTTCTGGCCTCGGGACTGTGTGTGCGGCCCTTCATCATGAGATAGCCGCCCTCGCCGGGGGTGGTTGGAGCTGTGGATGATGTCCTGCCATGATGCCGTCCAAGAGACCTGTCTGGGAGGGCGTTGACGGTGGTCCAGAGCTCGTCGTCGTCGTCATCTCCCAGTCGCCACCCTCCTATACCTTCAAACTCTCTTTCAGGCCCGATGCTGGGGATCAGACCGGGTCCACGCTCGCTTGCAGAGAGCGAGGACGTGGAACCTCCTGAGAGTGCGCTCACGGAACTGCGTCGACGGCGGTGGCGGATAGAGGAGCGCAGAGGCGAAGACGATTGAGAGTAAGGAAGAGTCTTGGTGGCGTTTCTCGAGGCGGCGAGACGCTGCTGCAAGGAGGCTGTGCCTCGGCCTGCGAGGGATTGGGGGACGACGGAGAGGGCGATGTCAAGGTACACAACAATGACGCGGAGGATGAGGACGGAGAAGGCGAGGGTGGTGGTGAGACCGGCCAGGATAGCAAGAGGTATCGTTACGAAGAGTAGCGAGGGGATGAGAAGGGCATAGACAGGATTGAATAGCCCCATGGTCAGTCACTTGGTTCAATGCCCCCTTCCTTTAAATGTAATTGTTGCTTTCCTTGCCGGTAGAGGTGTTGGGGAGTCGGGAGGTGCCCGGTTTTGTAACCTGGAATGTCTACGAGCGCAAACGACAAGTCGAACAATAGGAATGAACAACAATAAGCGAGCTTGAGTTCACCACACGCGCGCGGCGACCATGATGATGCTGACGGCGAATCCCGTTGAGATGGATGGCTGGGGTGGTAACTCAGATAAACGAACTGACAGGAAGCACACGGGGAGACGACGGGTTGGTTGCTGGCTGCTGGCGTTGCTCTTTTATGGTGGGATGGATGTATGGTGTCAGGAAAGAGGGCGAGGTAGCACCTAGTATTAGGTAGGCTTGAGCTAGGCCGTTCGAGGGAAAAGATGCGTCCTGGAGGCCGTTGGCGGTTGAGGGAGGGTGTCGGATGGCGAGTGTGTGTGGTGCGCTGGCCAAAGGAGGGACCGTGGGCATTGGCATTGCACACTGATGAACTCTGAAGGAAGATGGGATGGATGGACGATGGAAGCCAGCCATTTCTTAACAAGGTAGCCGTGTTTGGGGTGTGGGTTGGATAGTGCGACTGTCACATGCCAACGCGCCTCGGTGTGGTTGCATGAGCGTGTGGAGGCATCCGGCCTGGAGCTATCAGCAGAATAGTGTCGGTGGCGTGATGGATGTCTCCCCATTGGCACTCGAGGTCGTAGCCGACGAAAACCAACAGGAACTGGCTGTCTTGGCCTGGAGCTTTGCAAACGCCATCCTCGTCTGGTGCGGGGAGGCTTTGCAGGATAGCTCGTGTGGGGATGGCCTCGAAAGTCTGGGGTTAAGCGTCGATCAGGGTCCCCTTGATTCGAGACCAGCCACTGTGCCGGTGGCTTACTTTTGCGGGCGTGATCTTCAGATCGCACAATTCCGAGCTCGATGACCAGCTTTGGCATCGAGATGCTCCAAGAGGTGTTGGAGGCTAGCATGCGAAACTTAGGTATGTTCGATCAGTATCCAGAATGGAGTGACGTCTTGTCTATGTAAAGAGCTGTGCGGCCGTGCGCATACCCAAAGTCTATTCCAATCGTTTCTGGCCGTGCTGCGTTAGTTTTGATTATTAGTTTCAATTGAATTTATCTCGGAGGTGTCTTTCAATATTGTTTCGGTTATATCAGTACTTGCACTCCCCCTCCCTCCTCCGATTGATGATGTATGTTGCCGATACAGTTCGCGGAGCAAACTGAAGATCCGGAACAATGCTCCTCTCCCAACTCATTGATGTGAGAGGGAGCTCTCCAAAACCTGCTGGTTGAGTGAGATGCAGATTCTCCTACGCTAAGCCAAGCAGAATGCGGTGGCGAAGAGGTCTCTCAGAAGATGCACCCATGGATGGATAGGCGATGATACTGAGAAAAGTATTATTGCGAGAATATGAAGGCGGGTTTTACCTTATGTGTTGATGGCAACACAGCAGGAGAGGTTGAGCGAAGCAGTTACGGGGCGGGGAGGGGCGATCAACTTCGCAGCCTATAGCCCGAGAGAACGATGACGTCCACATCATCTATCATCCAACGACACACAACGTTGGGAAATCCGATGAGTTCAGGCTAGGGCTCACATCTCGAAACAATGTGTCAACCACACGAGGAATCAGGCCAATATGCCCGTCCAGCCTATTCCGACCCTTTCCCATGGCACCTCGGCGCCTTTGACGCCCACTGCCATCCAACAGACACGATAGCTTCCACGGCCTCCATCAGAGACATGCGCACGCGAGCGTTAACCATCATGGCCACCCGGTCCCAGGACCAGCGCCTAGTTTTTCAAGTGTCCAACGAGTTAGGCGTGCCCAACTCCGAGTCTCTTGCCAATCAGTCCAGCACACCCGATGGCCTGGTTATCCCAGCCTTTGGATGGCATCCCTGGTTTTCGCACCAGCTGTACGACGACTCGGTCTCAAGCCCAACCTACCCCTCCGATGAAGCAGGTGGCCCCGAGGAAAGAAAACAGAAGCACTACAGCGCCGTCCTCGCCCCCAGCACCATCACGCCAGACTTCCTCGCCTCCCTGCCCACGCCGACACCAATCTCCCAGTTCATCTCCTCCACACGCAGCTTTCTGCAATCTCACCCCAGCGCTCTCGTAGGCGAGATCGGCCTCGACAAAGCCTTCCGCATACCGCGGGAGTGGGAGGACTCGGACGCCGCCTCGAGAGACGAGACCCTCACCCCGGGAGGCAGGGAGGGCCGCCTCCTCAGCCCGCATCGCGTCTCCATGAGCCACCAGCAGGCCGTCCTGCGGGCCCAGCTCCAGCTCGCGGGCGAGATGGGCCGCGCGGTCAGCGTCCACGGTGTTCAGGCCCACGGGGTGCTCCTCAGCACCGTGTCGGCCTGTTGGAAGGGCCACGAGCGCGAAGTCATCTCTAGGAGGAAGCAGCGACTAGTAGCCCCCGGCGCGGAAGTGGACAGCGACGAGGAGAGCGATGACGAGGCCTCCAGCTCCAGAAAGAAGAAGGAAAAGACTGCATGGTCGAAACCCTTCCCGCCGAGAATATGTCTTCACTCGTTCAGCGCCGCGCCCGAGGTGCTCACGCAGTGGCTGCACCCGTCCATCCCCGCCGACATCTTCTTCTCCTTCTCCGAGGCGGTCAACCTGAGCACCGAGACGGCCAGCGCCAAGTCCATACAGGTGATTCGCGAGGTGCCGGATAACAGACTACTAGTGGAGAGCGACCTGCATGTCGCAGGGGAGCAGATGGACGCGGCACTCGAGGCAATGTACCGGAAAGTGTGCGAGATCAAAGGCTGGAGTCTGGAGTATGGAGTGGTGAGGGTAAGGAAGAACTTTGAAGCTTTCATCTTTGGTTGAGATTATAAAGTAGAAAATCATAGAATAAACAAAAGGGAAAACCCTGAGACGACCAGGTTTCTCATTGGGGGTTTGGGTCGTTTTTACATAGAATAAAAGCAATGTGATTCAATCACGCTATATGTTCGACGTGTCGTCTGATCTACAGCTCCTCCGTCTTTCATCCCAGCTTTCGGGAAAAATCAATCATTAAGTATATACCCACCCAACCTTATGTCCTTCGAGATCCCAGATTTAACATGTGGGGAGAACATCCGTCATTATGTCGATGCACCGTACGCCTGTCAAGAGAAAAACAAAAATAAAGAATGTGTCAAGTTTAACCGTTTAGTCCTTGTTGCCGTAACCAAGTCGATCGCTGTTGGAATTCAGCGGAGATCCCACCCCAGGAGTGGGAGCCGGGTAAGAATCTGAGCCCGGGATATATCTGAAACCATCTGCTACCATCGACCCATCCACTGTGTCGTTCTCATACGTGGGGAGGGAAGGGTCATCAGAACTGATGCGAGGGACTGGAGATGGCACATCGATAGGGGCGGGTGCCGGCGTAGGTCTGGCCGGAGGTGCGGCGAGAGGGTAGTCCTCGCGCCTCGGCTGGCTCGCCGCGCTTCTTCCCTCTTCGAAAGCAATCAGGCTGCTGACCATGTTGGCCGCTTCTCTGAATCTGGCCAGCTCCTGTTCCATGGTTACCGATTCGTCGTCGGAGCTAGGCGACTCGCTCCGCCTCAGATCTCTCCCCTGTGGCGCCACATGGCCCTCCTCCAGCTGCCGGTCGTCCTTCTCCTCGAAGCGGAAGAGGCCGCAGAAGAGACGATGGAAGAAGGCACGGAAACGGGTTTTGCGAGACTCCACGCGGGCGCGGCGCTCCTCGGGAGTCTCACGGTGACGCGGCCGACGGCGGATCTGCGGGGCGATGCGTCGGTGGATAAGGCCGATGCTGAAGAGAGAGAAAAGGCCAAAGGCAAACGCTGCCATGACGAGGGAGAGGACAAGGGATTTGTCAGGAGGTGGCTAAAGGGGGTTTATGTTAGTCGAGTTGAGTTGGAGACATGCATGTAGATACTCACAAGAGCGGAGACGAGGGTCGTGAAGTCAGTAGCGGAGGGTGAAGGATGGATTGATGAAGGCCTGAGTTGAGTTGTAGATGCCTTAATAGGTTTTTCTTTTGCGGTAGAGCTAGGGTGGTTGGTGATGGACACTTTCTTGTGATCGACTTTGACTGCTTCATCCGTCGCCGAGGACGAAGGCCTTCCCGTCGACGAGCCATCAGGGTACCACGAGGGAAGATTCTCCTTGAGGCACGAGGCGAGGTTGTTCTTGAGGCAGTCGGTGATGCCATGGAAGAAACAGTTCCAGGAGTGGCACTTATCTGTGGTGTCTGTCGAGACGATGGGGTGGTTCTTCTTCTCACTAACGCCGTCCCAGAAGCCAAAACTGGCCACAAACCCAGTTGTCTTCTTTACGGGCTCTCCATTAACGCTCTCAAACTCCAGCTTGAGAGTCTGCTCTACAGATATGCCATCTTCCTCCACACAATTAAGGGTCCAGTTGGCCGAGACAATGGACTCATCTTCGAGCTTCAGCGATCCCCTTCCCAAGCCGTCTGCTTCGACAGCCAGAGCTTGACCTGAGATTGTGACGCGGTTAGGGTCGCATAGTTGCAAAGACTCCGCTGCATCCGGCCAAACGATCTACACAAAGAGGCAAAAGACACATGTCAGTCTTCAATATTTTAGGAAGCAAATCTAAACAACCACGAAGGGAAGAGCCACCAAGAACCAAACAAACGAACCTTGCGATGGTCGCCAATAGAAAGAGTGACAGGCAGATCAGGGCTGCCACCTACATCCTCAAGAGTCAATACGCTGGTCTAATACAGTCCACAACCGCCACTACAAGACACAATAGGCATCTCCCCCACCACCACTACCACTTCTCGGAAATACAACTCACGGGATGAAAGATGGAACGGAATAGACAAAGGCGCGGTGATAGGCGCCGCCAGCGTTGTTGGTGGCGTAAACAGCGATAGTGCCGCTGCGGCAGCGAGCGAGACGTCGCCACGCATTGTGGTGGGCTTCAGGCAGAGGCCGCCCGAGTTCGAAATCGACTCCCTTACGTATACCCAAACGGAGGTATGGACAAACAAAAAAATTATTAGGATGCCTGGCTGGCCTCCTCAATCAAGGAAACTGTACACGGGACAAGATGCGCGTCCCTTGCTCGTGACCAAAGCCAAGAGTAGGTAGAGCAAAGGACCGGCCGGGACGGAGGGTGCGGGGTGGGCTCGCAATAAACGGCCAGAGCCTGACAGGTAGTAAGGCAGAAAGGAACTTGATCAGGACCCGACCAGAGGATAAGAGAGGAATTGTGCTGCCTAGAACTAGCTCGACGGGAGCGAGAAACCCGTGTAAGCGGCCAGTCCATGTAAGCGGGAGGCAGTACGAATCACTGTGAGGCTGAGCCACTGCGTCGGGCAAGGTACCCCGTTTCCACCAACGCGCTGCTCCGTCCACTAAATTGCCGTGCCTTTTGTAGCCGTTGTGGCTAGCTGGACTCCTCTAGGCTAGGTAGCTTTCAGCCTCTGCGTTCCCCGAGGAGTGGTGGTCATATCATCAGCATCAGTCTCTATCCGATATCGACCTTGCACAGTATCTAGCCCTTAGCAAGTATACTCGAAATTCCCAAACGACGTGCCACGTCAACCGACCGATCTGTTCTCCAAAGGATGAAATCGGGACGCGGCAGGCAATCCACGAGCTGGAGGGGGCTGTGCACCGATCGTTCCACTCTCCCGCCTCCCGGGACCCATCTTGACCCCCACCTCACTTGGCTGCATCCATGAACAACACCATGAACCAATCACAGTGACCCAGGCCGACCTCTTCCTCTGGTCTTCTCTTTTCAGCCCAGGATATTGCACAACGTGTTCAAGAAGACACACGGAAATTTCTCCACCAACTGAGATGTGTCCTATGTCGAACCATCAGTGAGTCAGAGCCAATATCCCACAGGACTCCATTGACAAGGGTATGCAAAATCTGGATTCCTTATTCTTCAGAATGACAAGTATGTGAATATATTTACACTATGGTCAATAAATACTATTATTTATTAGATGAAAAAAGGAAACAAGAAAAAAAAGAGAGAGAGAATCAGTTGAGAAACTCGCTCAATACCTGAACCCGTGTCCGCGCAACTTCAGACTCATCGCCCATTATCTCCATAATTTGGATCATCCGACCTGTGTCTTGTTAGCTCATAAATCGTGATCCTTTTGGGGCGTGCTTACTGATATCAGACTTTGCCCTTACGAATAACGGATCGCGGGCTAATAAATCATCTCCTCCTACCTCTTTGGAGGTCTCGCGAAGAACATTTCCAATACAGAGAGCTTCCAGAAATGCTCGATGGTTGAAAACCCACCACACCCGTGCTTCGGGCTCTAGTAGGTTGAACAGCATGAAAAAGGCGGCAATAGCCTCGTGTGCTGCTTCAAGCGTGCCTCGCACGTTGACGGGGACCTCTGCGCTTTCCGATGCATGCACAAGCATCAAGTTGTGGAAGTAATTGCTGGTCAGGAATAACGTCTGCCGTACAACCCGCTTGTTGGTCTTGGATAGACTGGACAGACTATCGGGATCCCAGGACCGGAAAACGTCCGGAAACGATCTATAGACTGCTCGAAAGTCCGCTACTAGTTTGGATTTGTGCCTCGCTGTGGCGCATATAGGTAGGTCCAACGAGCGCGGTGAGCAGATCGTTTCTTGTACCAGATTGGCCAGCGTCCAAGAAGCCCGAACATAGGCTGTATCGGTAGGATCAGAACTCGCGATAGACGCTCCATCTTCAAGCAAGTCGTCCACCAGCACATCAGTATGTGTTGCTGACGGCGGTAATGACAGGAGAACTGTGAGAAATGTATCTTGCAGCAGCACGGCCTGCCACAATTTCCTTCTGTGATGTTGTTCAAAAGGAGTAGCATTCGGTGTCACTACGACGACAATGTTAGCATTCTCACAACGGGTGTTGTCACTTCGTTCAGTCATACCGATTTTAGGGTCGCGATGTAATCCCATAGCATATGCCTGTCGTATCAATATCCCGGCGAAAGCCCATCCATCGGAAGCATGGTTGTCATTGATCAAGAAATAGGTGATCAGAACCATTGCTTGGATGGACCTAATGGATGCAGCGCTGAGATATGAGAACATGCGCAAGGCCTGGTTGCTTGCAGATGCATAAAACTCTGCAGTCTGCTTGCGATCCCGGGGAGAAGTCGAGGTAACAAATTGCGTCCCCAATGCAAGCATAACAAATATGAGTCCCACGAAGGCAGGGTCAGCCTCATTCTTCTCCTCGGAAGGGAGTTGCCAAAAGTGCTCATAGTCGGCATAGAAGGTTTGTCGATGAAGCATCGGGTAGACGGGGTCGACGCATTCAAAATACCGATTGATGAGAATGTCGGCTTGGATTTTGTCAGGGAGTACCGAAACGACCTCGGGCAAGCCTCCTTCACAAGTCCAATAGTTGGCAAAAGGGTGCTCCGATCCAATACCAAACACGTTGCTGGCTTTGGGAATCGAGTATGGCACGTTGGACAAGAGTCCCGTAGATAAGGCTATTGCTCCCCTGGACGAAGTCTCATGTTCATTGCCTCTGTCAGCAATATTCGGGATTGGAGAGTGGTTTTCCAGTCCTGTGAGCTTCTTTTTAGGAGGCTTGGTCATACGCCTCCCATTGGCTTCAGTTCTTGAAGTGGCTCTGAGTGGATGTCAGTACCTCGATCACGAAATGAGCTTTTGGAATACTTTGATTGTCATACTCAAGAAGGTTGGCAACATGTGCATATCGGCATTCAGTCTGCCTCTTTATACCTTATTCATTGTAAGCTCACGTTGATATGACGGGGTAAGTGGAAGCTAAAAACTTACAAGCTAGACAGTGAGGTCGTCCACGGTCACACTATGCAGTACAAGGTCAATATAAGACATCCATACATGGAGCCGCCAAGAGCTTCAGAAGCAATGTATATGCAAACTATACGCCAAAAAGGACAAATTAGGGAATGACCGTACCTTTGTCTTCCTCTCTACACACTCTTGACACGACAACGTCGGCTTGTTACGTTTCTGCTTCTTCCTGGCTCGCAGATCCCCGTTCCGACGCGACTCCTGGGGACTCCCATCCCGATCACGGTCGGTATAACTGGAGCCAGCGCTGTCAATTGGCGGCGCGACTCGGATTGTGGATGGGGTTGGCGACGGAAATGAGCCTAAAGGCGACACAGAGCCTCCCCCAACGCCAATGCCTTGGCCTTGGTGTGACCGATGTGAGGCGGCCGGAGAGTGATGGTACCGCCGAGACAGATCCATTCGCGATTGGACGCCGTAGCGCTCGGGCAAAAGACGTTGTTTATTCCCGAGTAAATGCTGGGCGACTCCGAAGTTCAAAACTCACACATGGGGACCCTCCTGCTTTTTTTTTCCCCGGCCGAGACCTGCAAACGTGGGTGATGGAACTGCCAAGTCCAGTTTGTTTAGCCCGGGAATAAGTGATGGAGATGACGTGCAGCGGCCGGACTGCGGGTGGGCTTTTCCTTGGGGAATAGACCGTGAGGGAGAGACAAGCGCGACGATGGTTTTGGATGTCCAATGAGCTTTGGGGCGGAAAGAGGAGCTGGTAATCGGAAGCAATGGGAATAAGACGCAAATTTGGACAAAAGAAAGGAAAGACAGGATAAGCGAGACGAAGAGCGAGCGCGAGAGAAGGTGCCAGTGAATGGGAGAGTGGGGAAGGGGCGACTGGGCAGCCAGAGCAAGCGCAACGGGCCCGATCCCGGCTGCTGTGTTGCTATGCTATTTAGGTGCTAAGGTAGTCTAGTTGGGCGAGTTGCGATGGGGAATAAATGGAGGTCCGACCAGCGCGCGGCAGCAAGGAAGCGCAACTGGACGTGGATAATCCCACTCGCAAATCAGTTCGTTGCCCATGCCTTTGCTCCTCGCTGATGAGGGATTGATTGTGACATCGCGTAGAGTCCGTCTATAGTAGTAGTGAAATGATTATATTATTACTAGAGCACCGGTCGCGCTTGCTTACCTACCTTGGAGGTACCTAGTTCACAGATAACCTTGTCCTTTAAACCTAGGTAGATTCCCCAGTCTGGGCGGATCTTGATTGATTGGGTGTGTCACAGGACGGTCAGGTCGGCTATTATTGCCGACCATTTAAAATGGCCTTGTATAAGTGGCTGGGCCCCTGCAGTGGACCGGATGCCTGTATTTAGAGAGCAGACACAATCAAGCAGCGAGATCTGGACTCCTGAGGGGCGTTAAGCTCTAAGCAGCTTCGCGATTCCCTTGGCCTGGTGGCGGCCTTGGACCGCAGACGGACTGTTATCAAACCCGACCTGATCACTGAGATGCCGGATACGGAGCATTTCCCCAGTCTTTAGTTGCTTCCGGATCTACCCCGAGACTGCCGGCCGCCACCGGTGGCCTGAAGCCTTTACTGTGGAAATCTTCAACATTCCTCACCGCATCTGTGCAAGTAGACAGAACGTGCGCGGCGGACTTGGTGTCAGCGGGCCCTCGTCTCGTACTGGGGCAAATGCAACACTATTCGTATGATTCGCACACGTTCCGATATTCGGTGCAGATATGGTGAAGAGGGGTTGGGGTAGATATTCACATTCCCCAAATCACACCTGAATTCAAGGTAGGCCATACACCAATCAGAATGCCAGTTCATCAACCCCAACTACGTTGATAGAATGGCATGATAATACCCATCTTGAAATTTGATGAATAATCGACTGCCATTTATCGTGATTACTGGATAGAAGGAATCTGTCGGAGATGAGATACGTGCTACCATACAGCAGAACTATGACGTGATTGAGTTCTCCAATTTTTGACCAGCTTGTATCCGCCAAAGTTCACGTCCAATTGAATTCCATGTATGAATTAAAGAGAAAGATTCACCAGGCATGGACCTCGATATCTCAATGTAAAACCCGCGTCCAAGTACTCAGTAACCGCGTCATCTATTCCTTGAGTAGTCCCAACTTGGCCTGAGTCCGGGGTAGGTGGGGAATATGATGATGTCCACGTCCTCAAGTGCTCCTAGTTTGCTCGTCTACCTACATGATTAAGCCAAGCGACTTGCCGCTCCTCTCGCAGCCCAAGAACTCAAATGAGATCGCTAGATACCCACACGGAGAGGACAATGCAACTTCGACATCATCTGCAGCACGGCCTAGCTCGCACATCCCCAGCAATGGCAGCACCCTGGCGGTCTCAGTTCCTCTCGCATGTCCAAGAGGCGCCCATCTTCAACCTGAGCACGCTTCACTCCAATGAACAGCCATTTTCCGCCGCAGGCTCTTCGCTCGCGCCGAGGGCCCGCACCGTCGTCTTCAGAGGGATGCTGGGTGGAATGGACGTCAATCCCAAGAACTCGGCCAAGCTGAATCCGGATACGTGGGAGTCGGACCTGCTCACCCTCACAACGGACGACCGCATGGAGAAGATCCCCGAATTGCTGGGACCTTCTTCCTCCGGCCAGCACCACCAGAGCCAGTCTGGCAGAGGTGGCCCTGTCGAGGCTGTATTCTGGGTACCGAAGACCAAAACGCAATGGCGGCTCCGGGGCCATGCATACGTAATTGGTCCGGACATCGACACGGATGCTGGAGCGCCCGTGAGAAAGGCGCTGGAAGACCAGATGCGGCGCATCGGAGACGGTCCTTGGAGCTGGGGAACGGAGCTCACCGCTCACTTCGGCAACCTCAGCCCTGGCATGAGAGGATCTTTCCGTAACCCACCTCCCGGAAGACCCATCACGGAGAAGCCGGATGAGGGGTACGGTTTAGGGCAGAAGGTGGAAGATCTTGAGGATGAGATTGCGAGGAGACACTTTCGCCTTCTGGTGATTGTCCCAGACAATGTTGACCAGGTTGATCTTACGGATCCGGATAGAGGGCGACGGTGGAATTATAAGCTTACAGAATCGCAGACATGGACGTCGGCAGAGCTATGGCCTTAATCATATACATATTGAGAGGAGGCCTCGTTTGTCATCTGGGTTGGAATATAGGCTTGTGTGACATGAGTGACCTGGATAGACTTGGTTCAACCCATGAAGACCTGCACTTCTTGTCTAATAGCGGCAAATCCTACGGAAATGATTCGATAGAGGGAGAAGAAGGTTATGTTAATGATTTACAGATGGTAATGCTGAGGCCAGGAAATTGCATCACTAAGACAAAGACGATAAAACTGGTACTTGACTGTTCAAAATACGGCAATCACGTGTGTTTGGCATAAGTCGAAAGTGAATAACAAACGGGATAAGCTAATAAAAGTGTCTCATATTCCTCCCAGCATGAAGAACATCGCTTTTTTCTCTCTTCAACTGGGGCCCAGGTCATACTGGCTGGAGTATGAGCTCAGGCTCCAGAATAGGTATTGACCGACCGTGAGAGAAGAGGAGTGAGATGACAAGGGCGTCGGCGTATTGGGATATATTCCATGATCAATTTGAGAGTGAACCCTATTCTGCATCACGAAGGATGGTGAGTTTGCGACCAACATGCCATGCCATCCTTGGCCTGCATGAATCACCATTGATACCTTGACGGTGCCATTATCATGTCCACCAACCTGCGAAGAGCAAAAAGAGAAAAAAAAAAAAAAACGCGCGGCCACGCGCGACTGCATAGGGCTGCATATGCTCCTGAGCATTGTCATCCTCTCTACGCCATCAAATCTCGAAAACCAGCCAACCAAGGTGGAGGAGCGTCCTGGCATGCTGCCAGCTGAGACGGCCGTTGGTGATCTTCCGCCGGGCCTTTCACCCGTTTGGTGGCTTGGCTTGGCTCAGCCTCACCCACCAGCCTGCGTCGAAGAACATTGGGAACGTTGGCATGACATGACTTTTTTTAAATTATCTCTACGTCAAGCCCGCAGCGCGGCCTTGCATAATCATCAGGTTTCCTCATGCAGGGCCTTCCTTGGAGGGGGGGCTGCCGCTTCTGGTCTCCTCTGCGGGAGGGCGGCGGGCGGCAGGCAGCTAACCGCCGACGGCAGGCTTTCGCTGGCACCCCATCCACGCAAGAGGCAAGAAGATGCGATCAAGAGGAAGACCTGTCGGTCTTGGGAGTTCGCCGACAGGCATTGGGGACTTTTCCCCTACATGGCACTATGCTACTCTACTAAATCTTCTAGCTACTAGCGCGACAGAGCAACAGGCGGTCGGTGAGACACGTGTTTATAGACCTGTCTACATGCAGAAACCCGTTGGTGCTTGTCATGCATGTTCAATCAGAACAGGATTGGGCGGAGTTGGCGGAGGCGGGAATGCACGAGGGGGACATTCTGGGTGGAGGTTCATCGCTCAACCGTTTACCCTCGAGAATAGCGGATTGGCGCACTCGTTTCGAGGGCCTGGGCGATCAAACCCTCAACCCCTCCCCCGCCGCTCTCCACCAACTGCCCTGGGCATGGTTGCGTTGTGCGACATGCAGCCTGCGGCCAAAGTGAGACTGAGGAAGACCGCGGCTGCCTTCCGAGGACAAGCGTGACGCACTGAGCAATAGTCTGGCACCTCGCAGGCGTTGATGCGGTAAGATGGCGCGCGGTTCTACGGTATAGGCAACAACATTGACCGATCCCTGGGAAGCTGGCTCGTAACAGCATGGCAGGCTGTTGCATTGTCTGAACGGAAATCCCATTGGTTTTCACGGAGTTCCACGGAGTGACCCCACCCTCCCGATGTCACTCTCAACTGCTAATTAATGCACCCATACAAGGGCAGTAGTAATACTGTGCTAAAAACTTACTACCTGCCAATGAAAGGCAAGGCAGACACTGATAATAACTGAGAGACCGGGAGGGCAAGGTCGGTTTGTGTTCTGATAGGTATTGTCTGTTGACCTGTCTGCACGGTTATGAGGAGAATTCCGAAACTATTTAAAGGACAGGCGGCCGACCCTCTTCGCGGCTGAGCGATTTAACGGAAGTTGCCGACAACCCTCAATAGGAACGAGAAACTCCAATTGCAAGCCGGGCACAATGAGAATCAAGTGAAATAGGGAAAATTAAACGAGATAGTAATGAGACAACTGCGGTGGAGGGCTGGGGGTTCGGAGTATCAGCAGAGGCAAGGGACAACACCAACAGCAAGCGAGAGAACAACCAGCGAATGTATCCCCCAACGCACAACAAGTTTAATGCACACAGAGGTATTCCCAAGTACCTTCTGGTTTATGATCAGTCTAGCACACTTGGTTTCAGGGCATCACCCTGGGACCAATGCCCGCGTATGATCCTTCCCGGTCCGAGTGGAGATGTTGTCTTACCGTGGCTAGTTAGAGAGGCGGAGGTGGGAGCAGGCTTGCCATGTGGTGGTGTGATGGGATAAATCAGTCCAAGGCTTGAAGTGAGAGAAAAATCCTTTCATGAGAGGCTAGCGTAAGGATCTCACGCGCCACCAGGCATACATTCGGCGTGCAATTCCGTATGTGGCGGGTTGGGTATCAACGCCAACGGCCTCAATCCTCCCATGAAAAACGGAGTTGCGAGCAGGTGGAGGTGAAGCTCTCGCGCCCGCAGTCTTTATGCCAACCCTGGTTGCCAGTGGATGCTCCGGCTATCGCGAAAAATTCCAGGCTTGAGGAAACAAACCCATGTAGGTTGATATGGAATAGTAAGGGATTCGCTCTAGAGACAATGCATCTCTCATGCCGCCTTGAGCGACAGCCGACGGGGGCTGGTCGACGAGCTTGCCACGAGCTGGCCTTGTCGTGTGGCCCATCTTGACGCCCGCAATTTTACATTTCTCCGACGATCAAGTTGTGTGGGAATCTCAGACGGGTTAATGGCCGAGATTCTTTTATTAATAGGGCAAGGGTTGGGTTGATAACCCGCAGGACAGACGAGATAAAGAGGCTCAAAAATGAGGGCACTTCCCCGGCAGATGGTTATTTGACCTGCTTTGTTTTCGAGACAATCGTTCGTGTTAATAGCGATCGTGATTAAATGACAGTCTTGTCTCAAGCTTGCAAACGCCTCTCCTCTCTATGTAGCCTAGGTACGCATAGGATGATGCATGACCTTCGACAGGGATGAACTACAGGGCGTATTGAATCTGATCTGGAATGAGGAGCACCCCCTTTCCCCCTTCCTCACTCGAACTCATAGCTTCTGTTTCATAGGAAGGACCTCGATGGGTAAGGACCGAACCGGGAACGTGAACGGGCGTAGGCTGCCAATTCTGCACTCCGCAAGCATCTACCACGTTTTCATTTACTTGTGTCCAACCCCAGCATGATGGGGAAGGATTCTTCTCGTTCCCTGTTCCTACGCTGTACATCCGAACACGTAAAGACATCTAAAGGAAGACTTCGTCAGCTCAACCTTGCCCCCTTCCGTTTGACGGGCGGGGTTCCTCGCGTGCGCCAACCCCATCAAGACTCGTTTCCCTAAGATGGTAATATATGTCGTGCCGAGGAGCTTGGTCACTGTATGTACATGCGCCGCGCACCACATTTGTAGTTACATCCAAGGCGGACCTATGCAGTGCTGGTCAAATCTGAAGGTACTTGGTCAAGGATTAGCTCGGGTTGCAGGGCGTTGTGACTCGCTAGAGCCTACTCGGCAACTGGGGCCCCTCGCAGCGACAGCTGAAAATACGTTTCTCGTTTAGCCTGCATCTCAACCCCCGCGAGACGTTGAAACTTATGACGCTCCAAGTGGAGTATCTCACACACACCTCGATGTTGTCGCACACGCAGACATACTATAGCGTCCTTCTGGAAGCCAGGACTGTTGCTCTTGCACCAAATAAGCAAGGAAACGGGTGCAGTGGAAGCGGATACTCTCGTGGTGTGCGATCCGCTTAACGGCCAACGGATAGGTGGTTGTTTGAAATTGATGTTGAGATCAGGTGATGCTGCCTCATACTTCCTCACTAGAGGTAGCCAACAATGCTATATTACACGCTGATATGCAGTCAATGTATTAATAGCAAGCCTTGCTCACGACATCATTCCCAAGGGTTACACAGGTGATGAATGCAACGACATGTATAGTCAACGCCCCTCTGAGGTAGAATTCTGTGTGTGACCTCTGCCGCCTGGAGCTTTGGTCGTCGGATGTGTCCGGCACTCGTCGTCGTCCATTCCGGATGAGAGTAGCGGTGTCGATATTGAAGAACCCCGCGTCACAGCACCCTGCCTGTTGATGTGTGCGCCTGCTGCAGGTCGATCACAGGGGGGCCAGGCCTGTATGCACGTAGGAGTGGCCCCGACAGGTCTGGCATTCTTCTACTCCTGTTGCTTCCGACTATCTCATGCATATTGTCCTGCCAGGCCGGGCGACAACATCAACAGCTTATTGTCCCCTTGACGGATCTCCGGAACCGAACCACACCGGTAACCGATGATTTTGTACTCTGTAGATCCTGGTCGACAGCAACAGACCGAGTCGCTTGCCAGATACCACTCTGTTGAGCAATCATGTGTTTCTTAGGAGCGATGGAGACCAGAACGCTGAACCTCGAAGCGGAACTTGTGGGGTTAATAGAGAGCACCTTGCGAGTCCATCTGTCAATTGAACAGAGTTGGTATGTGCTAGTAAAAAGAATCCACCGGTGGAATGTCGTCCCCACTGCATCTTTGCATATGTCGCTTTCCGTAATGAGGCACAGATGCGCGCTTGTTGCACGATATATGTTTATCTAAAGCACTGACGTAGGCAGCCACTTGGCCGAAGGTGGTCGGTGTTTGTGTACACCGCACCAACGCCAGGGTCGAAGAAAACGAGGGCCAAGTGATGACATGAAATCATGATCGGCCAAGTGAGGGCCGACAACAAATGCCCGACAGGGGTATGGAATCAATTGGCATGCCATTCAATAGAGGAGTTTCCACGCAGGTTTGCATACATGTGGACGAGGGCTGAATGCCTTGGATACGACAGCCTCCGTATCCGTACACGACTGCTAATCTGTGATATATGTATGAGGCTAGAATGTAGGTGTGGCACGGGATCCTAGATAAACGCTGCTGTGCTACCGCCGGGAGGCATCTTGTGATCCGATCTTGCGTCGGGGAAGTATCGCAATTGGGAAACTGCTTCATTACGGAGTGTAAGCACATAATGCCCACGGCACGGCGCATGCTTGCGTGCATATACTCCTGTGGCTTTGGTGGCTCCCCTCCATCTAAACGGATAGAGGATCATCCTTGGGGGCGTCGCCGACGTAATTTTGAGGCGCTACTACCTCGTTTGCTGGTATGTATCAACGGGATGAGTCGGCTTAATTCTCATTCGTCTGCTACCCATGGGGCTTCTTTGGGAAAAGCGGTTATAGCCATGGCTTGTTGTGTGGTAGATGACGAGAGCAGATTGATGATACGTTGGCTTGTTCTGGCGATCCCCGGCGTGGTGCTGGGAGTGCCTTGCGCTCCCGCCATGTGTGTGCTTTTTCTGCGCGCGGGTATCTTACCTGAATTAACTGAATGGAGGGGCAGGTAGTATGCTTCAGCTGCTTGGTGATAGTACCTGCCATCTCGGCCCGGCAAGGCAGGCAGTCAGCTCTTCCTGCTCCAGAGCCTCTCGGTCGTTTACCTGCACATCTAGGTATCTGTCTCGGTATGCTCGCTACCCTCGGCTCGCGATGGCCGGGGCAGCTTGTGTGGTCTGAACACTGCAAGTGATTGAGGGCATCCGACCCGTGGTGGGTACCTGAATAGCTGGCTGGTTCCACAGCCGCACCCTTCAAATGGCCCTTTGCATCCAGACTTATGCACCACCAGCTTCGTCCTGTCCAGGATGTTTGGGCCTACTGCAAGTTGGGGGGACGGATGTACCCTTAAGTAGCGCTTCTTTGCCCCGCTGCCAGCTCCATCTCCGCCAGGCCCCTGCACCTTGGCATTCTCCTGGCCTGTCCTGTTGGATTGAGCAAGGACGGCTAATTGCCTTGGGCACCGAATTGATAGGCAGTAGCCTATGGGTACGAGGTACCTAGTGCTCAGCAGCCAACCCCGGTTCCCAGTGGCCCGCCTACCTACTTCGAAATTGCCTACCTACAAACGCATGTGCAAACAAAACTTCTACGTTCCCCATCCTGCTCCCATTTCCTTACACTTTTGGCTCATTCTCCGATGGACATCGGCCGATGTCTTGCGCCTCTGTTGACGAACCTCGAATGAAGAAACCGTGGCACCGACTGATAACCTAATATCATCCTAGGAGACCCAGCGAACACAGACCATCGAGACACCCGCAGCCCGGCACACCGTCCCAGTACCCGACTGTCGCTATCCGCCAACAATCCGCGGCCCTGATACAACCAACAACAGCTTCCAGCCAATATTTGCAGTCTCGCTGCGGACCTTACCTCCGGCAGCTCCAGCAGAACCTTGTTTGCTTGCCAACATAGACAATATTAATACGATCACGCACCCTCCTATTCTGGTTTTTGGTCCGAAATTCCTACCTACCACTCGCGCGTACTTGGTCGATCGGCCAATTTCGTACGATAACGCGTTTTTCCTTCGAGGAGATCGATTTGCTGAGGCTACGCTTTGGCCCTTCCCCTCTTGAGCCACCTGTACTAGGGCTGGTCGTCTGATAGCTACTTTAGCTTTTCGGAGAATGCTTGCTGGGCAGTGCATGCTACTCCCTTGCGTCTAGTCCTTGGTCTCGAATCATACTTTGACTTAGCCGGTGCGCCGCCAATTGATCTGCGCATTCCCCAGCGAATTCCCCCCGACTTTCGTATTGGGGTCGATACTTCGTGGCCGACATTTTCCATCAACGAGACCGACGGCATTCTCGCTTCTCTGCATTTTCTACAGCACGTTAGGTGAAAACGCACCTGACGCTCGCTGTCCAAGCTTTCAAGACGGCGCCTCCGCGTGATACAGATCCACGCGAGATGGCGATGGATGCACTGAGGAACCTGACCACACACATACCTGGGTGGCTTTCAAGGCTAGATGTCTTGAGTGGTGAGATAAACAAGCGCCAGACCGAACTGGCCGCTCTGGCCAAGAACGATGCCAATGCTGAGACGAGGTCGATGAGAAATAAGGGCTCGACGGAGTCTTTGAAACCCAAAGATGACGGCCCATCAAATATACCCGCCCCCGAGGACCTATCCGAAATTAAACAAAGTCGCCCTCCCATTGTGAATAGAAACCCACGGGACACCGCCGAGAAACAACGACCATCATCATCCGACCCGACAGCTGGTGATCTAAAGGCTAGTGAGAACACGGCTGAAGCCATCAAAGCTGCCCAGGAGCGTGCTAGAGCGCAGGCCAAGAAGAGGATTAAGCCATCATCTGTGGTTTCTGCAGAGGGAACTGTGAAGCCCACGTATCGGACAAGAAGCATGATCATTGTCTACTACGATAGCTATGTTCAAGGATTCTTCGATGAATTGGTGAGGTTTACGTCTTCCAGTAGAAACTTGATGCGCAAAGCCAAGATGGCCGCCAAGGTTGCGCAGATTAAGAAACTAGCCGAGGGGAACTTGGAGGGCGAGGACGGTGAAACGGCTCTTCCCTCACTACGTTATGCGAGCTCGAGACGCTTTGGTGCTATGGGAGGCATTTCGCGACCCGGCTTTGGCCCCTCAAGGGCCAATGACCAACCAGATATCTACGACAATCTCGACAAGGGCCTGGACTTTGTGCAAGGCACTTGTGAGCACGGAGCGCATCAGTTTTTGAGAGATGCTGATTGCAACGACGAGATCAAGAATATTCAGAGCAGGCTCTTAAAGGTCTACGAGATGGCAAAAGCTGAGATGGAGCGCATTGAAAAGGAGGAGCCGGAACTTGCAAAAGAGACGGGCGAGCTGACAAAAGCTCGCACTCATCGGCCCATCAGTATGAGAAAGCAGCTCGCTTCCAAGGATGGTGATAATGCAAAGGACGATGAGCCGCTTGTCGCCGAGGTGCTTCCGTCTTCGAACCCCAGAGGCTCACATATCGAGCCCGCCCTCCAACCGCAGACTCTGGAGGTGGACGATGCTTTGGAGGCAGATGAAGGTATTGCTGTGGACTACGAACTACCTAAATTACAATACCGCTCGACGCGGGACATGCGTCGAAGAGCGTGAATAACGACGAATTCCTTAATACATCCGAAAAGCCACAGAACTGGAAAGGGAAGAAAGGGGGAAAAGAAGAAAAGAGCAGAGCCAAAGTCTGGCCACAGATGGATTCTGCAACTTTGTCAAAGAACATATCTTAATAAGACCTCATGTCATCTTATTACATTACTTGGTGTTTTCCTTTTCTTGGAGCGGGAGCTCTAAATCAGCATGGCGGATGATCTTATGACTTGGGTTTTATCATCATTTTTTTTCTTTTGGACATGGCTTTAGCGACTCGTTCATTTTTGCTGCATACAATGGGCAGATCGCATGGGATGGAATGGACATTTTTGAAATTGGACTCAGCAGGAACAAGACCTGGTTAGGTGGGTGTACCTTTCTAGGCAGGGGAATTGCCGGAATGTATATGAAACGTAGGATATTGTAGTTTTGGAACTTGTCTAAGTTTCGATATTCATACATACATACGATCATTTCAAGCAAGAGCAGAGCCTGTCAAGATGTGAAAGACGTCGGGCTACAACGGTTGTGTCTGAATGGAAACAAACATCGATCAGCAGATTCAAGGGGGCCTATAATCGATGGTGAACAAGAACCAACAATATGCATGGTGGGATGAAGCCTTTTTTGTTTGTGTAGTAGGTCGGTGCAAATAAATGCGAGGCTGTGGCAGCAGTTGGCTGAAGAAAGTACATCGTTACCTGACTAAGGCCCGAGCGAGGAAGTACTCGTTTGTACCTATCTTACTTGTGAGTGGCCCACGTGATGGCTGTAATTTACCATTTTGGCTTTGAGATACCAAAACGGTACTTAAATCCGCCCCAACCCCACACCCCAGGCAAGTACCCCCTCTATGCGCAAGTACGAACAGCTTCCACTGGCGGCAAGGCAAGCTCCTGACGACATACCTCCGACTCCTGCGACGCCGACGTTAGGGTTTCGCATACAACGACATCCAAGCCCACGCACATCGACTCTAGCTGCCTGACCCTCGCTCATACAAAGGTCGACCTTCGCGATCCGTCTGGCTGGGCTTTCCTACCCTGTCGCCCCAAAATGCCATGACCGTTACACGATTCCCGACTGGTTGATAGTTGCCAGCACCCACACATACGACCATGGGCCAAGGTTTCTCCCTCGCGACGCCGTCTGCCGGCTCCGCGGGGATAGATATTCCTCAGTTGGGCGATGTTCATTACGAGAGAAGCATAGGAAATGCGCGCTTCATGAAAAGTATTCGTGGACGGACTGAGCAAGGTGTCGTTCTTGTCAAAGTGTTGGTGAAGCCATACACTGAAGTCAAACTGGATAAATACAAGGAGAGGATAATCAGTAAGTCGGTGCCTCATACCTTAAAGTATATGGATACGGACTCAGTCTGACCACTTTGTAGACGAACGGAAGGCTCTGGCCGATGTACCGAACGCCCTCGGCTTCCAGCGCATAATCGAAACTGAGACCAACGGTTATCTCGTCCGCCAGCACGTCTATAGCTCTCTCTACGACCGGATGAGCACTCGGCCGTTCCTCGAAGATATAGAGAAAAAGTGGCTTGCGTTTCAACTCCTATGCGCACTGCGCGACTGTCACGCCCGCGATATCTACCACGGCGATATCAAGGCTCAGAATATTCTCGTCACCTCTTGGAACTGGCTCTACCTTACCGATTTCTCGTCAGCATTTAAACCTGTTGTGCTCCCAGACGACAACCCAGGAGACTTTTCATACTTCTTCGATACTTCTGGCCGGCGAACATGTTACATTGCACCAGAGCGATTCTATGCTGCAGGCGAGGCCCCGCCTCAGAAGGCGCACATGACCTGGGCAATGGACATCTTCAGTGCCGGCTGTGTAATTGCTCAGATGTTTCTCGAGACCGAGATATTCAGCCTCGCCCAGCTGTACAAATATCGGAGAGGGGAGTATGATCCCATCATTACCCATCTGAGTGTCATCTCGGACAAGGACGTTCGGGAGATGATATCCCATATGATCCAGCTCGATCCAGAAAAGCGCTACTCTGCTGATCAGTACCTTGAATTTTGGAAAGACAAAGTCTTTCCGTCATACTTCTACAATTTCCTCCACCAGTATATGGAGCTCATCACCGACCCGTCATCTGGGAATAGTATGATGTCGAACGCGCAGAAGAACCTTGGAGAGTCGGACGACCGGATAGATCGTGTGTACTACGACTTTGACAAAATTTCTTACTTCCTCGGGTACCAAGACGGGAAGAGGAAGGCTGATACTCAACAACTTGGTCCAAGACTGGGGCTCAACCACTTCCCTGTTCGTTTGGGTATTCCTAATCACGAGTATTCTGTCTCGGCCGACCTGGAACCTCCTGAAGATGACGGGACTCTCCTATTCATCACATTGGTTGTATCATCAATGAGGACAACGGCGCGGGTCTCGTCTCGTATCCGAGCCTGTGATATCTTACTGGCTTTCTCGGAAAGGATCACCGATGAAGCAAAGCTTGACCGAGTGCTTCCTTATCTCATGACGCTTCTACACAAGGACGAAACGGATTTGGTGATGGTCACCGCTATAAGAACCATCACGCAGCTTTTACAACTCGTTAAAACCGTCACTCCTATTAATTCACACGTACTGGTGGAGTACGTCCTTCCCAGGATGGAGATTGCCTTGGGATCCAAATGGCAGATTTCGAGTCCCCTAGTAAGGGCCTCGTATGCTTCATGCATTGGAAGCCTCGCGACTACATCGAAGCGTTTTCTCGCAATGGCATCTAGTCTCAGGGCAGACGGCTCCATGCCTATGACTGACCCCGAAGTGGAGCCTGGCATGGATGCCGAGGCCAACTTTGAGGGAGTATTTGATAATGCCGGCAGGCAGTTGTACGAAATACTGGAGAGCCATACCAAGCAGCTCGTCGAGGACCCCGACGTTTATGTTCGGCGAGCATTCCTGGCTTCAGTCCCGGAGCTATGCGTTTTCTTTCAGGAGACTTCCAACGATGTGTTGTTGACTCATTTAATCACCTACCTAAACGATCGGGACTGGACACTGAAATGTGCGTTTTTTGACGCAATCGTTGGCATTGCAACCTTCGTTGGAAGCAAGAGTTTGGAAGAGTTCATGTTGCCACTCATGATTCAAGCTTTGACAGATACCGAAGAGTATGTGGTTCAGGCTGCGCTTCATTCCCTAGCGCAGCTGGCGGGCCTCGGGCTCTTATCCAGACCCAAGCTCTGGGAGCTCGTAGATCTTATCAGTAGGTTTACGATGCATCCGAACATCTGGATACGCGAATCGGCAGCAGAGTTCATTGCATTGTCAACAAAGTACTTGGACCCGGCCGATGTCCGGTGCATCTTGATGCCTGTGGTCAAGCCATATCTGAAAGTCGATCTTATCTGGGACTTCTCCGAGCTGAACTTGCTGGATTCCCTCAAGAGACCCATTTCGCGGCCCGTGTTTGACCAAGCAGTGACATGGGCTATGACCTCAGACAGAGGCATCTTCTGGAAAGCTGCCCAACAAGCCAGGTCCTTGCCTTTAAGACTCCTCGGCACAGGTTCATCCAAAGACCTCCTGGGCTCTGCAACTGGGAAAACAGCGCACAACGAAGAAGATGAGCAGTGGTTAATGAAGCTCAGGAATCTGGGCCTGAAGTCTGAAGACGAACCGAAACTGCTTGCGCTCCGACAATTCATCTACCGCCTGAGCAAGATTAAGAGCCGTGATGGCTTTGCTGGAAATAACGTCTCGCAAAATGGAATCGTGTCTTTGAAAGCTATTGGTGTCACGCCACAGACAGTGTTCTTTGATGAGACGCCACTTCGCGATCCACAAGCGTTTGCCGAGCTTGTATCGCAAACAGAGCCTTACACTATCGCTGATGCCTTATTAGACGCCTCGATGACTATTGATGATTTGGCGAGCAAAAGGAAACGAGCTTCGCTAAACAACCATAGACAAAGAGTTCAGAGCGTCGGCCCACGCCCAAGGCCATCATCTAGGGTATTGTCGCCTCTTGGTGCTGGACGATCAAGCTCGATGGACACTCGAGGATTGCAATATAATACTACAAGCCAGGGATCAAACGGAGACGGGGCTTCTACACCTGATTCTAGACGGGGAACTCGACTTCTATCAAACGCGCTCAGTCTTCTAGATCGGAAGGATAGCAATAAATCTATCCCGGAAACGGGCATGACTGCAACCGATGCCTTTGGAGAGGTTGAAGGGCCCTTCGCCCAAGGACAGCCCGCACAGTCACACACCGTGGAATCAAGAGAAGCTCCTCTTCCTGTAAAGAAGATATCCAAACACAGTTACGAGGGAACAGATCCCAACATCCAGAGAATGTTGGATAACATGTACCTCGATAACTTCCCACGCGACGTGGTTCAATTCGGGCCATTCGTACAGCCAATATCGCGAACGAAGGCAAACCAGGTCAATGCTCAACAAGGAGCTGGCCTTTGGAAGCCCGAAGGCAAGGTTGTGGCTACGTTCTCGGAGCATACGGGACCCATTGCTCGAGTTGTAGCTTCACCTGACCATTTGTTTTTCATCACCGGTGGTCATGATGGCGCCGTCAAGGTCTGGGACTCGGCGCGGTTGGAGCGTAATATATCCCATCGCTCTCGCCAGACGTACAAGCACGCAGAAGGCGCACGTATTGTAGCTTTGTGTTTCATTGAAAATACGCACTGTTTTGTCAGTTGCGCTTCGGATGGAGCCGTCCACGTGGTGAAGGTTGATACGGTACCCGCAGGTGGTGTCCTTAGATATGGAAAACTACGAATGCTACGGGAGTACCGACTCCCTAGCGAAGAATATGTCACATGGTGTGAGCACTTTAGACAGGATTCGAACTCGACTCTGCTCCTTGCGACGAATCGATCGAGAATTCTAGGTCTGGATCTTCGAACCATGTCACTCCTATATGTTCTCGAGAATCCCGTTCACCATGGGACGCCAACTTGCTTCTGCGTGGATAAGAAACGGAATTGGCTTTGCTTAGGAACTTCTCATGGTGTTGTTTCTCTATGGGATCTACGGTTTAGAATGAGGCTCAGGGCGTGGGGGGTTCCAGGGAAAGGACCCATCTACCGAATGTCTATTCACCCAACTAAAGGCCGAGGAAAGTGGGTTTGTGTGTCTGGAGGCACCGGACAAGGTGAGGTTACTGTTTGGGATCTGGAGCGCACAACATGCAGAGAAGTCTACCGTACTGGTAGCAGTAGCAAGGACGGGCCAGCAGTATATGAGGCCTGGGATGTCGATGACGACAAATCCGAAGGTATGCTGAGGCGATTTGCTACGAGCATTGAGAGCAACGAGGTCACCAACTCCGACAAAGGAGTTCGGACAATGGTTGTGGGTGTTGGCGCGAGCGAGGACTCGAGGGATATACGCCATGCCTACATCGTCACCGGTGGCTCTGATAGACGACTAAGATTTTGGAACATCCCTCGTTTGGAGAGTTCTTGCATATACAGTGGGCTCAGCCAGGATGAGCCGAAGCCGACATACACTACGACGAATCCCGCGGCGGGTGTGACCGTCACTACGGAGCGGTTTTCCAGAAACTCGTCGGCCGCTCCGAATTCCTCGAAGAATCACAAACCGTCGACGGCCGGACGACCGCCTAGGTCGACGGTCATATCTTCTCAGCAACAGCAACTCTTGCAGTCGCATCTGGATTTGATCCTGGATGTGGCTGTTTTGGAATACCCTTATACAATGAGTGTCTCGGTTGATCGATCTGGAGTTGTGTTTGTTTTTCAATAGATATTTGGAGTGATCGGATAGACTTGAATAATAGAGACCCTGCAGCTATTGCTACCTGGGTTGTTATTCTCTGAGTAGAGAAATGTGAAGCAAACGATTTATGGTCAGCGGACTTTTTAACTTAGAAATGATAAGTAAGTAATTCTTGAGTTTGCTCGTAAACACAAATGTTATGGTAGAGCTGAGGTCCTTCTTGATGAGGGCCTCTTGGGCCTTTCGAAGTGTGGCGCGGAAAACAGTGAGTGGCGCATGATTGCCCCACAAAAATTCTCAGATCCCAGAAGCTTGAAGCTTTCCGGTTTGAGGATGCAATTCATTGTCGAAGAAACAGCCAAGCCCGAGTATTTGTCCAGAGCTATATCAGTGAACCAAGGGCAACATTGATGCACCGAACGAATCGCCAACCCTAGAATTCCCGCCGAGACCCATCAATCAACCTACAACGAGGCGTCGCGTGCCCACGTGCAGCGATCGAGGTAACGACATCCCAAGATGAGGCTCACAACAGACCTTATTCGGGACTCCCTTTCCTACCTCAACCCACTGAAAGAGCGAGAGCTCGATCTCCGAGGTGCGTTTGAAAAGAGCAGATGCTACACTATTTGATCTTGTGCAGAGCAGAGTTGATCCAAATTCGTCTTTTGAACGTTAACAGGACACCGAATTCCCGCCATTGAGAATCTGGGTGTCGCCGGCGTGAGTATTCCTCCAGCTTCCGAGCAGAAACAAGACTTGGAATCGGGCCAATTCACCCTAGGATATCTTGCTGACTTCGACTTTTTGGCTAGGCTCACGACGCGATCGATTTCACCGACAATGATATCCAAGTGCTGGGGAACTTCCCACTCTCGCCGCGTATCTCGACGCTTCTGCTGGCACGCAACCGAGTGGTGACCATCCAGAACACGTTGGCCACGTCTATACCGAACCTGAAGAATCTAGTCTTGTCATCGAACAACTTGACAGAACTCGCGGACCTGGATCCTCTGGGCAAGTTTTCGCACTTGACGCATCTGGTTCTTGCAGATAATCCTGTTGCGAAGAAGGAGGTGAGTGCGCAATCCATTACTTAGGGCGGCATTTCTATGCCGTGCTATTTCCAAGTCCTTGTCTAATCTGGCGCGTTGAAGAATTATCGGTACTGGGTTCTTTGGCTATGCCCAACTGTACGATTCCTTGATTATGTCAAGGTAAAGCAAGCCGAGCGAGAGAGGGGGACCGAGCTCTATGGAACTCTAGAGGAACCGACACCACTAGCAGTCGAGGTATATTTCCCTAGTCTCTATCCCTTTTTGGCGCCACTTCTGACATATATATGCTGCACAGATCATGGGCCAGAAGTCTACCGCGACAGCCATTTCAGTAAACGGATCGGCGGCGCCTTCGAAACTGTCAAGGATGAAGCTCACGGACGCAGAGAAGAAGAGACTTCAGGAGAGGATTCGAAACGCTACAACCTTGGAGGAGATCACCGCTCTTTCCAAGGAGCTCAACGAGGGAAGGCTGCCCTCAGGTATTCAGGCCGATGCTATGGAAGAATAGATCAAGGAGCCTCGGAGTTTTATGTCATCACATTTTTTCCAGTACGGTATTAGGGGCGGAACAAGTACGAGGGACTTGGTTTACGGTTCTTTAGGACATGGTCGTTTTTGCATTGGCTTCTCAGAGTACATAACCACTTTGATACACGGGAGGTCCTCCTTTTTGGTCTAGACACTGGAAATGGAGTCGGCCAGTTGTGACAGTGGAGTTGGTTGGTGAATAATGAAGAAAAACTTAACGCCTGTGCACTATTCTCATGTCCTTTTGGAAGTATTACGCTGCAAGTTGATGACGAAGGTCCCATGACCATCCTATCCAGTCATTTGGACGTCCGCGTCATGTTTTGGCCCATGCGCTTGCCTCATTTCTAGCTCCAGTTGGTCGCTCGGGTTCCCATCAGCATTGGTGGCAGTCTTGTTAGCCGAAGGTGTCCCCGTCTTTCCATTGGGGCCATTGCCGTTTGTGGTGGCGGCCGGAGACTGGTTAGAGGCGGTGGCCTGGCTCTCATCGGTCTTGGTCTCACCACGCAGACGAGCCTGGGTTTCACTGGCTGCTGCCTTCACAGCCTTGTATGGCACGGTCTTTGGGACGACGTCCTCGAGAAACTCGAGGTGGTCCTGACGTGCTACTGCGTTGGCTTTGCGTGGCTGTTAGCACTTATCCTTCATGTGAGGTTAGGGGCTAACACGTACCAACATCCTTATATTGGATGTTTCGCCGGGGTTTACGCTCTAGTTTTGCTTGTGTATGCGACTCATCCGCAAGGTGCTGGATGAACATTTCCTGAAATTGTAGGTCAGCGATGTGAATCCCCTAGGGAGTGAGATGGACATGGGGAAGAACTTGCAGCAGCGCAGGTGATAATGAAAGCGGCATTGTTGGAGCACATGTTAATATCGGAGTCTTGTGAAATGATTTTTTTCACTCTTGATACTATGAAGAATAGTCTGGTCAATTACATGTTTGCCGCTGCGGTGAATGTCTGGGGGACTCACGAGGCAGCTGAGTTTGCCCAGTGGGCTCTTTTTTGGGAGGGATGGCAGTTGTGTTGTAAGGCATTTTGAAGGAGCTGTCTTAGTCGAGTTGTATTTAATTGGGAAAATGCTTGATATTCCAAGCTTTGAGCTGAGATGTATTGGACGCGTAGGAGGTCCTTGATACTTGAGCTGAGGCGAGAATGGCCGGTGTATAAAGTAAATGATGTCGAGGTCTATAGGCGTGCTACTTAACGCGTCTCTGAGCACTGTGGAGGATGGTGTGGCTGAGCCCAGCGCTGCATACGGTATGGGGCCTCCAGGGAACTTGACGCAGTGTTGCGCCACAGATCTGGCACAATCGATTACCATGACAGGATAATCTATTTACGGCTGGACAGCTTTCATAAGCTCCAAACTCTACAGCAACGAGGAGCAGCCCGCCGCTCATCGATTGAATCCGCGGAACCGAGTAACACGATATTGCAGGCATTGCGATCATGATCTGCCGGCCAGCATCATGACTTCCCAATCAGCGCCCCTCTCAGCCAGGGCCTACTTGGACAGCCGGCCCTCCTTCAGCCACCGTCTCTCGTCCGCTGTGAATCGCGCCGAATCGGGAGAACCTGAGGAAGGCCACAGACCGCCCGAAACACATTTGGAGGAGGAGATTGCAGAGATCAAGCGATATGAGGTAGGTGGTTATCATTGGCGCTTCCTTGTGGAACGATTAGTTATTGTATCTTAATCAGGTTACTGACAGGGAGCTAGGACTTCTCAACGATAGGTATGCATCGACGAACGAAGCCATCACACATAATCATCGCGTGAGGTACTGACAACAATGGGAAAGATTGGGTACAGGACGCAGCGAGAGAACAAGCCCGACGAAAGGTGCGACAAAGACAAAGCGCGGGACTCCGAGCGCGAGGCTCTGTGGGATGGAGGTATAAGTTATGGGAGCTCTACGACGCAGCACAAGGTTGGGTCGTGGTCACCTTGGTTGGGATAGCGATTGGTTTCAATGCAGCCCTCTTGAGTATCATTACAGAGTGGCTGTCCGACATCAAGTTGGGATACTGCTCCACTGCCTTCTATCTCAACGAGAACTTCTGTTGCTGGGGCGAGGAAAACGGTGAGTTCGGATAGCGTCGTCCGTCGGTGCATGTCGCTGATGTCTGTATTTCCTAGGATGCGAAGAGTGGAAGCACTGGACTGGTTTCGCGCCTTTCAACTACTTCATATATGTGATCTTTGGAGTAAGGATCCCGATTACAAACTGATGCGGACGCATGCACTAATTGCTACCGACATAGACTCTTTTTGCTTATGTTGCCTCTGTCCTGGTCAAATACTATGCGCCGTACGCCGCAGGCTCTGGTATTTCCGAGATCAAATGTATCATTGCTGGTTTCGTCATGAAGGGGTTCCTGGGAGGGTGGACGCTCATCATAAAGTCCATCTGCTTGCCCCTGGCCATTGCCTCTGGCCTGTCCGTCGGCAAGGAGGGACCAACTGTGCACTATGCTGTGTGCACAGGAAACGTCATCTCCCGTCTCTTTAGGAAATACCGTAGCAATGCTTCCAAGACTCGGGAAATCCTGAGCGCAAGTGCTGCCGCCGGCGTTGCCGTTGCTTTTGGTAGCCCAATCGGAGGCGTGTTGTTCTCTCTCGAAGAGATGTCCAACTATTTCCCCCTCAAAACCATGTGGCGAAGCTACTTTTGCGCCCTGGTTGCGACGGCAGCTCTATCGACTATGAACCCCTTCCGCACCGGTCAATTGGTCATGTTCCAGGTCCAATACGATCGAGACTGGCACTTCTTCGAGATTGTGTTTTATATCGTTCTCGGAATATTTGGCGGATTATACGGAGCCTTCGTCATGAAATGGAATCTCCGTGTGCAGTCCTTCCGAAAGAAATACCTAAAGGAATTCGCTGTGGGTGAGGCAACGTTGCTTACTTTGGGCACGGCAATTATTGCGTACCCAAACGCCTTCCTTCGAATCGACATGACCGAGGGCATGGAGATCTTGTTCTTGGAGTGTGAAGGTACTAAGGACTATGCAGGCCTTTGCGACGCTGATAAGCGACTCAAAAACATCGTGCTGTTGGTTCTGGCCACTGTGATTCGAGTTTTTCTCATCATCATTTGCTATGGATGCAAGGTGCCTGCAGGAATCTTCGTGCCCTCCATGGCCGTTGGCGCATCTTTTGGCCGTCTTGTCGGAATTATTGTCCAGGCCATTCACGAAGCCCATCCAACCAGTGCGTTTTTCGCAGCGTGCAAACCTGACGAGCCTTGCATCACGCCAGGTACATATGCATTCCTAGGGGCTGCTGCAGCTCTGAGTGGCATCATGCACATCACAGTGACTGTGGTTGTCATCATGTTCGAGCTGACCGGTGCCCTCACCTACATCTTACCCACAATGATCGTTGTGGGTGTCACAAAGATTGTTGGAGAAATGTTTGGCAAGGGCGGCATCGCAGACCGGATGATCTGGTTTAGCGGGTTCCCCTTTTTAGACAACAAGGAAGAACACAACTTTGGTGTGTCCGTGTCACAGGCCATGCGAACGGAGGTCGTGTCTCTGCCGGTTCATGGGTTAACCGTACGTGAAGTCGAGCAAATCCTTGGTGATGAAACCTACCAGGGCTTTCCCATTGTCGAGGACAGGGAATCACGCATCCTTGTCGGGTTCATTGGGCGCACCGAACTTCGTTATGCAATCGACAAAGTTCGGCGTGAAAGGACTATCAGCCCTGACGCGAAGTGCGTGTTTACACCACCGCCTGAGACCTTGGGTGTACCTCTTGTATCTACGGTGACGGTTAATGTCGAATCGATGTCGACGACTCTGGAATTTAGCAGATACATCGATGCTACGCCGGTCACTGTCCATCCTCGTTTGCCGTTGGAAACAGTGATGGAACTGTTCCGCAAGATCGGCCCCCGTGTCATCCTCATCGAGTACCATGGCAAGCTAACAGGCCTGGTCACGGTGAAAGATTGCCTCAAGTATCAGTTCCAGGCCGAGGCGGCGGAGAATCCTAAGGAAGATCACCACATCCTCGAGAGCCAGGAACAGTTATGGGTCTTGTTCAAACGCGTCGGCTATTGGGTATCGGAGAAGGTCGAAAATATGTCGGGCGGGAGGATCAAGCTGGCGGGAGACTGGCAGGGCTCGCGCCCTGTACGGAACTCACATATTCTGGACGGAGATGAGGATGAGATAGACGAAGGATTGGAGATGGAACCCCGTCGTTAACGAAGCAATTTAGTACACATTAGATCGTCCACACAGACTGTGGATATGTTTGTTTTTACCAGGGATTGTAAAATACATTTTGGGTCAAATCCTTATATATTCTTGCAATCTATGTTACTGACCGGCGTGAAACTACCTTTGGGGGTATATACAACAAGGTACTTTGTAGTGCAGCAGTGACACGCCACGCATCGCCAAACTCTATTGGTCAAAATAAGGTTTTCGTGCTTCCATCTCTAAAAACCGCATCGAGACACAATCTAATCACGACCTGCGTTGGTTGTTTATCTCACCCAGATCAACGACGTCTTCATCTACAACCTCATCCTTGTAGATACCAGGAGGCGCGGTGTCTTCTTCAGGCTCCGACTGCCCCTCTTCTTGTTGGACTAGGATTTCATTCTCCGCGGCGCCATCTGCATCCTTTGTCTCGTCCTTACGGCCGATGATGACATTCCCGGCCACGAGGAGAGCTGCGCCGGCCCACCACATTGGCGGCAATGACTCTGAAAAGATGATGAGGCCGAGGAAGGCAGTGAGCATGAAGTTGGTGGAGGTGTTCATGATGGACACTTGAGTGGTTGATGTGCCTCGAGCCAAGGCGGTGGTGAAGAGAGACCACATCTGAGAGATTGTGAGATGTCATACACTACACTTGGAGGGGAAATGACGATGGTGGGGGAAGACTTACGACGCCATTGAAAGTCAAGTTGAGTGCGAAGAATATCTGAGATTAGTTGGTGAGCAAGGGAATGCTTTCCTCCTGGTAGCGCTTTGGCTTGGGGAACACTTGGGTTTACTGACTCCTCGAACGGCAATCTCTACGATTCTCTCTGCTGAGGAGAGGCCAAGCCCGCTGGCGATTGCATTCGACAGCTTGGTCGTCAGCTCGGTTGTTGTTCTATCATCAAATATTCATCAGCACATGATGGCTCACGAGGACCCCGAGCGAGCATTTTCTTGGATTTTCACAACACAGGGAGGGAAATAGAAGGCGAATCAACGCCCATGAGGATTGGGGGAGAGCATACAGCTTGGCAAATACACCGTTGAAGGCGGCACAGGCACCACTGGCAACGGCGAAGAACATCCACTGGCTGCGCACGCTCCAGGAAGCGATGCCGCCGCCCGTCCGGTTGTCTGATCTGGCCATTTCGGTAGGAGGAGGATGAGCCTGATCCTTAGATGGCTGAGGACGACGTTGACGAAGCATGGCTCCTGATTCCCTGGCGGTTGCGATCCCCTGTGTCATGTGGGAGGACTGGGCGGGTGGGACTGATTAATGGATACCGAGAGCCAAGCCGAGTCAGTGGCAGGTGGCTGAGTTACGTAGACAGACCCCTGTTTTGGCGGGCGATAACGTCGATCCAACCCACGTGTATAAATGAGCGAACAATGAGGTGCGTTGCGGGCGATTGAATGGTGTTCGTCGGAAATGGTGATGGTGACATGCAATATATAAGAAAAGGTTTAGAATTTGCCTTGAGCACCAATTTTTGGTAAGTACTTCGGGAAGGATGAGGCGATAACCTTAAATTTGCACGGGAACTCGCAGCAAGCAGGCAATAGCATATAATAACGTTAAAACTATCAGGTATATTTCTTTCCAGTCTTTGATAGTAAGTAATCTCTCTCTGCATAATCCCAGACAGTGTAGATGTGTGTTTCATTGTCCCAGCGCATTGAACTGCGAACCCAATAATTAATTACCAAAACGCCTTTAATCATGCAATCGGGCTCTGGTTTAAACCCGTCTCATATTTAAGAAAGAAAAAGAAGAAAATCGTCGTCTTGAAAAAGCACTTCCCAGTATCATCATTTGCAAATTTCAAGGGCCCTCGCCAGGCTTCTTGGCGTTGCAGCTCACGATCTTCACCTTGTCGGCGACTACAGGCGGAGTGCCGTTGTCCATCTTGAAGGTCACGTTCTTGATCAAAAAGGTCCAGACTTCGTCGCAGAACCGGTAGGTGTCAAGGCTTCCCTGTTATTGCGAAAAACCATCATTAGCCCTTGGCCGCGCAAGCTCCGTGTGCTGCCAACAACACCGGGGGGTAGCGTCCCACCTTGAATGACAACCGGCACTTGACGTTCTTCTGCAGCGCCTCGGTGATGGCCTGGTCAAAGTTGCTCAGGATCTTCATCGCCAACTGGGGGTTGATGCGCTCATCGCTGATGAGGTCGTCGAGCGTGTCCGTCAGAGCAAGGCCGATGCTGTGTCAGGGGGGAAGCAGTGGTTAGTCAACGCAAGGGATCAAGACAGTAGCACAGCGCTTAGCAATGGCAGTAAGAGGAAAAGCAGTACCTGCTCCGGCGGTACAGCTCGTAAAATGATTGCCCGCCAGTCGCCATGTTTTCTTGCAAGGTCCTTTCACGTCTGCAGTGATTTTCGGTACCGTAGGAGAGCAAAAACGGGATGCTCGTGGGGAGTGATATGTAGGAGTCAAGATGAGAATCCAATTTATACTTCCGGGGAAGGGAGAAGGCAGCCTTGGCCAGAGCCTTAGGTAATCAGCTGGCCCCACTCGTCGCTTGGCCTCTCAAGCCACAGTGCACAGCCTTAGGCGGGCAAAGGTGCGTGCCTGCGTCTTAGCGCGCTGTCATGTGACGTCGCTCAGTGCTGCAGCGGAAGAGCCGTAATTAGTACGTACCCCAACTGAACTACGTCGCTAAGTTTAGGTAGCAGCTTGAAGGAAGGTCAGACAGAGTTGGTCAATCGATCGTTGCGCCCACCCAAGGAGCTACGAATAGCTTCCTCAACCCACTACCTACGAAGCATCCGAATCGACTCAGCACCGTCACATTCGTCAAAATGAGCCTCACATACGGAGTCGGCGGCCTCGGGTCCTTTGTGACCATTGTTGGAGCTTGTACGTCCCCTCGAAAGATCGCGCTCAGGGATGGAGGAAGATGACGGGAAGGACAGGACCAAGTTAACACAGCGTCACAGATATGCTCTTTACTGGCAGCGGCGAGGATTTCAATGTCGGCGCGTTCCTGGAGTCGGTGTCGCCCTACACCTGGGCTAGTATGGGTATCGCCTTGTGTATTGGCTTCTCGGTTGTTGGAGCCGCATGGTGAGCATCATTGCCTGCGATCCCATCGAAACCTTCCGCATCCCCTGCTGACCGACGTCTCTCTAGGGGAATTTTCATCACCGGATCGTCCATTCTCGGCGGTGGTGTCAAAGCTCCTCGTATCCGAACCAAGAACTTGATTTCCATCATCTTCTGCGAAGTCGTCGCCATCTACGGTGTCATCATGGCCATTGTCTTTTCCGCGCAGGTCAACAGCGCGACCGGCGCTGCGCTCTACGAAGCCGATTCATACTACACTGGTTTTGCTCTGTTTTGGTCTGGAATCACCGTCGGTCTTTGCAACCTGATTTGCGGTGTCGCTGTTGGTATCAATGGCAGCGGCGCAGCACTTGCAGATGCTGCTGACCCGTCTCTGTACGTAGCAGCAACTCACCTAACAAACCCTAGTCCCCAATGCTAACGCTGCAATTACTCGAATAGCTTCGTCAAGATCCTCGTCATTGAGATTTTCTCCTCTATCCTGGGTCTGTTTGGACTAATCATCGGTCTTCTTGTCTCGGGTAAGACTACAGGATTCGGCAAATAATCGAACCCCTCATCCACCTTCAAGACAATATCCCGATTACCACGGGACAAGATAGATACTACTCGCGCCTTTCCTGTGTGAGAAGGCTTTTGCATCGCGCCAATGAGTATTTGGACAGGCGTTTAGGGGATAGGCTTGGCTTAGGGTATTTCTTACTACCGCAGGCTGTATTGTCGTCAATTCTCGGAAATCGACGTGTACATCATCAGAAGAAAGAAAGTGTGTTTTGCAGCTTAAAATATCATACCATGGTATTGAAATTGTATCAGTTGGGAAGAATCTGTATCCTGGACGTTCGTTGTGCTTAGACTAGATGATTTGAATCGCGTCAATATGTTGTTCATTAGATTCTCATCTCGTTCACTTTCCAATTGAACCCAAGCGAATTGAGCTCATAATCAAAGCTTCGACATTTGCGCCCTTTTCCACTTTTCCTTTACCACCTGGCAAACAGACCAGCGCATTTGCAGACCTGAGGCTGCCGACCTTGGAACTTCGCTGACCACCAGTACTACTGGCAGACAGAACACCATAACTCCCAACCGTTACAATAGCCCGATGGTACTCCGGTCGGGAATCGAGTGGGAACTCGTGAGCGAGAACGACGGGAACCTTGGGTAGACCGACGGGGAAAACACCCGACTGTTTGTGTAAGGAGGGAAGAACGAAAAGATGAAACGTCACTAGAGCTGAGGCCGGGTTCCCAGGAAGAGAGAAGATGACCTTGGAGACTCGTTCACCAGCGTTGGTTTTGACTGGCACTGTGGCAAAAGTCGTCGGTTTGCCGGGCTTCATGGCTACACGACCAAAATGAATGGTGCCCCCAAGAGCTCGCTCAATTGTCGGCTTGAGCAGGTCAAGCTCTCCCATGGAAACCCCGCCAGTAGTGATGAGCACATCAGCTCTCCGAAGACCATCCCGAAGATTCTCCTCGAGTGTTCCCGATTGATCTTTCGCAATGCCCAGGTCGACAACCTCGAAACCCCATTCTTTTGCTGCAGATATGAGAGTAATCCGGTTGGTATCTCGGACTTCTCCCAATCTGAGTTCCTCGGGGCGGTTGTACTCGATGATCTCGTCCCCAGTTGAAAGAATACCGATTACAGGCTTCTTGAAGACTTTGATCTCCACAACTCCCACGGCGGCGAGGAGGCCTATCTCACCACCTACCCCCGATATCTGCTCCCCTTTTTGGAGAATAACGGAGCCTTGTTCAATGTCACTACCAATTTCACGGATATTCTCGCCGTTCTTGACGCCTTCGATGTTGATTTCCACTTCTTTCTCCTCCTTCCCATCGTCAGTCATGGTCTTTAGGATTGTGTCCTCTACCATTATGACAGATGTAGCCCCCGGAGGCAGCGGTGCGCCCGTAGTGATCCTGGCAAGTTCCCCAGCCTTCAGGGGCTTGACTTCTCCAGGGCTTGCGTGGGAAACTGACACTACGGGGAACGTCCCATGGAGCACTCCATCCTCGGGGACGACAACAGCATACCCATCTACAATGCTGGCCCTGAAAGCAGGGACGTTCTCGCGAGCCTTGACATCTTCAGCCAAGACGGACCCTACGATCTTTTCATCCACTTTGATGGTCAGAATTTCGGGATCGGGTGATTCTTGCGATATTCTAGCGAGAGCATCGTCAACAGAAAACATGGGATACGGGGACTCGCGGTGCCGTCGAGTAGGACCAAGGCTCGGATCATTAGACAGAAGATTTTGATCAGGTTTTGTATGTCTGACAAGGCCGCCGTGTCCATGGCCGTGGCTGTGACTATGGTCATGACTGTGGCCATGACCATGGTGATGGTGGTGGCCTGGCTTTGCGCCAGCCAGACCAGCGTCCGCCTCGAGCTTTTTCACACCCCCCGCGTGCAAGACACGGGAGTTGGCGCCGGCCGCTTGCAGACAAGCATGGGGAAGAGTCTTTATCACCGCTTCCAAATTTTCCTTGGCTCCTTTCGGGGAGCCTGGCAGTGTGATAATCACAGACTTGTTCCTGACTCCAGCGACAGGTCTAGACATCATGGCGACTGGGTAAGGAGAAGGCGTTCAGCATCCCGGGTGATTACTCATTGATGGACGGTTCACATTATAGACTTACAAGGTGTGACTGCCAGAGATGCGGAAACCATGGCATGGACAAGGCCTGGAGCTTGCTTGTGAAGCAGCGGGGTCACGGCCTATATAAGTCATATTAGAGCCCAATTCAAACGAATAGTCACAGTAAACAAGAGGCCAAGCTGGAGAAAGAAAAGTTGTTTACTTCTGGAGTAACATCTGCTACAGAGAAACCTGTCCCGCCGGTGGTGATGATGAGATTTGCTGCTCCTGGCCCATCGGCTAGAGCCATGAGTTGGCGCTGGATAGCAGAAACGTCATCAGTGACAATGGTGGTGTTGTCAACGATCCATTTCCCAGATCCTTGGCCCTCGATCACTCCCTGCAGAGCTTGGGCCGATGAATCCGTTGACGGATCTTCTGCCGCAGTCGTCGAAACGATGAGGATGGCGACCTTCAATGGCCCGTCCATGATTTTTGGATTGATGCCAAAAGAAGGTTCATCACAGCCTGAGGCGGATGGGAATAGCCTGTAGATGATCGAGGTCTATAGTTGGCAGGCCCCACAGCGACCTGTATCGGGCAAGCTACTGGATCAATGGGTAAATATTTCTTTCCATCAATCTCCCCAATCTCAGGATTCCACGTACGCGATTATACTCACTCACACACATAATTACAAGTCATCATGGTCCGAGTGAAGGAGCGTTACCTTCTAGTCAACATCATTTATCCCCCCGCCGATGGATCTCGCGTTGGCAATTCGACCACGCCAAATCTTGTCGTGCAGCACCAACCAACCACTGAGAATCTCACTCCAGGCATACTGGTCAGAGCTCTCAAATCACAAGTCGCCTCATTATTTGGAGACTACGGCGCAGGTTGTCTCGAGAGCGATCTGTCAGGTAGGCGGACACACTCCTCCAGGCCCTGGGCTCTTTTGATTTTTAAGCTTACCCGATATCATAGTTAAATATCTTTCTCTTGCTACTTCTACGGTCATCATAAGATGCTCTAGAGACCACTATCAAATGCTCTGGTCAGCCTTGACCTTTATGGATCGCGTTCCGACCAAGGATGGGAGTGGGAGACCTTGCATTTTTCGCGTTGTGCGTGTCAGCGGCACTATTCGCAAGGCAGAGGAAGAAGCCATCCGCCAGGCCAAACAACGACTCAATGAGGCCAAAGAAGCTACCTCACAAATACCTTCCTCACTGGAACCTAAAGAATCAAGTCGGCCAGAGGCAGTTCTTGACGTTATGCGTGATTCGGATGACGAGTCGATGCACGACGTTGATGACTGAGGGAAAGGGGTATCATTTGTTCTTTCTAACTATCTTGATCCCGCTATCTGCAGGCACCGCCATATCTCCGAAATCCGGGTCCATCCCTGCGCTGCTGGGAGCCGCTGGCTGAGATTGCTCGATTTCCATGGCCTGCTGCTGCCGAATCTTTTCTTGCTCCTCCTCGGCCTCATCCTCCATGCGGTCATAGTCCTCCTTGTTATCAATCCAGCGTTCCTGGATGTCCTCTGCACCCATCATGGACGACTCGTTCCTCATGGACACGGCCCAGATCGTGTCGTTGGCTCCCTCTGCGCCACCAAAGACGTAGCCGCCCGCGCGGTCAATCACGCGGAGGAGATGCATCATGCTCTTCTTATTCTCAACGGCCAGGACTTCGTATCGTACCAGACCATAGCTCTCGATCAGGTTGGCGATGGCTTCATTGAGGCGGCCAAACTTCTCACTGCGCAGAGCAGGAGATTCGGCTTCCAAGTACGGTGTGAGATAGCCTAGGTCTTCGACGTCGGTGTAGTAGTCGAGATTGAAGGGTAGTTCGTCATATGCGTGGACTTTGTCGATCTTGGACAAAACATTGACGTGGGGCATGTCCATTTGGATCATGGCTCGGAGGGAGAGTAGGACGTTCGAAACGTAGAGCGAGGGTTGTGTGAGGCAGATGGAATCTGAGAGGTGGACGCTCACAAACTAAAGTGCTATGGTTAGCAATTGGTTTCAAGCATGTACGTTTAGCGACGATGGGGAAACAACGAACCCTGAAACCATTCTTCTGGAGCTTATAGAAGATATTCCTCAAAGAGTTATGATGTGTGTATAGTTCCACCTGGCCGGGACAGTCAAAAAGAATATAGTCTTCTCCAAACTCTTTCAAGCCTTCCTCAAGCCATTCATAGTTATGTTCCAGCTCCTCGAGGGCGTATAGAATTCCTCCATTCGGCCCAAGCTTATCTTCCCGCATGATGTCCTCGAGCTTGATGAGCGACCGAATATCGAGCGCCACGGGGTAGTTGGTGTGATCATTGGCTGGGTCGAGGTTCACGACGGAACATGCGCGCCCGATGGCGCCCATGAACTGGTGCACTATGTGAAAAGAAGTCTGATTAGCGCCCGGTTTCAAGATCTGGAAGCTCTTGAACTTACTGCCATCGCAATAGGTACTCTTGCCAGAGCCAGGGCTGCCAACGACGAGCTGTGCGAACGGCATCGAATCTGGTTGGAGTGAGGTCGCCTACAGGCAAAGCTTCTCAGGGGCGCATGACAGAGAGATCGAGCATCTGATGGGACAGAGGCAAGAGTGAACTTAACGTGGGAAAATACAACACGGTGAGAGCATAGCAGTCAAAAAGTTAGTATTTCTTTCATGTTCGTCCTATGGTTCATGGTGGGGTTATCACTATCGCTGACAAAGCTATCGCTCTCTACCGCCTTCACACCCTGCCCTGCGACTTCTTTAGCTTCTGCGTGATGATCTTTAACCAACAGAGAAAAGTCATTGAAATCATACGCTATTAAGCTAGAGCTCGCACAGTAAGCTATGCAAACTAGCACCTTAGCCACATCGAGGAATTGACTTGTTTCCAGCATATGACCTGCCGATTCTACCGAGGCTGCGTGACCTTGAATCCTGATCATCTGCTATCTCTACCGCATGTTTCGGTGGGACCCGACGGTGAGACATGAGCAATACCGGTGCATGATTGGCCAGCGGCGACACCTCGGTAAATAAGTCAGCTTCTCAACCTCAAATAGCTTGATTTAAAGGTCCCGCTTCTTCTTCCACCAAGGAAAAAAACCAAAGTCCTCGGAAGCCAGCCTCGAGCTTCGTCGCTCTTTTTGTGCATAATGCTCCGTCATTCACTGGAGTGGCCATGGCATCAGAAAATGCCACACAGATGGCAGCCTCTCTCTCCAGCAGCGTCTCCCACGCGTTGGCCTCGCCCAGCATGAGTGCCCTCGCAAACCAGACAGCCGCCCAAGAGTCCACCAGCTGGCTGGGCTTATTTGGGCGGCTTATTCTGTCGCTTTTGAACCTGATCACCACTATTCTGTACTGGGTCATTCGGATTGCCACGATTAGCGTGCCCACCATCCTTTTCACCTTGTTTTCCACCAGCTGGACGGTCACCATGAATGCAACCACTCTGTATGTCGGTCCACCCGAATCAGAAGGTAGCTCACTGACAATGAGTCCAGGATGTTCATTCTGGCGGGCATCGTTTCCGCGGTGAGCTGGGTTGTGCGCTACCGCATCCTCAACATGTACTCGCGACTGCCACCAGAGCCCCAGCGCAAAGAGCCCGATATCGACCTGTTCCCGGATACCCATGACGAGGGAATTAAGTCGGGCCTCTCGAGCTATCTGGATGAGTTTTTGAGCGCAATCAAGATATTTGGTTACCTCGAGCGTCCTGTCTTCCATGAGCTCACTCGGAGCATGCAGACTCGAAAACTTATAGCTGGCGAGACCATCAACCTCGAGGAAGAGAAAGGCTTCTGCATTGTTGTTGATGGGCTGGTTCAAATTTTTGTCAAATCGGGCTTGGATCCAAGGGCCAATGCTGCCGACCATGGTGATGGTTACGAGGACGATGATATGAATCCAGGGCACCAAAGATACCAGCTCTTGACAGAGGTGCGAAATGGTGCCCCGATGTCGTCACTGTTTTCCATTATGTCGCTCTTCACTGAAGATGTCAAACTGGATCACGTTGATGAGCAATCGCATCCATCATCCAGGCGGCATAGCAGAAGGAACCTCAGTTTTCACAAGACATTTAGCATGCAGGGATCTCCAGACGTCACTTCCTCAATGCCTACCAGCCCCAAGCTTGGATCTGGAACAGGAAATCAAGGTCCCCCTCCGGATCATGAGATGAGGCACCGGACTACACCAGACCCCAACTCGTCGAGAATTCCGCATATGTCCTTGGACGGGGCTACACCCCCAAACCGTCCGAGGTTGTTTCACAAAACAACTTCCGGTTCAGCTCACCCTGATATCATTGCGCGAGCCACAGTCGACACAACTATTGCCATCATCCCAGCAAGCGCCTTCCGTCGATTGATTAAAGTCTACCCCAAGGCGACATCGCACATTGTTCATGTTATTCTTTCTCGCTTCCAAAGAGTAACATTGTCACATGCGTTCAACTACTTGGGTCTGACTGGCGAGGTGTTGCAGACTGAAAAGAACATGATTAAGCATACCGTTTGTCAGCTCCCCAATGTCCTTCGAGGTGATGCTCTCTCGAGGCTGAAGGAAAAATTCAGCCAAGAGCGCGAGAAGAGCAATGACGATGATCGAGCAAAAGGAATTGCGCTCCACAATCCAGTAACGCCTCGCCGTCGGCGGTCTAGTAGCGGTGCTCTCCGCAAAGAGGCGATGCTGCACTCCATGAACATGAGTTCTGCATCTCCTATGACGGATAAACATAGATGGGCCGCCCCACCTACCCCGAGGCCTGGCGACCTGCTGGGGAGCATCCAAGTAGCCCGGGGATTCAACAAGAGCTCTTTCTCTGATCTACGAGGTAGTCCATTGATAGACGGCAGCAGAAAAGATGACGTCAACCCGCTGTCGAAACGCACCTACAACCCATTCAATCCTCAAAAGGGTCGTATCAACATGGATCCTCGCGAGTCGCTGGATGAGGACAACCTGTTTAGAGCATCGATATTAGAGTGCATGTTCAAGGCTCTTGGCCTACACAACAGCGGCCCTTTCTCTCATGAATCCGAGTCGATAGAGGCATCACCAAGATTGGTGGCTATGGACACAAAGCGTACGAGGGCACTGTTTTCAAACAATGCCTTTGGCATCATGGGTCCTTTTGATGGCCCTGGCGACGGTGACTCGGAGTCCGTTACCTCTAGTGGCATAGCGATGAACTCACCGCCCAGTCCTCAGAGCTTGTCCGATGACATGAAACACGAAGTTGAGATCGTCTTCTTCCCGAAGGGCTCTGTGCTTGTGGAACAAGGCGAGCGTAATCCCGGTCTCTACTATGTTGTCGATGGATTTCTTGATATTGGTACAACGAGCACGAGCGATCCTCACAATCTCTTTCCTACGCCGGAATCGGATTTTGTGGGTGTCGATAATGATGATGAGCCATCGATACTGGAATCGTTCCCAACCCTGGCTCGGACCGAAACTGCCCGCGAGAAGGACGAGTTCCAGAAACACTCCGGAACACATCGCAGAAGCGTGGCTTTGGTCAAGCCAGGTGGTTTAGCTGGGTATATCGGGAGCGTCTCTTCGTACAGATCTTTCATTGATGTGGTTGCTAAAACTGACGTCTACGTCGGATTTTTACCTCGTGCTTCTCTGGAACGCATCGTGGACAAGTATCCCATCATTCTACTCACCATGGCCAAGAGATTAACCAACATTCTCCCAAGACTGATCTTGCACATTGACTTTGCCTTGGAATGGGTTCAGGTCAACGCAGGGCAAGTCATATACCACAACAACGATGAGAGCGATGCTATCTACGTTGTTCTTAACGGTCGGCTGCGGCTAGTTGAACAAAAGAAGGGAGGTGCGATTAGTGCCCGTGCTGAATTTGGTCAAGGCGAGAGTGTTGGAGAGCTCGAAGTCTTGACGGAAACTGCTCGTGCTGGGACCTTGCACGCCATCAGAGACACTGAGCTTGTCAAGTTTCCGAAGACACTCTTCAACAGCTTAGCCCAAGAACACCCCAATATCACAATCAAGATATCCAAAATCATCGCTTCTCGCATGAGGGCGGTTCTCGAGGATCCTACAAGCTACCAGGGCATAGAAACAACCGCTGGTGCAGTTGCAAACCAGCGCAAGTCTGCGATGAATCTCCGGACTGTTGCCATCTTGCCTGTCACAGCCGGTGTTCCCGTTGTTGAGTTTGGCAACCGATTACTGAATGCACTTGCGCAAGTCGGCCCGCCCAATGGTGCTACATCCCTCCACCAGACAGCGATTCTTAAGCACCTTGGAAAACATGCCTTCAACAAGATGGGAAAGTTGAGACTGTCTCAGTATCTCGCGGATCTCGAAGAGAAGTTTGGTCTCGTGGTGTATATTGCAGGTAAGCATGAACTTGTTCATTTTGCTTTGAGTAAATTTCTTCATCCATTACCTCGATTTTATGATGATACAACTCCTATGTCCAAAGGCAAAGCCGCTGATGGTACATGTTAACTCTAATTTTTTCCTGATCCTATTTCCAAACGATCCCCTATGTTGTGCTGCATTCTTAGGAAGAATATCATGCTAACGCCGAGGGAATGATACAGATACCAACGTTAACTCACCTTGGACTCAAACATGCATTTCCCAAGCTGATAGCATTCTACTTGTCGGTGTGGCCGAAGGATCACCTGCCATCGGGGAGTACGAACGCTTCATGCTAGGAATGAAGTCGACAGCCCGAAAGACGCTTGTCCTTCTCCACACGGAACGTCTATCTCCACCAGGACTAACAAGAGCTTGGCTTCGAAATCGAATGTGGATCAATGGAGGTCATTTCCATATTCAAATGGCTTTTCGAATGAATCCTATCCCAGTTCACCCACCGTCAAAGAAACTCGGCCAGGCTTTGAAGGAGCGGGTTCAGGTTCTGCAAGCAGAAATTCAGAAGTACACGTCGACGAAAAAGGTTCATCACACCCCGTACTACTCACCTGAAACCCCCTACAAGGGAGATTTCCATCGGCTCGCTCGACGTCTGTGTGGCAAGTCTATTGGCCTTGTTCTAGGCGGAGGCGGAGCACGAGGTATCAGTCAAATCGGTATTATCAAGGCTCTTGAAGAGGCTGGTATCCCGATAGACATGGTTGGGGGGACATCCATCGGTGCTTTTGTAGGTGCTCTCTATGCACGGCATGCAGACATAGTTCCCATGTTTGGTTTCGCGAAGAGATTCGCTGGCCGCATGGCAAGTCTGTGGCGATTTGCCTTGGACTTGACGTATCCTTCTGCCTCGTACACTACAGGGCATGAGTTCAACAGAGGTATCTTCAAAGCTTTTGGAGATACCCAGATTGAGGACTTTTGGCTGGAGTACTACTGCAATACAACAAACATCAGCAAAAGTCGAGCCGAGTTCCACACCAGCGGCTACGCATGGAGGTATATCAGAGCTTCCATGTCTCTGGCTGGATTACTACCTCCACTGAGTGACGAGGGTAGTATGTTACTCGATGGAGGGTACGTGGACAATCTAACAGTGTCTCACATGAAGGGTCTTGGCGTAGATATTATCTTCGCCATTGACGTCGGTGCTCTGGATGACGACACACCTCAGACATACGGCGATTCGTTGTCCGGGGTGTGGGCATTCTTCAATCGGTGGAATCCTTTCTCGCCGCATCCAAATCCACCTACCTTGGCAGAAATCCAAGCACGGCTGGCTTATGTCTCGAGTGTGGATGCTCTTGAACGCGCCAAGATCATGCCAGGATGCGTGTACATGCGACCGCCAATTGATGAGTATGGTACACTTGATTTTGGCAAGTTTGATGAGATCTACAATCTAGGGTATAAATATGGTCAGGAATTCATCCAGAAGATGAGGGATAAGAAAGCTCTCCCCATGTTGGAAGAGGCCGAGGCAAAGGAAGCTATGCGGAGAACTACTGCTCCACGAAGAGCGAGCATATAATGCTTGGGGCAGTATGCAATGTAGTCAACCAAGAAGCAGAGCAGAGATACCTAGATAATGTCGACATCATTATTTCACGAAGCATCATCCCACCCGTCTTGGCAGCAGCCCTGCAGGCCAATCAGACTCAACTTGACGCCGAGACGCTCCACTGTCTTGACCGCTCCATTTGCCAAGATCAACCCTTCCAAGGACCCTGCGAAGGATTAAGCTTATGTACGAGTCTATTTCCGTAAAACATTGGCTGCTAGCTGCATCTGCCATGATCCATGGTTAAGCGAACGAAACCTGCCACGTACGTCTATGCATTACGTGAGCTATCTGTCCATGGTTCTTTTAAATCCTGTGCCGTCCGTTCCACCATGGGTCGTACAATGGAGGCATTATAGATATAAATCTCATGCATATCATACGAGTGGAGCAGAGCACTCTCACCAGCCATTCCCCTTTTCCTTTTCATGACCAACTACCCCATATCAGAATAGAGTGCGCTTCTACGTAGGCATATCAAATCGACACACATTACTGTGATCGCCAAGTCTGCGTCCCAGCAACGAATAATATAGATTGGTACCAGGAATACGGCATGCTCGACTGACAAGAATGTCTTCGGACCATGACCTGAGCTTGCCTCCACGTCGACACCATGATTTAAGCCTGGCTACGCATCGACAACTCGATTCAGACTTGGAACCACGTCAACAGCATGATCCAGCTTTGGAATTCGGCCCAAAAGATGAAGTAGACCCGGATACACGCCAGGAATACGAACTGGGTCCAAGTTCCCATGGGCAATATGATCCAAGCCTGGATTCACGTCGACGGTATGATCTCGACCTGGAACCGCGTCGACCGTACAATTCAGACCTAGACCCACGGCAAGAGTATGGAATTGAGCCAGCCTCTCGCAGAGAATATGAACTAGACCCTGGCTCTCGTCGAGAAAGTCAACTGGACACTGCTTCGCGTCGGCGACATGACCTGGACTTAGATTCACGTCAAGGGTATGATTCAGATCTAGACCCACGGCGACGATATACGTTGGACCTGGATTCACGACGACATTATGACTTGGACTTGGACTCACGACGACAGTATGACATGGACCTAGATTCACGCCGGCAATATGATCTAGACCTGCCTCGACGCCGACAGTATGATCCCCGTCGCCGTCATCCTTCTTCTTCCCCCTCTTCTTCCTCTTCCCGCCGTGGCCGCCACGCATCCTGCGAGCGCACCATGACATGCAAGGAAGTTGAAAAGATGTACGGCGGGTTTGGCTGGACCGAGACCGCCATGCTGGCGCTGACAGGCGCAGTGGCGGTCTTCAGCATCAACGGAAACTTGGAACGATACCAGAGAAGGAGAAGAGAGAAGGAGGAAGAGGAAGAGGAAGAACAAGCAAACAGAGACCGTGAGCTACGCAAGGATCAACAAGTCAGAAGGAACAGGAGCGAGAGCATCGGTGGCCGCCGGGCCCGGTCTGAGACATGGAACGGGGCCGTCGACGATGAGCATCACAGAGCCGGGCACCGAAGCCGTGATATGAGCAGGTTCAACGAGGACAGAAGCCGGAGCGGGAGGCGGAGCAGGAGGGGAGACTGGGGCGATGATGACGATTACGATAATGATGAGGATGCTTATGAACGACGTCGACACAGGAGATCCTACTACAACAGAGAAAGGGACACACGTCAATAACGCTGCTGGGCATTTGACCCAGCTCTTAACGGCCGCCTCATAAGATACCACTATACACATAGACAAAGAATACCATGACACGAACTGCAAGTTCAATTTTACCCCTACGATTGACACCTGATCCAATCCCGCTGTTCTCGAGAATCCGTGAAAATGAAGCTACCGGAAGCACAAACAGCCATGAATTCCCATCCTAACCGCCCTACTATTTTTCCCATCCTAACCGCCATAGTTTCACAAGCCGATTCTATTCTAGTCTGCTTACGGCTTGGCACGGTTTCCAGATCTGCAACTCTGCTTTAGTATTTTTCCGGCCACTTCCCGCCACGCTAAGGCGGGCAGCCCGCCTTGATGGAAGCGAGAGCCTGCATCGTGCGAATCCTTTATCTGCACGACAAAAGCAGGGCGCCTGTTGGATGACTTCACCCATCAAGGTGAGATCAGCCTAACCTCTTTTGTAAAACCTGCATAAAAGTGGATCTGCCCTCCTCGGGCTCCCTAGATAGCTTCCTCTTCCTCTCTCACCTTCATAGAACCTAGAACTGAAAGGATAATAGATGATTTATGATTTGACCTACTGGTAACAAGAGCGCCGTGGCCGAACTTCCGGGCGCTGACCAACCGCCGTGGGCACGTCCCTGGCTGATGGATTGAGGCCCCTGTAAAGCCTAACAAGAGAGCTCGTGTCCACATTCGGCGGGCAGAGGGTGTGCAGGCGGCACAGGTTTTTGATTACGCATTACGCTTGAGAAGAACTTTGGCAATTTCGTGGCTATTGAAACTCTGATTATGGAAAATGAAGCCTTTTTTTTTCGTTGACTGTTGAGCCCAAATTTTGACTGAGAGCTCTAGAGGGAAGACATATCATAGCCGTTCACCGGCTGGACCCCGATTTAGAAGGTGAAGGTATTCCGGTCGATCAAGGAGGCGCCAAGCTGCGTTCATGTTATCATTTCCTGCTACTCGTGAAGATAACATCCCATTATTGCTTACTGCTATTGGCATGGGTGCTAATCAAGTCGAGCAACGCTCGGGGATGTCGCCCACATAATACCTAGCGCACGGAGGAGTCCCCTACCCAACGAAAGAGTCGCTTATTGACATACACAGTTGGAATACTGATGAGCCAGTTCAACAGTGATGCTGAATCCTATGGGATATGTGGTAAATGTAAAAAAAAAAAAAAAGGTAGATATGTTGCCATTTGATCTATAAGATGTATACAAAGAAAAAGAAGTAAAGGGTGTGATGCTCTAATCAATCACGTAGTTGAGTTTCCAACGTCCACAGGTAACGCCTAGTCCTCCACAGTTCAATCACACAATGGGAACACCCGGCTGCTTCCCCTATCTCATGGTGGGCAGGAACATCCCAGAGTCGCACTCAGGAGAGAGGCCAACAGAGAAGACTCGCAATGAGGCCACGAGTAGATAGAGGCACAGAGCACCAAGATTTCCCGCCATATCCAATCATTAACATGAAGGGTTGGTTTCCAAGGAGGTAGCATCACAAAGCCTCGGATATAATTAGAAATTAATAATAATTTCACATTCCATCCCCAAAATCACAATACAAAACGCCCCAAGTTGCACAGATGCCGCTGTCATATGTTTGTACCACACATTTCTCCCTCTTCTTCCTCTTTCGTATTTGTTGTCGTCATACTCTGTTCTCTCCTTAGTCGATCTTGATCGCACTGTTTCAAGTTAGTTCAAGTCTTGAATGATCGACGTTACGCAACGGGGTCCACTCACTTATAGATGCGTCGAACGAATGCATAGGCACTCAGGAAGCCGATGGTTCCCGTCAACAGGCCATAAACACAACACGCCATGAAGCTGTATGCAAAGAACAGCAAGCTGCTGGTGACACCAGTGATGTGCAGGTTGAAGAAGTAGTAGTACACGCAGTAGCCGTAGATCCAGAATGCGCTGCCTCCGCCCACCAGGAACGACTGCCACCACCAGTTGTGGTTCTCAGCGCAGAGCTGGACGTAGACAGTCACAATCGTCACCTCGGCAATGGTGACAATCAGGATCACAGAGACCACGGCCAGGAATCCAAACACGTAGTAGTACCCGCTCTTATCCTGCCAGAGAGACTGGAACACGTACAGCAGCTCGATGAAGATGACGGCAAATGGGATCAGGCCCGCCAAGAGAATAGACTGCAGCGACTTGATGTACCAGGCCTGCTTTGGAACCTGTCGTGCAATGGCCGCGGTCTTGGTAGGATGCTCCCAAGCCGCTGCTTTCCAGTATCCGTAGTATGAACCAGCGTACACGAGGGGGACTTGGATGCAGAGCCAAAGAACCACGATGGCCACCAGCGTTCCAAATGGAATTGCCGTGCTCGAGGCCTGCGCCCAGACAAACAGATTCATAATGAACATGATCGAGAAGCAGAGGCCAGGGAACAGGATAGCTGTGACAAAGGCATTTCGGCGGTGGTCCTGCCCATCGAAACTCTTGAATGTCCGAGCAGAGAAGTATCCCGAAAACAAACCAGCAAAGATGAACAGACCGATTCCAACACTAATGAAACCACCGCGGAAACTGGGATTGAGAACCCCAAAGGCACTCAGGCCAATCAGTCCAAGAGCCATAACCAGGAGCTGCACACCGGATCCAACCAGAGGCGCCAGGATAACACCAAAGGGAGGTGGCCTAAAGACGTCGCCATGCAATAGCTTCCAGCCTGCAACATCCTCCAAAGCTTCCTCCTCCTCTGATAAGCCAGCTTCTTCGTCTTCGCCCTCTTGCTGGAGGAGGCCGGCGGGCTTCTCCTTGAAAAGGCCGGACTTGACCCTGCGCTTAACCCTGAGCTTTCCCTCCGGGGTAACCGCCTCCTGGTAGCCCTTGATATCTGTCCGGACAGTCCTGGCAATAATGATCATAACAATTCCCGTCAAGAGGCCACAGATGATGAGAGAATTGATGATGGCAAGCCAGTGGATGCGATTGCCCTCCTCCTGGTTAACAAAGTACAAGTCCCACCGATGCGACCACTCGATGCTGTCGTCTTCGCGGAAGTACACCGAGTACGAGAAGGGGATGGTCAGGCCATCCTCGCTGAGTGTCCCGTCAGCCTGGATCGTCTTGTTCTTCTGAAGCTCAAAAGCGCCATCCACCTGCGCGAGGTCGATGGGACATCCCTTCTCATCTCGGCGGTTACCCGGACCAATACTCTTCGGGTAGACCTCGAACCCAACAATGATCTTCTCCCCGCGGTCGCCGGCTCTCCCCGGAGCCTTGCGGTAGCGGAGCACGATGGTGTGGTGGTTGTTGATATAAGTGTGCATCATCTTGGCAGTGTAGGAATACTCCGTGTATCCCAGCTTGAAGCCGGCGGCGTAGTACTTGCGCGTCTTGTCGACCGAAACGAAGCTGGTGGCACCGGGGAGATTGTCCACGATCCATTCGGTGACGTATCCCTCCTGGATCATGCCCTCGGCGCGGCGCACATCATCGTGAGACAGCTTAACGCTGCACAGCGAGTGGCACAGGTTGTCGTTGCCCATCTCCAAGTCAATGTCCGAAACCATGATCCTGTCTCCGCGCAGAACCTCGCCCAGGTTGAGGGGGATGCTCTGCCCGCTCAGCAACCCCCCTCCTGCATTGTGGTTTCCGGTCGGTGGGCATACGAACGGGAGGTCGTAGTAGGCGTACTGGAGCTGCGTGTTGTCGGAGTAGACTTTATTTACCAGCAGCGGGATGTGCTCGCCGTCCTTATAGCTCAATATCGACCAACCTAAAAACCATCTTGCGTTAGCCATCCGCCGCGCGCCAAAATCAAACGCCGCCAGGTCGATGCGCGAACATACCCGGGATGTAGAAAGCTCCCGCCGTATTCAGGAGCCCCAGCCACAAAAGGCTGCGAAGCCCGGCCCCCGGATTGATGACCATTTTGTTTGGTATCCCCAATGCACAAGTGCGGGCCGTCCGCCGTGGATGGTGTGGTTGTCCCTTGTGCTACCGCACGTCTCAACTCCCAGGCGGAAGCTTATGTCCGGCGCCCCAAGCTTTCGGGAGGATGTCTGACGTGCCTTCGAGATTGTCGTAGAATTGAAGCGGGTATGTGCGCCACCGCAGTTGGTGGAATTGGTATTTGAGAAGGGGTGCGGTGATCGTCGGTACGACCGGAGGTCGCGTGGTGCTCAAATAGTCGAGGCTTGCTCAGGTAAGGAATGTTGGAGCGGGAACGCAAATATTACAAAACACAATATATAGACAAAAAACGGTCGACCAGCAGATCAGCTTGGCCTGCAAAAATGACAAATAGCCTGATTAATAGATAATATACTCTCGGTAGAAATGGAATGGACGACGATACCCGAGGGGGGGGGGAGGAAAAAAGGGTCGAAGGACGACGTATACGTATGATAATGAAGGATGGCAAAGGTGGGGAAGCCAGCAAAGCACTCCTGAGTGGTAATTAGCCAGGGGTTCTCCGAGTCTTTATGCCAGCCAGAGGTACGAATCAGCCCTGCGGATAGCGGCAGAGAGCCGTTCGGAGGGACAGTTTTGCCGTTTCCAGGTCTGCCATTCGGTAGCGGTCGCGGCAGGCTCGAGCGGTCCCCAGCCAATCATAGTGCCCCGATCTAGCTGAACGCGCTCAGCGACCCGTCAAACAAGCATTAAAAGCGGGGCAGCTGGTCGATGGTTCCATTTTAGACGCTGCTAGCGCATTGCATCGAACTTTGGATACGGCCGCGACCGTAAAATCTGGGAGTGCATCGTCTTGGCGGTCGCTTACCGTCCGGGGAGACATGTATTCTCCGGGAGCCAGGGCAGCCATCTTGTGCCGCTGGATGCAATGATGTCTTGGAATTACTCTAATTCGCCGTTAGATCTCGTCGTTGGATCCTCCCGAATGGATGCCGTTCCCAGCGTCCCGTGCAGCAGAGGTATGCGGCCAAGCATTATATTGCTTACCATGCAGCCCAACAGTCAATAGTGTCTCACGAGAGACGCAGCCCAGTATGGCGGCACACCTCGCGACCACGTTCAGGACCCTACGCTACACCAAAGGTAAATAACGTTGGCTCACGTTGACATGTCCAAAGTCCGCTACGTCTTGAATCCGGAGAGGGAGATACGGGAGCTAGACTCGGTACGGCTGGGCCAGGGGGGGGGGGCAAACATCATTCCAAGAAATCGCAATGCCAGCCACTTTGTATAGGGCTGGCGGGTATCATCAGTATTACTATGCTCGTGTCACGGTCCCATCATCGTCACCAGAAAACGCCATATCCTCACTTCTCACTCTCAATGCCATGCAAGCGCTCGTGTCAAAAGAAAATATCCAAGTCCATAACCATGTGTGCCCAAACATTGCCTCGGGAAACCAAAGAACGGATGAAAACAAGAAACCTTTGCTAAGAAGTAGTGCATCTGAAACAGCTTTTCTTTTCCCTCCCATCGCATCAACGAAAGCAACAATGACATGCTAAAAATAACCAAATAAAAAACAAAAACTGATCATGAATTCGTGATGATTATTGTCTCCTCCTCTCGTACATTATAAATATTATTTTGATTCATTTTGTCCCAGATTCACAGCTTCAAGCAACTGGGACCGAAGGACGGCGGATTTCGTCGTAGCCAGGAAGAATGCTGCAGGTTCGTGGCATCGGGACGGTGTTTGTGTTTGGAACCTGCAGCGTCGAGCGAGGACGCAGGTAATCGTCGGGTCCGGCACCCTCAGCTTGAGCCATAGCGCTCTCAAAGGTCGGGAGCTCGTCGTCGCCCTGGGGGTCAAATCGCTGCTCGACACCGATTTGCAGGGGAACGTTGAGCGAAAATGTCGTGTTCGAGGGCCCGACGGACAGGGTGAGCTGCAGCACGTATGTGCGCGAAATCAGGCAGTTGTGGAAGGTGGGGAGAAAGATCCTCTTGTTCGAGACGGGGATCTTGATGGGCAGGTCGATGGAAGCACAGTGCTTGATGCCTGAACCAGGAGACTTCTTCTTCTTCTCCTTGACCCGGGAGCTTGACTGAGCCTCTTCGTCGGAAGCAGTCATCTCGTCCTCATCAGTGGTGCCCACAGTAGAGTATCCAGAATCCTTGCGCAGCAAGGGAATGCGGCTCTGGGCCCACGACACCTTCTCGGGTCGGGTGGTAAATAGGTTGTGGGTGCCATCGTATGTGAGAAGCTGGTTCGTGGCATACGCGTCCTTGGGGCCAAAGTTGGGCAACTTGTCCTGGGGGGTGCTGCCGAAGAAGGTGGTGGTGATGATCTTGCCAGCCACAGAGTTGACCTTCGGGGGTACTCCATCAGCTACCGTCGGCTCAAACTCCAGGTTAATCCGTGCGGTGGTCTCGGAGGCAGAGAGGCCGTTGCTTGACAACATGACAGCCTTGGGCTGCCTTCCGGTTACCTTGAGCTCACCCAGCTTGCCTGCAAAGAGGTTCTTTCGCAGGGTCTTCGTCTTGCTCATGCAGTAGCGCTCATCGCTCTTCTTGATATCCAACGGAGCCTCCTCTGGGAGAGCTGGCAGAACCTTGATGATCTTCTTGCCCTCCATAGTACCGTACTTGGTCTCGCTGCCTGGAGCAGAGCGAGAGACAACCTGGGCCTTGATGGCATACTCGATATGGGTCATATCCGGGGCCTGGTCGTCAGCCTCCCAGTAACCAATGGTTGGCGGCAAGTACAGGTGCTGGTCCTTCACAGCCGGGTTCTCACAACCGTGGTTGCAAGAATTGATGATGAGCTGGTGGGGGACGACAAAGTGGAAGGGGATGTTGTATGTTTTTCCAGCCAGAAACACCCGGTCCTCGGGAAGATGCTCGTTGTCGATTGGCATTCGCAGCTTCAGAAATGTCCTTACCGAGTTGGTTGTGTAGGACTGGACAAAATCAAGGCGGGTGGCAACTGTGCCCGTGAACAAGATGTTGAAGGCATCGTAGCTCAAATCGCGGGGCGACTTGACCACCACATGGCCAGACACGTGGGAACCAGAGGTATATGCCTTGGAAGTGAAGTGCTGGTTAATTTCAACTTCGAGACTGGGCTTGGCAGCGGCACCAGCCTTGGGGCGAACAGCGCCGCGCGCAGCAGTGTCGACAATCCCGGGCATATCAAGCTTCTCGTTCTTGATGCGGGTAGTATTGCGGAAATTCCAGATTCTGCGGATATGAAGGCAGGCGGAAGATGGTAGTTGGGGCGATTTGCCTCCTCTTATGCACTCCTCGATTTGGATGAGGGGATGGATGCCAAGCAAAAAAACGTAATCAGCTGGCCAGTGGCAGATACAAAAAAAACAGCTGACGCTCTTTGTAATAGGGTTATGATGATGCGGTGGCTTCCCAAGGGCTGGTAACTGCGTAAGCCAAGTCGTGCGGGGAGATAGGGCAAGATGTAGGTTTGGGTATAGATGGTCGGAGGGTATATTATATAAGTGGTAGGGATGTGAGATCAATCAATGTCTGTCTATACAGAGACACGGCGGAAGCAGGACAGATCTGATAAGGGAGATGTATCAATATATATATATATTAAGGATTATGGGAGAGAATGACGAGCAGCCATGGCGAAGCAGACAGCGGCCAGGCAGGCAGATTATTTATCGTCGTCAAATGCCGGGACGGATTCCGGGGGGGTGTGTGAAGGCATCGTGGGTGTGGGCGGATCTGACGCCTTGCTCCTGGCCTGAGTCACCTTCTGGCCCTGATGCCGCTTTTGAAAGTGGGCGGATGGATCGATAATGCTATTAGCCTTTGCACTTGGGCTGGAAAGGAAGCAAAAGAGCAGACCCCAGCTGCTGGCAGTGATTAGGCCACCGCATCCCCCAAAGGCGCAAAGGCCAGCGGTGGGGGTCATGTGTGGGCAAGCCGCGACTAACTGTGCGAAATTCCAGCTATCGAGATGCCGGTGGGAATGCTTATTGATGGCGCATTTCTGTTGTCATTTGTCCGTCAACGGCAGGGCTTCCTTTCTTCCACCGTGGCGCACCCATGATCCCGTAATCCGGTGTGCGATGAATCATCTCGTCTCACCGCATCGTCTCATCTGTCGCATCGCGCTCTTAATTCAACGGCGCCGTTCTTTTCTTGCCATCTGTGCGATCGATCTGTTATGTACATACTGTTTGGATCTACGAGATCATGGTGGGAGGCAGGCGGAGGACAATCTCCGACTTGGAGGGAGACCAGATGCATTGCATCATGTAGGATGCTTCAGTCTCCAGCATGGGCCACAGAACGGAAGTTTTTGGCCGTCACATCGTGATCACACTTCGCGATCGTAAGCATCCGGATGGAGGGAGGGGAGGAACAGTGGTGCTGATGATTTCACGACTCTGCCTGTCAAAACAAGCATGAAACCACCTAGGCGACAGATCATGGGTGCACAGTCTGTGTGCCTTGCATCCATCCTGATCCGATCTCCCAAGAGAGTAACTGAACCCCAGCACTTGCATGAGGTCCCACTGGTTCCACGCCTCGTTCTCTCCTGGGGACAACGACAGTTTGCTCTTCCCCATCAGACCCAGAGGGGAAGTCTTCAGACACGACGCACGTGTGTCAGGCCAGGCCGGTGGGCTTTCGCGAAGCTTCGTCGACGGGCAGCGGCATTGACGGCCAGGATCTTATTGCCGTCGGACCATTTCATCTCGAGGCTCTCCCATCCGGGACAATTGCATGCAATCTGGACCCTTCGCTTGCCCCAAACAGAATCAGTTGACCTTGAAGAAAATTCCTGACCCCTGTTCGTTAATGACCCAAAATAACAACCAGCCTCTGTCCAACTGCCCTTTGCCCAGATTGGCTCACGGTAGCTTCGTGGTAGCCTCGCACCAGAACCAATCTGGATCAGCCGCCCTGGGAGAAGCTTCGGAAGACGAGCTACTCGGAATTCCTTTTGGAAGCTCTGCCATGAGCTCCAGCAGCGTCCCGGGCTGACCTGCTTCATGACTGGCTCGCTGACTTGGACAAGTGATAGTGTGTCAATGCAATGACTCTCTGGCTGGTTTTCTTTAGTCAACGGATCCACTGCTGTCGCCATTCTCCGGTCCACTTCCATTTTGCTCCAATTTTCGCCTACTGATCTCTCGTGGCTTACACGGACTTGCCCGTCTCCCTACCAACCTCCCAGCGGTGAGGAAAGTAATTATCGCGAGGTTGTGTGCCCAGGTCGCGGTCAGTCATAGACGATCATGGATTTGACTATATCCCAAGAGCAGCAGGGGGCGAGAGAGCGTGCATTCTGCTATGCACGCTTGATGTGCCCACTACTAGGGATCCTAGCTAGAATTTGCTTTTGGTGCTTGACATTTGGGATCTAGACATGCACATCCACAGTTGCTGCAATGAAGAGAGAAACCTGGGGATTATAGTGGCTCTTGGTCAAGAAGCTGTACCGCTAAGACCTCGCGCACATCCGCAGTTGCGGGGAGAGTTTTAATCACATAATCTAAGAAATAGTCCCTTGGATATAGGTACCTTCCATCAAACAGTCTGCTTGGCTTAGACGAGCTCGCCGTCCCTGGCTGAACAGAGTTCCCCCTTCTCTCCTCCCCCCTTCAGCGGTCGGTCCTTCTCCTGGTGGCAGAACATGAATAAAATGCCGATGTCGCTTTTCCCTCTCATCTCATCTCCACTGCCAGACTCACACGCACGCCACACCCCCAGCCGTACAGTGTAGAGCACGTTGTTGAAGAATCACGACATCGAACCTACCAGCAGAACCTGCGCTTCAGAGCCGCCTTGCCCTGCCGATGCCTGTCCCAGCCCCTTGTCAAGCCGCGCACCAGTCGGAGCGCTCGCCCTGCCCATCAAGCAAGCCCTCTGCGCTCTGATGGGATAGGCCCCGTTCCTTATGTGCCTACCCGTCCCTTGGTGCATTGGCGCGCGCACTTCTTTGTCTCGCTTCAGCCGATCCTAGCTGGTCCCCTGAGCTTGTGTCCTGCACGACTTGCTTGCCGATCCCCTCCTTTGGGCTAGCGACGGCCCACGAACCTGTCATCGCCGCTTTTACCACTCTGTTTTGTCTGTATTCGTCCCCGGGTCAGAGTAGTCTTTCCATCTTCGGGAGCCCTCTGTCAGATCACGAGCTCGCCTCTTTTTTTCCTTCCTTCTTCAACCTTTGGGCTTTTTAGGCTCGTTGTTCGCGAGCCGCCCTCCCGTTCCCGCTAATTTTCATCCCCGTCTTATTCCACGCCTCTTGGTTCCCCAGGCGCAAAAGTGTGCTCCGTCTTTGCGTATACTAGCTAATGCCTCCTTTGGGGATCGTGCTCTTATTCCCACCCACGTTCTCCAGCATTTCCCATTCATTGACTAACACGTTCAGCAAAACAGGAAATATCTTCGGAAAGGGGACGTCAGGTGGCTGCTGCTGCCACGTCGTCTGCATATACCTCGTTTGACCATCATTATCCCCAGCATATGCCTCTTCGTCTGTAACCAAACAAACAACCTCTAAACTGATGAGTGCTCGTATCCAATGAGACATGCCTGTTAGCCACGAGGCCATTGGCGTCTTGCTTACCTCCTTCCCTAGTCTAGCCCAGGAACGGAAACTTATCAAAAGCCATTCTTACCCAGCCCAGCACATTCTCCAGTTCTCACCGTCCATGGTCTGTGGGTTGTCAAAGAAAAAAAAGACATTACTTCCGTCTGTCCAGAACTATGGAAACCCACCGCCAGATCTAGATAAATCCCCATAAACAGGCCCGAGTTAAGAGATGCCACTTATATGCCCTTTATGGCAGGCACGCCTTGAGTGACATCTTCAACTGCAGGGATCACCAGTCCAGACTACACGCCCTCATAACTCCCTTCATGGTTAAAAACCATTAAGAAATGGAAGCAGCTTACAACCACTAAGACTCCAGCCTCCTCGCTCACCGTAGAAGAAGAAAAAAAAGACCCTGCGTGCGCCAAAATTCCCTCTCGCCTCAGGGCCATGGCCGGGTTGGGATACGCGCGCCGGGTAGAGCCGCCTCTCTGCATGCTGCTACCCTTCTCTCGCCTTAATGGCTTCCCGAACCGCGTCTCGCCCATGACCCTCCCTGTCTTCCTGAGTGTGGGCCGGCAGCAGGACCCTGAAGACGCCATCGACAGGTCACCACTCTTGCCGACCTCGCTCGGTTGTCAATAGCGCCATGTTAGGCCAGAACGCCAGAATGTAGAAAAAGGGCCCATGGGTTTTTTTGTAAATGCGATGGAGCAAACCTCGTTAATTAAAACTTCTATCAATGATATCCGCTAATCCAGACATGCCATAAAATTTTATTTGCTCCCGCTCTCAATACGTTTTATCCCACACCGCCCGGTATTTCTGAAATTGCACACAGTTCCTCTAACCAACCCCCGTTGAACAACCAATAACAGTTCATAATCAAGCCGGGTCACTGTTCCGTTTTTGGTCTGTTTTTTTCCCACTCGTATAAAAGACCCAGCCGTTCTTCTACTATGTGAACTCGCTTAGTCTACTCCGTCTATTCGTGCCAGGAGATGTAGAGCATGATGCCGGCCCCGACGGCCACGGCCGTGAACTGGACGAGGGTCTTCTTGAGCTCCTCGCCCTTGTTCTTGCCCGTCTCCAGCAGCTCGGGGATCACGGCCACGGTGCCGACGTAGAGGAAGGTTCCTGCGGTGAATGGCAGAAGCATATCTCCCCAGGTCTAGAAAACCCCAAAAGGTCAGAATCGGTACTCAAGCAACCACACCCACGCAAGGGAGTCAATGAAACAAGGGCGAGTTCTGTCTGTAACTTACCAAACTAGTGCCCCAGAGTCCAGCGGTTCTGGCCATGGGGTCGTCGCCCGCGCTCGCTCCGCTGCCACCAAACTCCTGCACGGCAATGCCGATTAGGGTACCCAGCAGAGCTCCGATGGCGGTGATGAACTGGGATCCCATGGCCGCGCGCTTGGAGAAGCCGGACTGCACGAGGAGGGCAAAGTCGCCAACCTCGTGGGGGATCTCGTGGAAGAAGACGGCGACAGTGGTTGTGGCGCCGATGGTGGGCGAGGCGTAGAAACTGGCAGACATGGCCAGACCGTCGGTGATGTTGTGAGTGAAATCGGCACTAAACAGAGGATCCCGTGTTAGCTACCATAATAGACTGGGAGAGAGTGTTGTACAATCGAGGACCAGCGGGCATACATTAGATTCAAGTAACCACCAAGCTTCACGCTGGGATTAACCTCCTTCTTCTCGACAACGGCGTCCTCCTCCTTGGAGCCCTTGCCCTTCTTCTTCCTCGACACAACCCCTCCGTTAGAAGCATCAGTTCCCGTAGCGTGCCCCTCGCTCTTACCCTCCGCGTGCCCATGCTCATGCCCGTGCGAGTGATCGTGCCCCGCGCCCCCGGTCGCGATCCGGAGCCCCTTGTCCATGGCGACGAAGACCATGAACCCGACCAGGATGCCCAGACCCAGGAGCAGGTTGCGGTTGGGCTCGACGAGCACCAGGCGGACGCGCTCGGGCTCGTCCTCGCCGAGGAAGATCTCGGGGAGCAGGTGGAAGAGGGTGTCGCCCAGCAGGCCGCCGACGGCAAAGGCCACCATGACGGAGAGGGACGAGGGGTCGATGTCGGTCGGGCAGAGGGCGAGCAGGAAGTTGGGCGGGCCGGAGATGTACAGCGTCGCGAGGAGGGCGTTGACGGCCGGGGAGCCGGGGAAGAGGACGGCGAAGAGGCGCGTGGTCAGAGAGGACGGGGCCGCGGAGTGTTTGGCGTGTTTGGCGGCATTGAGCTCCTGGACGATGGGGCAGGTCTGTATAACGAAGAGGAGCTGTTAGCAATCGTTCGCCTGCTCGTCGGAACCATGTTTCCCAAGGGGGTAAGGGGGCTCAAACCTGGAGTTGCTCGTCGAGACCATCAAGGCTCACGCTGTCTAGGAGGGTTTTATCGGCAGCCTTGTGAGCATGGACGAGAGCTACGAGAAGCGCCAGGCACACGGCCAGACGCCCCAGTCGAGAAGATGGAAACATTGCTGGGAAAGTGGTGTGCAGCGTAGCAGAAGGTGAAATTGAGCTGCTACGTTGGGGACCAGGAGAGAAGGGTTCTCCGCATCCAAGGTAACGATCAGATAAACAGATGTGTTCACAGGAGACAGATTTCCCGATTTGGCTTCCGGGTCTAGTGGTGTGGATGCTTAAAGCTATGTACCCGCTAACCGTTGTGGCCAGCGCGTCTTGGGCCGAGGCACCACTCAACTAAAGCCTGGTGTTACGCCTTATCCAACCTCAACTGGCAAAGGGTCGTAGTTTTAATGGAGGCGTTCTTCCAATTGGTGACCGTATTCTACGCTCGCGTGGGTTGAAGCTGCTTATTACGAAACCTGCACTGATGAGGTAGATTGTATGATAGGTACCTATTGAGAGCTTTATTGTTTTGACTATGGCTCGATCGGAATCCTTCCCTTTAAAGGAAGCCTTGTTCGTGGCGCTACACCTGGAGAGTATAGAATAGTAACAATATTTAATTGAACAAAAACTTCAAAGAAGTTATTTACTCATATGTAATTAATTGGAAATAAGAGATACTTAATCAAGCTAATTAAACGTATGCAAGGAGGCTAAGAGCCGAGTGAATATAGGGTAGGAGGAAGTCTTGATGCGGCACTAAAGACGGTTGAATTGATGAGATGTAATTGGATCCAGATATTCAAATACGTTTCTGTGTAACGTAAAGGCTTGGACGCAAACTGTTGTTCCTCCTGGAATAAAGTGGCATGAGAAAGTGACACCTCTTGATGGGACGGTTCGAGGAAGTGGCCCAGGAGTTGCTCCATTTCGTCTAAGCGTATCGTCGATGAATGCCGAGAAATATGGCAATCTTCCAAGGTCCGAGTCCGAATAATTATGCGGAAGACCTGAGACTTCACCCTCAAGCCGTAATTCTTTCGCCACTGGGTGATACATTTGAAGCCTTCCAACAGCCACCAGGATGGACATTTATCAACTCTCCTTTGTCTCTATTCTTAAGATGGGTCCTCCTTTACACATCAGCATATGATTTTGTTCAATGGCATGCATGCAGCCTTTTCTGTCTCCGATGGTATATTCACTACTCTACTATCATGTGCTCATTGGGGACGTCGCAACACGTCTCACGTCGGGAACCGGTCAAACCACCGCTGGAACTCGCTCGTGAAAAAGTTCCCAAGCTCAAGATCATCCTCAAAGCCCATTCCAGGCCCTTCCAGTGCTGGAGGTCTGGAGAGTAGGTCGGATAAGAGATTTGAATCTTGGGCGGCGTTGCTGGAGAGATTATTCGAAGCTGGTCCATCCAATTGAAGAGGGGGCGATGAACCTGTTGCAAATGTCAGCAAAAGGACTTAATTACAAAAAAGGTTAAACGATTGAAAACAAACCCCAACTATCAAGCAGCCGTACCAGTTGCTTCAGATAATCGACGCACCGATGGAGGGTTATGTTTCGCGTCCCAAGCTGGACGAGGCCCTGGACAGCCTTTTCCAGGTACTGCTTCGTACGGCTGATCTCCCCCACCCCGAAGGGATCACCTGCTGTGTCCTGGATCGGCACTAAAAGGCTACCAAACAGGACCAAAGCCGCGTTGAATGCTGATAAAGGAAAACAAAAGTCAGCGGTGTGCTGGACCAAAAAGGTGTGTGTGTCACGGTGACGAAGAGGGGCTCCCCTTACTATAATACAGCGTGAACCACCAAGCTCCCATGAGATGCCGCCCGAGACCCGGCTTCGTGAGAACGGCGTGGATGATGTTGATGATGTCCTCTGCGACCTGCACGCACATGAAGTTGAAGTTGGCCTGGACTTTGCTGACCGAGCGCTGCTTTTCGCCGCTCGTTCCGCGAGCGAGGGAATCGGCCAGCACCGGCCTGTATAGCAATAATTGCACGCTCAGGTATCGCAGTGAAAGGACTACTCTGAACCGTTCCAGAATATCATCTTGCACGTCGCCTTCCTCCGGTAAGTTGGTGGAACTCCGCAAGAACAACGGACGGGGCAATGCACTGGCCCAGTTGTTGAGTTCTTGCTCGAGCTGGAAGATTTGCGTAATCATCCACGTCTCGGGTGGTGTCTCTACGCTGGCAAGATTATGGCCATAAAGCGTGGCGACAATTTTCCATAGAACTCTGTATAGAAGACTGGGAATGAACCGTTAGTGGTAGTTCAAACGCTTGCGAGAAGAAGGGAGAGGCATGCATGGTAGAGTTGAAGAAGCCAACGCTTGCGATGCCATACGCCGCTTCGGTACCATCATCCATGGGAATGATTGTGGGAAGATCCAGCTGGATATAATCCTCTGGAATAGCACTCGGCCGCCCGAACGTCATGCTGAGGCTCCTAGTGAACGCAATTAGCTACCCAGCTAGCCCTTGTTAAGTAGATCGTGTGTGATACCTATCCAATAGCACACAGCCGAACCAGGTCCGCTTTCTCATCTCCTGCTCGATGGGCGTAAATCTCGCCATCATGTCCCTCGAGTGGAGGCCGATGGACAAAGCCGCCTTCACAGCTAGGCCGTGGGTAGTCCATGTCTGGACCGATCGCTGTGTGCCTTGCAAGTACTGGCTCGTGAGCAACAAATACTGCACTGTTGCTCCCCGTCAGCTTTCTAGAGTTGCTTGCTCTCATGTCAAGCGCCAACATACCGGTCTCAAGAGTAGTGCCTCTCATCATCTGCGTCTTGCAGAGTTCTCGCGCCCGCCGATAATACACGTCCGACTGGTCCGTTCGATACTCTGTACCATCTTCAGCCCACTGCGACGTGCAAATCGCCATGGCGACTATCATGTTTAGTAGACTGAGCCAGGTCCGTCTAATATTGGCGCGATAATTTTGATCCCGCATGCGGTTATACGTTGCTAGAAACGTGTCTTCGTGGATAAAAGGGAAGAGAAGGCCAGTGTTGGAGAAGTAGGACCGGATGAGCTTTTCAGTTTCCTCCTCCGGCGGTAGAATGTTAACCTGTACAGCATTTTCCAGCTCCCCATTGTGTTCCTGGACGGACATGGACGACGCTGGCTGCGGCACGCTTATCATGCTGGCCTGGTAGGCCCCGATGTTCAAAGGCGATTCCGGCGACCGACCCTGGCTCGTAATGCCTTTCTTGGACATTGCACGGAAGATGTGACGCATGAAGGCAATGTTTGAAGAGGGGCCTAGACGAGGGGTGATGAGATGCGTCCTCACGGGCGCGAGGGTCTTGGGAAAAGACTTACCAAAGAACCCGCAATCTTCCTCGTTGACAAAGGAAAGTGCCATACCATCAGTCATGCTCTGTTCCGTGGGGGCATCTTCAATGCCTTCGGGATGGACAATGACGCCGGTCGCCATGCCCGGAGCCGGAGCCGGAGCGTCGTGGCGGGCGACGGGCACCTCTACATGGCGATCATTCCTGACACTGGATGTCTCGATGGCTTTGATGCGCTGGTCCTGTTGCTGTACAGTAGCCTCAAGCAGCTTGACCTTGCTTTCTAAGGAGGCAAATATGCTAGTTGCTGCGAGTTAGAGACCTGGGTAGCCGCTCTTTGCTGGGGGGCTTCTTCCTCACTCTCGAGGCACGAGCAGATTGGCGGACGCATCGGGCAGTTCGTAGATGCACTCGAATCCTAAGCGATCGCAGGGGTCGCATTTAGGGCGCACGCCGTTGCACTGTCAACGGCAGATCAGCCTTCATTGCCGGCTTATACCAGTCAAAACCGCAGTATTTAACCCACTCTGGACTTTCGGATCCGGCAGGCGGAACATGCAAGGCCAACCCGTCTCCGTTTCGGCGCCGGAGGGCTCGCAGCGCCTTCAATTCGGTCACTCGTTGAGTTACTGTCCTCTTGTCGCTCCGGTGGGACCCCGGCCGCTGACATTAGGGCGATTGTGGGCGGACAGCTGTTACAGTGAAGCGAAAAGGGCAGAGTCCTCAGTCCGCAAATCCGGGGAACCGTTGGCTTAAAGTCCGCGGCCAAAATGCGGGGAGAGGTGGAGCGAGATGGGCGGGGCCGGGGAACCATCGGGACCGTCCCGGGAATCGAGGTCATATTCAACGAACAACCACCAAGTGAGGGAATGGCACGCAGACAGAGGTCCTTTTCCTACAGCAGCTTTGTACCTGTGTGATTGCTTGTAGCATTCAGCAAAATGAGGGTTGCCTGGTCACGCCTGATTCGCTTCGTCGCCACCGACGGCCGAACCCTCTACGGAGAGCCCATTCTCACCAACCCTGACTTTGATATTGGTGACACCACGGAAAAGACTGGCCTGCAGGCCAAAGTCATCAAGGGCCAGGATATATATGACACCACCGGGGCCACGAAAGTGACAGATGATGTCGTCACCGTCAAGAAGCTCCTCGGTCCTCTCGCCCCCATGGATGTGCCAATACTTCGTTGCGTCGGGCTGAACTTTGCCACTCATAGTAAGAAATTTCTTGTTCCTTAGCCGGCATGGGCGCCAAAATGCTCACAGCAGTGCAATAGTCCGCGAGGCGGGTCGAACGCAGCCGCCGTTCCCCTCCATCTTCTTCAAGCCCTCGACTACCGTAGCCGACCATGGAGCTACAGTGGTGATTCCCAAGATCGCGCAAGACGACCAGGCAGATTATGAGGGAGAGTTGGTAAGATGGCCCATCCTCTCACCTAGTTCTGCCGAGGCGGTTGGGAAAATGCTGATGCCTTTGCCCCTGAAACTAGGTCGTGGTAATTGGAAGGGACGCAAAGGATGTTCCCGAATCCGAAGCACTCAACTACGTGGCCGCATACACGGCCGGAAACGACATCTCGTCTCGTAAATGGCAGAGGGATCCGGCGAAGGCTGGAGGCGTCCCTCAATGGGGCTTCTCTAAAGGTTTCGACACATACGCGCCTCTTGGCCCTGTTTTGGTGTCGAGCACTCTAATCCCCGACCCATCAACCCTCCACCTGAAGACAATTGTTGATGGGGAGCTGCGCCAAAATGCTGGATTGGATGATTTGGTCTTCTCTGTCTCGCGGTTGATCGCTCATCTCTCATCGGGGACTACCCTGCAGAAAGGCAGTGTGATTATGACGGGTACTCCCGGAGGTGAGCATTGTGATCTGTTCTGTCTTTTATGCTTCGGGTAAAGCCGAGTGCTAACTTCTCTATGTCGTAGGTGTTGGTGCCGGGCTCAAGCCACCGAAATATCTTGTCCCCGGGACGAGTATGGAAGTGAACATTTCAAACATAGGAACCCTCAGAAACGGGGTAGATTTCGCCTAGGATGAAATAGGAGTCCAAGGCTTGAACATAGTAAACACGGAATTTCTCAGGCCTCGACTTGGCTCAAGAAGTGATGGAAATGGAAATACCAGAAGAAAACAACATGCATGCATAGAATACTCAATAACAGCTCAGTGTGATTCTCTGACAAGTAAGATTTGAGCTAATGACCTGATTTATTTATTTTAAAGTTATGTAGGAAATGAGAAATTTTTTGTTCAGTCAGGGAATACCTTCTAAAAACCTATAAAAGCATTGTAATGTCCTCTGAATGGCCTGAACAACCGCGGCATGACATTCAACCAGTCTAGATACCGTGGAGCTTGTCGTTTTGACTACAAGGAGTAATTGCCAAAGCATCTGCGAGAATTCAAAGAAAAATGAATTAGATTGGTGTCTATGTTCATATACTAATTGTGAACACCATTGGCAGTAGCCTGAGGGGTCCTTGATTCCCACGCCTTTCTCACCTCCTCCTCCGCATCATAACCATAGGCCCAAAGCTGCGTGGTCGGATCACTCCACTGGTTGGTGCTCTCGACAAATGATAAACCTTCAACCTCGGCGCGCATCCCCAGATCGCGGGCTTGCTGGTCCGCTCCGTCGGGGAAGTGCCAGAGCTCCCCGTTGACCAGGCTGGCGCGCTGCATGCCGTAGCTGCGTTGCATCCTCTCCTTCTCGAATACGTGAAGGGCTTCGGAAATCTCACTTGGGGACTTGATTAGTGAGAGGACCTCAGCTAATGCGGCCCCGTCTTCGACTGCCATGGCAGCACCTTGGGACATGTAGGGAACCATGGCGTGGGCGGCGTCGCCGAGTATGACGACCTTTTTGCTTTCGGAGATCCAGGTTGAGAGCTGGGCGCCGCTCAGAAGTGGCCATTGGATCGTTTTGGTGATCATATGAATCACCTTTGTAAGTCTGTGACGTGGAGCGTCAGAATTGCGCCGTCCAACACGGCCTTTCGTAAAGGAGGAGCTTACCTAGGGTCCCAGGTCTCAAACTGAACTCGCATCTCCTTCACAGCATCTCGGGAAGCCCATGTTGCCGGGTCAGTGCGGTCAACATGAGAAAGAACCATGTTGAAGGACTTTCCTCCAGCGATGCAGTAAGTCATTACGTGCCTGTCCTCTCCGATCCTACTCATCAATGTCAGCCACTGCAAGGATGTTGATATCCAAGAGCGAGCTCACCAAATGTTAATCCCCGGATTTTCCAGTAGCCAAGCTGTGTCCGGGTCAGCTTTCATCAAATCAGTGTCAACGACTGCTCTGTACGCTGCGAATCCTGTTTGTATAGGGGGCCTGTCCACTCCGCCGAGAACATCAGGGCGAGCGATGGATTTGACGCCGTCGACGGCCACAACCAGGTGGGCAGTGAACTCCCTCCCATCCGCTGTTGCAACAGAGGGCTTGCTCTCATCATACCGCACTACTCTGCTCTTCGTCACCACCTTGACCCCGAGCTTGGCCGCCAGATCACACAGGGCACCGTGGAAGTGTGACCGGTGGATGACATAGTACGGTGCACCATACGTATCCGAGAAGTTGGGGACGAGCTGCGTGAGGCCTATAGGGGCTCCATTCTCCCATCGGCGGAAAGTCATGCTGTCTGGCTGCACCACCTTGTTCTTGAAGTACGGGGTGATACCCCAAGAGGAGAGCAGCCGGCTAGAATTGGGTGGGATCTGAATGCCTGCGCCGACCTATTTGCCATACACAGACCCAAATCAGCAAAGGGATCATTCGAGGGTCAAGCTCTTGATAACGTACTTCTCCTAACTGCGCAGCTTGCTCAAGGACAGTCACGGTATGTCCGCGACGAGCCAGAGCTATGGCAGTGCTCAACCCACCAAGCCCTGCCCCAACGACCAGTACTCGGAGTGGCACATGGGACTTCTCAGCGGGGGGTTTCTGGTCATGGTAGCTAGCCTGGATTCTCTCGAGAAGTGCTTTTGACCGAGACGGGTATTCATAGATCTTTATTACAGGTTATTGATGTCAGTAGCTCAGACTTTCCAGTGTTCATGGTGTATATAGATAAATAGAGGCGTACTTTTTCGGCCACACTATCCCCATTCATGGTGTGCGCAAGGATCATGATAAAGTCATGTGAGATAGCTGAGTTAGTAAGATACAGAGAGATTTGCGTCTAGTAAAAAATTGGACGGAGCTGACTTACATGTAATATGCTGCGATTCGAGATGGTCTTGTAAGTCGTGGTGCCGGAGGAGCTCCGAATTTGCCCCGCCATGAAGATCTACTTCTTCCCCGCGGGCTTATACCGGGAAGCCTCCCCATTAATTGCTAAAATAAGGAATTATGGCTAATTCATAAAGGTGCTTGTATATCTTCAAGTCTAGGCGAGTGATATGACGTTGTAATTCGATTGAGACATACACATATAACAAACATATTCAGCGTTAGCATTAGCAGGCAAGTACTCCAACAGTTGCAACACCGCACAATGGCAGCAACAAACGTAGCCAACGGGAATAGACTGGCAAAAATTGGCCATATTAATACCCCAGCCAAGTCTATCGAGACCGAAGACCAGCTCGTGCAGCAGATGCGGTCCCTGAGAACGGCTCCCCTGTGGGCTCAGATGCAGCGTCTTAATCCTCCAGCGCCCAATCCCCAGACCATCCCGCACGTATGGGTTTATGATGAGCTTCGGCCGTACCTGTTGCGGGCGGGCGATCTCATCACTGAGAAGCAGGCAGAGAGGCGAGTCGTGATGCTTGCCAACCCAGCTCGAGGTGAGTCTCCCTTCTTTCTCTTTGCTTGTGGTTTTATATTGCTGATGCATTTCCGCAGAGGCACCATATACAACGGACACTCTGTATGCCGGTCTCCAGCTCGTGCAGCCTCGCGAGACTGCGCCCGCACATCGACACACGGCCTTTGCCTGCCGCTTCATCATTGAAGGCAGGGGCGGTTTCACAGCTGTCCACGGCCAGCGCGTTCCCATTCGTCCTCGCGATGTTATAGTAACCCCGACATGGAACTGGCACGACCATGGCAAGAAGGGCGCCGATGAGGAGGGTGGTGACGACCAGCCGGTGATCTGGCTCGATGGGCTAGACTTGCCCAGCTTCATTCACTTCCCCGTCCATTTCGTGGAGCACTATGCCAAGTCTCGATATCCCGCTGAGGACAGGGACGAGTCACCTATTGTCTTCCCCTGGGACAAGATGCAGGCCAAGCTTGATGCCAGCTCGGACGCCTGGGTCTCGCAGCCGTATCTCAAGAAAGACGGTAGAGAAAGTGAGTAGCGCTGGTCCTGGAAGCATAGCTTGCTATATATCGCTGACATGTTCCTTTCTTAGTCGGCCTCATCATCGGAGCCTCTGCCGAACGACTTGACCCAAAGTCTCAATCTCCTGGCATTCGCGAGACTGCCTCTTCCATATACCACGTCATTGAAGGATCCGGCTACTCCAAGATCAACGGCACGACATTGCAATGGAAGCAAGGCGATACTTTCTGCATTCCTGCTTGGCACCATTATCAGCACTTTGCGGATGGGGATAGCAAGGTCTACCTTTACCGGTTCGATGACAAGCCGATGCTCAATGCCCTGGGTTTTTACCGTGTCGAAGGAGTCGACACTGAGAAATATGTTACTGAATAGACAAGCTACGGCGTCGTAGCTTTCGCACAGATAGTTTATTTTAATCCAATTAACGTACTGACATGAATTGTATCTAAAAGGATCAATTGAGTCAGGATGCTGTCAATCTTCATTACGCTTTTCACTGACATGGACATGCTGGCACTTATTTCCAACTCACAAAATCTTGCTTGCTGGCTTAATGCACATATGCGTAGCTTGAAGATTGGTCAACCCCCTTTTGGTTGATTGCTTGCACTGCACTTATTCTACGATTCAATGGGCAATGAACCCAATTCATGGGCGGAAGACGGGACCAAATGATGATTCAATTCTGACTTGTGTAAATTCCCTGCATCTTATGGGTTTAGAATTACCGTCTGAGTCTTGACAAACTCCTCAAGCCCCCATTCAGCCCCAAACCTGCCGAACCCGCTCGTCTTGCTTCCGCCATGGGGTAACGTTGCCTCGTCATGCACAGTTGATGCGTTGACATGAACAGCTCCAGTGTCAATTCTCTGGGCCAGTTCCAGCGCCTGATGATGGTTTCTGGTCCATATGGCGCAAGAAAGGCCGTACTCGTTCTCGTTGACAATCTTGACCGCCTCATCTACGGTGCTAACCGTCACCACGCCAACTAAAGGTCCAAAGGACTCTGTGGAAAAGAAATCCATCGATGGCTCAACGTCTTCGATCAAGGTGACCGGAACATCCTGGGGGTCGCGAGCATTGGTATGCGTTTCAGTGGCAGCAGATACTACTTTGGCTCCTTTCTCCCTGGCTTGTCTCATCAAGGATAGAGACTTGGCAGCCCCGCGAGTACTGATGGCCCTGTATGATGTGGCGTGCAAGTTCTTGACATTATTCCGAAGTGTCTCTTTGAAGGCTTCGGCAATGTCAGCCGCGACAATGGCCAGGTCAGTAGACATGCAAACCTGACCTCCCTGTTGGGCCCCAGTTAGCATGAGAAAACTCCACTCTGATATCAGTTAGGAGAGGTGCAAGCTCACATTTACCGTCGCACCCTGAAGAATGGCCGAAGCTGCCTTCTCAACATCGGCATCCTTCAGGACGATGGAACAATTTTTCCCACCGAGCTCCAGCAGCACCGGCTTAAGGGCTCGGCCAGCCGTCTCGGCAATGATTCGACCAACGGCCGTAGAACCCGTGAAGTTGATCTTCCGAACCGCAGGATGCGTCACTAGGGCGTTGACTACATCCGCCGCATCTTCCGGTCGGTGCAGGATGAAGTTGACGACTCCAGGTGGGAAACCGGCTTCGACGAACAGTTCCGCAATGAAGTGGTGAGTTCTTGGACTCAGCTCAGATCCCTTGGGGAGAGAAGTCCGTTAGTTCCGCGTCTTAGATTGGGTGCATAGGCTCACCAAAGACCACTTACTTTGAGTATAGCTGTGTTTCCCATCGCGATAGGTGCCACCACGGCGCGAAAGCCCAGGACTAGGGGAGAGTTCCAGGGTGCGATTCCAAGGATTACTCCCATAGGCCGGGTGAAGACGAACCCGAATGATCTTTCGCCCTCTGTGTGTGGGATCGATCCATTCATAGTTCTCGATGTGACCAGAGAGGCGTTAGTTTCAATCAGACTGATGCTATCGCGGACATTTTGAGCAGCCCAAGCCTCAGAACAATGAATCTCGGCTTGGATGATGTCCTGAATCTCTTTCTCCCGTTGACGAAGCAGCTGTTCAGTATTAGGACTAATAATCGTAAACTCTTCTTAAGAGGGAAATTTATCTCTTTTCTCTATCTAGGAGGGGGAGCATACCTGAGCAAGGTGCAGGAGCAAACGCCGTCTCTTTAGCGGGGATGTCCGAGACCACGACTGAAACGCCTTGCCGCTACTTTGGACGGCTTTCTGGCAATCTGAAAGGTCGGCAGCGTGAAACCGACAACCTATTGAGGTGTGAGTTTTTGACTCGGTCTCGTCAAAGACATCGGTGCCATGGATTATGAGTGGTATGTTGGTGACATCGTCAGGTGTCTTCATTGGCTGAGGCTTGGTGTAAGTCATGGTGGTTGTCGTGCTTCAATGAGACGGACTTTGGGCTGCCTAGTAATTGATATGGTAATAACTTATATGGTAAAAGATGCAATACAGGTCTTGAAAAAATCTTTCGAGCCGATATTGAATGTGAGAATGAAACAACAGTGCCTTACTGCCACGACAGACCTCGTCTGAATGGACAACGGTGGTAACGGAATCCGGGGGAAATTCGGACACCGTGCCGTGCCGCTTATACAGAGTAGGCTTGCCATTCTAATCAACGGCTGACACTGAGATGAAGTTATTACAATAAGTATATTTGTATCGAAGATAAACCACATGAGGAGTAAAGATGATTCTCCATGATCATAATGCTTCAAGTACTTGTACATGTATATTTACAGCGCTTGGAGACTCATATAGAGGACAAGCGAGGCAAATCCTACGTAAGTAGCTTCGCCGGGGAGAAATCGGGATCATGTTCCACATGTTCCACATGCTCCTTTGCTATTAAGACTCGACTGGATATTAAACCGTGCCACACCTCTAACCATTTCCTATGCTTTCTTACCGTATCATTACCTCGCTTTAGTTTTAACAATGTCAGGACATTTCCGAGGCTCCGAGGCTTCTCAGGCCTTCCCAAAACTACCCCAGTTTTCGGGGTTCATGAAGCCATGCCGCTTCGAAGGCGAGATCCAACATCTTGAGGTTGAGGGTGACTTGCCCAAAGAGCTTGATGGCACTTTCTACCGTGTCATGCCCGATCCTCAGTTTCCACCCTTTATTGAGAATGACCCTGTACGTGATGATTCGAATTGAATGGGATGGTGCTAATGCTCGACAAGTGGTTCAATGGTGATGGCAACATCAGTGCTTTTCGGTTCAACAAAGGCAGCGTCCATCTCCAGCAAAAGTATGTGCGCACCGAGAAGTTCACCAAGGAAAGGGAGGCCAAGAGAGCTCTTGCGGGTAAGTCTTGGCGACATACTGCCTTCTAATAGACCACATTATTCATAAGTGCCTACATAGGGGCGTACCGGAACAAGTTCACGGATGCTGTCGAGTTCAAGATCCGCACGACTGCCAACACAAACATCTTCTACTTTAACAAGATTTTGTTGGCCATTAAAGAAGACGCAGCTCCCTGGGCCATGGATCCCGTCACCCTCGATACGATTGGCCTCTGGGATTTCAACGGCCAACTTCCCAGTCTCACTTTTACTGCTCACCCAAAGCTGGATCCCGTCACAAAGGAGTTGGTCTGCTTCGGATACGAGGCCAAGGGCGATGGAACGCCGGACATATGCTACTACAACATCAGCCCAAGTGGGAAGTTTACGCAGGTTGTCTGGCTCGTATCGCCCGTAGTGGGAATGATTCACGATTTCGCAGTAACTGAAAACTGGGTGGGTAGTGGCCACCTACGGAGATTGATTCCGACTAATCGACGTGTGTAGGTTCTGTTTCCAATGATCCCTCAATTATGTGATATTGAGAGACTTAAGCAAGGGGGGGAGCATTGGCAGTGGGACCCGGAAGTCCCCTTTTACCTGGGCGTTCTGCCGCGCAGAGGGGCCAAAGGCGATGATATCAAGGTATGCCTGGTATCTAGAGTATCCTGCTCTCATTGGCCTCTCATGTTACTTAGGGCAATGACTAAATTGACTCCTCTTTAGTGGTTCAGGGCTCCAAATGCTTTCCCGGGCCACACCACAAATGCATACGAAACGTCCGAGGGCAATATTGTTTTCGACCTCCCCCTAACCGACAAGAACGTCTTCTTCTGGTGGCCTGACGCGAACGGGAACGCCCCAGCGCCCCACGACATCCACGCAAAGTATGTGCGGTTCACATTAGACCCAAAATCATCCGACCTCGAGCTACTTCCCCACGAGATCATCGCCGAGTGCGACATGGAGTTCCCCCGAATCGACGACCGCATGTCCATGAAGCGTCACAGGCACAGTTTCTTCGACATGATGGATCCCACCCTAGGCACAGACTTTGCTGCCATCATGCCAGTGCTCGGCGGCGGGCATCCCCTATATAACTCTCTGGGCCATCTTGACCATCAGACTGGCCAGCTCGAGGTGTACTTCCCCGGGAAGACGCACATGGTCCAGGAGCCCGTGTTTGTTCCCCGGTCGGATGCCGCGCCCGAGGGTGACGGCTTCCTGATCGTTCTGGTGAGTAACTATGCTACCATGTCGAGCGAACTGCACATTGTAGACACTAGAAACTTTTCCACCGTGAGGGCAATTGTGCACTTGAACATTCGACTGAGGGCAGGGTTGCATGGAAATTGGGTTGATTCAAGGGATCTGGAGGATCGAGAGAGTTTACCGCAAGCCGGTTCTATCTGAGTAACTAGTTTCCATCAAATAATGCTTTAATTTACCTGGTTGATGACAAAGTTGGTAGTCATTCACGCTTACAATTGTTATCATCGCATTAAAAATATGGCTGGAGGTGGATATAATGGGAAGATATAGTTGATGACTGCTGACTTATTGCACCTTACCAAGGAGATGCGCACTTGAAGAGTGTCTTCTCCAGTCGTTTTCTATGTCTTTGAGGTATCTATCCCAGAATTTGCATGGGTCAGCTTATTCCTGATGCCGCCCAATATCGTGTCATTCTTGGTGAGGGCAGATTCGCAGATGCCCCCCAGTGCTCTCTCCAATACAATCCATCTTCTCCTCTCTGATCTAAAGCCCTTTCTGAACCGGCCTGACAATCTTTATGTCCCGTTTAATTGTTAATTCTCAAGCCTCAATAATTGCTGTATCGGCTTCGGATGTAGTAGGAGCGCTTCCCCTTTTTAGATGGGCGAAGGCTGAATTGCTGTTGGTCCTCTGACTCATTTATCTTTGCCTAGCTGACACATTTGTTAGCCCTATGCATCAAATGCATCAACTCGACAAGTAATAATATGGATCCTTGCCTCTTATACAGAAACTAGAGCGGGGAAAGCATGATCAAGATGAGTGCCTATATAACCGCAGTCATCCAGGGCCTCGACTCAGTTTCTTCCAACATCTGCGAGTCACCCATCCATTTTCACCATGCCAGCTATTTCTATTTAACGATGTCAGCTAGCGACCCCTATCCTACTTTCCCTCTTTTCCCAGACCTTCCTCCTGAACTTCGCAATCAGATATGGCTTAATGCAATGCCAACTCTCAAGCCGTCCATTCATCTCTACCACAGGGGTTGCTGGCTCCATCAGCCACTTAATCCATCCGATGAGGGGTATGGCCTAGACGATGAAGGTCCCCCCGTTTCCTTTCGACTTGAGCTAGTCAAGAAGACGTGGCTTGAAGCTCCCTTGGTGTATGTGAATTATGAAGCACGGCAAGCTGCACTCAAATGGGGAGAGCAACATGGAATGCCATTCTGCTCCCTCCCAGACACAGAGCGCTTGGTATTTCTACGCTCCTTCAATGCAAACATTGATGCGCTTGGCGTTCCATATGAAGAGTGGGAGAATCTCATACTCGAGCTTGCCGATCGTCAGTCAGAGCCTGATCTTATTAATCAGACTGTGAGGCCAATCTCAGCTATCAAGCAATTCATTCTCTCAGAAAGGATGCTGAAAAGTTGTGTCTCTGAAATTGATGAGTTATTTGAAGTCTATTGTGGGTTGGAAACAGTCTATATTATTGATGGTGAAATGCCAGAATTAGACGCAGCAAGTTCCGCCACAGGGTTGTTGCAATCATGGGAATATGAACCTTCTGGAGTGAAGGGCTGGAGATGGGACCCAGAACAACGCAGGTTGGCGGCCCAGGAAAACACTCAAATCAGAAGCCCAACATTATATGCGCTGATGGAAGAGGCTGCCAGGGTCGTTACCGAGGCTTTTACTAGGTATGCACCACACTTTGCTATTGTTCCTGTAAGTGTTTCTAGGACACAGAGTTTATCAAGCGAAGCTTGGTGATGTATAAAGGCAGGAGCCGGAGCGCAGATTCTAGATTCGTTTCTATATAGGACGTTGAAGCATTACGTGATGTAAGATACTGACTAGCAATTAGTCAGTTTTGACATAACAGCTGGGTTTTTTTAGAGTGGCATCGTGGCTTCTATTGCTATGTAACTGAGATTGATGGGCTGGCTGCTCGAGTGGTTATTTATGTTTCCTTGATCTCATTTACCTTGGCCCTCATGAACGCTATCAACAGCTGTAGCCTCTAGCTACCTTGAGCAATCAAGTCAGATCCTATTTGCCGCGATGATGATGAATATAACCAATGGCTACAAACTCGAGCTACTACTATTCACAGTGACTCTCCCCTTGGCTGATCTTTGGATAAGTCGACTGTCTGTAGACGAACACAAGACGTTGGTGAACAGTGCATTTGGCATGAGCGTATTCGCGTATGGACCTTTGAAACATGCTTTATACATTCTTTCATCCCTTCACAGGTATTAGATATTAATTCTTTAACTACCAAGTGCACACTACACGTGTAACTAGGTGCTGCAAGAATGACACAATTTTGACAAGAAGCGGCTGACAAATCCTTCCAATGATGCTCTGCAGCTCTGCTGTACACCATATGGGAAAACAAAAGGAGAAGAGGGTCCTAACGGTAGGTAGTCTGTCGAGATCTTTCTGATTTCGTGCTCAGGCTTTTCTACCCTACCTCGAAAAGATGCTATGGGACTTTGGCGTGGAAGACAACAAACCAATCACCACGCTGTTGGCCCAAGCCAAACATTCAAATGAAGCTCATATGCACTTGCCAATTCCATGGAAGAGGGGGGAGCTCTCTCCGATCCCGTAGATCTTCGTCTGTCTTGCCAGTTCACCTACCTACCCTGTGTATCCTCTGTATCAGCTCCTCGATTAAAGTACATCGACGCATTAGTCTGGAAAAAAATCTTAGATAGAAAGTATTCATGCTCGTAACTATCGGCACCAACTTTTGGTAGAGAATCCAGTCAATAATGACATCGTCCCAATGGGGTGTCACATTCAGTATATCATCAACAGGTGCCAGTTGACATCGCCTAGGCTCACATTTGGTACCAATATCTCGCTCAGCGAATATTCGTAAATTAGTTGATAGATAAAGGCCGTAATTTCGCTCTAATCCGTCTTACCACGCACAAAGTCGTTTACCCCCGATCGGAATCCCCGAAGCCCAGAAGACTTCTTCTCTTTCTTTCCTCCAGTGCTGCCTGCAGCAACGTCCTCCTCTTTCTGTTTACCCTTCCCGTCCTTGCGAACAGCGTTTTGCACACCGCCTAAATCGATAAGTTAGCGCAAATTCTCAGAATCTTGTGAAACAGATGGGAAGTGCATCTTACCTCTACCATGATAACGTTGTTCTGGACTAACGGGCGGTGGCCCTCCTTCAGTCGCTGAGGGCGTTGCAGGCCTGGCTCCAGAACTTGTCCCTCCTACACTACCTAGTTTCCCTTCCAAGGGAGGGGTCACATTGTAGGAAGTAGCATCTGGAGCGACCTCAGGATTGGAAAACACCCGAGGTCGTATCCTTGTCCGAACAGGACTACTTGAACCTTGTGACGGGTACTCTGGAGATCCGGTAAGTGGTCCGCTCGATACCTCGTGCTTAATTTGCTCTGGGGTTGCTCCAGATTGCATATCGAGTAGAGATGATTGCAAAGCCGTGTACTTTCGGATCAGCATGTCATACTGGTGCTGCATTTCTGCCTGCCTTGCTCGGCTTGACTCCAAGATGCCCTGGATTTCTGGCCTCTGTATAGTCACCGGAGGCTTCACTTGCTCCTGTGCCTGGGCTAGTTTCGCCTGCGATTCAACGATCTGTTCCTGGAAGACGTTCCTGGTCTGCTGTGATTCGCTCTCGATCGCGGCAAGCTTCATGATCATCTCCTCCACTCTGTTTTCAGCAAACACTGCAGCGTCGACAGCTGCAGAACGCTCCTCCTCTTTCACTCGGCACTCTTGTTCTACCTGGCCTAGGCGATCAGCCTTGGCTCGTAGCCTTTCCACTTCAGCAGCATGCAGCTCGATAGACTGCATGTTCTGTTTCCAGTTGAGTTCCTTCACCTCGCCATCACATACAAGTTGGCGGAGCTTCTCACATTCCTGCTGCGTCGCTTCCAGATCTGTACGCACAGCCTGGAGCTCCGTGGCGGTCTTTTGATATTGGTCCCGCAGGTTCTTCATCTTGGTTGAGAGATCTGCCTCCCATTTCTTGGCCACCGCCCGGCTCTTCTCCGACTCTTTGCGGACCTGCATTTCTGCCTTCTTAGCTTCCTCATACCGACCCTTGAAATTTCGGTTCATGATGATCAGATTTTGAGTCTCTGCCTCAGTCGCAGCTTGGGAGACCTGCTTCCTACGCAGCTCCCCGATATGCGCAATGTGCTGCTGCTTCTGATATCTCTCAAAACTGAGATCGTTCTGTAACATAAAGTTCTGGCGTTGCAGATGGGAAACTTGGGCCGCGAGTTCTGCCACCAGAGGTGTAGGGTCTAAACTCTCTACTGGAGGCTGCGACTGCCCTCTGCTTTGTTCCTTGGCCATATCTTGATGGCTTGTGGTATCTGAATCATTCCCTTCCGTTGATATAGATTGCCGAACCTTGGCTCCCCTCGTTGCATCCATGATATCTCGTAGCTGCGAATGTGAAGTCGATTTGGCTAGCAGTCCCTGGCCATCGGGAGTTGACGCACGCCCCCTAACCTCGGGACTGCCCCAATCTGACACAAGGCTAATCCTGGAGTCTAGTCGAGCTATCGTGGATGAAGAATCGTTTCTACTCTTAAGCTCGGAGCGGTACCCATCCATGAGAAGCATCCCTGACATTGACCGATGGAGGAGAGCCGAGTCAATGTTATCCTCAGACCCAACAGTGGCCAGTCCTCGTTTGTCATCTATTGCTCCTGTCGGAAGTGACCAAGCAGCGATTGGTTTTTCAGTTCCCACATAGAGCTCCATGCATTGCGCAATAACTTCTGCCGCTTCACTCTGAATCCATCGCTCGAGATCGGATTTCTCTGAGTCAATAGTCAGAGTATGGAAATTAGGATGGAGTAAATGGCACCTTCTGAATTGCTCAGACCGATCTCGCATTTCCGTTGGCTGAATCTCGATATCATCTGCATCGGCCATATTGGCATGGCGCAGATATCGCTGCGGCTTTCGGATATAGTCCATGAAATTAATGGGATACAGGCCATATAGAATTGTGTAGTAGTTTGCCAAATGAGACACGGCCTCATCGCTGGCCCCAGAAACATGCTCACAAGCCTCCCACCCACTAAACTTTTCCGGATCATGAGATGGGGTTTCAGTCACACCTGCTTTTTCCTGAGTCCAGAACAATAGCCGGGCATAAATGTTGAATAGAACTGGAAGATGCGGCACAAGAGAGCTTGGCATGTGTGGTAACAGCATTATCAAGGCAGTCAGGGCCGACGAAACGACAACCGTAGACGTATCTTCTTGCAGGCAGGTCAGAAGATTCTTGAACATGGTCCCTTGAAGAATCTGATGCAGATGTGGAGGGTGGCTCTGTATAAAGTCGCATAAGAATCGGAGAGCAGCCTTGCGGTGCTGGGCCTGGACGAAGAAGCTATCGAGAGAGGCGAAGAATTGCTGTTGGCCGAATTATTAGCTTAGCGCCCCTGAAATCTAAGGAATATCACTATCGCCATACCTGTGGTCGCATCTTTCCAAATTGGATGATTGCTTGGCGAAATATACGTTCATTGAACTCCATTCCCGCAACACCCTTGACAAAGGCCGGGTAGAAACAGTCCATCCAGATCGTGAACATATGGTGCATAATGGCGTTCAAGGGCTCGTCTCCCTCGGAGTTATCCTGAAAATCGACCGCAAAGCTCACAATATCCATCAACGACCCGACCGTTTCGTCCACGATACCCTTCTCGTGGGATGAGCGCTCGCTTAGAGTTTCTTTGAGAATGTCCACCCAAAAGGTCACTCGTTCGGCGGTCTGCAGCATGGGCAGTAGCTGTCGGATAACGCCAACCCACACAGAGGAGGCATCTTGATTGCCTCTGACATGTTTGTCGAAGATGGACACGAGCTCCTCCTGGAGCCGGTCTGCTGCCGCTTCCTCGTACTTGGAGTGGCGCTGGAGGTAGGAGCCGATGGTCTCGGTCAGGTCGTCGGGCAGAGGGGCCTGGGGGCTGGCTGTGAAGGCGGTGATCGCCTTGGACAGGTCTTTGAGGGAACTAGCATCGCGAAAGTCTCTGTTAGCCACAGTCGTGGGTTGAGGCATGCAAGGCCCCAGGGTCTGGGTGGCGGGCGTTGAGCGAGTCCGCCCGAGAAAAGATTTCCAACGTACGTTTGTGAAGCCATCGCGCCGGAAGCTGTCTGACAGGGGCAAGCTCCAATGGAGCCAGCTCCGTAGCTCTTCCTATAGCTCTGGTGTGAGTCAGTCGATGGCACGGGATCTGTCGATGGGGATTATGATGCGGTCGTGCAGGACCAGGAGCTCATTTTCGGTGGCACTTCGCCGGCATCCGGGTGTCTGACGTTGTGCTGCGTGGTGGGACTGCTGTGATTTGAGTGGGCTGAGGGCCCGGGCACAGGTCTCGAGGTGGCCGTGGGTATCGCCATGGGCTGATCCGGCGTTGGGTACTTGCGCAGGCTAGCTGAGTCAGGTACCGGCCCAAGTACCGAGCGCAGCTGATTTCTTAGCAGCTACATCACTGATCGACCCACAAGCATAACCCCGCGAAATTCGCGGCTTTCAGTGGGCCCGCTAAGCGTCACAGCTGCAAGCGATCCCCTGTGGAAGCCACTTTCTGGGGGCCGTAGCAGCATTTCCGAGCATCGGGACTGCCCGCCATTGGCTTTGAGTTTGAGACTTGGCTGTTATGGCCTGTGGAGGAGGGGCAGTGGTCTTCTGACATACCGCCAGACGCAGGAGGGTACTTGGTTTCGCCCGGATCAAGCCACCTGAGATGTACTGTTGAATCCGGTGCCGATGCAGATGCTCTCCATCCTGGGTTAGGCATGTTGTCACCGTCCAGTCACCTTTGAAGGTTGGAGAGGGGTTGGTTCCCTTGGGAGCAACCTGGCCCTTGCTTCAGGTACTTTGCAGCCACAGAGATGTAGTATGTAGAGGAGGAGGCGTGCATCCCATCGTCGCGTGATCTGATCTGGCAAGCTCCAATCCTGTCCATTCTGCTCACTACCCCTCACCCTCAGCTACTACTTCTACCTCTCCTCCTCCCTCCCTCCTTCCTCAGCTTTTTTCCCTTCTTCGCTATCATCAAAGAAGCATCAATCCACCCACCAACCATCACTTTTATCATCCCACCCGTCTTTCAAAGACACCAACCCATACTACCGTCAAGATGAGTGTGCATAAGACCTCTGCTGTTGCGGAGCAGGAGCCTGTGGACGTCCTCATCGCACTGCAGAATAAGTTTGACCTCCTCGATCTCGCCGGCCCAGTCGAGGTTCTCAAGAACGCTCTCCATGATTTCAAGGATAGCAGTAAGTTGCCACAATTCCTTTCTTGCCAACCCAATTGAACTTCCATCACCGTGTCTCTCCCATCCAAGAGAACTCCGAGACTAATCACTTGCTACCTCTCAGGCTCCAATGCATTTGAGATCACCGTTGCTGGTGCGGAGCCCAAGGTGCTCTCCGACCAGGGCGTCGTGGTTGACTCCCAAATCACCTTCAAGGATGCCCATGAGCGTCTCGAAGACTTTGACATCCTCATCATCCTTGGAGGCAACTCAGAGGAGATCCTTGCCAAGGAAGCCGAACCCCTCGGCCTCATCAATGACTTCTCTGAGCTGCAGAAGAAGGATCCCGCCAGGGAGCGAACCATCCTCTCTATTTGCACCGGCTCTCTCTTCCTCGCCCGCGAGGGTATCCTCTCTGGCCTCGCTGCCACCACCCACCCCGATTATATAACCAAGTTCGAGAATATCTGTAGCGACGCTGCTACTCGCAACCTCCAAGAGCGAACTGACGTCATTGAGGACGCTCGCTATGTTGTCAACAATCTCAGATTTGACTTGGGTGACGAGGATGAGAATCCATACATCCGTCGCAAGAGTGTCGACAATGGACGGCGACCATCGAATGCTCGGTATGCCTCAACCTCAATGCAATCCAAATTACTACGTGTACAATACTAATTCCATTATAGAAAGGGTAGCACCTCTTTCAAGGGCTCGAACTCCCGCCGTGAATCCATTGTTCGCCGCGCAGCCATGCGCCTTGGCGGGCTCCGGGTCATCACGTCTGGGGGAAACAGCGCTGGCATTGACGCAGCTTTGTACCTTGTCAGCGCTATGGTTGATGATGAATGTGCGGTGGAGGTGGCCAGGATCATGCAGTGGTCCTGGAACAAGGGCATCGTCGTTGATGGTCTCGACGTTTAAGCCCGGCAGACGAGTGCCAGTTGTGCCGCTCTATATATATGGCCCCCATCAGGCGCCATGTGAGCTGGTACGTGTGTGACAATATTAATATCCAAACCCAAACTTGTAAAACCATATTACCTAGCTACTTTTAACGAATGAAATCAAATGTTATGCTGTTTCTTTAAGTCAATTCCTTTTCCAAGCTCACCAACCCCGTCTTTTCTCCTTGTGCCGCTGCGCTGGCCTCAATTGAAAAATTTTCCCTCATCAACGAATGGCTGGTTACTGTTACGTCGCATCGTTCAATGGCATCGCAGAGAAATCTGTACCTACGACATGTAGTTTGGGAGCACAAGAGAGCTTACTGAAACAGAAAGAAGGTGGGGAATGTTGCTTTCGGAGTATTTCATTCGCTCTTCCGGAGATGCTAAACCGCCAGATGGTGTACGTGATGAGGTGAGACGGTAGCGTAGATGTATATTCAGGCGCTTCTGGCCGGGACCTGTCGCCATCAGACAGTTCAGGGTACTAGCAGGGTACTTCCATGCAAGCAACCGTCTCCTGTTTCTAAGTGCGTGGGCCAAACTGGTGATCGTGCTCCACTCGCCACACAATCAATCGACCTCAGCCCCTAGAACAGGCTTAGTGGGCTGGTGGGCCTGCATTTGTTGGCCGGTCGCTTTTCTCCTTTGGCTCGCGACACACGCGCACGCGGGCTGCAACTAATCCGGGGATCATTAATTGATGCTGCGGCAGCCTCGACAACCTTGCTACCTGCATCACCATCTGTCTGCTCGATCACCGCTGCGGACTCGGCCCCTGGACAAGTGCACAGGTGCACGCATACCTTCTTGCTCTCGCGAATTCCCATCCCGTGGCTAGCCGCGCCGTCCATCCAGACCACAATCCATCCTATAGCTCCTTTCGCATAGACTCGAACTCGCCAATCCACACCCAGAGACTGGCTAAAGACCGACCTGAGAACGTGGTCCGAGAGGATCAATTGGCCGTACTATGGCCGACTGGGCGAAACTCAAGGTCGTTGATCTCAAAGCAGAGCTCAAGCGCCGCGACCTCCCACAGCATGGCCTGAAGGCTGAGCTGGTCGCGCGCCTCGTCGACGCAGACCAGAGCGAGGCTGCGCCCGAAGCCAGCAATGAGGAGGAAGGAAAATATGGACAAGGTGCGCAGGGTGACTCGTCCGAAAGCCTAGGCAAGGATGAAGCTGAAACACCAGACGGTACAGCGTCCTCTGATACGATATCAGTCCAAGCACCGGCCGAAATCAAGCCCAGCTCAGAGAAGGACGTCGAGGTGCGAGATTTCGAACCAGAAAACAAAAACACAGAAGATTCGAAAACGTCCGTGCTTAGCGAAGAGCCGCCTCAAAACTCTCTTGAACCGAGCACCGAAGCGAGAGCACCTTCCGCAGATAAGGAAGTGCCTGAAGCCCACCGTCAAGAGCCCTCCAACACTTCCGAGGAGAAGCCGGCAGAGAACCAGCAAGACGAGATTATTGTCACATCCGAGACTGGACGAGAGGCTACCGAAACTTTATCGAACGATCCGCCTCCCAGCGAACACGAGTCGCAGAAGCGCAAACGTCGCTCTGCTACCCCAACCCCCGACGCGGAAGCTGTTGCCAAGCGAGCACGTACTCTACAGAGTGAAATAATCAACACATCAACTGGCGCAGCGAATTCCAAGCAGGCTCAGCCCGAGAGCCAAGCAGAAGAGGCCACTGGTGAAAGCATGGAAGGGGTGCAGACTCAGAACAAACTAGGACAGCCTACTGGAGGCTCTACAGGAAACAAGGCTGGCCCTGAGCGAGATGTGCCACCATCTGTGCACCCCGCCACTACGGCGCTGTATATCTCCAATTTGATGCGACCGCTCCGTCCAGTTGATATTCAAACACACCTTGCTGATCTTGCCACTCCTGCTGGCCAGCCTCCCAACGACGATATTATCACTGAATTTCACATTGACCAGGTTCGCAGCCATGCATTCGTCGTTTTCGACAACCTACCAGCGGCCTCCCGAGTACGGAACCTCCTCCACGATTGTGTCTGGCCCAATGAGAGTAACCGCAAAGCTCTGTGGGTGGACTTCATCCCGCCCGAGAAGGTTCCAGCCTGGATCGAGAAGGAATCAGGCCAGGGCGGCCGCTCGTCCACCCGCTGGGAAGTCGTCTACTCGGACGACGCCAACGGGAACACCGAGGCTCGCCTGGAAGTCGCCTCAGCTGCAGGCCCGCGACCCGGACCTCCCCCCGCCCCATCAGCAGCCGGTGGCAGGCTCGCACCCCCCGTGCCCGCCGACAGCGCGAACAACATCCCCGTCGGCCCGCGGTCGCAGAGGGACCTGAGCATAAGCAACGCGCCCACGGGACCCCGTAGCAAGCGCTCCGGCCCCGGCCCGCGCCCTCCACCTGGACACATGGCGGGAGGCATGTTCGATGCAAAGCGGACGCAGGCCCAGCCAGTCATTGGCTACACCCCAGTATCGGAGGATCTCGCCCGTCGGCGTCTGGATAACATGCGCAGCTTCTATAAGCGTGACGTCGACCGTCGCGATCTCGGCCGTGACTTCAACCGATACTCGTTTGAAGACGGAGACGGCTTCGTTGACCGGGGCAAGGAGGTCTTCGAGGGCATCCGGCCCCCCCATCGCGAGCGTGATCGTCCCGCGCGAGGAGGATCCCGCGCAGGACCTCGTGGAGGAGGGTTTGGCGGAGGAGGGTTTGGCGGACGGAGAGGAGGGCCGCCCCCACACCGAAGAGGCGGGGATAGATACCTTCCCGGTGGCGCTGGTGGTCGTGACGACCGCCCTCCTCGTCGCGATTACAGATAGGAGAATCGCGCGCCACAGGCATATCCATGGACGCCCGACGTAACTATCGGCAGACACACGTGATCTGCTCTCTCTGCTGGGGAGAACGCCGTTGAGGGTGGGCTCTTATCATCTATTTTCTTTGAACTCCACTTACACCAAGGTGTGTGTGGTAAGGAGCTAGTCACCACCTACCAGGGCACTTCTGGAAAAGGGAGTGCCATTCTCACATGGGCCTCTAATGGAAAAGGGGGCATGACTCGGGACAATTGGAGTTACAGTGTGATATTGCAAAGCCACGCGGTATTTAATGATCATGAACGGGGGAAAATTCTACGGGATTAGATAGCCTAGTGCTCGAAGCAAGGAGGAGCACCAGCACGGCATCCGGGTAGATAGCCCCTTTTTAATGTACGAAGGGAACCCGATGGTTCAAAGATAGAATCGAAATGCAATTGCAAATTTATATCAGATATCAGATCAATCACATTTACACAGAAAAAATTCCGTATTTCCAAATGATTTCATTCAAATTACGGTAAAAATCAAGACTTGATCGCCTCCCTAAACGCTATTTCACACATTCTTATACCCTCAAATGCAATTATTCATCTGCTCTCTCGTAAATCCCTATGAGCAATATCCTGAACTTAGGTCGAATTCTGTGATTTATGCCGCCTGAGCGAGAGGAGAGGGCTCAACGCCGACACGCTCACGGCTAAGAATATCAAGCAGGAACTGGCTGGGGCGGTTGTCCTTGTAGACAGCCTGGCTTTCTTTCTCGCGCTGGACGTTCTGCAGGTACTTATCGAAGAGGTAGGAACTGTCCATTGGGCCACCCTTGGCCTCGGGGTGGAACTGGGTAGAGAAGATGGGGCGGGTCTTGTGCATCATACCCTCGTTGCTTCCATCGTTGAGATTAACCTAGATAAAATTAATAAATAGATCTATTTTAGTAATTAATAAGAAGAACTCACGAAGTACTCCTTGAAGTCGCTGGGAAGAGTGCTGGCGTCAACAGCGTAGCCGTGATTCTGGGAGGTCTGGCAATAAACATTAATATAAGCCTACGCAAACTGAATCACAAGATAAACTTACAATATGGCACTGTCCGGTGGTAAGGTCGAGGGAGGGGATATTGTGTGCTCGGTTGCCATACTTCATCTTGATGGTTTGAGCCCCTACGGCAAGAGCAAGAAGCTGGTGACCGAGGCAGATACCCATGATGGGGATGGACGAGGTCTCCATCAGGCGAGCCAAGTTGTAGACGGTTTGAGCGGCGTGAGTCGGATCGCCGGGCCCGTTGGAAATGAACACACCGTCATAGTGCTGAGCAACCTTGTGGATAGGGTAGTCGTAAGGGAAGACAGTGACGGAGGCTCCTCGGCTTACGAGGCTTCGAAGGATGTTCTCCTTCACGCCGCAGTCAAGAAGAGCAACGTGGAAAGCGGCACCGGGAGACTCGACAACGAAGGGAGCCTTGGTGCTGACACGCTTAACGAGGTTAATTTGGCCGGGGTCAATGAAGCCCTCATCCTCATCAGCATCATACTCATCACCAATGGAGATTCTGGCGAGGGAAGAACCCTGCTCTCGCAGATAGGTGACGATCTCTCGGGTATCCACGCCCGAGATAGCAGGAACACCCTCTCGGGCGCACCATTCGCTCAAGCTCTCAACAGCTGTCCAATGGCTGTACTTAAGAGCGACATCGGAGACGACAACACCAGCGCATTGGATGTGAGGCGACTCGAAGTACTTGAGCAGGTTCCACTGGTCTCGCTCCTTGGATGGAACACCATAGTTTCCGATCAATGGTTGGGTGAAGACTAGAATTTGACCACGATATGAAGGGTCGGTCATAGACTCGGGGTAACCTACAAGCGAGGTGGTGAAGACCGCCTCGCCGGAAATGTTGGCATTGGCACCAAAAGCCTTGCCCTGGAAGACAGGACCATCCTGCGTCGGGGGATTAGCTTCATGTTGAGATCGTCAGAGAACGAGTGCACATACTCGGATGGTGAAGGTAGCAGGGACAGAGGCGACGGGAGTAGCGGATCGGGGAACGTAGGGCATCTTCCTGCCCTTGCTTCCGGAGACAGCAGTCTGGTTGGATGAGAACCTGAGCTGAAGGCTCAATCGGGATGATGTGGAAGGCTTGGCCGCATTTTGGGCGAAGGTCTTCGCGAATCGGGAAAACATGATGTTTCGTTGTTGTGGTGGTTGTTTTTGGGTAAGATAAAGGCTATTCGGTTTATAGAACTTCTACGATGACAGAGACCTCCAGAGATGGTCTTTGCGATTGGCGCCATGTTAGCATGACTATTCTGCTAATGCGGATCGATCCTCGACAACGTTTGAGTCCCGAATGGGAGGGTCCTACGAACCTGAGAAATAGTCCTGTAAGAGCTCGAATTAGTTTCTAGTCAATTGACAGCACGAGAGTTGGAATTGTAATAGCAGAGAGCCCAACGAGAGATACCAAGCCAAGAGAGTGCACTGGGAATTGGCAATGCCTTCCCAATGCATTGCTCGACAGGTTCGAGGTGCCCTCGTGTGAGCTCAATGGTGGGGGTTTCGGAGCCGGAGACTTACTTGAGAAGTGAAGATCGACGGGCGCCCGTTCATAAGGGCGGTTTCAAAGGAGTCGGTTCAATATATTTAATAGGTAATCAAGCACATGTAGCTGATGTGCAGGAGATGTTGAGCAAGCAATGGGTAGCTTAGCGTTGTGAAAGTGGTGGTTTGCAAAAGGTGTGGAAGGGGAGAGAAGAAAAAAAAAAGCGACGCAGACGTAGATAAAGGAAGTCACCGCAACATTCGGAACTGCCACCCAGAGGAGTCACAGATTGACAAAAGAGGCTTATCCATTGGCTCCAGCACCCTGACGCAACTAATTTTGGCTCGTCAGGGCGCGTTTGCTGATTCGATCAGCGGTGGCATGGCGGGGCACAGCGCCCAGATGCCCTCTGATAGCGCACGAGACCAGCTAAAAGGGCTCCGCCCAGTGACGCCGATATCGTCGCCGTTCACATCCAGACCGCCCACGCACCGAGTCAGCAGCCACCTCCCCGCCTCAAGAGCCCCTGTCTAAACCATGCAGGTGGTGAATTGTAATGTACTTTCCCAATTGGGAACTGGCTCCCCATGTCTGTGGTTCGGGAGGACTGAAGTGCCAAGAGCCTCACCACGAAAGCCCTCGACAAACTTTGACTAACAGGAATTGCGCCCAGCAGCGCGGTATAAACTGATCAAAGATAACAGACGTAGCTAGCGCTTCACTTGCTGTCAGATCGATCTTCCCTCACAGCTACCCCTAGGGGTCACATATTGGGTGAGGGGCTGTCGCAACTTGTACCAGAGCTACCTGGCCTGCATAGATGTACCTAGGTAGTAACACGATTCCTGGAATGCAATGCCTCATATTACACTGCATTTCTAGGCGAGAATTATTTGCATACAGTATGATTAATTGAGAATGTCGTTATGTAATTTTTTGCAGAGTGGCTATGGAAACCGAACCACCAAGGAGGCATTATGATCTCTCAGAATGTTGCCTAGGGAAAGGATCCTCCCACTTGAAGCTTGTGTAACAAGCCTCCAGATCCCAATTCATGCCCAAGCCGATTGAACAAGAGCGACACTTAACCCAATATGACATCTCTATGGGGTTGCGAAGTGACGAAACCCGATATGCACTGTGACTTCGATTTACCCCAGCTTCTACCAGTTTCGACAACTATCGACCATGTGATTATGCGAGTGGCTGGTCCGGGAAAGATCCCCTCCAATATCAAAGTTCATCCCCGCGTTCTCACACAAAGGCAAGGGGCCACCTCATGTGACGCTACCTACCCATCACGATGACGGTACTGGACAATGGAATTGAACAAACGATAATCAAAAGTGTGGCCCAGTGTTGGCCACGATGTTGGCCGTGCACCATGGAGCTTGAATTCAAACATAGCAATAAGTGCCGAACCCGGAGCTCTAAATGGCCAATTCTTCACGCAAACGTAGCATTTGCATTTATTCATTGCTGTCTTTTCATTCGTTAATCGGTCTAAATATACCCGAAAGAGATTCCATCTTTTAACTTGCCGCCTACAGAGCACCAAGTTCCTTCAGCTTGCTCACAAGACCACCAACATCCTCAACCTTGCCTCCCCCTTGTCTCACGGGGGGTTCTAGGCACGCAAGTTAGCCAACAAATTCAATACGCCCCATTGCTTCATCATAGAGGCAAAATGAAAGAGTTCTAAAAAAAAAAGGGGGGGGGGCTCGATATATGTGATGAGGAGGGGGAAACTGCAACTCACCAGTAACCTTCAAGATCTTAAGCTTCTTGTCGCTCGTAAGCCCAAAGTCAGCCAGCGTCTTCTTGTCGAGCTTCTTCTTCTTCGCCTTCATGATGTTGGGCAGCTTGGCGAACCGGGGCGTGTTGAGCCGCAGGTCCGTCGTGACAATCATCGGCAGCTTGGCCCTCACCGTCTCCACGCCGCCGTCAATCTCCTTGGTGACCGTCACCGAGTCGCCCTCGCCAAACTCCACCTTGCTCGCCTGCGTCGCCTGCGGCCAGCCCAGCAGCCCCGCGAGCATCTGGCCCGTCTGCCCCGCGTCGTCGTCGATGCTCTGCTTGCCCAGCAGCACGAGGTTGCTCTTCTCCGCCTCCACAGTCGCCTTGAGCAGCTTGGCCACCGTCAGCGGCTCCAGCTCCTCGCCCTCCTTGAGCTCCACGTGGATGCCCCGGTCGATGCCCATGGCGAGCGCCGTGCGGATCACGTCCTGGGACTTGGCGGGGCCGGCGGAGATGGTGACGATGTCCTCGACGCCGCCCGGCGCGCGCTTCTCCTCGCGGATGCGGACCGACTCCTCGACGGAGAGCTCGTCGAAGGGGTTCATCGAGTGCTTGACGCCGACCGTCTCCACGCCGGTCATGGCCTTGTTGATTCGGGGTTTGACCTAGCGAGATTCAAGCGCCGGTTAGCTGTGTTTAAAAAAAAACCGTATTGGAGGGGAGAGGGCCATACAGCATAGTCAATGACCCGCTTGACGGGAACGAGGATGCGTAGCGCGGACATTGTGATCGAATTGCGTCTTTAATTCACCACCTGCGGTTTGGACTCCGGCGTGGTTAAGTATCAAAGAAGCCGGCTACTTGGGCTTTGGCGATACTATTGCGGCGACTCGGGGCGGTTACTCCCGGCTTCAGACCTCGGGACATTCGGGCACGTGACGTAGCCTCCGGAGGTCGGAACTTGAAATCCAGCCCACACTCAATATTTGGTAGGTTGCCAGGGGCAAACGCACAAGTCCATAAAGGCGAAGTTGCATGTGAATTCGGACTCAGTGGACTTGCTCGGCTTTGCAGGCAACGGAAATGTAGACAATCGTGCCTACCATTACATGTCACCCGAGTACAAACATGCGTGGCTTCATTTCCAACGCACCACCTCTCTATTGACTGACCATTAAATTGTCTCAAGCCATGGCTAGCAATAAGAGCTCTCAAATCAAGAAACACAGTAAGCTAGTATATCGCTAGCATTGTCAAATAAGGCATCTCAAAACTGCATCTCTGAGTGATGTAAACGCCGATGCTCCTTATCAGTATAAGACCCGATGCCCCCCTCAACAGCCTCTATTTCCGAGCTCACCAATCGTCCCAATCGTCCCCTTGCTTCTTAGTCTGTGGCGCTGCCGCCGCTCTATTCTTTCCCATTCCCATTGCGCTTGTCCCAATGGCGCTGCTGTTCTGCTTCTTCTGCTCTGCCAGGTTGGAGAAATCGTCCCAGAATGTCTTCTTGCTTTCATCCATGAGAGGAGCTCTAGTACCCTGCTGCTCCTGACCTCCCTCGACAAAGCGGTTGAATCCTTCCTGCGCGTTCTTCCCTGCCATCTGGGCTTGCTTTGCCAACTGCGCCGCGGTAAGTTGGGCCTGTTTGGCGAAATCTCCCTCCGCAAACTGAATTCGCATTGGCAAGTTAGCATGAAGGGTAATAGCGAGACGAAGAAGTCAGAGAAGTTGAGACATACGTTCTTTGCGGCAGGCTGGATGTAGCCGTCATTGACAGTTTTCGCTGTATTAGTAACGGTCGTCGTGAACCACCCAAAGCCCTTTGTCAGAGCCGCGACGGGATCCTTTTGCACATCGTCAAACGTTGGCATTATACCGGGGCTTTGGGGGCTGGGCCCAGGTGTGTTGCCAAAGCCTGCATATTTGCCTCCTTGGCTTGGATGTAGGTGGTCTGGCCGCGAGGCGTTGTCCGCGCCCAATCTCGCAAAGTATTGGTCGTCCACCTTTACCTTTCCGCCGCCCTGAGCTGGGCTCTCGCTTCGGTTCGCAGTTCCGCTCAAGGGCGACATGGGTTGCCTCGAAGCTGGCTTTGGCGGGGGAGCTGGCTTCTTCTCCCCTGGGACGTACTCCTTGCCCTCCACCTTGCACGTCAATCTCTCCTTCCACTCCTCGCCAATCTCTCCCGTATACCGATCGGACTCGGTGCCCGCGTCCCAGGTGACTTTCGAATTGGCGTGCGCTTCGTAGAATTCCTGCCAGCCTTGGTTTCCGCCAAGTCGCATTCGCTCGATTTCAACCGACTTGAAGGCGTCCATGGAGACACTTCGAACAAAGGAGATGTGTACACCGAGGCCACGGTGCTTGCCGGCGCACGTGAGGCAAATGAAGATGCCAAACTTGGGGGATGCCCATTGCGGTGAGGGCGCACCGCAGTCGCAACAAACATTGTTGTTCGATTCCTTTTGAAGAGCAGCCAGCTGCATAAGGGGGGACACAGAAATTGGGCGTTAGCAAAGACAAGGGACCAGAGCATGTGGGAATTCTAGGGACCAGCAACCTACCTTGGACCTGGTCTCTGGGTCTACCTCCCACATGGCCTTGGACGCCATTGTGATATGGAAGGCAGTCTGGCTGTGCTAATAGAGAGAGAAGGTGCAAAGGAAAGCAAATGCCTAGCAAAAGAAGAGTGCCTGCAGAAGTGATGAGATAGCCTAAGCGGGAGAGTTGTGTCGTCTCAAGGCAAATCCTCCAGGGGCCAAAACAATCCAGACCCCCGAGACCTCCCCCACTGAGGGAGGACCGACCTCCAGACAGCTAACACTGTCCCCAGCGCCGAACACCACCTGAGCCCATTTCACACTCTCCACCCCTAATCTTAGCTATTATTATACATGGAGGTATGGTTCACCAATTAACAAATATTTGGACTTTTTTTTTCAGATATAGTACATTAGAATCAAGAGGTCTCTACTGTACCTAGGTATGTAATTACAGCACTCTGGTCACCTAATCATCGGGTGACTGGTCGCCTCATCAGTGGACCGATAAGCCGCTGCCACTTATCGACCTGTCATACTAATGATACCATGACGCTTCCACTCAAGACATAGGGGGATAGAGACTGGCCATTAGCATATAACATTCCTATACTATGATATATACTCCTTCAAATACATGCTCCTTCAAATACCAGATTTCAGTATAATCACATAATCTCAATGCTTCTTTCAGCTAATACTTATCCTTCTTCTTCTCTCCAAAAACTACATTTCATACCAACGGATCGCACCCTCGTGACCACAAACCAGACACTAGCCAGGCGTTGATTGATAACAACAATAAAGTGCTCTCGTTGTTATCAGCCTGCAGGTCATCACCATATCCATGTTCCATAGTGTGTGTTGGCAATTATAAAATACCTACATGCCCATACTTGAGGAACTACAACTGTGTCACGGCGGTTATGTCACATGTGACGCCAGAAATGTTCCCTGGGCTGATCCTGTCTTTCCTTTTGATGGTTTACACACATAAAGAACTCCTTAGCGACCCCTGACACGTAGTCTCGAAGAGTAGGGGGAAAGCCGAAGTTCATTCAAGAATAGGTGTAGTTACTACTGAACGCATCTACAGGCATAGCATTATCTTCTTTCCATTGCTAATCAAATTTGGTTTTAACCTAGATATGTAGATTGCAAAACTAGCTGGCTCGTCTCATCTTGAATTGCTAGAATGGTAGGGATAGGATAACCATATCACGCATGAACACAGCACCTGGCTCGGACATTGCCGCCACTGAACTCCTCACCGTTAATTCATGCCTTCTCAATTGGTTCTCTTTCCTTATATTGAAATTCCACTTCTGTTTGCGTTGATCAAGCCGAACTTCAACTAATCATTTTGTGTCAAAGATGGCTTCAAGGACCCAGGCGATGGGCCAAAAAGGTGTTCTCTACGTCAAGTGGGATTTGAGAAGGATTAGAACCTCTTCTTTAAGCGATCACGACAGTGAAGGGCAAGCGCTCTCGAGCATAATTAGGTCTATTGGTTTGCATTAGGTTAGGTAGGCAGCTCAACCATAGCGCTATTGTTTTCATTAGATATTCCCACCCGATCACTCCATGCTCAAGCTAACGCATACATAACCCAGCAGAAAGCGACCGCAAGTGAAAATGGAAAAACTTTGATATGGATACACGAAATTTGAGCCCCAGCTTCAAAACTTTTGATTCCTTGTCTGATTCCCCGTATATTATGGTCCCAGTGCATGAAAATAGAGCGTTGCCAAGTGTTAAAAAGAAGGCGGCATCAACACCCATCCCAAGATTTTCAATTGTCCAGAGAGGTCCGGTCGAGATTCTCAACCGTCGGCTCACCGAGAGCCAGACACACTCTCAAAGACTGCTGTAGATAACATCTACTGTAAGAAAAATTCGTCAAAATCGCGTACCATATCGTAATGTACTCATTGAAGGTGGAGTACAACACCCTTTTGCCACCTGCATTTAAGCAGTAGTGGCGGGAGTGGAGGCAGGAGCAGCCTCGGTGGCTGCGGGGGCAGCGGCATCAGCCTTAGCATCAGCCTTCTTCTCCTCCTTTCCGTTGACATCGGCGTCAGCAGGGGCATTGGCCTCCTCGTCGGTCTTGTCGGGGGAGTCAATGGCGACCTTGACGGCGATCTCACGTCCCTCAACCTCCTTGCCGTTCATCTCAGCAACAGCCTTCTGCTGCAGCTCCTCAGAAGCCAAAGTAACGAAACCGAATCCACGTCCCTTGCGGGCCTCGCCACGGGCCTGAAGCTTCTTGATCATGAAACGGGGGATAGGTCGGAGGGCAATCTTAGCCGAGGAAGGCTGGTAGTCCTTGAACAGCTCGATAAGCTGTATTTAGTCAGTACAATGCATAGAATGCCATCACAATCTGTCGTAGAAACGAACCTTCTCCTCAGTCAAGTCATAGGGCAGGTTAGCGACCATGACCTTGATCTTAGAGGGAATACCATCTGCAGGGGGGCCACGCTCACGGCGGGCGCGCTGGGCCTTAGCATCATCGCCAGCAGAGACATCCTGGTTGGTCACATCGGCCAGAGGCTTGGATTCGGTAGAAGCAGCTGCTGCAGGAGCGGCAGGGGTCTCTCCAGAGGCAGGAGCGGCAGCCTCAGCAGTCTCACCTTCCTTCTTCTCACCGTCCTACAGAGAATGTCAGAAAAGAGTAGAAGCGGGCGAGATTCCATCAAACACTTACACCACGGGCAGTGCGGGCGCCTCGTCCGTTGCGACCACGGCCCCGGCCTCGGCCTCGTCCAGAGGCGCGACGGCGGGTGCCCTCACCACCAGAACCTTCACCGTTGGCTGCCTCAGTCTTCTCGCCAGCTGGCTCGGGCTTGCGAGCAAGCTGAACGGAAACCTTGCGTTCAAGGATCTCCTTGCCAGAGAGGGCGTCAATAGCACGCTCGGCCTCGGTAGGAGTAGAGAGGTCGACAAAGGCGTAGCCAACAGGACGGTCGGTGCGTGGGTTCTTCGGGATTGACACGGACTCACTATCAAATTGCAAGTTAGCATATACTGGAAAACAAGACTGGGGGCGAGTAGCGTGAAAAGTCAAAGGCGAGTTAAATGAGCACGAGGGAAGGTCGAGGGATGCGAGGCTGCAAAAGTTGGTGCAACCACGAAAGACTCGAGTTGGCCAAACTGTTTGCAACCAAATCCTCTTCCCATGTCCCATCACGACGTTGCCAAGAACTCGCCGAAAGAACCCGGCCAGGAGGGGCCACATACACAAGATAATCCTTGAAGAAGTCCTTCAACTCCCCCTCAGTTGTCGCGTAGGCCAAGTTGCCGATATACAGACGGCGACCTTCGGCAGCGCTGGCCGAAGCAGCCTCGTTTGCGGCGGCCTTATCATTGAGAGAGGTATTGCTCAGAGCATTTGTAACGTCATTAACATTAGCGGTCTCGGGGACCTTCTCCACAGGGGCAGCAGACATGATGGCGGGTTTGAAGTGTGTAGAGGACTGTCGTGAAGGATGACGTTTCGAACTTGTGGACCAGCCTAAGGGTGCAGTAACGTTCGAAAGTGATAGCTTGTGGTTGAAGTTCGGGGAATCGAACACTTGGAGCAATAAGGAGGAGTGTTGGTCAGGGTGGCTTGGTGCCCTAGGTACGGGTTGAGATTAGACAGACGACGATGCGTTGCGCGGAGACACTAGTTGACTGGAGTATTGTGATGAGAAGGGGAAAAGGAGAGGGAGCTGGGAGAGTCGCGACATATGAAATATTTTTTTGGGCATGCTGGCCTTTGCTCCTGCCTACCTCTGCTCTAGGTATGTTTGGTAATAAGGCCAGAGCCAGGGGGCGGTGGCGGCCACTACGGCGAGGCACCTAGCGAGCGTTGCTGCAGGTAATTGTGGCAGGGGGGGCTAATTAGGTGTTGTTCCAGGCGCAGGAGCATCCAGGCCAGGGTAATAATAGGTACACGCGACTCAAAGGGAGCTGGCCGCCCCAAACCTTGGCTGAGGTGTACCTTCCCGCCCTGTCCCCAGCAGGAAGCTACAACCACATCGCAGCTTACTCCTGCGCATAACACTGAGCTACAACAGAAGGTGAGACAGGGTCACGTAAGCGTACCCGACGGGAACCCATTAAAGGAGGAAGGATTGACCGATGGCCGCAAATTGCGCTCTTGGATCTGTTGTTTTGGACTTGCCGAGCTGGGGCACGGTGCAGGAATGGCGGGCAGTGGACGAAGAGGCAAGCACGGAGCGAGCGGAGGCCGCAAGTGCCAAGTGGGTGGCCATTGATCACCGCAACTCTATACACCGTGGTTCAGACAGAAGCTGCGAGAACAGTCGCGCTAGCTGCAAGGGCACTCACCCTCCTACAGTGTTGTTCTGCACACCGCAATGACTCACTCCGCACTGGCGGGCACTACGTTGAACTTATTGGGTAGATCGGAGATTCCAGGGCCCCTGATGATGTTGTCTTGCAGGAGACGCATGCCTCAGTCCAGCGGTGGACCCGGTCTGGAAAACTGCCTGACCTGGCCTCCGGCTTCCCCAGTCCGAAGAGAATGCATGGGTGTCAACTAGTCTCGAGCTCGTCTTCAGGAAGGACTGACACGACATGGAGAACAAGGAGAAGGGACAAACCAGAAGCGATGCCTCCTCACATGCTTCGCATCATAAGCGGAGGGGAACTCTAATTTCAGGCGGTGCACGGAAGGTGGTGGCCTCTCGGATATTATTGCCTTCAATGTGGCAGCAGGTGCCTGCTCAGGGCTGCGCTACCTGTTGTTTTACTTTGAAGCCAAAGACATCAGGCATTTAGTAACCCTCCTGTTCCTTCCCGTACCGAGACAAAGTAATTAATGCCCAAAGCGCCACAAAAAGTGTCCGTCCTGTAGCAGCCCGAGTCCCGCTTGTTATGAAGCAAGAAGGAGCTCTTGTCCAGCTTTATGTAGAACCCCATTTGATAGGTGGCATTTTGGAAGCAACACACAGCCAGCCCATATCGATCTACGGCCAGCGGTTCCTACCTATCCTCTATCTTTCGGCTCCGCCTCGCTTGGCCCAATCGCGAATGAGACGACACATGGGCAGTTAGTTAATTTTCCTGGCGGAAAAAAAATTACAACCCTGCAAACCTGACCAAACAACACAAACCGAGTACTTCGAACGTCAAGTATCACCAGAGTACATAGCTAGCACCCTTTGGCAGAGAGTACCTAGGTTTCAGCGACACACAAATGATCAGTCCCACATATAATGAAATCTACTGCGAACTCATAGGCCAAACTTTGTAAAAGTCCCATTCCTGAATCGCAAGAATGTGAATTTCAAGCCTTAGACCCGACCCCAGGCTGAAGATTGATAAGATGCTCGATCTAGCAAGTGCCTACCTCGGCGTAGGCTATTCGCACTAGGAACAACGCCCCGTCATCGGCATCTATCAAAGCCCACAATTTTTCAATCTTCACTTGCCCAAATACCGCTTCAACTCCCACTGCACGCCCTACGGAAGGACTTTCGATCTCGTTTTGATCGATTTCCAGTCTTGCTCCCCACCCCGCTTTAGCCCAAAAGGCTTCCGAGTCCGGGTCAAAGCCAGCCTTTGACTGTACCGAAGTCTCTGGGCACCACAACCTCCATGGCTTCACCGGGGAGGAGCGTCTTGATCCTATATGGATCCGAGACTGGAAATTCCCAAGACATAGCTGAAGAACTGGGCAGCCTGTGTCAGCGCCTACATTTCAAAAGTCACGTAGAAGAGCTAGACGGTGCCGATCTGGTCAGTTGCTCGGAGTTGATCCCGTTTACAACAGCAGTTAACATGACATCGCCGGGTAGAATTCACTTTTACAGCATCAGTTTGTCATATTCGTCATCTCAACCACTGGACAAGGGGATATGCCCCATAACTCTCTACTCTTCTGGAGAAAGCTCTTGCGGAAGAAGCTGCCTCCCGGTTGTCTAAGTCAAGTTCGGTATACCTGCTTCGGCCTAGGAGATAGCACATACTTGAAGTAAGAAGAAAGGCGTTGCTTTTTATGGTTTCATCATGCTTACACACTCTTTAATAGGTTTAATTGGGCAGCTCGCAAGCTCATTCGTCGACTGGAACAGTTGGGGGCGAATACATTTTTCGACTGCTTTGAGGCTGACGAGCGCTTTGACGACGGGTGAGTAAAATTGAGTCTACGCGTGAAAGCATGGCAAGTGACAGAAATTTCCAGGATAGAAGGCGCTTTCTCATCTTGGGCCGGCAAGTTTTATGATCATCTACTAGAGGAGTATCCTCCCCCGGCTGGCCGGGCTCCCATATCCGATGATTCTATATTACCACCAAGGTGGTCGCTTTCGCCTGCGTTGAGCCGCTGCAGCACCGACTCGGCCAAAATTATTTCACATTCAGACATAGACGTACCGCCTCCAGGACCTCTCCCAATACCAGATGGGTGGGAAGCTAGCCTTGCTGAGAGTAAGCGTATGACGCCGCTCTCCCACTGGCAGGATGTTAGACTTCTCGGGTTCGACGTCCCTTCCCGTGATGCCGGCCAGAAACTGGCGTGTAATCCTGGCGATTGTTTGACAATTTATCCCAAGAACTTCCCCGAAGATGTCCAAAAGTTGATCACTCTCATGAGCTGGGAGTCGGTCGCTGACCAGCAAATCGACCTTTCGGCTTGTCCCTCCCTCCCACGAAACCTCCACGCCTCTCAACCGTGTACCATTCGCCAGCTCCTCCTCGAGAACATAGACTTCACCTCGATCCCTCGCCGGTCTTTCTTCAAGAGTATGTCCTATTTCGCAACTGACCCTAATCACAAAGAGAGACTGCTCGAGTTCACCAAAACCGAATTCCTCGACGAGTACTTTGACTACGCCACGCGCTCTCGGCGGACGATCCTCGAAGTTCTCGACGAATTCACCTCAGTCAAGATTCCCCCAGAACGCCTCCTCGACGTCTTCCCCCTCATCCGCGGCCGCGACTTCAGCATCGCCAACGGAGGAGCCCTCCTGGCCCACCCCACCGGCGACAAGAGCATCACCCGCGTAGAGCTCCTCGTCGCCCTCGTCCGCTACCGCACCATCCTCCGCAAACCGCGCCAGGGCCTCTGCTCCCGGTACCTGGCCTCCCTTCCCCCCAACGCCAGCCTGCGCGTCGGCTACAAGCCAGTCCTCACGCCCATTCACGGCGCCCAAAACGCCCAGCGCCCGCTCGTCGCCATGGCCACGGGCACCGGCCTCGCCCCCGTGAGGTGCCTCATCCACGAGCGCCTCACCCACCCAGACCCGGGACCCATGCTCCTCTTCTTCGGCAACCGGAACCGCTCCAAGGACTTCTTCTTCGAGAAGGAGTGGGATGATCTGAGCAAGGATGGAAATGGAGGTGGTGGTACAGGTGACGAGAATGCCACCCTGACCGTATTCACCGCTTTTTCCAGGGACCAGCCGGATAAGGTCTACATCCAGGACATCCTCCGGCGGGAGGCCGACACCGTCAACGAGCTCATCCCCAGGAATGCCATCTTCTCCATCTGCGGTGGCTCTACCAAGATGGCCGATGCCTGCAAGGAGACCGTCTTCGACTCGTTCAGGAGGAGCGGTGAAGGGTCAGACCGGGAGAAGCACCTTGAATCATTGACTTGGTGGCAGGAGATTTGGTAGCTGACATCTGGTGCGTATGCTACTGTCTTCTCCGGCATATTAACTGCCCAAGGGCCTTTGTCACGCCGATGATAGAATAGAATAGACATAGCCCAGGATATCTTGAGTGATGAAATATAATCTCAATTGCAAGTATTGTTTCAGCATATTAATACGATGGTGGCCAATCTTCGAACCAACGAGATATCTATGTAGAAAGAGCAACTCTAACTATCGAGTACAGGCCAGACGCCGCTTGGACCAAAACGCCGGGCTTCTTAGGTAGCAAAAGAACGAGGGAGAAAACAGTATCCACTCATCTCACCCATTTCGGGAGATGCTCAACAATATAACATATAAATAAATGCTCTGGTATAGCGGTTGTTCGAATTTAAAAGGAAAGGGAAGGAGTGTGTTTGTGTGTGTATTTGTAAGTGTTTGGTATAAAGAAGGGGAGGAGACCTGAAAACTCTGTGTCCGTGTCAGGCGGTCTCCCTGAAATCACATTCCAATCCGGCATTAGCATTTGACACGTTGGCTGTTATCCATCCATAACACCTTTTGTTTTTATATTGTACCTCAAATCATATCCAATCCAGGATCTCCAGACATGTAGGAAATATCGAATGGCCCATTAAATCATAACCCCTCAGCGATTGGGTCGAGAGGGAGAGAAGTAGAGCCGAAGTCGCGTGGGTGTATACATGTGCGTATATGTCGCACGGGTGAAATTATTATAAAGTAAAAGAATGTCGAAATGGGCGAGAATCGGTAATAAAGTTATGTAGAGAATCAATGGGGAGTGCTGCTGCCTTCCCAACTATATCGCTGATTGGGAATTTGCGGAACATGAATCAAATCCAGTGCTGGGTCGATCCGGTCTTTTCGTATTGGCTCCTCCTCCATTGTAGTTGGCGAGGCAGACTCTAATTCTGCTACCATTTCCGGGAGCGGAGGTGATTGTTGCGAGTTTTGAATCGAGGTTCCCTTAATGGCGCTTGACCATCTAGACTGGAGTTTTTGCGACAGTTCGGCTTGTGTTGCAGTTCTGACGGTTTCCAATACCTCCGCTATCCGGGCCTCCTCCTCAATTGTGAAATTACTTCCCAGTGTGTCTTCTGCTGGGTCATCTGAAGGTAGAAAAGTTGGTAATACGAGATTGAAGCCTTCGGGCCCATCCATCTCCGGCCTAGGGCTTTGTCCGGGTAGGATGATATTCTCGGGGATGGGGCCGAGACATTCCACCTCGTCAGGGTTAATAAGTGTTCGTTGGACTCGAGAGGAACCCCGTTCGGTTGATGAAGAGTTGGGAACAGAGTTTGATCGAGTCGCGAGATTAAGCTCAAGGGAACGCTCGCGATATGTACCGCTTGAATTGCCTCTTGTGAGAGCAGTAGGGGGGTATTTAGGAGTGACCACGGAGGTCACCATGGTCATTGGGGACACCACTTGCGAGATATGGGTAGACCAGGTGTTGTGTGAAGAGAGCGGAGATGGGTCGGCACAGGCGTTCGATGGTGATCTCTTCATCTCAGGGCTATTTCGGTAAGGGAGTGGTTCCTGTTGCTCGCCTTCGTAGCCGTCTTTAGCATCTTGTCCCTTCTTTTCTAGTTCAACTTGGGCCCAATCGCCTGGTGTATACGCAGGAACAGGTCCTGCCAGTTGGCGGTCCATCTTAAGCCTCGTCTGCTCATACGGGCTGAGGGGATAAGCCTCATCCAAACCAAACCCAACCTCATGATCGACGATCCAGAAATCGTCGGAACCTCCCGTGTCGCCGTCAAGCTCAGCAGGGGGTCGACAAGCGGCCAGCTCGAAAATCTCATTGTCGGGGGCCTCAATCGGTATCGTTTTGTCGATACTTTGATTTTTCGAATGACTACTTACTCGCGCGGGAGCCACCTTGCTCATTATACGAGAAAGTCCCGATCGACTTGGAGGAGTGGTAACTGTGGCGTCTGTTAAAGAGGTTGTTGAGAGCTTTTCTGAATCAGTGTCATTTTCATGCGCAGGTTCAAGTCCACGCTCATTTTCTTGAACCACGTGGGTTTCGGGTTCAGGACTTGATTTCTTCCTCCGAAGACAGAACCAAACGACTGAGAGAACAATGGAACCAGCCACAATTACACCAACAACGATACCAGCAGCGGCACCTTTGGAGAGAGTTCCCTCGGATTCGGCTCTTGTAATAAGAGTAAACCCATCGGCTTGCAATTCAGCAGTCGTCCTAGGTCATATATGTTAATACAGGTTTAAAATCACTAATTTAGCTCGCAAATACAAACCTTTCACTTAATACCGCCGGGCTAGGTCCGGAAGGCAGAGCGTAGACGTGACTGGTCAAGCCGGCGAAGACAAATAGGTAGAGAATGTGGGAAGCGGAGCCGTGTCGAGGCATGGCGCCGCAAGATGTTGTCGTCGACATATCGGCTTGCGACGACTAGATGAGGAGTTGTGAAAGAACGGGCCGGGAGGCTTGGGGAGCTTGACCTGACCAGCTGGTCGACCCTGGCGCAATGCCCCCCATATGAAAAGAACGGAATGCGTAGTCAAAGCGAGAGTGGTCGAGGGTGGAGCTAGTTGTCGGCAAGAGTTGTCTTGGGTGAAATAACCATCGTCCGTCCCCAATCAAAGTTGTCGTCGGGAGAGCCTGGTGTCCAGCGGGAGCCCCTCTAACGCCCGTCCGGTGTCGTGAGTATTATGAGTGCCCTCGGTCGTGGTCTCGACTATCACCACAAGTCGTGGTATTGGGCGCGTGGTCGGGGATAGCAAAACAAACAGAAAAAAGGAGGGGAAGGATGATAAAGGAGGCCAGAAACAATTAGGTGAGCAGAGGTAAAGCCTAAGCTCGCATGAAGTCACCAGAACAGAGAAACACAGCAGGCCAGAACAGGCCGCACAGGCCTCGGAAGTGGACGGCCCTCTGCGGTCACTCTGAGACTCCGCCCAGCTGGCTGGGAAAGACGGCGGGAGGTGGTGCATGCACGCGGTGGTGGGCACGCCAGGATGGATCAAACAGGGGCAGACGCAGGGATCGTGACATGGAGGTCGGGTTGAGTGCAGTAAGTCTGGCACACCACCAAGACCAGACAGGACAAGCCAGGACAGGAACCACTGAAGCACCCGCACCTACCTGCAGCTGCCCACCCGTCTGCACCGTACCTGCCTGCACCTGTGCCTGCGTGGGAGGGGAAGGGGCGAGAGGGGCGAGAACGGAGAGCTCCTTCTCAGTTCTGCCTGCCTGCACTTTTGAGACTTCATACCAGACAGGGACCGGGCGCTCTATCTCATGAACCTCGCTCCTCGTTCCACTGATTTGCTTCACGCACACGACCACCAGCGCATGGACTACAGGGATAACATACAAATCACCAACACACAGTAGCCAGCAGCTAAAGGACCTTTGGATGTAGGCATCATCAACATCAGGTGCTGATCATCCAATATCATCCTCGGTGGGCGACCTGCATCACCGGATTCTGGGTCAATAAGACCGCATAAGTTGGTTGGTGACGATGTAGGTAAGTATCTTCAGCGGGACCCCCTGTCAATCTACAAACCCCATAATGCTTCTGCCCTGAGGGGACAGTTGAGATGAGGCACGATGCGGCCGCCTGGGTGCTTCAGACTCGATACCACCTCTCACTACCCTGTTAGGTAGGTAGTAACAGTACCTACATACGGTTAAGGCAATATATTCGAGGTTAAGCCGATGAAGGCAATTTATTGCCCGATAAGAAATTACACGATCCTCCCCCCCATTGGACGAGATCAAGCTCTCGCAATGTTTTGATAGGCAGCGTAGCGGAGAGACGCAGGCTCACTGGCGAAGCCGGAATCGTGACAGAGCGTGAAAAGCCATGGCCACAAAAACCGGAAGTATCCCCGGGCTATCTTCCATACCGGGCAGCCCCGTCCAGCGAATAGTGGGAACTTGAAAGTAGTAATAGCAATGCTCAGTTGGGACTTGGTTGGCGATATTACTCAGACACCCAATTTTTATATGCCCTGATTGGACCCGAGAAATTAACAAGCCGCATCATATTTCACGTGTGTACCCAATAGTATGGTTCTTTCGTTGGCTGTGTTCACAGCCTGGTGCAGGAGAGGACACCCCGCCATTGAATCATTAGCGAGACTATGTTTTGTATTTGGGGGCAGCATTTGCATTGTTTTGATAATGCAGCGTACTAAATACGCAACGAGTTGGATCGAAATCAAGGCCTGATGCCGCGAAGCCATCCTCAATTCCGGCTGCAAAGCAGATCCCGGCAGCTCTAGAGGCTAGCCAGCCATTAGTGCGGTGCCGGTGTCGTTCCCAGACGACCAGAAGCCAACGTCGAAGCTGACACGCACCAAAACTTGGCTGAGGATCTGAGGCGAGGCTGGACCTGGCTCCCCGTGACGTTGTCGTCGATAACCGACACTATCTGGGTACATGAGACTCCAACTGCGTGGCTTCGGTTGGGGGAGCCATGTGAGAGGATCCTCGCCTGAGTAAGCTCTAAACGCTCGACGACGAGCTGAAGCATGCTCGCCTCGACAGTAAGGCTGAGTGAGCGCGACCCGTCGCGCGCGAGCTCAGCACCACCTACCTGAGAGAAAGTGTGTCACATCCGCCCCCTGATATGCAGACATTATGCGAGATTGACTGATTTCCTTTCTCGCTGTGCCATGCGCTGCCCTGGCCCTCTGTTTCCCTCCCTCTGGAGAGAACCCCCCGGGCCGGATCAAACGAAATGAAGGGAAAGGTGGGGAGGGAGCCAGTCAAAGGTGTGTCGCGCACTGATTAATCCACCAGTGGTCTAGCTGCCGCCTTGGGGGATTTGCCCATTCTCGGTGGAAGATGAAACTGGGCTCCAGAATCCGGTGAGGGACTGAAACTGGGTGCTCCAATGGCCAAGAGCCATATGCACGTTGGCAGCTCTGCGTGTTTTGCCTGTGTATGGGCACACATAATATGGAGCGAGTATAAAGAAAGAGAGGCAGTATTACGCCCCTAAACCATTGCGGATGGATGGATGGTCCTTTGGTAGCGCAGCTTACATGTGATGCTACAAGCTGTTGGCGCGTCTTGGTGCGTGTCTGTTTGTTTGCTTCTGCCCTTATTCCACTTGTCATTCCGGGGTTGGCGAAAAGGATGCAGGACCGTTGATGGAAGTGAGTGGGGACAGCTCTGCTAGTATCAATATCCAAGGTACGCGCATACATAACAGCACGTTATACGAGGCCTCGAATCAAGATCGACTGGCTGGGTGCTACGCTGTACGTACGAAGAAAGTCGCCTGTTCCATGGCTAGCAATCATTCTTTCTACTCTAAGCAGCTGGCACATGGGATCTGGAGAACCGTGGCTCAAGACTGAAGCTCGGTCCAGCGTGGCGAATGCACATGATATGTCGAGCTGCGAGTGCGAGCCCAGGCCCCATGGCTCCTTGACACATCGACCGCAGGGATTCGCGCTGTTCGCTGTCCTGGCAGAGATCCCCCAACCTAATGCCTGGCTCTCATTTCGTGAAATTGGCGACACGTAGTGAAGGCGTCAGCCAATGCAGCAACTAGGACAATTTTTGCTGAAATTATGGATGTCGCTATCGTTCACGATGGGAGGGAAATGGGTTTACAAAATCACCTCGGCCCTGTTTTCTGTATGTTGACGTTTGAGATGTTTCGGGAAAGACGAGTTTCGTGGCTATGCAATCTAGGCCAGGGACACGCAGAGAACCACAGCAAACATGCGCTTCCCACGTGGACGGCAATGTGGCGACCCAGGACAATGGTCAATCTCTCATGCCTCGCGGCATAACGTACATACGCCTCCCGTCAGCATGGCTGCAAAAGTGCAGACGCAAACCCTCACCTAGATACAGACGGGGAGAGGAGAAGAGACCTCCTTTCCCCTAGACCTACCTGAATTAATTCCCCGAGCCCGGCAGTTCAAAAGCAAAGAAGGTCACTGGTCAGCCAGGATATTGAGATCATCAGATTTCGTCCGTATTATGAAACCCACCAAGGCGGGGCCCAAACGCTTCGCACATCGTAATCCCGCCAGAACAGTTTAGCCGGGCGGGCGACGGGCTCATTGTCACTTTGACAGGTGAGACGGCTACTATGTAGGTCTCCCCATCTCGCGGGTAGCGGATGGGCAGTACTTGACGGGTTGGTCGATCATACTGGTGGGAGACAACAGTTGTGTATGTGTGTTTAACCGCTTCGGGGAAGCCTCTGCGTATTACTACTTCTCTCCAGACGACGAACAAGGCTCTGAAATCGAGACTGTAAGAAAGATGGGTCACTGCGGCTCAAACACCGTCCGAATCGACGTAATCCTCCGTGATCGGTTCTGATTCCTCCCGATTATTACGACACTTTGCAAGGCACTCCGTTTGACAGACAAGAGTCGGATCGAGGAAAGAAAACAGATATCAAACACTACTATTTTTAGTGAATGTGATTTTGTTGAGGACGGAGCAGCCGGTTGTTGTCCCTCACGACAATAAGTCGTCGTAATACGAGCCCATCTAGCTCTCGTCGATGTCAAGGTCAGCGATCGGCGCCAGCCTCGAGATATTTATTCCCTGTAAAGGGGTGGCCGAGTTGTCATATTTAGCAGCCGCAAGCTGCGTCGAGACATCTGGATGGTATGGATGTATCTGCAAGTGTTGGCCCTGAAGAGACATGCCCAGTTTCTAGGCGCGCGGCGTGAAGTAGGAGAGTCATATTTTAGGCCTAAAAGAGCTTCCCAATGAAGATGACTTTCAATAACTCAAGTAAACTTTTATACAACTTCCAAGCAATGAACAATTTGTCTGGACCATCAGATTGTTTATAACATTCGTCTCACTCTTTGCTTCTGGAGCCACTCGCAAAGGTACACGATAGATCCCAATCCAACAGGCCAAGGAGTGAACCGTACTCCATGAACCAAGATTTAAATCACTGGATTACAGATTGTGCACGTCGTGATCAAGTACGTATGATGATGGTTCGATAAAAACCATGAGCATCGTCCACGCTGTCCATCTGCCCACCCTAGACCGAGAGAAGCAGTCGTAATAAAGTGTAGGATACCCTGCGAGCGATCAGTGCTCCTCAGGTTGCAAGTGAATGCGTAGGAGGAGAAAAGACAAACATCTTAGCTAGGAACAACACAATATGATCTCATGGTGTTGACACTGTCCCAATGTTCACCTACAATTGACTTCGATGCTGGGTATTCAATACAGCAATCAAGCATCTCACTTTTGGAAACAAGGTCCTCACCCACAGGATAGAGAGATAATATTCTAGGAGAAGTAGAAGCCAGATAATACCGTTACCTGGAGGTTCTAGGCAATATATATATCAATCAAAATCTGCAGATTTTGGGTTGGAGTCGTGGTGCAAGACTTCCGGGAGACAAGGAAGGGAACTTACGGACGGAATGTTGCCTAGATTGAGTTCACTCAACTGGGAGCTAGAACTGCCCAATTTTTCATCCACGCAGAACTACGAGAACTTAAGAGAGAGCTCCCAATCATACCAGGGGATTGAGGAAGTTCATGGAGTTTCCAGGAGACACGCTGCACGGGGAACTTTGACATTAGATGATAACAAATGTTCAAGTATACTTAGGCCGCATATCAAAATATGCGACCATAAGCTGCAAGATTCAGGCACGCTGAGTCTATCAAGAGAATTGAAAATAAAGCAAAACAGTAACATCGAAGATCAACAACCACCGAAAACAAACCCTTCACCATCTCTGAATACCCTTCCCCTTTCCAATACCCTCCGTCTCCAAAGCAGGGAATTCTTCGGATTCCCTGTAGTCCTCAAACTCAGTCGACGATGTTATCAACGTCTGGTCTTGCATGCTCAGGCTAAGAGCAATTGCGAGATCAGCGTCTTCGTCTTGGTTGGTTGATGCCCCATCAAGAACGAAGCCATTGGCAGGGGACTGGGTAGACGATGGAAAGCCTGACCCAGATGCCTTCGATTTCTTCCCATTCTTTGGTTTGTACTTGATTGCGAACTCGAAATCACCTGCGCTGTTGCCGCGTGGAGAGTCTGCAGTGTCGTTTCCACTTTCCAGGAGAGACAGGCGCATCGCCTGCTGTATCTGCTGCTCATACTCATCATCCTCGTTGATACGGCCGTTTCCTGACTGGCTGGGCCCAGCAATGCTTGGCTCGGGGGTGGCAGTATCAGTTGTTGTCCCGCTGAAAGAAGATGCAGTGTCCACACTGGTATCAGCAGCGGAGTCACTGGCTCGCATTTGCTCTTCTTGGTGAAATGCTTCCTCGGATATGAGCTGGGCGTAGAGAAGTGCCTCCTCCTCTGTCAAGTCTCCGAGGGCTCCGACTCCGAACCTATTACGCAGTCGGGCTTTTTCCTTGGCCCTTTCCGCATCTTCGATTCTCAATTCGGCTTCTTCTGCGGCAATGTACCTGGAGCTTGTGCCTCCCTGGCGGCGACTGGCAATACGTCCGTGGATATCGGAGTGCCTATGACGACGCTTTCTATGAGCAAAGTGACCATTTGAACTATACGCCCAGTAACGCATAAAGGCCCCAAAGGAAACGATGCCTCTCAAAATTGTCGGGTCGGGGTCAAGAAAGATGGCGCCAGCAGCAGAATAATTTTCGTGCGCAAGGGCCGGATTCATGACCATCATGTGACGCGGAACTCGACCATTGTGTCTAGAGTTGATCGTCCTAATCGCCTCTACCGTTGAACCCAGGGGATCCCAGACTTGGACAAGACCATCGCTGCCTCCATGAACGAGGTAAAGCGCTGACAGTCCCAAGCTTGAGATCTCGGGGGACTGAGTTTGAATCATACGAATTGGTGCGATTTCAGAGATTCGGTTGTTGTCACGAGCATTCCATACTATCACCTCTCCAGAGCTTGTTCCAATCGCGATAAAACGAGCGCGGCGACCAGGTATTTCTACACTCGCTTGGTTTATATCCGAGGACGTGCGGAGGCTGGCGAGATGATCAGCTACATGCAGCGCATCCTCCGCCAGCGTGTGAGTTGACTGAAGAGAAGAATCAAGGGCGCTTGTAGAAATGGTAGCATTTGCCTGAATGCTGAGTTCCAGAGTTTGCGTGTTCCACTCGTGCTCAGAAACAAGAGATATGGCACGCGGTTGAGGCGTTGAAGGTGGTGATAAAGGTGATTGTGAATCCAAGGGCGAGGGAGTGGGCTCTTGCTCGCCATTGACATGACCGAACAGTGATGTCTTAGGGGCCGAAGGTTGAGTTTCAATGTCAAGGTGAGTCTTTCCCGTCTTGAAAGGACAGATCCGCATATGTCGTTTGACACAAGGGGCCTGACCCTCTGTCAAGCCGCAGTCAATAACGAAAATGCTCTCCCCCACGCCGTCCCCAGAGTCATTGGCAAAATCAACCTCGAGTCTGCGTTGCATGTCCCAGCCCTGGCAAACCTTGAGGAAGTGGGAGGGCTGATAATGCATAAACTTTTCGGCTTCCCGGGCCTTGGCTATCAATTGATCCTTGTCCAACTTCATTGAATCGGAAGGAGGGTAGGGCGAATAAGAGGCATCAGATTCGCTCTTGTCCAATTCGTCGGGGCGAGCAGTACGCCGTGTCTCTTCCAGGAGATGCCAGAAGACTGTACGACCAGCAAGCCAGGCGTGTCTTACAATATCATCGCCCTGGGCACGGTTTATGATGCTTTTAGGGGTTTCGGCCAAATAGTAGACTTCTCCGAGTGCATTCAAGGCGACGGCCCAAACACGGCTAGCAGTCTTTCGTTTGATGCTGTAATGTTCATCCACTTTGAGCGAGACGATGGGGACTCCTGGGCTGAGAGCCCATCGTCCCGTCATGTCACCCATCGAAAAGCGAAGGCCACCCGAGTCCGAGCCAAGTGAATAAGATGTCACAACTCCAGCGGTGGATCCTACGAACATACCAACCATCGACTCGGTGACTGTGGGCACAGCCGAGGATTTAGCCAGCCAAACGCAGGAGATAGCTTCTGTTATCTCAGGGATCCTGGGAATGTCGAGAAAACTGTCTGCCACTCCAGAATCCGGATCAAGGTAACGTCCACTGGCCTCGTTGGCCCCGCGGAAGAAGGCACGGCCGCCAGGAAAGCCTTCACCGGCAAGCAGGCCATAAGGTTGACTAACGTCCATGACATTGGGAACTCCAGCCGGGCCATCCCCAAGGCCATAAGGCACTAGGTTTGGCACTACCTCCTCCAGCTGGGGGAAGGTATTGGGAGCTTCCAATCCCCATTTTTCGATCTTCCCGGTTGTAGGATCACTGACGGTCCCAACCCCAAGGTCAGATGTACCCTGGATAGCCCGTGGAGGTTTTTTCCCATTGGCAAATACAGCATGAAGGTGAGAGACAACCCATGGCAACTTGGAGTTGTAAGTCAGAACAGCTGTAGTTTTCTTGATGTTTTGCTTTGATCGCCCTGACGACCCAGCCCCGGCGGCAAACGCTCCAGGCTTGCCACGCTCCAAGCTTCTGAGAAGTCGGGTGCGAAACAAATACTCGCTTCTCCAAGTCGCTAACGGTGTCAGCCTGGAGAAGTATCGGGTATCCGATCGAAGAGCATCGGAATTCGTGTCATCTTGTCCATCATCACCCCTTTTCGAAGCCTTATTGCCGATGATGCTATGTCCTGGGAAGAAGCGCTGGAACGCCATGCGCCAGGCGTGTGGGGTAGTTACAAGCGCATAGAATCGCTTCGAGACGAGAGCAACGGTGTTATGAGAGTCGGGGTGGAGGTGAGACAGAATGTGCGTAAGAATCTCTGTGATGTGGCGATCTATTAGATGGGTTCTAAATTGTGATTTTAAGGACGAGACTAACCATTGGGGAGATCCTCAAGCTGCACCCCATCAGCCCGTGGCTCGGACCGTTTGATGACCTTGAAGCCAAAAGAATGCCGGTTTCCGGGATATATCAAGGCATTTTCATAATCAATTACTCTTTGCCCTGGAACTGGTGGGCTTGCCCTCGACGGGTCGTCAAATCTCAACCGGAGAAGCTTCTCATCCAGCTTGTCTGGGCTGAACCCATCGGATGAGTCATTGTCGAGAGGGCCAGAGCGGGGAGACGTGCTCTGGGAGCCATCAGAGCCGACTCGGTGTAGGTCATTGGGATCATGGTGCAGGAGGCCATGTTGGGAAGATGGTGAGGCGATTGGGGATTTGTCGGGTTGGTTGCGCTGTGTTGAACTCTTGGGGGGCTCTTGTTGCATAAAGCTGAAGGGAAGTGTCAAGGGGTGGAAGAATTATGACTGCGCACTATGGTTTGCACAGTCTAAACGAGGAACAGGCTGGACAACTATTAAAGTCCTTTGTGAGTCTAAGGAGTTGCCACAGGTATGGACGGTTGTCGCAGCGGTGATTGATACTTAGGGGAATAGGTCGAGCAGGTGAGTTGAGATCAATGATCGATGATGATATCAAATCAATCGCCAAGTAAGTGCTTCCGGGATACGCGTGGTGATGCGCGAGATTCGGGACTTTTGCCGACAATAAGCCGGCAAAGACGTTAGACCAGTGCCTGAGCCCGTCATTCCTTGTGTCAGCGAATCCAAGTGCTCGGGTCTGCCTGCCACCCACCATCCACCTACCCTATATCATCGAGCATGTTCGCTATCAAGTGGGTGAAATAAAATGTGGCATACCAAAGCTCTTTCCGCGTGAGACAGGGACCTTATTATTTAACTAAACACAATATGAAGAGAATAATAAAAGAATAATAAACTATTCTATAATATTTAGCTTGATATTATATTCAGGACTAGGCTATTTATTGTAATATTGTATTGAATTTTAATGCTGAACTATCTCGATGTGCTATATTTCATTTCACCCACTTGGCAATGTCTATTGGCACCAAACGCCCATCTTGCCATCTGATCCAAGAAATGCCAAACTTTTGCTCAATAATATCTTCCGGGGCACCATCTTCCCACTCCCCATCATATGGTTAGACAGGGGATCTTAATTGTCACGGCAAATACCGAGCGGCGATACACTCATTCTCGGTGTTAAGACGTTACCGGGACTGTGGCTCGGTGTGCCAACCAAGGTTGGGAAATAGAGTTCCAGAAAGCACGGGGGCCGAACCGTTGGATGGCTGTTAGGCTAGGCGTTTTGACGACATCCATGCCATATCGGGCCTCAGCAACCAGGGAGAAGAATAACTGATTATATTTTTGATTGTCGACGTTTCACCCAAACCCGTTTCTGTGCAGGCCTAGCTCAATTATCTCTTCCCCCATGGGTCTGGAGAGGATAGTCCGACAAATCACCCCGAACCTCGCGCATGGGTTGGCATGACGCTGGGTCAGGGGACACTGCTTCCATAACCAGGTAGGGGGGAGGAACCTAGGCAAGGTGTATCCGGGCTGCCGGGAGGCCTTCGGAGGGGGTGGGTTGTGGCATCACGTTGCAGGTATTTGCTGGCATGAAAACTACCCAACGTACATAGTACATAATACAGGCCGAGGAGCGACGTCGGCATGACAAAATCCCAACAATCACACACGAATCAGTACGGACATGGGAGGACACCCACCTACAGAGAAACACAATATGTGGGCGACACTGTATGGTCCAAAGTAGGTAGCTGCATCTGCATAGTAAAGGGGCCTGGGAAACATGGAGGGACACTCTACATCACAGTCAACCACTGGCATGGGCGTCTCAGTTTGTATGGGTGAACTTGTCGACGGCACTAATGCGCTGCTGGCCACTATTGAGCCTGCCCCCAAGATCCATCCCCCGTTGCAAACGCATCCAGGCCGACAGGGTTGGCTTGGGGCGAACTGCGGTCCGGCACTGCCCTGCCCTGGACCTGCAAAGCAATACTGGCCGCAGACTGAGCCGCCCACCGACATATATTACCGCAACACTGGGCGAAACTGCGACGCAAATCTAGCAGAACGACGAGACCTGGGCCGTGCCGAGAAGAGCCTGTGCGGCCGATTAAGGCAGCTGGAGCGGGGAGCAGGAACGCTAGACCAAATAGCCCGTGTCTTTTATCTTGGGAGGTCATTAAGTGAATTTTTTTTTTTTCGCACAGGAGAGGACTTTTAAGCATCGGGCCATTAACCAAACCATGGGACGGACCGCTAGCCGTAGGCTGTCGGCACACCCAGCGCACTGGGCTCAGCGGAGCAGGTCCCCATTGCCCAACCTCTGCCCCAGGACGATGGGAATGCAAAACCAACAAGATCAGAGCATGCGGGTGGGTGGCTCCATCTGCCTGGCAGTCTGCCATTGGCACGCTGGCAGTTCCAGAACTGGCTTCTGTCCTGTTCGCAACGTCGCCGGTGCGGATCGGTGATTGCTCACCGACTGATGTGGAGTGTGCGGTCGACCACCTGCCCACAACCACATCATCTCGAGCAAAGATATTCACACGTGTGGCCAGGAATCAGGGTAAGTATGTCCGGCCAGCCAGATACTGCAACTCTGGGAAAGCACGCCGATGGGGTCTGGCCATATGTTCGCTTCAGCATCTCACAAGTAAATGCACCGTCAACGGGCGTGCGAGTAGGACCCGTCGTCCGGCATACAGGCGTACATGCATACTTACCTACCTACCTTACTGGGTATGTACACTACATGAATGCTACCGGATGCGCCATGGCTTCCTAGTGGACCGGCTCCTCCAAGATCTTGTCAAAATCATTGGGGGCTCCAGGTTCCTGTACATAATTTATACGCGTGTGCGGGAGGCACGACATGCAGCACCCTAGCTGCCCAGTCCGGCCAACACCACGCTGCTGCACCGGGTGTATGCGCGAAGACGTACGCCTTGCGTCGTTTGGCCTTTTGAGGTGCCACGTCGATGGTTTTGCTCCACGGTGCTACTCCCAGAACGAGCCGATGCTCTCATACCCCGCAGGGGGGGCATGGAATCCGTCTGGCTATTATTAATTTTACCAACCAGACTGATGGGAGCTGCGTCCCAATTGAACGGTAACTCCTTCGGAACCGTTTGGTGTTCGCCGTGTTCAGAACAACCTGCTGCCGGAATGTGTTTGGTCATACCACGGAGATTGGACGCTCCGACTCTCGCTTGCGGCTGCCCGCTGGACTCGACGAGATGGAGGTGCCGTGTGCCCTCCTCTTCGCAGGTTGTCCTTCACCGCTTCGACGAAACTGTAGGCCGTTTCGAGGAATAGCTGGCATCTAAGTACTGCATACTTCAGCCGAGACTTGTCATGTGGCTTCCCCAATGGCTGGTTCTGGCGGGTAGCGAAACCAAGTCACCGGGACCAGCTAATGAAAAGGAGAGACACAGAGGGCCTGAGACACCATGACAATAGCCACCACGCTATTCATTATTGAGGCGATTTTTACCAACGCGGTAAGCCGGTGCTCTGTCCCAGTGGGGCGATGCTACACCAATGCAACGGCTGGGTGTGTGGTCTTATGCATCGGAATGCTTTCACATACCTCCAGGTGGCGATCACCTCGCCTGCAGATCCGAAAGTAGGCGTCTCGTTTGTTGGGTCCCCTCGACAGCTGTTCTCTCGTCATTTCTCACCAGCGTTAATTATCATGCTGACGGCAGGAGGCCATGAGGCCATGGCATGTCTCAGCTCCTCGCGAGGACACGACGGTCCCCAATGGTACCCAACCCTCTGGTACCCAATCCCATGGGACGATGGAGAATTCACCGCCTGGTCGGCCGCCACCGGCCCTCCTGCATGGAGGAGGCGCCGGACGGCCAATGTAAAGGAATGGAATCGGGAAACTATGATGCTGTTGCATGTCTGCTGCAACCTCGCTATGATGAGAGTTTGCAAGGAACACTATAATCGGCCAGGCCTAATTAGACTGTGGCAAAAAGAAAAACCTGTCGATAATAGGAGAACATGACATTGAAAATTTTGAATTCAAATATCAGCTTTGGAGTTATGTCATAGCAAGCACAGGGCTAACATTTCCAGCAATTCTTCCGTCAGCATTTCTAGATTTGTAAGAACAGACGCCCGTAACGGTCGATCGACTGGAGGCTAGTGGTCATCTTCCCCTTGGAAAAATATGATTGATCTTCTCGTATGCCCTCTGGTACCGAGTGGCAGGGATCTACACCCAAGGGGTTTTAGGTAAATTGATGTCTACCAATAGACTGGATCCCGAAATCACCTACTTGGTACTTGATAATATAGGCTGTCAGCTGTATAATGATGTAGCGACCTTTTCATTGCTACTTTTTAGAACCACTCCTGATTATGCATCGCAGGTCAAGCAATCGTTCTGATTATGTGCTATATAAGTCCTAGTCGCTAAGCTTTTGGCGGGTATCGATGAGTTGATCCTCATCCCAGGTATGATCAGGCTTCTTCCTTGCACAGTGGGCGTTTTCAGAAAAAATATCCGGCTTCATGTTAAGAGAGTCAGGCACACGGGCCTTTCCGACTGTGCGATATCAGGGGACCGATGTCCAACGGCCTGTTGACCGGTATTAACGAACGGCCGCCTCTTTTTTCTTCCCTTTCTTGTTTTGGTGTAACGTTTGATCTTGTGGTCGGCTTTCGCCCACCCTCCCTGAACGAAAAAAAGACATGTCAGAGACGTAGACGGTTAAGGACTGCGCTGGTCAACGCCATTTTTATTGAGAAGGTTGGCAGACTGCATCGATTTTTGCAAGGTATTTCTTTGCATTTTCCCCCTGGTCCAGCTGCGCCCTGGTTTCCAGTACGCCAAGTTACGTGACTCTATCACCTGTGATATCAGACCATAACCTGGACCGTGACCTTCAAATGTGCTGATTGTGTTTTTGAAGAATCCCCTCTTTTTTTCCCCTCGCCTCGGGTCCTTTTTGTGTGAAGCGCTGGTGAGCGGCTTTGGCGCCGGGGGTATGGGTACGCAATATAAAAAACGGGTCACCCCTTCACTGTGTTCATGCACTCCATGGCACTGTAAACCCGGTGCCAGGGTTATGAATCGGGCTCCGCAGTAGGCCGCCGAGATGGATGGTATGCGGTGGTGAGGAAGCCCTTGCACGTATGCACCTACATTTTGCCCTTGCGCTGGAGACTCGACCAATGCAGCCAACTGATGCAGCCATCCATTATGGGAAACATGCGCATGATGTAGAGGGACAAAGCCAGCATATGCAGCATCTGCAACGGTGCTTGGGAAGCAATGCATTGGGTGAGTTGAAGACGGACGGACTTCTTCCTTAACCCGAGATCCTCAACATGCGCCAAGGAGCCCTTGACTGGTTTGCCCACCATTCACGGCGGACCAGCTACTAAACCGGTCGATAGTTAAATGGCTGTGTCCCCAAAACAGAGTAGCAGGAGGTTGTAGACGTCAGTAGCCGGAATTTGGGTTAGGGATTGAAGGTTGGCGCTTCTGTCCCTGGCACTGAGGTAATGGGCTTTAGACTGCCTGGGCGGAAAAAATGCGCGGCCGCCACTGACTGATAGCCCGCATGCCGCCCTCCCGCGTCTTATTGGTCAGCCCACCCACCTGCCTGGGAAGGCATGTGCAATGCTACCTTGCTCACCCACTGACAGGTAAGGTACTGGTCTCAGGACTGCCGCCGATTCTGCATTACGTAGTTGGGTGTGTGTACCGTGTAGGAAGGTCCAGATCGAAGAGAGAGCTGGCGGTCCATGGCAGCAAGTGACCTTCGAACTCCTGGCAGGCAGGGCGGGGAGGTCGGGCCATATTGCTTGGGCCCACTGGGCCATCTAACCACTGCTGGGGGACGGAGCACTGAGCTGCTAAGGTTATCTTAGGTAAGTAAGGTATGAAATGGATTGATTGAGTCGGTGCCGAGAGGGGAGAAGCTAGCATTTCTCGAGGGCGGGTATTAGTCTGAGTCGAAGGTATTTTGGTACATGGTGCAAGTCCAAGACAGGGTTCTTTCCCAGCTCCCTGGGCCTGCGGGACCAGTGTCGGCGGGACCTCCAAGCAGCCCTCCAGGGACCCAATGACAGCGCTCTGGGCCGGAACCATGGCGCTCAGGTCCACCACTCCAGCTCGAGTGGCTCGCTAAAGGGGCGTGATGATATGGGCTAGGCGGTCCACCAAATCCCGCCTGAGTGGATGTGGGTTGAACTGCTAGCACATGCCTGCATGCTCACCTTTCCGCATCAAGCAGCCCACTCCTCCATCTCGGATTCCCCCCAAGCCCAGGTCCGGCGCTGTTACCGTTCTCTGGGTGCTGCTAGGCCACTTATTACACCCTGATCGCCACCCTCGATCGAAGTCCGTCGTCTTTGCGGAGCTGCATTTCTTCAGCCAACAATTGCATCGCGCTGTCGGGATGTTTTGAGGTTCACGACTGTATTCGCCTCGACTGCCCATACCTGCTGTGCACATTGCAATCGCTGTCGCCCAGTTCTAAAATAGTTGGTCGCCTGTTCATCGCCCTACACTGGCAAGCGCGGCTAAAACGTCTCAACGTCGAATCGATTCAAGAGTTGCTGAGCGTTTCTGCCTTCACACTCCCATTTCGTTGCGCCCATATGTCGTATTGTTAAGTTCCAGCAACTCGAATTTTTGTTACCGCTATGTCGTCGTCCGGGCCACCAGGAGGAGGGCGTACACCTCTCAAGGAAGAGAAGAAGGAGAAGAGTTTCACCAAACTCCTGACCAGGGCAAGGACTATCTTGAAGAGAGAAGGTTCCTCGAAGCGTGGATCGGGATCGGGATTGGGAGAGACGGAGGCGCCCAAGGAGCCACCCAAGGCAGCGTATGTATTTCCCTTCCACCAACTGTCTGCGCCATCTCTCATGACGCAAGAGACTCCCTATACTGCTTTGAATGAGCTGGAGAAACCCAAAGCAATTCTAACAATGGAGTAGGGCGCCTCCCCCATTGACGAGCGCGCAGGCGGCCAGGGCAAGATATGAAGGCCTGCAAGGAGTTTCCAAGCTGTCCAAGGCCGCCCTATTTGAGGAAAGGGCCAAGAAGCTTGGGGAACGATATGGGCTTGAAATCAAGACTACCGATTGGAAGACCATCACCATCGACCCTGTCGACGACACTGTTTTGCGCGTCAATAAGCCGATCCGAATGCGCGTTCGCCGTACCTGCCACAGGTGCGAGGCGAATTTCACGACCACCAAGGAGTGCCCTAGCTGCCAGCACACCCGCTGCGTCAAATGTACACGCTACCCGCCTAGGCGCACGGAGGAGGAGAAGATTGCTAGCCGCGAGCGAAGGGCGGAGCTCATCAGGACCCAGAAGGAAAATGCTCCCCTCATTGTTGATTATCGCATTGACCAGAAACCTGTGGTTCTTAAGAAACCTAGCAGGACTGGTGGTCAAGACCTGATCTATAAGAAACCTCGTCAGCGCGTCAGGAGGAACTGCCACGAGTGTGCGAGGTTGTTCCCTCCCGGATCAAAGACGTGCGAAGGCTGCGGTCATATCCGCTGCACGGACTGTCCGCGAGACCCGTATGTGTTCTCCCGCAATCTTTTTATATTCTTCTCATTCAAGCTCACTACTAACGCCCTGCTCATTAGGCCCAAGAAAGACAAATATCCACTTGGCTATCCTGGCGACGAATTCGGACCTAGCAGTGTGCCTCACTTTGAGTGTCACTCGTGCAAATCTCTTTATCCACCTGGTTCCGAGAACGGGATAAAATGTAAGAGTTGTGGCCAAGAGAAGACAGCGGCATCTGTTCGCGCTCGGCCTCGCAAGGTGGAACCCGAAATTGAACTCGACCCCGATATACTTGAAAAGATCGAGGCTAGACTTCAGGCTTTGAGGGTCTCCTGACGTGGGACCCGGAGCCTGTAGACGTTGTAGAGGAGAGGATAGAGCGTTCGATTTGCTGCGTTTGAGTTGTTTTCGCATCACTGATTACCATTTTCATGATCCCTTGCATCACGAAAGCGAGTCATTTAACTTACATGCGACAGAGTTGGGGGTTGAGGTTGCCTTTAGTTGTTTCACTTCATTTCTGCTGCATAACGAGAAATGTCACATATCACGATTGCTTTGAAAACGGGGTTGTCTAGGTGGTGGGCCGCAGCAGCCGTGGATCATGGCACATAGATCTACAGCTCAGCCATCATTTTGCTTACGGACATGTGGGAGTTGGCTGCTCGCACCCCTCAAGATCCCTTGACAGGTTGCCCTTCATTGCAGCGAAGTATTAGACAAACATGATTTCAGCTGGAGCATTGTGTGCCATTCCCGTGACTAAATAAATGATACCTGTTCTATTGCTACACTGATAAAAGATAATCCTTGACAACCCCTCCAAATACCTGGGGATAGCACTGCCCATCTCTAAATTCGAAATGGATCGTTTTTATCCCTATGTCTATTAAATCTCATTTTACCCCGGGGACAACGCTGCTGAATTCGAAACCTGGAATTGTCAAATCGAGAGAGGCTATTGCACAACTCCCATTGGAAAGATGGACGGGCCTGGTCCTAAGCCTCTTCCTTCACATGAGGCTCCACGGCTAGCCGCGTGCCGTGTACCCCTGATATCGAAGACCCAAGCGTGTCCAGCCTGTTGCGCTTCCTTCCGATATAGCGACCCATGCCATCCATCCGGTTGTTGAGCTGCGGCATCTGCTCGTCCGCCTGGCCCTGCTGGATCGCCTGCTGGAATCCGGCGGGGTTCAGGATGGGCATGAGGCGGTAGGTGGGGTAGAAGCGGCCGCGGATGGACTGCTCCTTGAGGGCGGCGTTCTCCTTGACGAGCACCCAGCGCCAGCGGGAGTTGGGCCCCGTCTGCTGGCGCCACGCGAGCTCGTCCCTCAGCGGGACGGGCAGCTGCTCCTCCGGGACGGCGTTTGTCAGCGGCGAGTCCCCCTTTACGAGTATGTAGATGTGGCCGCGGAAGACGACGGCGCCGGGGTAGTCCCGGTTGGTCAGGATCTGGCGCAGGCCCAGCACGGCCGTGTCGGTCGTGATGTTCCACTCGGCAGGCAGGGCCTTGAGCCGCAGGGCATCTCCAATCTCGATGCGCTCGGCTCCGAAGAAGCAACCGTAGTACACTGGGGTCTTGGTCGAGGGATCTTCCGATATGGGCGACCAGAGTGAGAAGGAGTAGTCTATTTTCGACGCGGCCATCTTTGAAGCATCGAGGATTAGTAGATCCCGCCTGTTTGCGTCACTCTGATAGGCAGCAAACATGGCTTCCCAGGGAACATCATCATAGTTCTTGCTCTTGAGATCCTGAATTGTGACGCCTGGTACACTGAATGCGTGGAATGGGCGCATGTCGTTTGCGGTTTTGAAGACATTTTGCTGAGCGACTAGCCTATGGCCGATGGCTAGAAGTTCGAAGCCGTGCGTGTTGTTGAAGGCTCCGATAATTCCCAGACGCCAAGTTTGTCCGTTCTGATACCAAACGAGCTCACCAACGCGGAATAATAGAGATGATTTCAGAGGCCAGACCATAGGTTGCTGCTGGACCTGAGGTTGCTGTTGGACCTGAGGTTGTTGCTGAACCTGAGGTTGTTGCTGGACTTGAGTTGGTTGGGCCTGAGGTTGTGGGATCGGAGGTGGGTGAACCGGAGTCTGCTTGATTTGGTGTTGCTGAACCTGAGGTGGTTGGACTGGAGTTTGAGGTGGCTGGGCCTTGGGTGCTGGTTGTGTCATCTGTGGCGGTATAGAAGACATAGGTATTTGGGGAGGTGGGACAGGCGTTGCAGTCGGGGGCGTGATAACCGACGGGGTAGGAATAGAAGGCGGTGGGATGTGTGTGGCCTGTGGTCTTTGCGCTGGTGACGCTGACTTTGTTGGTATTGGTTGACCAACAACTGTTGGGACAGGAATTGGGGTGACTTTATGAGGAATATGTTCTTGTTTAACGGGTGATTCGTGAGGCATGTGAGCGAAACCCTCGTCAGATGTAGGAGTCTGCTTTGGGAGACTAGGAACGTTGCAATGAACACAGCAACAGTCCTTATAATCCATTGATGCCGATAGTAGCCATATCAAATGTAGCGCAAACTCCTGCGGCGTCTTGAAGAGCTTCGCCTTGATTGGATATCCGGAAACCCAAAGATGCTTAGACTTTTCATAGAGCCAGTATCCCTTCGGGAATGGCACATACCAGGAGACACCATCTAGAAGAAATCAATCAACAATTGAAACTACCTGAGCTGTCAAAGGGAGACGTACCGTCTGGACTCTGGGATAACTCTTGCTTGAGTAGAATACCTAACTTCACTCGCCATTCTGTGAATCTTGGATCATCTTCAGCAAGTCTTGTCATCTGTGGTTTTGCTCTTGGTGCTTTGTCTGCTGCCGTTTTCTTTATCGAATTCGCTGCTGGTGTGGTAACTGGCCAATATCCGGGGCCAGTGTCCACCCCATCGGATCGACAGACGCGGATAACGTCAAAGTCTTTAGTATCAGTCATGGCTTCGACAGATAGAAGCCCTGGTTTAATTAAGATTAAAATATGCCCCCGAGTAAGCGACCATGAATCAACGTGTTGTCAAGCAATGCTTGAATTTTGTTGTCTCGATTGCCAATGGATCAGTCCAGATGACGTCCTTCTCTCGCTGGATATTGGCAAATGGTGAATATGTTGGGTGGAGATCTGAACAGGTTATTGGTTGGGCAAGAGCAACCTCTTGAGGTATCAAGCAAGCCTCCTCTTTCTTTTATAGAGAAGTAACGACGCATTCATCTATCACCATGCAGCTTGAAGCCCACAGACCTGTTTAGCTCCGACCCGGGGCCATGCGCAAGCTTGCATTGCCTTGTAGGTGGTTTCAAGGGGAAAAGTGCTTTGTCTGGAAACGCGAGGTCACGAGATGAGTCAGCAGTTAATGTGTGGGGTTCCAGTTTTAGCTCAACTCATTAACGCGAAAGCTAAGCAGACGCGCTCGCGATGGTCCTGCAAAATAGTTGTAGGTGGCAGAAGAAATTTGCTAGCGAATTGTTCTCTATGCGAAGAGACCGAGATGGAGACACTTCTCAGTTCGGGATACGACAATGGCAATCGCGCCTTCCTGCAAGCCATTATGGCTCGGGGAGCCCTGACCTTTGACGAAGCATGCCCAATCATCGCGGGAATCTGGGAGGCAGAGGGACGGGATGGGCGGCATGAAGTCACCGAAGACGATTTTGAGGACTACCTTTCGAAAGCATCTGAAGCTGCCTCAATATACGATTATGAAATCCGAACCACCATTCACCAAGTCACCAGAGACCGAGTCTATGCTTTCGTCAACACACGATCCGATCCCCAGACCCAGCTTGCTACGACCTTTGCTCCCGACGAGCTCTCGTTCATAAAGCGCCTGTTTGATGCAATGTTCGAAACATACAATTCACCGCGAATGGAAATCATGGCGATCACACAGATGCAGGCGATGAAGGTCGCCCGGCCGCCAAATCGGAATCAGAACTCGGACGATGCGCCAGAGGCGACACAGACATCGGTCGACAAGGGATTGAAACACAGCGAGGTCGAGACGACTCTCTCCAATCTTGTCCTTGGGGGGTGGCTGGAGCGAAGCAACGAGGGATTCTACAGCCTCACCCCTCGTGGTCTACTGGAGCTGCGACCTTGGCTGATCGAAACATACAACGACGACGGCGGCGATTGGCAACGAATCAAATTTTGTGAGGCGTGCAAGGAATTACTCACAGTTGGATTGAGATGCAACGAACCCGGCTGTCTGTTACGGCTACATGAGCATTGTGGGGAGAACTTCTGGCGGATCCATGGTGGTCAAACATGCCCCAAGTGTTCCACGCCGTTTGATGGAACAAGGTATGTTGGCGAGCGGGCGGTGACACAGACGGACGCTTATGCTCGAGGGCGGCGGCGGCCCGCGAAAAGCACACAGGGCCGACGAAGCTCTGCCATGCACCAAGCACATGAGGAGGACGAGGACGAATAGAACTTGCTCACAAGAAGACGCCACTAGGCTGCAAGATACCCAAGTATTAAGGCATCAAAATAATGTAATGAGTCATGAAGGGACGACCAATAGATGATACCGCATTATCCTGGATTCTCTAGCTGTTTCACCAGGTGTGTTCACGTGCATACTGTATGGGCATCATCGCTTCAGCGTAAAACGTGCTGGATGGAGTGTGGGCGTTTGGTGGGATTGGATGGTGGCTGAATGACATCACCTCGGGTGGCGGTGCAGCGAGCGCGGCGCTTGTTGGTCCCCAAGCACATGATTTGCCATCTGTGTCTGGCTTGTGCAAGGGACTCATAGTGCGTGGTCCGTATAACTATCCAGGAAGCGGAGCTCGCCTTGGCTCTTTGTGAAGCATTGTCACTCTCTGTTTTCTTTCTTTTCTTTACTCACTTGCTCCCAACGTGGTATATCAATCCACCTCAGAACGTACCCGAGATGTTGGAGTATTTCACAATTCGAAAGATCAAGAAGGTCAGGGAGGAGAAGAAGGCCCAACACGGCCAAGAGAGTGGCCCAGGTGGGGCCGGCAAGCAGAAGGAATCCCATGCTCCGGAAGCATCTGGGAGCTCTCACTCCCAACCAGCTCCCGGGGACCCGATTCTTGACCGTTCCGACGAAGCATTCCTGAGAAGCTTATTGTCTGACGATGGGTCCGAAGATGGTCCTGCGCCCCCGCTGCCACCTCGGGTGCCCGTTCCTGAGATTGACTGGCCGTCGGATGACGCATCGTCAATGAACAGGGACAGAGCAAGTCAGGATGGCCAGAACGGCAAGGCAGGCAGCGACGGCAAGGGCAAATCCGTTGAGGAGGAAAAGAAACCAAATCGCCTATCCCGTTTATTCTCAAAGAGGTCAAAGCATGGTTCCCATCTGAAGCCCGAGGATGCCAATGCCGCATCCTTGTCAGAAGGGGAGTTGCAGAAAGAGAAGCGAGACCTGAACAATGTTCTCGACCGTCTGAATCTGTCGGCAAAGAACAACAAGGTCATCAACCTCTCCAATGACTCCGAGGAGCTCTTGGCCAAATTCACACAGGTCTTCAAGGATCTCGCGAACGGTGTGCCGACTGCCTACGATGACCTCGTCAAACTCTTCACCGACCGTGACGGCACCATCTCAAAGTGCTTCGAGAAATTGCCCTCCGGGCTCCAGAAGCTTGTGATGCAGCTGCCTGAGAAAGTCACAGGTAGCATCGCGCCAGAGATCCTGGCCGCAGCGGCCAAGAGCCAAGGGCTTGAGGCTTCCATGGAGGGCGGTATCAAGGAGGCCGCATCGAACCTCTTCGTGCCAAAGAACCTCTTGGAACTTGTCACGAAGCCAGGTGCCCTAGTGAGCATGCTCAGGGCTATCGTCTCAACCTTACAGGCGCGTTGGCCGGCATTCATCGGTGTCAATGTTATTTGGAGTGTCGCCTTGTTTCGTAAGTTCCTTCCTTTGAATTCTCATGTTTTTGGGTGAAGCTAACAGTATGGCAGTACTGATGTTCGTTCTGTGGTACTGCTACAAGCGTGGCAAGGAGGTCCGCCTGGAGAAGGAGGCCCAGGGAGTTGTTGATGGTGCAGACCGCATCGAGGAGCTCCCAGACGACCCCCAGCTTCCAGCACCGGCTCCTCGAACCGAGCCTCTGGTCGCAGACTCCGCAACCGGATCAGGCACCAGAACCGCTGAAGCGTCGCGGCCAAATGGCCCATCCCACGCCTAGGTGGGGTATAAAATTACAATGAGGCCAATGCCTTCAAGTATTGACGAAAGTTACGTATTGATGAGGGTTATATTGAAATAATGTCTGATGTCTAGCATACCCTTCCCCTCTTCCCGTTCTTGAACTACAGTCCCCAGGGCCTTTGGGAATGCGATTACCTCCGAAGTCATGACCAACCAGAGAAATTCCTGTTTTGTTGTCCCGGAGTCTGGCAGATAGTGTCCATAGAATTTGATTGCTTGTTTTCGAATGAAAACTACTGGAATTAATTTCATATTATTTTGTTCCTTCTTCTCTCAGGGGTATCTTGAGCTCGACCGAGGTCTAGTCTTCTACATTAATCTTCTTGAACCAATTCCTTAATCTCGGTCCCTCGGCCCCGCTTAGTTTTGTAGTTCCTCTCGTCATCCGATGAACTGTCTGGAGAATCCAGAATGTCCTGCATCCACACATCCACCTCATCGATGATATCGAACACGACGTCTTCCGCAATCTGGTCCCGGTACCGCTCGGAAACTGCATGCATCGTTTCAACTCGTGTCGGAGTAGGGGTGGCGGCGTCCGCATTCTCTGTGGCAGGGGGTGGATAGTCTGGCGGAGGGTACCAGAAATCAGGTCCGAAGTTAACCTCGGCCGCACCACCTCTGAAGATGCTTATAGCTGGGTAGTATCCCAGCATGCCGTCATCAAATCCTTCTCTTGCGCCGACCTGGGGCATCAACGGCTTTGACGCTGGTGGTAGGAAGCCGAGGAGATCCTCAAATGGAGTACCCATCAATACACCATTCTTGTAAATCTTGATCGAGGAGTTTGGTAGTGTGCGTAGAGCTGGCGTCCTATGGAGAGGGTTTGGCGGCTCAGATGTTGACGAACCAGACCCGACTGGGGAGGGGTTCATGAGGTCTTCGAGCTCCTTGGTCGAGTGGTACTCGATCTTTTCAAAGTATGTGTGTGCCTTGAATCGAATTGGAACTCGGTCTCGGACGATATTCGCTGCTTCAGCGGTTATAGGCATATCCTGGGCCTCTTCGATAAGATCGATCGCAGGATTATATGTACCAGCCATGACCTTCCGATGGAGTCTCTCAGATGGTAAACGTATCTCAAGGCCGATAACGTCGCCTTCCTGAATGGTTTCGCCGGGAGGGAAGAATGGCTTGGGCCGCGACATGAACACCTTCTCCCCAGCGACATCACGGATGCCGTAGCTATAAGCATCAAACCCCACGGGGGCATCGAGAGACGCTTCTCGTCGGGCCCAGCCCATTCGAACATGTCGCCCGCCCTCCGGCTTTGAGCCATCATCATTCGCCTTGCGGATTCCTTGCGTGATCTTGCACTCCCAGTACGACCTGCCTTCTCGAACCGCAACATTCCCTCGTACCATGCGGAAGCCTTTGTCTGTGGTGACGTGTCGCGCCGATTTATCGAAAAAGACGTGGCCAGCAGCGTCTTCATAACTCATACGAGGCCCAAAGGGTTCGACTTCAGTCTGGCGATAGTATACCGTTGACGGGAATAGAGGATCTGCAATGCAATGGGTGTAACGGAAATTCTTTTTGTTGAAGACACTTTGATCGGTCAGTAATCGCGCACGTCCACCGGAACCCCGAGAAGACGTGTTTCGGATCTGGCTTACTGGTCTGCGGTCTCAAAGAACTGTATAGTCTCGCCATTGGAAGTCTTGACTTCATGATGATAGGCCAACACGCGGGGGCGAGGGGCTTCAAAATCGGATGTCTTGGGTGGCGCAAGTTTGTACCGGAGGGGGCCTCCTTCGAGCTTCTGTTCCTTGGGACGTTTTGGATCCGGCGTCGCACGGTCTCCATCACCGCCCTTGGCCTCTCGCTTCTTGAGGGTGTCTTTCTTCGCTCTGACCGACTTGGCGCGACTCGACGGCGGCGCGTCGTCGGTCAAATGAGATTCGGTGGGGTTCACATCGGGGTTGAGAGGCGAGGGCACAGCAGGACTGTGGCCTTCATCGAGAAGCCGCTTCTGGGGAACTGAAGAGAGTGAGGTGGTCGGAGTAGGCTCACGTTTGGGACTCTCAGATCCAGTCGTCATGTTGAAAAGCACCGGAGCGTTGGGTCGCGATGATGTCGGCAATCGTTGAAATCTAAACCAGGCACATACGCGATTTGCTTAGGTAAGTGGTTCTAGATCTGGCACGCAATCTGACTAGCGCATATCCACACCCAACCGGGTGACATATTGCCACACCCTAGCAAAGCCGCGATGTCCAGGTGGAGTATTTGCAATAGCATCGACAGAGATTAGAGGTGTCTGTCCAATCGGAGACTTGCGAAAGGTAATCATTGGCATTCCAGCTTGACCGCTCATTGGTTACGCCTTGCGTCGGTTTCCGAGTTGCTGCGACTGTGACACTCCTCTGCTCCTGTTGGGATGGAGAATACTTGAATCCGCGATCCCGGACGCAGCTAAGGTGTGCTTGGATTTTTTAGAAGTTGGTGGTAGCCAAGGAATATTCTGGCCATTGCATTGGGCTGAGCCGTTTCGCCCTGGGTTGCAACACATTGGCTTATCTGCAGGGCTGGATGATCCCAGTCTTTCCCCTCTCCCTTTCGTAAGTGTGTACATTTTGTTAGGCACAGGACCTCCTGCGTGGCGTTGACTTGGCTTTGGGTACCTGGATGCTACATATAAAAACAAAGGACTTCTCTTGATCGGATGTGGCGATCGGAGTAGATCTACGACTTTTGCATGGCTCCCAGGGCCGTTACGCCATCGCCTTGTTTCGAAGTCAGCTGACAATTCAAGTACCAGACGGTGTCCGATATCTCCTTCAATCCACGTGTTTTGCGACCACGAGGCCGGCTCCTAGGGTTTAATTACGACTACCCAATAATCAATATTGTTCAACCCGGTGTTGCCAATCCCAGCCGACTTGGATAACTGCTCGGACCGAGTGCGCCAGGCTCGCTAGCTGGCTGTGCAGGTTAATGTCCTCCCTACTGCCCGGAACTCTGTCTGCCGCTGCCTGCGCCACTACTCCCGGAAACCTTGCCTCCAACATAGCAAACTCTTTCTCAAACACCCTGCATCTAAGCCGACCCGCCATGGGCGACAACAATCCTCACTCGAGGAATCCTCTGAACCAACATCGAGAGCCAGGGGCTATCCGGACCGCCTTGCCATCTCGCCCGATGTCGTCGACCCCGACGGCTCATTTCGTGGGCGGCCCCTCCGATCGTACGAACCAAACGAAATCTACCAGTGTCTCGCCTTCGTCTCAAGACGTTTCGATGCTTGATGTCTCCTCGTACCAATCGCATAGCCCGAATACACCGTCTGCAACCCTTGCCCCCAAAGCAAGCCCTCCCGCCGTGTCTAGCTCTCATGGCGGTCAAGTCTGCAGGTTAGTTACCGATATTTGAAATTGGATCAAGACTCCCAGCTCACGTATCAAAAGCAATTGTGGAACCACACGGACGCCTCTTTGGAGAAGATCCCCCCAGGGCGCAACGATCTGTAATGCCTGTGGCTTATACTTGAAGGCACGGAATGCCGCCCGGCCCACTGGATTGAAGAAGCCACCAAGCGTCATACAAGAATCGACCCCTCGCCCGTCATCGCAGCCTACATCTATTGCCCCTGCACCGAAGGCAGGTCAGGGCGTGCCCGGTGCCACCTACGTGACTGCCGAACAGACTCCGACTGGGACATGCCCCGGTGGTGGCCGTTGTAATGGAACTGGTGGAGCCGAAGGCTGCCATGGCTGCCCAGCCTTCAACAACAGACTTTCAAAGAGCGCCAATCTGACCGTTAAACAAAGATCCGGGGGGTGTGGAGGACGTGATCAAGGTGCTTCAAACACTCCGCAACCGATTGATGTGAATGCTTTGCAGACTCAGTCGCAAGCACAGTCACAAGGCCAGTCGCAAAACCAAGCCCAAAATCCTGACACCACAGTTGTCATTGCCTGCCAGAATTGTGGTACCACTGTGACACCCTTATGGAGGCGAGACGAAGGCGGACACACGATCTGCAATGCTTGTGGTTTGTATCTTGAAAGTCCTTCGTTTTTGACTTGGTTAACCTTTTGGCAGGCCTCTACTATAAACTACATGGCGTCCATCGTCCAGTTACAATGAAGAAAGCTACCATTAAGCGCAGAAAGAGAGTTATTCCAGCAAGCCAGGATGAGGAAATGGATGATATGACGGAATCGAGTGACGGTCATCGCTATGAGAAAACACCCGAGCGAGGTACGATAAACGACGATGGCTCCATCAATCTCGGAATGCGTAGACCTGCTAGTCTGCCCGTGGCTATTGAACCTCGACCTGCTATTCATTCGAGCCGGCAGCCGTCTCCTATGTCAACTGCTTCGGATCTGGCTTCGTATCATCAACAATCACTCCGCCCCCGGCAATCTCCCCAAATATTCAACGACGATAACCGGCTACCGCCACTGGCATCAATGCATACGGTTGTTGATAGGCGAGCCTCGGTATCGCCGGCATCCTTTCTACCCTCGGCGAGGAAACGTTCCTTTTCATCTGCGGAGGTGGAAAGTAAATACCAGGATGATGGAGAGGTGGACAATCCGAAACGACTCTCTTCTATCAAATCGATTTTGAATCCCGGACCTGGCCACGATGACCGAAACGATTACTCGTTACCCCCGCTCCGATCGCCTGGACCGAAGCTTACTCCACAGCCTAGCCCCAGCATATTTTCGACAAGAGACGGTACACCAACACATTCAGATATTCATGACGAGATTGAAAATTCTAAAGCTGACCGCCGAGCAGCTTTGCAACGAGAAGCCGAACAAATGCGAGAGATGTTGGCGGCCAAGGAGCGTGAGCTAATGGCCTTGGGACACGAATGATGGAAAAACAAAAGAACGGGAAGTCAATGATCTTATGGCAAACTTAATCACACGATCTATGACCCTTTGGGGTCGAGTAAGGAGTTTTCTGGGCTAGAATTCTTTTCACCTGGGGTATATCGAGGACCGGCGAACAACGGCGCAAATATTACACGGATTTGATATCTTGCTTACTCTGGTTACTGTCAGTTTTAGCTGGCCTTAACTTCACTACGCAAAAGTCACGGGCCGAGATAAAAGTCTACAGGGTCCTCTTCTCCTTTCTTTTTCTTTAGCCGACTTTCTTTTTCTAACATTTTCCTTCTTCCTTGTATGGCGTCGATGGGTTACTGACAGCCCCAAGAGATATGGTCTTGATGAGTGGATTGCATTATTATGGATTTGGGAACTTGATGTGTTATGAGTATGTTCTATGGGGTAATGATATTTTAGATCACTGCATGGTGTAGAGACCAGCAGCTTGACATGAATCAACAAAATATATTTGTTCGACGCTGTTGCTCATTGAACTTTTGCATTCATATGTATCCAGAGTGTATATGCTGGGAGTTGCAGGTATGTACAAGTACTTCAGACAAAAAGAGTGGAACCATCAACTGAAAACTTAGTCAACAACTGATGTAAAAGAAAAAGAAGAAAAAAGGCCCTTTGTAAGTTTTGGGTACGCCTAGCTTGAATCACAGTTTGGTTCTCCTTTCAACATGGCGCATAATACAGACCAAGTCAGCGGGCTTGTTGGCTGAAGTGGTGCAAAAAGGCTTAGCCTCAATGCCAATTCGAGAAACTTCTCGTTGGTTCAGAGTCAGCCACAAGCCCAGCCACACCTCACTTCTCAGCCTCGGCTGGTACTGCCGAATTGATCAAAGTCTAGTTGGCGAGAGGGGCACAATGCTGGCTCTGACCCCTCCCTCTATGACGCTGGGAGATTGATAATAATCACGACGATAACTGCCCACTGAGAGTGCGACGAGCGGCATGGCGGTGAAGGGGATCAGCCCGCGAGGGTGCCCAGGTCGGCGTATTAGTACTACCTCCGAGGTGGGAGAACCGTGAAGGCACTGCCGGTTTTCGGTGGGTGGGGTCTCGTGCAACCAAAAGATGGGTGTTGGAGTAGCGTCACTCCACCGGAGAGGAAACGATCAATTGTGGACCGGCAGGCAGACGCGACGGTACTTCTGCTAGGCCACCGGGTTAGCGTTTTGCATAGCACGCGAGGCTATTTGCATGTACATGACATCCCACGCCCTTTGGCAATATTTGTGGGGCCTGGCAGAAAGGAACAAGAGTGGAGGTGGTCAGCCTCAAACACTGTGCCCCTCACCAGATCTCGCCCCGGAACACAGTATTGATCATACCGTATCGACATGCGGGCTGTCGTCCGCAGGGCGTAGACATGGGTGGGGCCCAAGAGTCAGCGTTGATGACTGGAAAGCGGCCGGGTGCAAACCGCTGCCGGCTGCGCAATGGAGATCTGGCTCGCACTTGGACACAGAATCGAGAAGAAGGACAGATTTTCTGGCTTGGAGAACAAAACTCCCAGACCGTCCCCGGAGGCTAGCGTTCTGGTGACTCCCATTTCTTCTTGATTATCTTCTGGCTCAATCAAGCAAGTGGGTGGATGCGAGCCTTCTATAACCTCAATCATACACAGTCACGCGGGTCCCGGTACACGGAGCCTTTTCGATCCAAGGTGTGGTTAATAGGACCCGTTGACGCACTTGTCGGTTCTTAAAGGGGTGTTTGACAGTTGTCAATGTCCTCTGCGCCTTTCAATTGACCTCTGGTTGTCCGCACGCCCTTGAGACCCGTTTCGGTCCGCAACTCCCCGCGCTCTTGTGCCATCATGGCTACCATGGATGACATGGACAAGTTTGTCAACTGGGACAACCCTGAGCTGGTCATGGAAGACGACAATCAGTTCGCCCTTCAGGACGTCGACGCCGCCTTTGCTGGGATGGATACCGACCTCGTCTTTGAGAACATCAATGAGGATGACTTCAGCTTCAACGCCCTTCAACACTTCACTGACCAACACATGGCCGCCAATGGTATGGACATCCCGGCCCCTGTGCCGGATGCCACTGAAGAACAAGTGGTTCATGCTTACTTCTGGGAGACACCTGCCGTCCCCTGCTCCCAATGTTCTCTGGGAGGGTACTCTTGCAAGAAAATAAGAGAGGGTCGGTACAAAGGCTACTGCACCAGCTGCGTAGCCTTGACCCTCGAGTGCAGCTTTGGGGGCGAAGTGCCTGCCAACCTGAACCCGAAAGCTGTATCGGTCCCAACGGCTTCAATGACGGGCCTGGACAGCGACCTAAGTGCAATCTTGGACGAAACTGCCATGTACAATCGCGATACTACAGCGACAGCAGACCTTCTAAACATTACTAATGCCGTGTCCGATGGACCTGTACTCGTTGCGCCCAGGCCTCAGGCCCCTCCAGCTAAAATAGGTGCCCGTTTCTCGAGGGAGTCAGTTCGTATTCTGAAAACCTGGTTGACGACCCATAACAGACATCCTTATCCTAGTGACGAGGAGAAAGAAATGCTGCAAAGGAACACAGGGTTGAGCAAAACCCAAATCACCAATTGGTTGGCAAATGCTCGACGCCGTGGCAAAGTCCAACCCCCTCGGTCTACTTCGCCACAGGTTGGTAACTGGTCGTCTAGCGGCATCGGTTCCATCGATATTCCAAAACGACGCGGAACACCCGCATTGGAAACCATGAATCCCCTTCAACGTTGGGAGCACTCTCCCCCCGAAAACGAACCGGCCTCAGTGACTGCCATTGCACGGGCCGTGACGGCTTCATCGTCTGGGCTCTCGTCTGGACTGAACAGTCCCTTCAGCACCGTTAATTATACAGATGATGGATCCAGTCGATCACTCTGCAACCAGTCCTCGGTTAGCAGTTTGGGCACCTCGCAATCTAGCAATGGCTCACGGGGATCCGCCTACTCTTATGCATCTCGCAATTCATTTGGATCTGCCCGTTTCAGCAACCATGGCCGTCGCCGACGTCGCCGAAGGCCCACACCAAATCAGAGCCAAGAGGAAAGTGGCAAGGGAATCAAGTCTGCCCCTCGAACCTTCCAGTGTACTTTCTGTACTGAGACGTTCCGAACTAAACATGATTGGCAACGGCATGAAAAATCTCTCCATCTGTCTCTTGAGCGGTGGGTGTGCGCTCCACATGGTACACGAGCTGTAAACCCCGAAACTGGGCTCCTGAGCTGCGTATACTGCGGCATAGTTGATCCAGATGAATCGCACATCGAAAGCCACAACCACTCGACGTGCCAGGAGAAGTCGGCAGCCGAGCGGACTTTCTACAGGAAAGATCATTTGAACCAGCATCTTCGTTTGGTTCACAATGTTAAGTTTGCAGACTGGTCTATGAAATCTTGGAAGGTTGCGGCTCCGGAGATCAGGTCACGCTGCGGTTTCTGTGGCATTGTGATGGACACTTGGACAATACGTGTTGATCATTTGGCAGAGCATTTCAAGACAGGTTATTCCATGGCTGACTGGAAGGGAGACTGGGGTTTTGACAGCTCAGTGCTCGATATGGTCGAGAACTCTGTTCCTCCTTGTATGCGACCTTTACAATACCCCATAGATCAGCTGGACACTTCTAACACCTGAGAATATAGACCTGATTCATCATGAAAGGAATTCCCCCTTGCCTTACGTAGCAAGCCAGCCCTCGCCGCAGTCACCTCGTAATGCCTACGAACTGATTAAACTCGAACTGGAATACTTCACGGCCAACTATTTGGAGCAGAACGGAACCCACCCTACCGACGAGGAGCTCATGGTCGAAGGATGTCGTATCATTTACGCTAGCGAATTGTTGTCTCTTCAGGGAATCGCATCAGAGGTCTCCTGGCTTCGTGATGTCATCATGAAGATGGAGGAGTTGGCCCTCAAAGCTCGTTTTGGACCCCTTCGTGGTGCTACGGAAAACAGACTGGCTACACTCAAAATTAACGGCAAGGACAACCTGTTCGAGTTGTGCCCCCTGGAATTCCAACTTCAAGAGTTCGTCAGGGCCAAGCGCCTGCTGGGCCTAACTGCTATGGACTATGAGTTGCAGCAGGAGGCCTGCAGAATTGTTGGTCGGGTCGAGGAAGTGTCCGTCCATCCTTCAGACATCGTTGCAAACTGGCTGCTTCGACTCATCCGGTCTTCAACCCACTGGCTAGCCGATTTTCGACGCCGAGCACACCTGCCGAGGACCGAAGATGTGAAGAACGATACGTGCCGATCGAACGACCCAACCGTTATCGATTCTACCATCCATAGTTATACAAGGTTGGAAAGCGAGTTGCGCGACTTCCTCCGGGACCAGCGTGCTCTGGGGTTGGAACCCACGGATGAAGACCTCCAGCGACAAGCCCGTATCATCATATACGAATTCGACGACGGATGGAACCAAACCGCTGCGGACAACGCTTCGTGGTTGAGAGCTTTCAAGGAGCGCCATCTCCACGACTTGAGCCCCGCGATCACGGAAACTTCACCAGGACTCTCTCTGACGAAGACGCACCCATCGACCACCACGGATACCCCCATCACACTACATTCCCCAGATGCCGTGAGAGCTGCGCCCAAAGCTCTCGATGCGAACGGAAATCTTCTCAAGCTGACCCCGTTCTTCCTCAACGACGCAAACTGCTATCGTCGATTGTCAAAGGAACTGGGACGGTGGGTTGCGGCTACTATGTCTCCCAATAATCCAAACCAGCACGTTCCATCCGACGAGGAGTTGAAACACCAAGCTCGTTATGTTATTTATGAAACGTAAGCCTAAATCATTATTCTAGACTTACCAAACACGATGGACTAACTTGATGTAGTGATGATCCTTGGAACCAAACAGCAGCAGACAACGCCGAGTGGCTGCAGCGGTTCAAGCGCGACGTTGGAATCATTAATGATGCTGGCCCGGGTCTCCCAGAATGCTCTGCCTGGGCTGTCGAGCAGGGAGGCTCTGGTTTCGCTCCCCCTTACACGTTCCCCAAGAGCCAGCTCGAGCCGTTTAGCGGCGACGTGCAAATCAGCATGAGGGCTGGGACCAAACCGTTCTCTGCAGGCCAATCGGGCGCCAACGGTTTCCTGGAGAATCTCACATCTAGAGATCAGCGACCTGCCGCCATCTTCTGTTCTCGCGAGCTGGAGCGGCGATTGCTCGAGTTTACAAGGAAATTTGTTGTTGATACCGGCCGATTACCCTCCGGGGACAGCTTGAGACGCTACGCCCGACAGGTCATGGGGACTAACACGACACCGGTGGATGATCCGGTGCTTTTGGCGAAATTCCAGGAATGGATAATGCAGAAATGCCCCGGCGTCGAGCTAGCGGAGCCCGAGACGTCGTGCCTGCCGAAGAATATGGATGTCAATATCTCGGATGAGGATCTCGAGTACATGCTCCAGGATATGGACTTTGATTTCGGCACCGGGCAGTATGACGGGGCGGTAGAGTCAGATGGCGGAGTGTCCCTGGCCGGTTTCAACGACTAGGGTCCGTTGTATGATATCCAAGAGGATGTCATGTATACACACAAAAAAGGTGGTTTTGGCATGGGTGGAGTGCACATAGCCACAACTTGCTATTCGACGAGCGTGCATCTAGAATATGGGATTTGGTGAGGTTGAGAGCTTATATCAGACCTCGATTTAATTATCTGTTTCTTGGGCAGGGCAAAAAAAGACGCGAGATGTGCAGTATGCAGCATTGGTTATGATATTCCACTCAATACGTTTGGATGTATGGATAATACCTATGACGGAGTTTTGAAAGGATGGGTGCATTATTAGGTCGGTAGTTAGTATTACTTAAGATTACCAAATAAACGGGTTGATCTTGGGTCAGACTCCATCCATCCGAAACTGGCAGTGGCTAACAGATGGGGATCCCGAATTTGGGGTCACCTTACGTTTTATTTGTAATGATTATTCTTGCCCAAAACACCACACTCACCCATCTCACTTTGATTCTCTTAGTTCGAATTTGTCATGAACAAGCGCCTTCCAGTCTTTTCGTGTACCATGACCAAGGTTCTAAGATCCTTCCTTAGGAAGCTCGGTCATGATTATCAGGCAGGTATTTACCTCGTGGTTGCTTTATTTCAATCACCGATTCAAGTTTATGTTTCTCGATCACGATCTACATGATTTGAACACGCTCATATATATACGCAGAGGTACTTGCCTCTTTAATTCGTAGTAAATATTCACATGTCCATTGCATCGCATTAGGAGTTATAGCGTCAGCGTATTTATAAACCGTTTCTCAAGCTTCATCATTGCATTCTATATCAAAATGCCCACTTACCTGTGTCACGGCTTCCGGTGGCATCGCCGAAGCATCCGCTTCTTTGTCATCATCTACGACGTGCTCGACGCGGCGCCGGACTGGATCGTCGGCCGGGGCTCGTCGGCGGCAATACTGGAGCACTTCTACGAGAGATATGAGTTTCTGCCCCGGCCGCCTTCCTCTAGAAATCTCTCCGAGCCGCCTGTAGGGGATCCTGAGGGTCCCACAGATGAGAGCAATGGGGATGAGAGCGAGGGCGACGACGATAACCGCACCGTACGCCTCGACCAAGACCCCGTACTGATAAACGATGAGTGGTCTGCCGTGAAGCTCCTGGAGGAATATGACCCCCGGGAGACCGTGGAGCCGTGCCGGCCATATGCATATGTCGCCGACTATGCTGTCCGGGTGGAGCTCAGCGCTGATGTGACGGAGGAGATTGCTCGCTATGAGCGGATAGCTAGTGAGAGAGGCGGCAACTCTTGGTTTGAGAAACTGAGAGACGCATTGGAGAAGGATGAGGAGATTGGATGGTTTGTTGTAGTGAACGGGGTCGAGGATGATATTGTCGAGGCGGAACGCCGGATGAGAATGGCTGGGCACATGCCCGGCCAGTCGCACGTTGATGAGTCTGATGAGAAAATAGAGCCGGGAGAGACTGCCACGAATGACGACAGCATAGATGAGTTGGGGAAGCAGCAGGATATGAAGAGGCCACCGTCGAGGATGAAACGGCTGAAAGAGATTGTACTTCGAAAATGACTGTGAAGTATGCAGATACTTGCCTTGACCCCGCTAACTTAGACTTATAGACAGCTACATATACAGGTGCTTCTTTAGATAGACATGATAGAAAACACACACAATAGCAAAGCAATTCCCTCTGCCTTGAATGAGATGAATAAGTAAGAGTTTTGAGAGATTAATTGAGACTACAAACTACCTACCTACTTATTACAGAAAGTAGGTAGGGCCTAGCAAGTGTGCTCGATTCAAAGTGGCCTAAACAAGCTCTCTTGGCCAGCTGGAACCAGCAACGGGCGCTGGTTACCTGCATTGTCCACGCACATTTGGATCTCCCCGTAATAATTGTAGCATCAATTTGATAAATATTTTGAATCCTGGTAAATGCAATTGGAATAATCCCCAGGGGGTTGAAGGATTGGAGGATATCAATGCGTCACGTGAATGTTGAACTGTGCCGCCAGCTGTGGTTTCGGGTCACCGTCATCCTTAACTAACAGCGCCTGTAGTAAGCTGCCACTATTCACCACCACAATTGGTCGATCAGACTACGTCAAGGGGCACCCGTCTTCTGAGCACGATAAAGGTCTGTCGCCAGGCTATCGCGCTCCCGATGACAGACTAGCTCCGGCTCCTCTTAGACGGACGCCATGGCTGGCTATAACCAAAACTATCTTACCCCGTCTTCGGGCCAGGAGCCAGGCGAGTCCTTTGCCCAGACGGGGGCCGAATTCAGTCTCGACGACAGCGAAATCGGCAGCCCTGGATATCTCGCGACCCCGACACGAAGCACTGGCTTTCGGCCTGGCCACATCTCCCCCTCATTCGCACAGACCGGGGCCGAGCTTGATCTCGACGACAGCGATGAGGAAGACGACGAAGGCGAAGACGAGGAGGAGGACGACTTCGACCTGCGCTCCGAGGTTGTTAGAGATGCCGGTTCGGCGGCCGAGGTGTATCAGATGGTAGAGCAGAACCAAGCGCGGAGGGACCTCACCGTCGAGCGCCCTTGGGAGGGGAACGAGCTGACGTCGCCCCGGCCGGACATGCGTAACAACAGCACAAGCTCGGTCGCCAGCTTCCAGCTGTACACGCCGGACGAGGAGATAGCAGTCCGGAGGAAGCTTGATCGCAAGCTCGTCTTATTCGTCGCGCTGCTTTTCTTGCTAAGCTTTCTCGATCGCTCCAGTAAGATTGACACCTGCCTTTTTTTTTTTTTTTTTTTTTGGATATCCTTGAGGTTTTGACCTGACTCTTCTGAATAGACATTGGAAACGCTCGGATTGCTGGGATGGACAAGGACCTCCAGACGAAGCCGCCCCGAGACGATTGGTACGATTGGTCTCTTACAGCTTTTTACATCTCTTACATCTCTTTCGAGTGGATGGCGTTGCTCTGGAGGCTTATACCGGCTCACAAGTTCGTCTGCGGCATCGTCATTGCATGGGGCGCGACCGCAGCATTACAGTATATTGCACCCTCATATCCCGTCTTGATATTCTTCCGGGTTGTGCTGGGAATCAGCGAGGCGGGCTTCACTGGAATCCCGTTCTATCTGAGCTTCTTTTTCAAAAGGGACGAGCTTGCCTTCCGCACCGCCATGTTCATCTCTGGTACGTCTCCTTGCTTATACCAGGATTCATCAGAATTCACTTACTAACATGACAACTGCAAAGCTGCTCCTCTCGCCACTAGCTTTGCCTCCTCCCTGGCATGGGTCATCGTCAAGTGTGCCGAGCTGAGTCCCATCGCCCCCTGGCGACTCCTCTTCCTCATCGAGGGCTTCCCCTCAGTCATAGCCGGCGTCATCGCCTTCAGAGTCATCCCCGACTCCCCCCAGACCGTATCCTACTTCACAAAACGCGAGCGCAAAGTCGCCAGGCTGCGCCTCCGCGGCGAGAAGCCAACCCCCGCAAAGCCCGACCAGAAGGAAGACCCGGGCAGCGGCGGCAGCCAGGGCCAGGCCCTCCTCGCCGTCTTCCGCGACCCCGTCGCCTGGATCTCCGCCGCCATGTTCTTCCTCTCCAACATGGCCTACTCCTCCCTCCCGGTGTTCCTCCCCAAGATCCTCACCGAGATGGGCTTCAACAACCTCTCCGCCCAGGCCCTCAGCGCTCCCCCTTACCTCGTCGCCTTCCTCCTCGTCCTCGTCACCGCCCACCTCTCCGACCGCTTCCGCACCAGGACCGTCCCCATCGTCCTCCACGCCACCGCCTCCGCCGCCGGGTACGCCATCCTCGCGCTCGCGGAACCCATGAAGCTCTCCCCGTTCTTCCGCTACGTGGCCGTCTACCCGGCCGCCGCGGGCTTCTTCAACGTCGTCACCCTCATCATCACCTGGAGCATCAACAACCAGGCCAACCAGAGCCGGCAAGGGGGCGGCTTCGCCTTGCTGCAGCTCATCGGCCAGTGCGGGCCCCTGGTCGGCACGCGCCTGTATCCGGTTAAGGACGGGCCGTACTACGCGCACGGCATGCGCACCTGCTTCTGGGCCATGCTCGGGGTCGCCATATTGGCCATCATTCTTCGAGTATACATGTCATATCAGAACAGGAAAATGGATAGGCTTGAAAAGGAGCGAGGCTCCGAACTAGTTGACGAAGAGGAGGAGGGTTTGGTTGGAAATGGGAGGCGGCAAACACAGCCAGACTCGTTTCGCTACATGCTTTGAACGTTCACATAAATCTGTAAAATACCGATCTTCGGCAATTGGAATAAATATTATTTCTTGGGGGTCTAGTTCCAACCTTGTGTGGATGTCGTCTACTCAGCCAATTCATCGTATGCGATACACCCAGTATTAATACCCAACACGTCCGCAATTTTTACCCCTTGCTCGACACCTGGTGGTTTATGCCATATCATACGGCGGCCTGAGCTCCGGCCCCGAACACCATCCATGACGGTGCACGATAACGACAAACGCCCTCTTTCCACCACTCATCCTTGTTGCCGTGAACACTCTTCTCCAGGTTGAACATGGCAAAACTTGGTTGAGGTTTCCCTTTGATTGGATCACCTGGCCGTGCCCGCCGGCGATTAGCCTTCCATGCTTCGAAATTTGATCTGCTGTGTTCATTCTGCTTCTTCAGTTTTGATTTAAGCTTGTTGAACCGGATAGTGCCTTCTTGAATAATGTCACTGGCAAAGGTTTTGAGCTTCTTGGCCTTTTTTGGGATGTGGCTCGAGATGCTCTTAAGGGAAATGGTTGAAGGCTTTCGTTTCTTGCTCTGGAATTTGTCCCCAAAGTTGATGGGATGTAGCTTGGTGCCAAACTGAGGGCTTTCGAAACCGGCGGCGTCACCGCCTCCGTCGAATTGACTCTTGATTGCACGGGTGCTTTCGAACGTGGCACGGCTATTGCATTGGCATCTTGGGCACCTTTGAATAGCGTCGGGTGGAGCACGGCATTGGGAGACAGAATCGGACGGCAGGACCTCTTCATCTTCTTCGCCCTTGTCTAGGCCAAGCTGATCATCAGCAGGCATTTCTAGACGAGGCTCTGACTTCCACTCATTTGCAGTAGCAGCTGCCTCATCAACAGCGTCGTGTAGAGTAGAACAAGGTGTGTTTGGGCGCGGGCTCGAGTGCAGGTTCGAGAGCTGGTCATTTCCCTCGCTGTATCTTGAAAGGTTTGTTTCATTGAGCGTATTCAGGCTTGGTGGTGACGCTGGAGACCTGGCCCGGACCAGGTCATCTTCGTCTTTGGACCCGTATGATGACGAGGTATCTCGAACCTTGGAGGCTACATCCTCTTTTGACATAATAGAAGGAGTGCCCTCCTTTGACATGATGGAAGTAGCATGTGTCGCTAAGTGAAGGGAATGTTTCATCATTTCAACGAGGTCATCTTCTTGGCAATACGAGACGGTGCTTTCTGAGAGATTGTGCACTCTGGCTGGAGCAAAGTGGTAAGCAGGCGCGGCATCGTAAACATAATCGGTTGGAGGTTCTAAGCTGGACTTGACATCGGTTGGAAAGGTCTCTGATTTTTCGTCTGTGGGAGTCTCGGTGCTTCCCTCTCGAAGGCTTGGCAGCTCTTTGGGTAAAACCACCCTCTTCCAACGTCTGGGAGGGTAAGGGGGTTTAGTCTCGTTATAGTACCCTGGCATGCGAGATACGCCGCCTTGTGGAGAGAAAGATACACGTCGGCGACTTGGTCGAGGAACCGGCAGGCCAGCATGGATGGAAGCCATGGCGCAGGCGGTCCAAGACGCGCTGAAATATATGATATTGGTGTTATGATGAAGATTGGGAAGCTGGCACTTCAGAGTGTATATTTTGTATGATGTTGGTGAGGAGACAACAAACTACTTGCTATCTAGAGGCGAGGAAAGTGATATTTCGAGCGTCTACATAAACACCTTCCTAGTATCTCTGCATCTCCTTCGTAGGAAGGAAGGGGTCCATTTCGTACGTGAGGAAGTCACCTGCCGCTTCCCCTTCCTGTAGCTGCCGAGTAGTTTCCACTTGAAACTAAGAAGTTCATCGCATATTTAGGTTTGATGGGATTATTTACAACAAATAATTCCGCCCCTCCTTGTCCCCAGAAGCTCATTCGAAATAGCAGCAGAGTCGAGAGAGGGGTGGCTGACAAGAGATGACAATGACAACACACCGATTATACGTGTCTTGGCAGACCGGGGAGATGATAATATTTTTTCTTTACCTGCATACCCAAATAGGCTTGTAGGCCTTAAGCGTTATGGTTAAGAGTAAGGGCTCGTTATCATACCACTCTGATGACCAGGCTCCTGCAGTCTATATAATCCACCAACCCGCCCGTGTAGGGGTACCGTACCTTTCGTCAGCTCTCCATCTCCATATCATCTCCTTCAGCTCTACATGTGTGCCTCAGCCTCTTACAAGAGTCTTCGCCTTTGTTCTCGTTCTTACATATTTCTTCCATTTTTCGTTCTTTCCCCTCGTGCTACTGGCCAAGATATGACCGAGACAATGTAGCAACCGATCGTCCATTGCCCTTCTATTGCACTTTTATTTCACATATGATTGGTTTTGGAATCCATCATCTTCCGGGCTCTTAGGTGCCATTCCAATGCTCATTTGGTCTGATTGCTCGCGATGCCAAACCTCTTGATGCCAAACTGCCGCCGCTTAGTTCGCATCCTTCGTGTTGGCTTCGCACGGTGCACCTCTTACTGTGTAATGGCTCCACTTTCTGTGGTTATTGCTAAGAATTACTTTGCTATCCACCAAAGCAATGCGAGCGATTTAGTACTGCTTATCCGTTATGCTGACACAGTGAAACGTCGACCAAGCGTTATGTTAAGGGTATAAAGCGTAGACCATAACGCAAGTCGTTATTCCATCGCGATACCCAATCTACCTTCCAAATTAAGTCCACTTTTGACTCTTTAACTTTCATTTATTCCGGGGCAAAGATAGAATTCCGAATATTACGTTCGGGCCATGAACAAATCCCAGAGTCTGGAGTGCAGGGGGACCTCAGAGGCCGTCAGGACCCGGACACGACAGAGGTTATACAAGGCACCGCCCACTTTAGATGTCCCAGACATAGACCAGGACGCAGCCGAGAGGAAGAGAGTCCTCAATGTCCTGGCCCAACGCAGATATCGTAAGTACAAGGGCACGCCCAGCTTCGGCACACCGCTTTCCACCCGCCGGTTGACTGACGCAACTGGCCAGGCGAGAGGAAGCGCCAGGAGCGCCTGAAAAGTAAAGCACAAGATGGGACGCCGACAGGCAAAGATACTGGAGATAGAGCTCCCGAAACCCAGCCGGAAGACCTTTCGTTCCCAAGCGACGCTGATGTGTCGCCCCTACCTGTACGCAGTAATGCAACAGTAGCAACGCAACCACAACCTTCAGTCGGTGGGGAAACGGGCGTCGCCCTCGCGGATCTGGAGCTGCTGTCTTGGGACTCATTGGATGGTCCCGATGTGACTGCTCTTATCGAGTCTTCATCCGACTCTTTTAGTACTTTCACAGGCCAGACCGGATGCGGAGAGGCAATTTGCTTGGACCAGCCAGGCTTTACGTGCATGAATGACGCATTCACGCCGACCTTCTCGTCTACTTTCGGATCATCACCGTCCTCCTTCGAGGCTCTATCAAACTCCTCGGAATCCGACTTCGACTTCGTAGACAACTACCTGCTCCCCGTCCACGAGCTCACGCTCATGAGAGCCTTCAGGAGGATCGCAGAACGCATCGGGTGCGCGACCAGCGCCATGTGGGAGCTGGACTGCCTGTCTCCGTTCAACCAGGGCACGGCCACCCCTTCAGAGCAGCTGCCCGTCGCCTGGCGCCCGACGGTGGCGCAAATCACCATCCCCCACCACCCGATGCTCGACTTCATGCCCTGGCCGAGCGTGCGCGACAGGATACTCACCATGTTCAACATGCCGGAGTCGACACGGCCGCCTGGGGCGCGGGGCCCACTGGCGCTGGTGAATTTCGCGTATGACTTTGAAGACAATTCTGAGGGGGCACGAATTACAGGTGCCGATCCGTACGACCCGGAGAGCTGGGAGGTCGGACAGGTGCTCTTTGAGCGATGGTGGTTCCTGTTTGATCGGGGCATTATTGAAACCAGCAATCGGTTGCGAAAACGTCGAGGTGCGCCGCAGCTGCTCTTGAAAGGGAGCTGATAGGTCCCCCTTCATATCCCTACTACGTACAATGTGGTGAAGCCATGTACCAATAGATACCTTAACGAGAGTAATTAATGAGACAAGTTTGTCTTTACGGATATTAACAGGTTCCTTGAAATCAGTAATCCATAATGTGCTCTGAGACCATAAGCATGGCGACGAATTGGGTCTAACATGACCGTTATGCTCTCTGAACCAGCCAGTTGCAAAGAAGGAGGGCGGTGAGCAGCTGTCCCGTTCTGCCACTCTGCGTCATGTTCGTCCCCGTGGTGGTGTGGTCAATGCATCTGTCCATCCCTGTCCAAAAGTGCGGGGATCACGGAATGTGTCTCTGACTGACCATGCATTGTGGAATTGTCCATGATACGGAGCCCAACCCGATCAAGTATGCTATTGCATCAGCGGCAATTAGACATCTTGAGGAGCTGAATGTTACCTAGGTACGGAGAAGGTAGGCTGTCACTTAGGTTCTGCTAGGCAAGCCTCTACCACGGCATCGCTACAGCACATGTTTGTATCGGCCGGTTGGAGGTGAGAGGAAAAGCCTCCGCTAACCAGCATGAACAGCCAATCAAGGCCCAGGGCAAGAGCAGCAGGTCGCCTTAGACGGAGATAATGTGGGGAGGGAGAAATTTCCATCGCTAGTGCATTTCCCTTCTGGATTTTTTTCTTTCTCTGCCAATGGCACTATACCCCTCCATCAATGCTGCAGACTCACTGTCTGACTCTGTGCTGTTGGAGGGTTCAAGGTACATGTACCGCTCATGCCTGTACCCGCTATCGGAGGTCGCTGAAGCCAGTACCTGTCACCCTGTAGCCCACACAAAGACCCTTGTTCTCTACCTAGGCCCGTGGCCCCATCTCCCGCTGCCTGGTCCGTGCAAAACTGCCGTTGACCTTCTCGCTGCGTGACTCTCTTGGTATTGCCTCAACCTTTTCCTCTCTTCATTTCTATCCTCACCTTACCTCGCATCTGCCTCCCTCCCCGTGCAGATACACTCCCCGCCCCTCTCTTCCCCTCCCTCCACCTCCCTCTCCTTTGTTCTCGATTGTCCGTTAGGAGCTCTCAAAGACTCCTACAGCGGCGCCGTTGTGTAGCTAGGAACTTGTTTCGGGTGAGTTCAACCCCCCTCGTCCCTCATGCCCCTCCACCCCCCTCCAACGCTTCCCGACCTGCAGCTCTTTCAGATCGATCCAATTGCGTTCGCTGGGATACCTGCAGGCTCACCGTTGCCCCTTCTGTTCGTTGGCAGCGCCGAAACTGTCTTCTCCTGCATCGGGTTCATAGCCATTCCTGACTGACAGCTTTGCTTGCCCAGCAGGTGTACCTTTTTGTCCTTTTCTCCTCTCCTCCATTTTATAGCCGTCGCTCTCTTCAGGTCATAGAGCTCGATCACACTCGTACTTCCTAGCTTGAAGACGTCAAGTTCTTCTCCGACCGCCTAGAGCGTTGTCGTCGCCTATCCAGATCGAACCACTTCCCTCGACACCGCTCCCATACAATCCACCATGCATATCAAGCAGATGCTCACCGAGGCCGAGGGCACCGGCCAGCCTTCCTTCTCCTTCGAGTACTTCCCTCCTAAGACGGCCCAGGGTGTCCAAAACCTCTACGACCGCATGGGCCGCATGTACAATTTCGGCCCCAAGTTCATCGACATCACCTGGGGTGCAGGTGGCAGAATTGCCGAGCTCACCTGCGAGATGGTCCACCAAGCCCAGGCCGTCCACGGTCTTGAAACCTGCATGCATTTGACATGCACTGACATGGGTATGGAGAAGGTCAACGACGCTCTGAAGAGGGCCTACAAGGCCGGCTGCACCAACATCCTCGCCTTGCGCGGTGACCCCCCTCGCGACCAGGAGAAGTGGACAGCCACCGAGGACGGGTTCCAGTATGCTCGCGACCTCGTCAAGCATATCCGGAAAGAATTTGGTGACCATTTCGACATTGGCGTGGCCGGTTACCCGGAGGGGTGCGACGACAACAAAGATGAGGACCAGCTCCTCGACCACCTCAAGGAGAAGGTTGACGAGGGTGCTTCTTTCATTGTTACACAGATGTTCTACGATGTGGATAATTTTATCCGATGGGTGAAGAAGGTCCGCGAGAAGGGCATTACTATTCCCATCCTGCCCGGCATCATGCCCGTTGCAACATACGCCAGCTTCCTTCGCAGGGCCAATCACATGCAGTGCAAGATTCCCCAAACATGGCTGGACCGCCTTGAACCTGTCAAGAACGATGATGTTGCTGTGAGAGAAATTGGTACGACCCTGGTTGCCGAAATGTGCCGCAAACTGCTCGCCAATGGCATCTTCCACTTGCACTTCTACACCATGAACCTTGCTCAAGCCACCCGTATGGTTCTGGAAGAGCTCCAATGGACTCCATCAGCCGAGCGACCCCTGCAGCCAGCACTGCCCTGGAAGCCTTCCAAGGGCTTGGGTCGTCGTGACGAGGACGTGCGACCCATCTTCTGGCGCAACCGCACCAAGGCGTACGTTTTGCGCACACAAGACTGGGACGAATTCCCCAACGGGCGATGGGGTGACTCTCGCTCTCCTGCATTTGGAGAACTCGATGCGTACGGCATTGGCTTGACTGGATCCAACGAGGCCAACAGGAAGAAGTGGGGGGAGCCTCGATCTTACCGAGACATTGCTGAACTCTTTGTCAAGTATCTGAAGAACGAGATTGAGACATTGCCTTGGAGCGAATCTCCTCTGACAGGCGAGGCGGATGCCATCAGGGAAAACCTGGTCAACCTCAACAGACGGGGCATTCTGACCGTCAACTCTCAACCTGCTGTTGACGGCGTCAAGTCATCTCACCCTGTCCACGGTTGGGGCCCCTCCAATGGATATGTATACCAGAAGTCGTACCTCGAGGTGCTGGTTCATCCTCGACTGTATCAGGAGTTGACCAGCCGCATGGCCAAGCATGAAGACCTGACTTACTATGCCGTTACCAAGTCTGGGCAGCTCGAGACCAACGCGCCCAGTGACGGCCCTAATGCTGTGACATGGGGCGTTTTCCCTGGCAAGGAGATTGTCCAGCCGACCATCGTCGAGAGCGTCAGCTTCCTTGCTTGGAGAGACGAGGCCTTCCAGTTGGGAATGGATTGGGCCAAGTGTTTTGATTCAGGCTCTGCCAGCAGAAAACTCATTGAGCATATCATGACCGACTGGCACCTGATCAACATTGGTGAGTAACACACGACCCAGCATTTTCACCTTGACAAGTTTGGTTACCTAACAATTTTCTCTCTAGTAAACAACGACTTCCATGACAACGAGAGCATCTTCAAACTCTTTGACGGCCTAGAGATTGATTTCAAGGAACTAGAGTCGCCTTTTGAAGGTCAGACAGACAATCAGGAATCTGTGACTAATGGCACCCCCGCCTCCCAGGCGGTTCCCAAGGAGGCTGCCGCCTTGGTGGCAAACTAACCGGGATTTTCTGAGTAACAAGCATTCATCACTCTTTGCTTGTTCTTAAAAAGATGATTGGTTACATCTCTCATTTCCATCATTTTTCTTCTGAATTTTCTTCTTTTTAGCTTTTTATCGCGTTTCCTTTTATTTAATGCATCGGGCGGGCGTTTACCACGAAAGAGTGTCTTTTTCAACAAAAAGGTACACTAGAACTCTTCGTGTAAGAGGTTCAATGGCTGGGTTTCATGATAACGAAGACATGTGCTACTATAAGACGGGAGGAGTGGAGTGAAGCATTGGCATCAATGCGAGAAGTTTCTAATCGCAAAGGAGGGTGATGGACACAGCAGGTGACCTACGGCATCATATTTTGTTTGGGACATTACTTGTTGTTACATCTCCCTCCTTTCACGACATGACGAGCATCAGGGAAGAAGACACACACGCAAGGAGGAGAACGAGGAGGAAAAGAAAACACAAAACAACAAGAATCCCAAGGCCTATTCTTGTTCTTTCATATAGCATGCATATGATATCTCAACGATACCCCAGGCCATGGAACAGTGGAGGCAAAGAGACCTTCCATGACACCATAGATACTGTCTGCAGAGGGCTCTCCCCAGCGGAGGGCCCCATTCTTCACGCAGGATCTGTCAAATAGGCAAGACTCGGGGGGGTGTAAGTGGGTAGATCTATTCATCTACCATGATCTGACTTCCCTTTGGTTTTTTGGCAAGAGGCGGATTTGAAGGATGACAACAGACAGAGAAAAATAGCAAATAAAAAAAATACAAGTGAAGCCGGGGAGAACCGCCATGACTATTCAAACGTCTTGGCGGCTCTTGGCTCTCGAATGGTCGTTTTTGACCCGAGATATACCGCTCCGTATCCCGCACGTTTCTAGTGACTCCATTTGAACGAGCTTCTATTCGTCCCAATGCCCCAAAGTGAAATGAACAAGAGCTAATGAAATCCAATCACCAGTGGGTCATGACACTCTCTTCACATAAGCTTGACAGAAGCTATTAACTCTTGCCATTAAAGTAAAATCTGGGAAATATGCAATGCCAGATACATGTCTATTCATTGTTTAATCTCGCTAAGGTAAGAGGCTAGTAAGCATCGGCATCATCCCCCTGCTGGTCGTAGTCGATATCCTCATGCGCCTGCTGGGCCTGCTGGTGCTGGTTGTGCGGCTGCGCACCACCCGCCTTGTCCTCGTCCATGCCCGCCATGACATCGTCTCTATCTCTGTCCTGTGGCGGTGCAACCGGTGGAAGAGGGGTATTGACCCACGACAGCTCAAGTTTGCCCTCGACGCCGGGAAGTTCGCTGCCGTGGAGGCTGTTATAGAGCTTCTCGGCCGTCTTGCGGTCCCGGAAGGAGACAAATGTCGTGGTCGCCGAGGGCTCTACGGACTCGAACTCTCCGAGGCTCTGTGTCTCCGTGTTAGTTTGAGGTAAAGCAAGTGGGACTCTATGGTTGAAACCATGGGAAATAACGTACCAAAAGGAAGTGGCGGAGGCTCTCGTCCTTGTCAGTCGCTGTGAAGTCAACGCCTGTGATCGCCAGACGCTTGGGCCTGTTGTCGATGGAGTATTGAGCATACGCAGCATGACGGCCATCTACTCCCCGGAAGCTCCCGCGGCTCCCTCTCCACGCACGGGTCGCCCGCCCACGGAACGTTGATCTGCCCCGGTATCCTCCCCGGGGAGGGTATTCTACACTGATGCTGATGTCATCCTCCGCGGCATTGGGATCCAAGCCAAGTATTTTGGCCTCTTCTTCCAGCGAGGCAATCTTCGCTCGAAGCATGTCCGCCCCCGATGAAGGGGCATCGGGAACCCCGCCGTTCTTCTCCAGCAGCTTAGCGTGCAACCGTTCCCTCTCTTCACGCTGTTTCTGCATCAACTCCTGCTGTTTCTTCTCAAGTTCCAACCGCTGCCGTTCCAGCTCCGCCCTCTTCGTTTCCCTTTCTTGGAACTTCTTCTGTGCCTCCTCTTGCCTCTGCTGAAACTCTTCGGGGTCGATTTCGAGGGCATCATCCTCTGTGTACTGCGTTTCATGATCTTTTGACCTGTCCTTGGAGGAATGAGACCCATTGCCCCCCGTATTACTTTCATCCTTCTGCCAGTAGACTTTAACAAATCGGTTGTCAAAGACGGCCTTTGGTGACTGATATGCTGCATTTGCGGAACCCCACTGATCGTACTTGATAATCGCAAGGTGTTTGTTCGGCTTCATCGATACTTCGCTGATGTTTCCAAATTCTGAAAAGAACTTCCGCACTTCAGTCTCGTTCAGACTCTCGTCCGGTATGTTTTCCACCACGATTGCCGTCTTTGAGCGGTCATTGCTCGGGCCTTCGGCAGAGAACTGCGTTCGACCGCCCTTGCGGCCTGCCCGTCCTCCTTTGCGACCACCACGGCCACGATTATTCTCGGGCTTGAAAGCAAGAGGATTCAAAAAGGTAAATAAGTTGCCTGGGAGCATGGCCTGATCGGGGTCGTATTCTGCATGCAAATCAAACGTAGGTTAGCTATCATATGCGTTGGGAAAGGAGGGGGGGGGTAAAGAGCATCTCACCATCGCCCTGAGGCCCAGAAGGGATATATAAAGACTCATTCCCGTGATCATACATGCAACTCGTTCCTCGAGAGCAATACCCCTTGGAATCAAAGTCTCGGCATCTACCTCTCCGCCGAGGCTGGCCTCGAGAGCCATTCCCCAGAAACTGACCCATCCCAGGGTATTGCATGGCCATGGCCATAAATGCTTCCATCGCAGCTGGATTCTGGGGGTCGAATGGAGGCATGCCCATCGCTGAGAAGTCCCCACGCTTATCCTCCCCTCGACCTCGCCCACGTTTTCGCTGCTGCTTGGCGGGCCGGCCACCATTGTGATACCCATCTTGATTCCCAGATGGATCGCCGTCGTCTCGGTCATTGTAGCTTCGTTTCTTGGAGCCAGAGTGGCCCGCGCTGGGAGCTGCATCTACTTGAGGCGGTGGGGGGTCCGGTCTGCGAGGCTGGAGTTTGGGAGCGGGCGCAGCGCCCGGGATGTAGGATTTGTACGCAATCGCCTGGAACACATCGTCCAGGAAAGGCTTCGGGTCTGCGACACGGGTTAATGGTGACCAGGTAGATTTGGCAGGATGCCCAGGCGCAATGCCAGCGCAGTGGCGAGGGAGAGGGTAACAGCACGGTACCTTCGCTCAAAAAGTCGGGGATCTCCTGTTCGCACAACGCGCGGACAGACGCTTTATCGCCATCATGCTTCAGGAGCGCGATGATATATTCTGCCAACACCTCGGCGTCTGCATTAGATCTAGAAAGCGGGAAGGTGATGAGTTCCGGCGCTTGAAATATGTGGTAAATGGTATGAGGGAGCGGAGGGCGTACGTGTCTTCGATTCGGTTCACAATCCATGTCTTCAGCAAAGGCGCATCTTCCTCGGGGAACATCATGGTGCCTCAAGTAAAAGGCATCGAAGCCTGGAGAATAGGGCGAAAGGTCATGCACAGCTTGAAACTTTGTACGGTCGGCTTGCTTCGGTGTCGCGATCGCGTTCGCGTTGTTTTCGGAGGGCACTCGATAAGTCGCCAAATCAATTCGCCCAAGAATGAGATTGTTCTCAGTAGATTGGCACTCGGTAGATGTAGTTCGTAACTTTTTCTTCCGCAGGCGCTCGTAAACTTTGAAGCACTTTGATAATCTTGGCTCCCAAGATCAAATTCAGGCTCCACCTCTGCTGGGAAACTCCAGGCACTAGCTACAGGCGCTACGATTAGGTAATTCGATTGTTTAGCATCAAGGTACGGTGAACGATGAGACAGGACGAGTCTGTACGAGCTATGTGCAACCACTCCTCATTCCATACGAGATCTCGTCCTCATGCTCACTCATTGGACGATCGAGTATAGATTCATCAGCACAGTCTTGCTTTGTTTCCTTTGCCCGGCATTGGCATTCACAAACACATATGCATGGGATCAGGAGCCATCCTTTTGAACATAAAAAGTCATCATTTCTTTTGTCATGTTTCCACTATCGGCACATCACTACATAAAAGCCAAGCGGAGAGCTTCCCCGTGATTATGGCCTCAATCTAGCCCTCAAAATTTATTTACCATATTTTTTTGGTTCCTTGTCTCGGCGGCTTGTTCTTGGACAAAAGCCCGCCTTGATGTCTTCGCAAGGGGCTTCTCTATGGGGCTCAGGCAGGCGTCCCAGATCTTCGCTAGCAGCCTGTTGAGGTTCTGCATCCACAAGGACACAGGATCTGATATCATCCATTCAAGGTAAGTTCGCTTACAACTTGTCGTAGTACTAGAAGAGAGGCAAGTTAGCCAACACAATTCGAAACACTTTCCTGGATCAGTAGGGATATGACTTACGTTCTCAACACCGGGCACCTCAGCCTTGATACCCTTGCGCTTACGCATCTCAGTGACAATGGCTCCGACCTTTGAGCTGGAGTCGAGAGGAGAGCCACCGGGCAGAACCTGCCAGTGGTCGAACACGGACTGGGGGAAGGCCTGGCCGGAGGTGGCGGCACGGAGATCTCCGTTGAAACCGAAGGACTCCAGGACGGGGAGGTAGGCCTTGATGTTGAAGAGGGGAGTACCAGGGCGCTGCTCCTCGTTGAAGACGTGACCACGTCTGCGGGTAAGGACACCGTAGACACCACCCATGGCGTTCTCGGGTACCTGAATCTCGACCAGGTAGACGGGCTCGAGCAGAGCAGGCTCGGCCAGAAGGGCAGCGGCGTACAGGACACGACGAGCAGTGGGGATGATCTGGCCACCACCACGGTGGATAGCATCAGCGTGCAGGGTCACATCAAGGATGTTGAAGCGGGTAGAGCGCATGGGCTCCTCAGCAACGGGACCTTCACGGGTAGCCCACTGGAAACCGGAGACGACGGAATCCTTGATTTCGTTGAGGTACTGGACGGCCTTGGTCTGGTCAACCAGCAAGTTGGCGCCAGTGCCATCAGGACCGAAAGTCCAGATCTTACGGGCGTCAGTGACATCCCAGCCGAAGTCGTCAGCGAGGACACGGGCACGGGCCTTGAAATCGTCACGGGCGGAAACCTTGCCAGCCTCGATGGCGAGAGAGAGCTCCTCCTCAATAGGCTCAGCAACCATGTACAGACGGTTGTGCTTGTTGGGGGACTTGGAGAGAGCAGTGATGCTCGACTTGCCCTGGACAGTCTCACGGTACTGGACGACGGGGTCGGAGATAATCAGAGGGATACCGGCGTGGTCCTCCTCAAGATCCTTCAAGCAAATCTCGAGATGCAACTCACCGGCACCAGCAACGACGTGCTCACCGGACTCAGAGGTGTAGGTAAGGACGCAAGGGTCGGACTTGGAGAGACGCTTGAGACCTTCGACCAGCTTGGGAAGATCCTGGGCGTTCTTAACCTGGACGGAGCGCTGCACGACGGGGGAGACGGAGAACTTCATGACCTTGAGGTTGTGGGCAGTCTCAGAGGTGGTAAGAGTACCAGACTTAAGCAGGAACTGGTCGATACCGACGAGACCGACAATGTTTCCGGCGGGCATGTCGTCAATGGGGTCGACCTTGCCACCCATCATCAGGACGGTACGCTGAATAGCCTTGATGAAGAGATCATCCTTCTTGCCAGGGGTGTAGTTGGGACCCTGGATGCGGACCTTGAGACCGGAGCGGACGGTACCGGAGAAGACACGACCGAAGGCGTAGAATCGACCCTTATCGGAAGTGGGCACCATCTTGGAGACGTAAAGCATGAGGGGACCCTTGGGGTTGCAGTCACGGATACCAATGGCGGCCTCGTCGTCAAGAGGACCCTCGTACAGAGTCTCAGCACGGTACTTCTGGGCAGTGACGGGAGAAGGAAGGTGGAGAATCATCATCTCCAGAAGGGCGTCGGCAGCGGGGAGGAAAGTGCGCATGACAACCTTGAGCAGCTGCTTGCCCTCCTTCTGGCGGTCATCGGCAGAGATCTTGAGCTGGAGCTTGTCCAGAAGAGTGGTGATCTCGTCGTTCTTGAAGTTCATGACGGCGGAGAAGATCTTGAAGATGGGGTCCAGGATGAACTGGTTGAAAGCACGCTCAAGCTGCTTGCCCTCGTGGGTACCAGACTTGGACCACTTCTTGGTGTGGGGGTTGAAGTAGTTGTCGCCCTACAAGTGATTTCGAGTAAGTACACAATCATTGAAATGCAACTGGCCTGTACCGCCATCGTGGGAGGGGAGCATCTGCATTCAAGCAAGGAGGAAACTTACCCAGAGACGCTCCATCATCTTGCCCTTGTCAACACCGAACTTCTTGGCGTAACGGACAGCGAACTGGCGGATAGTGAAGGCCCAGCCGTGGAGACCGGAACCGAAGGCAACGGTACCCTTGTAGGGGTAGACCTGGACATCACCGAGAGTCTTGTCAAAGTAGGTGGAGATGATGACGTTAACGGACTCGATGGTACGGGAGAAGGACTGGTAAAGATCCTCCTTGGAGACCTGAAGCTCGAGAAGAGCACGGTCGACCTTGTTGATGATGATAACGGGCTTGATACGCTCACCAAGGGCCTGACGGAGCACAGTCTCGGTCTGAACGCATACACCTTCGACAGTGTCGACGACGACGAGGGCACCGTCAGTGACACGGAGAGCAGCAGTAACCTCAGAGGAGAAATCAACGTGACCGGGGGAGTCAATCAGGTTGATCAAGAAGTCCTGACCATCGGTCTTCTGGCCAACGATATCCTTGATATCCTCGGGGTCATCAAGATGACCGTACAGAGAGATAGCGGTGGACTTGATGGTAATACCACGCTCCTGCTCATCGGCACGAGTATCGGTGGCACGGGCCTCACCAGCCTTGGCGGAGGAGATAATACCGGCCTTGGACAGCAGGGAGTCGGTCAGAGTCGACTTGCCGTGGTCGACGTGGGCAATGACGGACATGTTTCGGACATTGGTGGGCTTGTCCATGAGGGCCCGGACCTCGTCGACCGTGAAGCTATCATGGTGAAGCAATATGTCAGCAAACTCTGTTTTTTCCTTTCTGAGGGCATAGTGTTATCTCCGGAGGGGCAGGGCGCTGTTTTTTTTGCGCTCTGGCGCCTGCGTCGCTGCATCGAGGACGACTAGGCGAAGATGAAGGAATGGTGAGGGCAAGAGGAGCTGATCAGAGCAAGAATGAACATCAGAGACAACTTACTTCACCATCTTGGCGGTATTTTTGCTTTTACCTGGCTTGAATGCCTGTAGGTGTTGAAGGAAAAAATTGGTGGTGATGTGGGAGAGGAAGAAGCCAAAGCGGGGTTGAGTTGTACACTTTTATGGCGGGGCTTGACGTCTCAGTCACTCAGATCGGGCAGCTCAGAGGTGGGACACAGTGCTTAGCAGGTTAATTTGCAGCACCAAGAGGTACTGCTTGCTTAAAAAATTTGCCTTTTCGGATTGCAAGGAAGGTTCTCTTTTTGATACCTAAGCAGGTAGAGAGCAGGAGCATTACAAAAGCATGTTCGAGAACCGAGCTGTTCTTTTATCTAAACCGTGGCCAACCTCCATTGCCTCTCACCACAGCTCCGGCACGCCTGAGGTATCCCTCTGTCCATGTACTTGACTGATTACATATGGTCTGTCGAGGCGAGGTACATGCGGTTCAGCGCATTGTTCCGCGCTTGGCACGGTACCGACAAGGACCGAAAAAAAATACGATCATCAGGCGAGGATTGGTGGGGTGCTCACCTTGCCCCACCATCACGGCGATGGTGACCTGAGCAACAAGCCGCCTACCAAAGTTAGCAGAGGCTGATAAGGTGCGTGGGAGTCACACCGCAATGGGCTGCAGTCATATGGATATGCTAAAAGAAATTGTGTCTGGGAAAAAGAAACTCAATGAGGAAAAGGCCAAAACATGAGGCAAGTAATGGAAGTCACGCCAGGCCCAGGCCACTCAAGACTCCCCCTCGCCACCAGTGAGGAGCAATTTTGGACTCGCGCCGCCGCCACGGAACCTGGCCCAATTGATACCCGCAGTGCGTGGTGGTACCTAGGAAAAGGGCATGGTAACCCTCCCCTCCTCTACATGCCAGGTGCGCATAACCTTCCCTCTACAACGACAAGCTCCCCCGACTCATGGAGCTTCCTCAATCCGGAAACGTTCTCGGCGTGACTCAGCAACCAATGCCACTCACACAACCCAGCAAGCACTGGAGAGCTCTAAAATAATGCAGCTTCCCAGAGTCATGCCGTCACATTTTATGAGCTCTCTGAAACTCAAACCCAGGCTGTGACCTGGCTAACCACATGCGCAAAACGCGGCGCTCGCTGAATCTCTATGTATCGGTACGTTGTAGGTTCGGTAAGGTGAGGAATGCTGAGTGCGTGCCTCGCTTTTCTCTACCCCGCTACAGATGAGGGGTGATGCGCTGTGGAACTCGCTGTAGCCATTGGGCACCGCCAGCCTTGGCAGCCACCAACGCATGAAGATCGCTAGCACGACTAGGTATATCGCCTGTAGGTGAATGACGAGCAGCTCATGAAACACGTGCAGGGTTCAGTTAGTGCAGCATTTTCAGCCAGGACCTGCAACAAATGATACGCGAGGTCAATGAGATCGATATATCCCAACTTGAGAATATGATATTAAAAATAAAACCAACACATACAACACAATATATTCAATATCATACCCAATGCCCTCATCTCGCATTTACTCATTCGTAGTTGTTGCTGTTACTGTCACTTCGAAGAACTCAGTCTGTAGGTACCAACCAACTCGTGTATCATCGGCTGCGTGCGGCGTATGGGTGTCTCAGATGTGATGTCAATAATTAATTTTCCTCCCCCGGATTTCCTTCAAATTCGAATTCTACCGCTAGACGCAGCTGGCGTTTTTAATCTCCCAATCTCAACTTCACCACATGCTAATTTTCACATGAAAGACCGTACCCCGAGGTGAAATCGCGGTTGTGATGACTAATCACTACTCATCTCCCTAATTGCTTCACCTGCGAAGCCGTGTCTTTCATCTTGATCAAACATATCATTCCCTTTTGAACATAACATTGCGGCCGGTGACACACTGTGGCGTTGCTCACACGCGATCCTCTACTCGTTCGAGGTAACACTGCCCGAAGCCCCTTATCTCGCAGCCTCCCAATGACTATCACACCCCTGCTTCACATCACATAATAAGCGTGGCTTCGAGCGGCGTGATTGCCGCCCGGATGCTACTCTCCAAATTCCAGAAATGTCCCTAGACCGAAAGATAGGCCATGAGTTTAGACAGGTCATCTCCAAGTCAACTCCAGGCCAGGCGGCTGGGTTGATCGCGTTGTCGTCTGTTCCACCAGCTCTTCGACCCCTGGTTCGCGCCTATGTCACCGGCTACGCAACCACTGTCGGGCCACGTCTTCTCGCTCTGATCGCCAGTCACGTCTCTAGAATTCGTCGGAAGTCATCGAAACAGTCCAAGACCGAAGAGACGCCCTCTTTGATCCGTCCGCTGCTCCATATCATCGCAACTGGCTTTGAGCCCCAGCGCTTCCCCACGTTTTGCGCCGTAGTTGCGGGGGGCAGCACTCTCCTTCTGGTATAACACCTATAGCCCACCTCCACTCACCTACATATTGCATGGACGGCTGCTTATGCTGTCATACACAAGTCTGTTAGACATACAAACGACACGACCGCTTTGCAATCTATCGTTCTTTTACTAATTCCTTCCTCTCCTCTTTAGAAACCATTCTTTATTCTTCTCACTCACTCATTTAAAAACATTAGCGGATTAGCTCGTCTCAGGTATGTTGGTCTCACTTCCAACCATCTAGACTTTTCTCACCAATTCAAAGGCTTGCGAGATGGATATCGGCATTCATTTCTGCGTGGCTGGGCATGCGCCTTCTACACCAGAAAAAAGGTTCAGCCAGCACAAGCCCAAGTGCCAATGGCAGTGTTGACCCTACCGCGAAGGACCCTTCTCATCAGAAGCCCGCGCCAAGGTCTGGTGGTCATACACTAGATCTTACATTATTCACAGTCACCAGAGCTCTGGATATCATCGTTGGAGAGCTATGGTCCCGGCATCGTGCCCGGCGCAGCCAAGCTCACAAGTGGACAAAGGCAAGTCAACTAAGAACCGAGTCAACCTCACATACATGACCTAACTAACACCCCTTAGGCTGAAGAGCTCACCGGCTATCTCACTGATCCCTTCATCTTTGTCGTCTCATGCGCTTTCATCATGTGGTCCTGGTTCTACTATCCCAACAACCTGCCACGGAGCTACCAGAAATGGATCACTTCCGCCGCCATGCTGGATATGCGTCTCATCGAAGCCCTTCGCCGATGCAAGTTCAACGAGCTCCGCTACGGCGAGGATACCGGGCAGGCTTCTCTGCTCGGTCCCATGTGCGTCGGCCTGGACATGCCCGCCGTCTGGGGCGACCCGGCCAAGACCATCCCCTACCCGTGCGAGGTCGTCCATATGAAGCGCGGGCAGTCCTGCGAGGCCCACGCCATCAGCCGTCTGGCCCGTTCCTGGAAATGGGCCATGTACACATATCTGCCCCTAGCCCTCGCCTTCAAGGTCCGGAAGCTCGAGAGGAAACAGCTCCTCAAGGCGTTCGTCTCCGCGTCCCGCTCCTCCCTCTTCCTCGGCAGCTTCATCACCATCTTCTACTACACCATCTGCCTCGCCCGCACGCGCATAGGCCCCTACATCAACGGCCGGAGCAAAGAGGCGTGCCAGCGCATGGACGGCGGCATCTGTGTGGGCATGGGCTGCGGCCTGTGCGGCTGGAGCATCCTCATCGAGACCGCCAGCCGCCGCAAGGACATGGCCCTGTTCGTCGCCCCGCGTGCGCTGGCGACCATCCTTCCTCGCAAGTATTCCTCGGAGAAGCAGTACAAGGAAACACTTGCGTTCGCAGCCAGCGCGGCTGTGATTTCAACCTGCGTGCTGGAGAACCCGAAGCGGGTGAGGGGTGTCTTCGGCAGGTTGCTCAATTCTATCATGCGAACATGAAGATGTTCGCATGATATTGTAACATGTTGGATAATTGGATAGGGTGGTGTTCATGACCATTTAGAGTCACATTGTAAAGTAAAACCGGTAGAGTTCTGCGAGACATATATTATTAATACTAAACGCCCCGAGCGGGTGATTCTTTTACTTCATTCAAAAGGACCGTCTATCATCTACCTCGACTCGATCCAACAGCCCATGACACATCACTCCAATTCCCTTGCCCTCCACCATGAACAAACCCCAAGCACGAACATGCAAGCCAGGATGTCCGCCCTCACTGTAGTGAATATCTGGCCGTACCGCAACACCACCTGCACATACCCCTTGTACGGCTCGGGCAGGAATCCCACAACCGTCTGCACGATCCCGGGCGGCGGCGCCCTACCTTTGTCGAGGAAGAACCGGGTGGTGAGCAGGCACGCCTCGGCCGTGGCGAACACCCAGAAGAAGAAGTCCTTGCGGTGCAAGTTCTCCTCGTCCGAGAGGGCGGCCAGCTCCCGCTCCATCTTGGTCCCCGTGAACGGGGTGAGGACGGCGATGTACAGGCCCAGCCCGAGGGCGACGAGGGCGTGGAGGAGGCGCCAGAGGGCGGTGTAGGTGTCGAGGGGCTGGGGCTTCTTCTCCTGCTGGAGGTTGGAGAAGCTGCTCAGGTCTGGGAACGACGACCCGTCGCCGCCAAAGGGGAACTGGGGCATGCCGCCTGGCCCTCCCGCGCCACCTCCCATCATCTGGCTCATCATCTTCATGATGGGGTCCTCCTCCGCGCCAGGGATGCCTAGTCCAGCTGGGTTCTGGCCGTTTTGGCCGCCGGCGGCGGGGTCGAAGCCCAGCATCATCTGGCGCAGCGCAGCCTCGGAGATGTTCGGCTCAGCTCCAGCGGGAGGAACATTGTTCGTTCTGGCGGTGGTCTTGGGGGCGTAGAAGTGCTCGGAAATGTCCACCTCGTCGGGGTCAGCAGTTGCGTCCACAGCCTTTGCTGCGGTCGTGGGAGCAGCTGGTACCGGCGTAATAGACTCGGATGCTGCAGTTGCCGAGGGCGGGGCGTCAAAGTCTAGCAGGGAGAGTTAGCTCGGATTCATCATAGCAATACTTATGCGAGATTCTTACCTGCTTGTGGGCGGCCGCCCATGCCCGTGATCTTGTTGAGCCGGGCAGAGCCGCCAGCTTTCAGTTTTGCCTCCCTCCGTTCCTTTCGGAGGCGTGCCTGCTCTGAGGCCCGCTGAGCAGCAGCATCAGCATCATTGGAGGTCGCTACGCTCTCTGTCATATCCGCTGATTTGGGATTGCTTGGTCTGGCAAACGTGGCAGGGAAGTTGGGTGCAGGTAATGGAGAGTCAACGTCAACGAGCAACGTATCACATCGAGGCAGGTGTCGTTTCTGTTATCGTCGATTGTGGACAGTGGGTCATTACCCCAAAGTCACTGACAGGGCCTGAAATAGAACATGGCACATCAAAGCTCTTTCATGAAAGGCAAGATTCTCGTTTTCTACAAAAAAAAAATGATGCTAGAGTCAATAAAAAACGCAATGAATTATTAAGTAGTATTTTGTTTGATATTGTCTTTATTACTATGTTGAGTGTCTTGATATTGTGTTGAAATTCGATGCTGGACGTTCTGAGTGTATCACTTTTTATGTCACCCACTTGACAGGGGTCCAAATCGACGTCACCAATGACATTGTGCTAACCTACACCCACTCTGCTCCTGAAACAACCTCCTTTCAATCCGCACAGCAACATTACGCATCTTCCTCACTCATCTGGATAAAAACGGTAATTCGGCACATTGCAAACCTCAGGGCGCCCTCTGATGTCAGATGGCACTAGCCAGTTGGCGCGGCGTCAGCACTTATTGAAGCTACGGATTAAACTGCCGAGAGGGTCACGACTAAGACGAAGGGAGTTATCATTGAAACAGCAAAAACTATTTTTCAATATCCAGCCACCTCGATTACCTATCCACACTACTCTAGGAACATAATAGCGTTTAAACGATGTTGTTGTTGACCTGGATGACAGCAGGGGCAGCCAGTGTGCACTGTACCAGAGCATCGAAGCTAGAGGGGTTGCTGGTGGTTGTGAGAGCGCCATGACTGAATCCATCGGCTTGATTTGCCGAGTACGGGAACTGCGCGGAGAAAGAAATGACACTGCCTTGCCACTGGACGTTGGTGATGCTCACTGAGACGGGCTGCTGCTGTCCGATGGTGTAGGTCACGTAGAGACCGCTTCCGTCGCCCCCAATGTACTGCTGGGCATTGGGAGACGTGGACAGATCCGCTGAGAACGACAGGGTCTGGTCGTTTGGCTGGATAACAGCCACAGGTCCTCCGTTGACTGCCAGCGTCGGGAATATGGGCAGGTTGATGTCGCTGAGGGGGAAGGGGCATGAACCAGGCACAACGAAGAGCTGGAGAGCACTAAATGCGTAGGGAGCGGGCACGAAGGTCAAGAAGGGCTTCTCTGATGGAATCCTGTTGAGGAGCAGGCGGTAGAATCCATTCTGCTCACCCTCCTGGCCGATGACAGACGCGATCAACTGAACAAAATCGGCAACACCGTCAAGAGCGAACTGCTTTCCAGCTCCTTGCAACGCGCCCAACACTACAGCAGTGAAGGTTTCCGCCAGAGCAACGGCGTCCCCGATCTTGGCGACTGGGAACTGGTACTGGCATGGAGAGGGGGCAAAAGCCCCTGCGGCCTTGAGGATAGAAACCGCTCCCAGAGCATGGAGCTCTTCTTGCTTTGTGGATATCAGAACGCGGTGAACTTCTGAACTTCAAGGAGGGATTAAAGGGGCTTAGACAAGACTCACAGCAAGCACAGCAGTCAGGATCTCAACAGCACCGTTGGGGGCATCTGTATAGCCGTCAACGCCATTGGTAATGTTGTTGATCAGCGAAGAGAAGAAGGCGGTCTCAAACAACTCGTTGAAAGCAATGAGCTGGAGTGTCGTGACGGTACCAGCAGGCAATGAACTGGGAGTGGCTCCATCCGGAAGTTTTCCCTTGGCACGCTGAGAGATATCGAGGATCTGCTGAGGGCTCGGGTTGGGGAACCCATCATCCGATGGGACACCGAAGGCCCTTGGGACTTTGGCACCTGCAGCAACAACCTCTGCCAGGACGACACTGGCAGCAATGAGGGAGGGTATGAACCGCATCTTTACTGGATATCTTGAGTAGGCAGATATTGAAAATTAGGGCACAGCGTAAACGAAGCTTCGAGAGGAACGATGGAACAGAGCTATACTTGGGGGGAGCTTCGAAGATTTATAAGTAACTGAGTTCCCAACAATATCGGATCCTCGGAAGCATATTGATCGTAGACGACACGACAGAGCTCTTTGACGCTAGCCATGTCGTACTTAGTTGATGATGGCAATGGTAATGATGATGATGACACCAGCCATCGCAAAGCCTTATACGCCACAGGGCCGACTGGAATTCTCTTACATCAGATTCGGTAGGTTAGCACCACACCCTTTCCGGACCCCAAAGTCAATGGCGGCCGGGCTAACTATTTTGGAAGAGCTATTAAAATAGTAGGGTCATAAATATAGAATTTTCACTCCTCCTGACTATCTCGCATGAGTGAGTGAGACGAGATTGAGCACTGGATATGCACCTAGAATGATGCATGAGGCATGGATCAAATAATAACTTTGAAGATGCTTGGAGGTTGGGTGTCGGTCTGCGTTGGGTAAGGTATCAACTCAATTACGGACTATCCCGTTACAAACTCGGAGCTTCATTTGGCTGGCCGAAGGCGGCTTCCAAACGAAGCTAAGCAATAGTTCTCATCCGCATAGGGACACGCAGTAGACAACGAGTAGGTAGCAGGGGAAATCGCACAAGTAAAAAAGACATTTATTCATCAAGCCTCACCAAGACGTTTGCATCATGTAATTTTTTTCTACTCTAATTTATCTTCCGCGGCCGCCCTTCAAACAAATACTCCCTTGTTAGTAAGTACAGCCACTAACATAAATATTCAAGCGATTAGAGACTATCGGTGCTGACAAATTTCGAATAATTGGCTAATTGGTAGCCTTGCTCATGGTAATGAGTCTCTTGACACCAACCTGGGTAGATGATAAATTAGCAAGATTCACACGGAAATGTTCCATTTGGTAGGGGTTACTCACCATCCAATTACCACATTCCTCAGTCTTGTCCCGTTGAATATCTACTTGTATCTTTTGGGCCGTAGGATAATCCTTGGACTGAAGTGCATTGGCCAATTGTGAGAGCTGCTCAATCGTAGAGGGCTGAATCAACTCTTCGTTGTTGAGGTGGTCGAACAAGATGCCCAGCCGCTTCTGCGTATCCTTAATATGGTTGGCAAATGTAGCTGGTGCCTTGGAAGCAACCCGTTGCATATCTTGACTCAGGATCTCTACCAAAGGCTGAGCGCTGGCCGGGATATGAGATCGATCACCTGCAGGGTGTCTGGCCTTGGCAGGAGCAGCGGCTTTGGGTGGGGCGGTTGCCGCAGCTGGTGCTGAACCGGGTGGAGGTCCAGGTCGAGAAGCCTGAGGAGGAGGACCCGGCTGAGGCGCACCAGGCCCTTGGTTAGGAGCCGGGGCATAAGGAGAAGGAGCATACGGGTTGTTTGAAGGTGGCTGCTGAGGAGCAACACCGTACGGTCCAGTCGGAGGAGGAATAGATGCTGGAGGAGGATGAGCTGCCTGCTGTGCCGCAGGAGAAGGAGCATATCGGTTTGAGGAAGGGGCTGCAGCTGGAGGAGCATTGTAGGAGGTTGGTGGGATAGCGTGTGGAGGCTGGTAGGGGTTTGAGCTGGCTTGGTGGGGAGGAGCATACTGGTTCGCAGCCGAAGATGGTCGAGGCGGTGCCTGGAAAGACTGAGATCCGGTAAGCGGCGACTGTACCCTGGGAGGTCCAGCCTTGGGTGGCGGAGGGGGGGGAGATGCTACACCCCGTTGCCCATAAGCACCTGGAGGAGGGGGTGCCGAGAAGGTGGCTGGTTGGTTGGGGAAGGGCGATGTGATTGCTTGCACACTGGGCGTTGATTTTCGTGGGGGGGCCTTTGTGACGATCGGAACATCATTCCAATTTTCCATATTCTTGGCCTTGGATGGCGGTGGCCCTGAAGAAGGAGTCGAGTTCCTAGGGGGGCCAGGTGCCACCGGAGGTGGTGCCATGGTATGGGGATAACTGGGCTGATTGAACGTTCCCTGGGGTTGGTACGGGTTCGAAGAAGCAAATGGCTGGGTTTGAGTCGTTGGGTACGCTTGTGCTTGGCCAGGAGGAACATATGCCTGGTTCTGAGCAGGAGGAGCCGGTGACTGCCGACCAACTCCGACGAATTGATTGGCAGCGGCTCCGACGAATTGATTAGCAGCGGCTCCGACGAGCGGGTTCTGGTAACCAGCCCTTGATGACGTTCTTGGTGCGGGTTTGCTGGTGTTGGCTTGAGATCCGGGCTTTTGTGTGGCTAACCTGACACGATTTCTAGCGAGCTCTGCGGCAGGATAGCTCGAAGGCAGCAAGTCAAGATACTGTTGAGCCACCAGCAATTGGCCCTGCCCAGCAAGGATGTCGGCATACTCTGTGTACTTGTCATACAGAGCAGCCAGCTTCCAGTCAGAGGCCAGAGACTTTTCGCCGTCAGTGAACTTGCTCACTTTGCGGAACACAGTGACCTTTTCGATAAAGCTCTGCAATGTTCTAGCATGGACAGAGAACGTGGAGTCATCAGATTCGGTGCTGATGCCGGCCTTCTTCTCTTCATCCAGCTCGGCGGCCCAGATAGAAACCACCTTCTCCAACTTGGAGCCAACCAGGTAGCAGAAGGAGGCATCTTTTCTTGAACCTTCTTGGCTTATCCGGTCACCCAAAGCCTCGCAGAGGTCGGGGAACTCTGCGGGGTCTGAATAGGTGCAGAGGATCGCCATGGTTTCCTTCCAGTTCTCCAGGTCGGCATTGTAGACTACATCCCAGAGGTTCTTGGTGATCACTGAGCCGATCAGACGTAGGTAGCTGGGGATTCCGTTCTTCTGGGCGAGATATGCGGATTGGACCTTGTCGACTAATTCCTGGCCCCCGCAGTTTGCAATCAAGAAAGCATCAGCAATGCGATCCTGCTTCAGACAAATATCGGTTGCCTTGGCGAAATTTCCGAGCATGAGTGCCTTTGTCACGTCCTTCTCGATAGATGTGTCGGAGTCGGCGAAAAGATGGAAGGGTTTGTCAGTCTTGGCTCCCTTGTTGGCCGCCAGGTTGGAAAGAAAGTCGTCTCCTTCGCCATCGGCATCTCCGCCATCGAAGAAGTTAGACAGTCTCTTCTTCTTGTTCTCTTCCTCGGTCTCCGCATCGGGCTTAGCATCGTCCTCCTTCTCAGCGTCTTTAGAAGGAACGTCCTCGCCATTCACCGCATCCTCCTCCGTGAAGCCAAGATATTCAACAATCTTTCCACGTGGGTTATCGCCAACCAAAGTCTCCATCACCTTCCAATCGGCCTTTTCATCCTCCGTGCTAGCTTGTTCGATTTTGTCTTCAAAAATAGCGGTCAGGTCACCAGAAGCCAATGACGACTGGAACTTTTCGCTTGAGACTGAAACCTCAGAGTCGGCAGAGAAGCTTGTGATGAGGATTTGAGAGGATCGCTTCTGGCCTGGCTGAGTAGCGGCCTGTTTGAGGACAACAACCTTACCACCAAATCCAAACGATACACCGACAGGTCGTTCATACCATTTGGGGGCTTTGCTCAACGACCAAGAAGCACCCTGTGGCTGTGTTTGAGCGGCACTGAAGAACTCCTCATCGTCCAGATTCTTCCCCGCAGCCGACTGGGAAGTGTCGGGGTTGGTATTCTGGAGGGTTTGAATTGTGATTTTGCCGTCAAAGCTAGCAGTGGCTGAAAGGTTAGGGTTGTGTGGGTTGAATCGTGTCAGGAAGGTCCAATTGGTGACTTCTGGAAACTCCCCAAGTCGTTCGCCAGTCTGCGGGTTCCATACAATGGTTCTGTTATCTTTGCCTGCAGACAGAAGGAGGTCGCTGTCCTGGGCACACCAAGAAAGCGACAGGATACCTTGCTCGTGGCCTTGAAGGGTCTTCTCGGGGGCATTTGAATTGCGGAGATCCCAAAGGAAGATCACTGGCGTGTTGTCGTCCGGGGTGGCTGTCAAGAGTTTGGTAGAGTTGTTCGGGTCCCATGCGATCGCACTCACTGCTTTTCGGCTGTTGTTGAGTGTGAGCGAGGCCTTCTTAGTCTTCAAATCCCAAACTGTAACGAAACCTCCAGCTCCGCCAGTCGCAAGAATGTGGGACACCTTTTGATTCCAAGCTAGACAATCAATATCATCAGATCGAGCAGCGGTGTTACCCAACCGGAATGGGTTCTCAATGTCGTTCACATCGTAGATATACAGCTCTCCCTTGGCGCCACCAGTGGCGAGGATCTGGGGCTTGAGAGGGTTGAACTGAATGGTCTTAATGGGGCCGCTATGCTTTGATGTCTGTGACATCAGTGCATCTTCCCCAGCGATCAGCGTCTCGGCATCCCACAGATCGAGGGAACCGTTTTCCAATGCGCCAGCGATGATTCCACGGGGGTGGTCTGAGTCGGGGGGTCCCCAAGCGATATCGTAAAATCTTAGGAAGCTAGTCAATCACAAGCTCGTCCACCATGATATTTGTTGTGAATGCATACCTGGACTCGGTAGTGATGCTCACGATAGGTTGAAGCTCAATGCCCTGCTTGGCGTCGTCCAGGGACAGGTCCCAGAGCTCCAGCTTGCTCTCATCGGAAAAGTCTGCATCGACAGCGCCAGCTCGAGTGCCGGTCACCAAAAGAGGCTTCTCAGATCCCGACGACCAGGCAAAGGTCGCTGTCCGCGGCAGTTCCCTAAGGCGCACCATGGTGCTGGAAGCACTCGACTATAGAGGTATGACGATGGGGGGGTGCTCACTTGTGCTTCGGATGGATCCTGTTTTAATAGCCGTATCTTGACATAGGGAAAAGATTAAAAAAATGATGATCCAATTGTGGTTTGCTGTAACCAGCAGATGGGCATTCAACTGAATGCTCCTCGGTCGTTGGGGCAGCAAGAATTAAGAGGGCGACAACGATATGATGCCAGATTGCAGGCCACCGCTGTTGCTGGCCAGGACCTAAGCTTAGGTGCTTTAGGTAAGACGTAAAGGGGGAGTTGCCCACCTCAACCCCACCAACGCCTTCCAAGCGGGACAGCTGTCCAACAGCCGCCTGAAGCCTCCATTGTCCTTAGTGCTGTCACGTGATGATTGTGCCTCGGAATGCAACGAGGATGAGATTCAAAAAATAGTGAATGAGTGCTGGTATAGCTTCAGTCTAAGTGCGATCCTTCGGAAGACCTTCGCTATTCTCTCCACCGCCGGAACTCCAGTTTTACAAGACTTGAAATGACGGACACATCATCCAGGTGGAAGGCCACCGTTTATGTTGGAGGTCTCTCACCTTTGGCTACAAATAGCCATGTTCTCGACGCCTTCATTCCGTTCGGCGAAATTGTAGAAGTCCAAGTGCCAAAGAACGATGCTCCGAACGCAACTGATCCTCACAGAGGCTTTGCCTATGTCGAGTTTGAGGATCCCGCGGATGCTAAAGAGGCCATCAACAACATGGACCAGGCCGAGCTTTTCGGTCGGGTTCTGAAAGTTTCACAAGCGAAGGCGCCAAAAAGTGCTGATGAAGGGCTGGGAAGCAAAACGGCCATTTGGGAACAGGTTCGTTTCGTGACTCATACCTTGCAATTGATCCATTGAACTAATATGACTACAGGAGGGCTGGCTTGCTAAGAATTCTATTGAGGAGCGGGGTGAGGCTCCTGAAGCGAATGGGAATGCCTCGGGTCCTGATCCCATGCAAGGACTGGAGGGTTTGGATGTGGCGGGGCCCAAAGCCGAGTAGTGGGCAGCCTGGGAAGTTTGCATCAATTGATCTTATTTATTTGCCATAGCGACGGCGTTTACCGGGGGGTTTAACAGATGGTACTTGATTATACAGGGCACAAATGAAATTGGAAGACGATCAAGAAAAGGTCTCTTCGTTCTTCTGCACCCACTACTCTCATATACATAAGGGACTGGTCCTTCTACCGAACGGGCTGATTAGGGGAAGTTCCCATCCATCTGGCGGGCCTAGTGATGCTTCTCATCGGAGGAGTGTTCCTCTCGGCCGGCAGCTCCTTGTCGGACCAGGCGCAGGTTCTTGTCAACGACGAACTTGCGGATGCTGGAGTAGGTCGCGGCAAAGAGGGCGAAGACGACGACGACGGCTGCAGAACGTTAGAATATTGTATGAATCGTGTTGGTGGAGAAATCGAATTACCGAGGGGAAGAAGCTCCAGAGGGATATTCTTGAGCTTTCGCAGGCGCTGGGAAACGGTGTGACCTGACTTCGGGTGAGTAAAACGCTCGGAATTGTCGCATGGTCAATTGCCAATTGGGTTGCAATATCAATTGGCCGTGGGCAGGGACGTACCAGCCTGGTCCTCCTTCTGTATGACGCATCTTGTCAGCTACCAGTCGGCCACAATCACGAACTAGCTGTCACTCACGGGCACAGGGCGCATCATGCGAGGAGCCTGGCGGAACATCATCTGAGGGGCCCGGCTGAACATCATCTTGGGGGTTCCGCGGAACATCAGCTGGGGCGTCAGGCGGAACATGTTGGCGGCGATGGCAGAGCTCATGTTGACGGCGGTTGAGGGGAGATTTTGCACGGTCTTTGCAGTTGGTGGTTCGAGTAAGAAATATCGCCTGAAGTCGGGACGTATGGAACAGGTCCGCTGGGATTGGATCATGATCCCATGGACGGGGGAGGGGGACCCACCGTGGTCAAGGTGGGTGCCTGACCTCTATTGGCTGAGTAAAACCTGAGGCACTCACTGGAGCTGTCAGACCACCTGATGTGACCCCGACAACGTCAAACGACCATCTCCATCAACCATATTCCACATCGAATCCGCCAGCCCGCGAACGCAATCCCCGACTTTTCAAGAGGCCAATTGCACTAATCACTCATCATGTCTGACTCGGATGGCCAGGAGCTTGTCACCAAGCCCTTCAAGTTCGTCACTGGTATGCATTAATCCCGCTGTCGAACCTTTCTATTTCGTGATCCCGAGGCTAACATTTGTCGCACAGCCGGTAAGCCGACCCTCCAGCGCCACGCATTGCCAGATGCTCGAACCGCGACGACCGAATCGAGGAGGACACAAGACACCTGACATTTAATTCTAGGCACTGACGCCCGTTTCCCCAACCAAAACCAGACCAAGCACTGCTGGCAAAACTACGTCGATTACCACAAGTGCATCCTCGCCAAGGGTGAAGACTTCGCTCCTTGCCGCCAGGTACGATTCAATTCGGGTCACTCGCGCGTCCTTTCCGACTTCCGCTAACATGTGCGCACGCAGTTCTGGCACGCCTACCGCTCCCTGTGCCCCTCTGGTTGGTACCAGCGCTGGGACGAGCAGCGAGGTACGATATATTCTAATTTTTTTCCGGCTCACATATCAATTTGCTCCGTACTGACATCTTCAACAGAGGGAGGCAACTTCCCCGTCAAGCTCGATGCTTAAGCAGCTCCCATTAGTGGCCAATTGAGATGTATATTGAGAGGGCGATTAGAACTGCGATGGACGCTTCCATTGTACCACATGTGAACTAGAATACCAATTCATTTTGGCTTGGTTGATATCCATCCCTGCGCCCCTCCCTGGCCTATGTATATTGTTAGTGCTTTTGTAACGGTGAAGTGGTCCAAGTTTTATTTCGTCATCCTGTTCCTTCCGACTCGTATGATTTAAGAGGGAAAATACGGATCGTCACCAGGTTTTAATTGGCTCTAGGCCCATGAAAAAGATAACAAATGCTCAAACCTTGTCAAGCTCATTGCTCCAAATAATTCAACACAAAGTTAATGGGATTGGGTCATATGAATGTCAAAAGCTGTCTCTTCGTCATAATTTTATGCTCCAATCAAGTGCTTGCAATTGCTGCTTAGAAACCCAGTGGTCAATCAACCAAACCACCACCCATTAAACGTGCAGGCGGGGAAATCCAATGCGCCATTCCGAATCATACATAAAACACAAATTAATGCTCCCCATTTATTCCTCGCCAGACTCATCAGAGCTCATAAACTCATCCTCTTCATCAAAGCCAAAGAAGGCCCTGGCTTTCCCTTTACCCTTGTCGACTTTCTCAGGCTCGGATACTGGGGTTGATTCCTTTGACTTCGCTTCATCATTATCCTCGGAATCGCTTTTTTGGATGCTTTGGTCCGAGGACGTAGAGCCTTGTGATGTGGAAAGGAGGTTGTCCTGGTAGTTTCCTGACTTCATGGCGGCGAGAACAGCATCCCGAGTCCTCTCGTTGCACTCCTCCTTGTCCTCAACCCACTGTCCATCCAGGCGGGCTTTGCTCCCTGACTTGATTTCAGCCTCCCTTCGCTCTGACATCTCAACAATTTGTTCCCATCTTTCCCTGCGCTTCTCCTTTTCTTTCTTTTCCATTTCTGGCTTGATGGCCAGGTACTCTGCCAAGGCCTTGGCCTCGGTGACAGTGCGTAATCTTCGTCCATCCAGGTTGCGGCTTGATCCGTTATCGTTCTGGTTGTTCTTCTTCCTTGATGACATGCGACCACCGGCAGCGCGAAGTTGCGATCCGAAACCTCCCTTTCCACCGAACAAGGGGACACTCAAACGTAGTGACAAGAACTCGTCATCGTCATGGCGAAGATATCCGGCGACTGCGGCATCTGAAAATTCCGGCAACTGTTTGTTCGAGATCGTAGTCAAGATGAAGCGAGAGTTTGTGACTGGCAGGCGCTCGTCCAGTTGCTCTCGCAGTGCCGTAACTGTGGTTGTAGGCGAGAGCGGGAGTGATAGAGTCGGAGGCAGGCCCAGACCGCCAAAAGTGGTGACCAAAACGTTGATATTTGATGGAGCCATGATGAACGTTGATAATATCTCGATGTTGACTGTTAGCTACTCAGCGTTGATGAATCGGAGGCGTAGAGATGCTAACGAGTGATGGAAGGTCCACTCGCGCCAACCACCTACTTGCCACACTGATCCCGAGGTCTGCGCCACAGTTATTTCCTCTGCCCCTTATCCATCTTATCATCACGTGCACTGAGCCACAACACACACCACGGCGACCCCACCTAAACGTGGTGGGCATTTCAGGTAGGGTTTCCGCCCACAAGAAAATCCAATTTGAGACCAGGCACTTTCGCTGTTGTCCCGTAACGTACAATCGTCAACTTCTTAGCATCGACCAGAAAGCAAACCCGCCGCCACGATGCTTATTCCCAAGGCCGACCGCAAGAAGATCCACGAGGTATATTCCCGTGGAAGCATTCTAAATCGATTGATCAATTGCTAACGTTCCCGCCAGTACCTCTTCCGTGAGGGTGTTCTCGTGGCCCCCAAGGACTTCAACCTGCCCAAGCACCCAGACCTCGACACGAAGAACCTCTACGTTATCAAGGCTCTCCAGTCCCTCAACTCCCGCGGCTATGTCAAGACTCAGTTCTCTTGGCAGTGGTACTACTACACCCTGACCCCCGAGGGTCTGGACTACCTCCGCGAATGGCTTCACCTCCCTGCCGAGATCGTTCCTGCCACCCACATCAAGCAGCAGCGATCGCATGCTCCTCCCCGTGGCATGCTCGGCGAGGGTGAGCGCGAGAGACGGCCATTCGGCCGTGGACGTGGCGGTGACCGTGGTGACCGTGAGGGCGGATACCGAAGACGCGATGCTGGCGAGGGCAAGGAGGGTGGTGCTCCCGGAGAGTACGCTCCTCAATTGTGAGCGCACACCATTATATTCTGAAATTGACTCGGGAGAGCTTTCATACTGACAATCTTACAGCCGTGGTGGTTTCGGCCGTGGCCGTGGCGCTGCCCCCCCTTCCTAAACAACTCCGGCACGATAAAAAGACGTCACTCTTGAGATACATGATGAACGGAATCGGCATGTAATCTAAAAATGGAGGGAAGGTTGACCATGAGTCGGTTTAGGTGGATTGATCGGCTTCGTGGGATTCACCGTGGGAGTTTGGAGGTTAGAATCCTCGGAATGATTTGCATCAGGGTCAATGTTTACTCTCTACGAATTGTCAATGCGGTTCTTATGTGATATTGGTGACGACTTTTCACATGTGCTCCCTATCTCTTGCCATAATCTGACGAAATCCGCTTTGGATGTTAGAATCTGTAGTTCGTCAAGCTCTCCCCACATGAGGAATTTCGAATTCAAGCTATTAATGCAAACCTCATTGTGTTAATTGTCAAGCAACCCCGAAATGAGAACTGTTCCAACCTTTCATTGTCGTTTAGCTGCCTACTAATGCTTTCAAGAGACTCAAGCATGAAGAATACCACAGCTTGCGTCTATTGCATCGAGTGAAGTAATTGGTTTGGTGGTATCGATTGAAAACCATGCCTTCGGGACTGGATAGCTCAACAACCCACTTCCGAGTAGCCCGTCTGTACGAGGTTGCGGCGCTAGAAAACGTCCATCGTGTAGATCAACGCAAAAAGCCAAAACCTTTAGTTGCTTCAAACCTTCAAACATCCGAGTTTCAGACGCTCATTGCAAACTAATGGCAGCATTGATTACCAATATAGCTCCTAACTCATTGCTCCAGGTCAATGTTATCATACCAATCAATCACTGCACAGAGAGTCACATAGCCGGAAGACAGTTTGGTCAGGGCTGCAGCGATCGCTGGTCTCAACAGCCGTTGGAGAGTATTAGGTCTGGTCAGTGGCGATCACTTGTCTTGGTAGTAGATAGCTAGGTCGGCTCCCTACGAATTGACTGCCCCTATGGATAACAGCGAGACCAGCTAAACATCAATCGCTTGTTCTCGGAGTTGGATTCACAGCGATCACTCATTATTCAGTAGACAACTATGTCGGGTCTCCAACTATCGTTCATCTGGTCTAAACTCGTAGCCACAGCTAACGCCGGGGCCGCTACAGACACCGTAGAATGAATAGGCAAGTCGCAGAGGGGAGTTTTTCATCCCACTGGGAAAGGCGAGGATCATCAAAGAGAGGTATCGAGTTTATCTAGCAAACGCTGGATCTGGAAATTTTCGGCTTCAAGGGTCTCAGACACTCATCATATACGTCACGAAGACGGGCCCAAGACCGCAGCGAGACGGAAACTGGGAACAAGCAGAAACGTCCAGACAGCCAGCAAGGCGTAAATTTCCTTAGCACAACGGCCATATGTGTAATACTCCTGTTAAAGAACGAACATACGTAAGCTTTTCGTATTATCAGGCTTGTTAATAATAGGATAATGAATACTGTATCGGAATAGCTCCGGGCAGCATTAGTACGACCAGAGGATGCATGACTAGCAGCAGAGGGGCAATCAGTTCAAGTAGAAAGAGGATTTTTAAAAGTCTAAATGAGTAGGATATTGAATCGTCTTGTTTGAATGTGCATAGATCAATTCATGCTGGAGAGAATATCCATACATAAAGCACACTATTGCAAAACAGAGTCGTCAGTTTGTTCATCCCTCGATCTCTTAGAACTGCTATTACTTTAGGAGGCTAGCTAATGGGTGTACTGTTACATTCTTGTTTCAGGGGTAAGGGGACCCAGAGATATGACAAGCATCACGAAGAAGCGCCCAGCGGTGAGGGCGTCTACACTCATTATCCGGTAGCATCATTATTTATTCTTTGGTCCTAGACGGGATCGAAGCCTATGACTGTATTGGAATTACATGCAAGTTTGGTTGTTTCCTGAGGCTCTACATACTCATGCACCTTTTCCTCAGTACTTGGCCAAGAAAGAAGGTAGTATTGATATCTACCATTGATTGACTTAAAAAAACAGGGACTGCAAAGTCACGTCGACAGAATTATTGTGACCGCCAGTCATATTATAACACTTCTTATTGTTTCTTAATATACCTATGGTAGTAAGTGGATGATATTGCCTGATAATGGGTTAAGAATTTATTAGTGTTGTTATTATTAACTACCTATTATGTATCAATATCGTGCTGGAAAGTTAGGAAAAGACATCTTTGCAGTCCCTGTTATTCTAACGCCCACTTGCTTGGTTCGGTGGCCGGGAGGAGACTCCGTGGTAGTATCCTGGGGGGGAGGGGTCGGCGGGGCACACTCGGCGGCGGCCACGGTGGGGGGCTGCGCCGGGGGGATGCCGACACTAGGCCCGCGTATGGCGGATCTTCTTGCACTACATAGCATATGTCAGTAAATTGTTGATTGATAACCACCATGGCAGACAAGCTTATACTTACATTTCAGCACTTGGGGCGGCGGTGGGGGTTGCGACCCCGAGGCTGAAGCCCCAGTTGCCTGCCGCAAACTTGCGGCCATGTCCGTCAGGACCGAAAGTATTTACTCCTAAATCAGTTTATTAGACTAGAGTGTTCAATTGAGCTCATTTGAAACACTACTTACGTCTCTGGCCATTGGGACGATTGTCTGTTGCTTGGAGGGTCGTGTCGACTGTCTGTTGCGTCGCACAGAGGGAGCAAAGGGAGCAGACAGTATAGTGCGAAGCAAAGGAAAAGAAAAGAAAATAGACGTCGAAGGAGGTTCGAGCATGTTTTATTCCAAGGTGCGTACTGATGTACTGTCACTCTTTCTGAACAATTTTCCCTTATGACGTTGGTACTTTCTCGCTCTGTGATGGGCATTTCATTCATGGGAAGGTGCGTTGCACTCAACTCATCCTATTGTCCTCGGGTTGGAGGCAGGTGTCCCGCCCAATGTCTACTGCAATGGGTGGCAAGGAAGGTGCTACCTTAGACATTCGATAGGTGACGAAAGGTACGTATCTCGTACCATCCTTCCCAACAAGTTCATGGACTACGAATTCCACCATAAAGCAGCACCAAAATAGAAGGAACAATTGTACTGTGAGGCAGAGACGGTTAGACGAAGTCGACTCCGCAGCAAGAGGCTATCAGAAAACCAAAGACTGCAAGGTCACGTCGAGAGAATTAATGTGGCCGCCCGTCATATATAACGTTTCCTATGGTGGATTCAGGTAATAAACAGATAATGTTGCCTCACAATTGCTAAGTAATTTGTCATTATTGTTAACTATTGTCTATCAATATCGTGGCCTGTATTAGAAAGCTGAGACGGAAAATACCTTTGTAGTGCCTGTGATTCTGAAGACACACCTGAATGATTCAATAAGATGTTTCTGTCTGGTCTTTATTTCACCAACAATTTATCCTAATGCAAAAAATTGGCCAGTCTTGATTTTGCCGCGCAGATTGTGTACTTGGGTTTCCTTCGTCTCCTCCGCGAGATTGACTGTCACGTACTGAACAACTACAGACATAACACGTTCTCGAATTGAGCAGGTATAATAAATACACGGATCTAGATCTGATGCTACCTCGTTTCAAGTTGAGAAAGTGCCTGCTCGGTCGAGTGTCGAGATCATGTCCCAGTGAGACACCTACTGTTACGTACTGGCTAGGTACTAGGTGATGAACACAGCCGAGGGCAATCATATTTAAAGGCTAGGTAATTCTTTGAATGTCCCTCTTGTCTTTTCAGTCACCAAGATCTATATCCACTAAGTAGAGAGTTCTCATCCCCAACTACATGATGTCGCACTTCTTCACCTACTAATGCTTTCAATATAGTCAAGGCCTTCCATTGTCGCCGTTAGTGGAGTTGGAACGTCTTTCACTTTATCTTTCTCTTCAATTTTGTCTTTGATAATGAGGTCGTAGAACCCCCAAGTCTCGTCTTGTTCTCATAAACCTACTGACATACCTAAGACTCCAACAAATTATGCACCATCCTACAACTTTTAAACGATACTACACATGTTGTCGCAACATAATAGGAGAGCTATGTTAAACAACTATCAAGCGAACGGCAGATCGTGGTGGCAGGTTCTTGCCATTGCTCTCCCAATTTAGAGTGCAATCCAGCGACATATAGGCCTCCCCATGCCCTTCAACTTCCTAGCTAGCCAATAAATACTCCTTCTTGCTGTTGCCAAAGCTATGGTTCGCTAAAGATCCAATAGACACCTCAGAATCGTTGTTCCGTACGTACCAACATTGCCTCTGCCGCCTTCATGACATAGATGCGAGATCTAGTGAGTGACCCCTCGTGTACGTTCAGCTAGATGTATGTAATCTATGTAATACTTTAGTCACTGGTCGTTACTCTCATATAGCTGTTGCCTGTAGACTTGCTGAAGATGCATGATTCTGCCCGCTCTAGGCTCAGCACCTTCGGCCATGGCTATGATGCTAGCGACATCAGGCTCCCCATTGTCTTCCAGACCGGTCTTGTTAGTCGGAAGCAAAGTTCGCTTCGTCCTCGCCAAGAGACGCGTTAACGCTCCTTCTGAGATCAAAAAGTAATCCTCAAAGTCATGTTTACTAAGTAGTCACCAGATGTTGGCAGAAGCTTATAAAATGCCCCCGCAAACCTACCTACCCATAAAGGCATAGATCAAAGTCAAACGCAAGCTCAAATGTTGCTGTTTCTTTCGCAATCTGATATATCTACCTTTTCAGGTAGACCAGCCTCTTCAACTCCGCCGTGCCAACCTTTTTGAGCGTCGTTCGGTACAAGGTAGTCAGTACCTACATAGGTACCTACCTGTATTCATTTTAGGCGATGGTCATGTCCTCCAGCCTCTCATTTTCCATCCTTCCATCTAAGAGTTCCTGTCTCAGTGCTTCCATGATGAACGAGCTGTCATCTGCGGGTTGGTCATTGCCGGGGGTGACTGTGAAAGCATCTCTGACTGCGTTGTAGATAGTTTCCCGGATCTGTTCCTTGTCGCCCGTTATGTGACAATAAAAAATGTTTCGAATAATTAGGTTATTATCGGCATAGCATTATGGTCTGTATTGGAAAGTTGATTTCCTTCTGTTTACCTTATCATCCTGGCAGTTTGTTATATGAGAGTGGGGTTGGACCTGAATTGCTTGAAATAAGATTATGCTCGACCACATCATAATCTTGAATCCCGTGCGATGCCGACATGCCGATTTCTTAGATTGGATTAATATTTACACATTCATGACAAATACCAGGTAGTTATCTAGCACAAGAAAATCAAATCCGAATTAAGAAGTAATGAATCTCGTTTAGGTAACAGGCAATGGAATTTTTGGCATGTTGAGCGAGGATGCCCTGCTGTAGGGAGCCATGTGTCATGCCAGGGGGAAAGTGGGGAGCTTAAACGCCGGATCGGGTTCCGCTCTCGCTCGTGTTTGGAAGTGCAATACGCACATTGATCAATGGCCCGTCAACCACGCTATGTCGAGACCTCACCCAGCCGCATTAACCGGGCTGGACGAATGCCCTTCCTTTCCATTCGCTCGAAGCAAGAGCCTGCCATGCTGGCAGGGTCTGATGTCGCCGTCCTTGCATTGGAGAACGTGCAGCTAGCAATCCATCTCCGTCTGTGACCACAGTTCTGGTAACTACCTCCATCGATTTACTTGTGCAAGCCGCCAGCATCAACCGCCGATCCCACCTGCCCCAACCGAGACTGTCGACCACTCGCGTCGGCAATGGCTCCCTGGCCATCTCAGAAACCAAGCTCGTCAAGCCACCATCCAACCCACCAAGTCTCGACACTAGGCGTGCTTGCTGACACCAGCTCGTCCGACCTCGACCTCCATCCCCCAACGCCGAATCGTAGACCAGCTCACTCGCGTTCGATGAGCAATCCATTCCCTTCGCTCTTTAAGAAGAAGAAGGCAGGCTCCGCTACAGAATCTACAACGCACCAGGACAACAAGGATCATGCTATCAGTATGGCACCTCGGCAGGATGGGGACACGCAGAAGAGAAGGACCCCGATAAATGGAAGGGAATTCGCAACGGGGACCTGTATGACGTGCGGAGCAACTGTCAGGTGGCCCAAGGAGCTGAACGTCTTCAAGTGCACCATATGCGTCACAATCAATGACCTATCCCCGCTGAAGAATCTGAGGATTCAGTCTGGTAGCGGTGCAGCACCAGCGGATCGGAATACAAGCAAAGGCACTCCCACACCTTCGCACCGTCCCACGGCCCATTTATCCTTAGAATATTCCAACAAGGTGATCCGACAGAGTATTTATCGATACTTGAGCTCGAAGCTGTGTAAGCCACGCCAAGAGCTTCTCTCCCCCAAACAAGGCCAACCACAACCCAGTTTGCAAACATCGGATGGTAAACTAGAGGAGAGTACTATCCGAAACCCTCCAGAAAGTGGTAAAGGTCTATCGCCTGGCCTCTACACATATGTATTCGATGAAGAGCCAACCCTCCATCCAAACCCTTCTCGCAGAGGCAATGGGAATGTTAGATCGCATTCTACGTCCTTTCCGGAGAAACCTTCTTTCCAAGGCATGGCGTGGAATGGTGCACCCAGAGCTCAAACATCAAAACCGTTACGGGGACATCGTGATGATCCAAAATGGATATTCAAACAGGTGGAGGACTATCTCCTGAGTTGCTTCAGCTCATTCAACGGCATCAATGCCTCTTTTTATACTCGCCACCCCCGGCATACCCCTAGAGTAGGAAGTGAGTCATGGGGACGACGGCAACAGCCCATCGCAAATCAAGAGCCCAGAGCTCCAAACAAACCTGAAGTCCAATCCCATGTATATGAGCTAGACCCGAAGTTGCTGTTGCTGGGAGATTTCGCGGAGAACGGGACATGGTGGGCTGGGGCTCAAGAAGAGGGCGAAGCCACAAAGCAAGCAGCATCGCAAAGGGGGAATGACACCAAACCACCACCTGCGTTACAAAAATCCCCCTTGATCAACTGGGATGAGTTAGCCTCTTGGTATACAGGAGTCATCAATGCCGCCCAGACTTGGTTCAATGTCTACGAAGACTTGTCTAAGCAACCGAACTTCGTAACGCCGACCGATGCGACCCTGCAAGATATTGAAAGGGATCTGTTGCAGGCCCAGGACCATTTGCAGCGAGTGCTACTGAAAGCCACCGAAAACTTCTTAAAACGCCCTGGCGGCCGAATTACAGAAGTTCTGGACTTGAGGTTTCTCTTCATCATAGCGGAAAATCCGTTGTTTTCTTCTCATGTCGACTTATTCTCGGGTCTTCTACAACCAGAGGAGAAAAGAAGCCCAGGGCTTAAAAATCAAGAGGGGGTGGAGGCCCGGTCTGGTCCCTTATTTGGACACCACTCGGGTATTATTAAACGCATTGTCGGGCTTATATCCAACGCTCCCGATGAGTGTCACAACCAGATTATAACCTGGCTCACTCGTACCACTAGTTCAAGGTTCAATCGATCAAAGGATCTCATTTATGAATTTCTTTCGTACAGGATGATACGACAAAGCGAGAAGAAGCAAGAAACAAAAATTGATGTCACGGCAGGCTTGATCCCTGAACTCCAGACAGGCAGGTCTGGGGCGTACTTACATGATGAGATGAAAAAGCCCAAGTCCCAAGCCAAGAAAGCAATGTATTCGGAAGATTGGCAAATACGATCTGCCGCCCGAGTTCTTTCTCTCTGGTTCGCAGCAAACAATGTACCTACCATTCGCCGCAGTGACGATGCGACTTCACATGAAAACCATATACTTGGCAGCCGTGGAGGTGGGCATTCTCGCGGTCACTTGCAAAACAGTGACTTCTATCATTCAATGATTGACAAAATCGATCTGATTGCCGACTTTGAAATGTGGGAGTCGAGGAGAGGCAAATTCACCTTTTGCCAGTATCCGTTCTTACTAAGTATTTGGGCAAAAACGCAAATTCTAGAGCATGATGCCCGGCGGCAAATGGAATCCAAAGCTCGGGATGCCTTCTTCAATAGCATCATGACTAGAAGAACCATTAGCCAATATCTAACACTTGACGTCCGGCGAGAGTGTCTCGTTGACGATAGCCTTCAGGCCGTCAGTGAAGTCATAGGGAGTGGTAGTGAGGACATCAAGAAAGGTCTGAGGATCTCATTCAGAGGGGAAGAAGGTATCGATGGTGGTGGCTTGCGAAAAGAGTGGTTCTTGCTCCTTATCCGAGAAGTCTTCAATCCGGATCATGGTAAGTTTTTGCGCTTCTGTTGATGTCATCACATTATGGCTATATTGACACTAATCAATATCAGGGATGTTCATATATGACGAAGATTCGCAGTACTGCTACTTCAACCCGAATTCATTCGAGACTTCTGATTCATTTTTTCTCGTTGGGGCGCTTTTCGGCTTGGCGATATACAACTCCACAATCTTGGACGCAGCGCTCCCAGGCTTTGTTTTCAAAAAGCTTCTAGCAGCAGCACCAGCGAATACCATGAATCAGCCCGCATACTCACGAAAGTCATCGAAACCCAGTCTGGAGGATTTGTTCGAGTATCGACCGCGATTGGCCCAGGGTCTCAAAAAGCTGCTTGACTATGACGGTGATGTAGAGGCGACTTTTTGTCTGGACTTCGCCATTGATGTCGACAGATACGATACAACTACGCGGGTGCCGCTTTGTCCCGGCGGCGAAAGCAGGGCAGTCACAACAGCTAACCGCCGAGAATATGTCGACTTGTATGCCCGATATATTCTCGAGACGTCAGTTACTCGTCAATTCGAACCGTTCAAACGAGGGTTCTATACGGTTTGTGGGGGAAACGCTTTCTCACTCTTCAGACCTGAAGAAATTGAGCTCCTTATCCGGGGATCTGATGAATCTCTAGATATTTCAACATTACGGGCCGTTGCTGTGTACGACAATTGGGAAACCAAACAGCCAGATGGTTCAGAACCTGTCGTCAGCTGGTTCTGGGAGCTGTTTCAAGAAGCATCTCCCAAAGACCAGCGCAAATTATTATTATTCATCACAGGCAGCGACCGTCTACCTGCGACTGGGGCATCCATGATGCCCATCAAACTATCATGTCTTGGCGAGGACCCTGGAAGGTACCCAATTGCAAGAACATGTTTCAATTTGTTAAGTTTATCGAAATACCCTTCGAAGGAAGCGCTCCGGACCATCCTCTGGAGGGCGGTGTATGAGAGCGAGGGCTTTTGGCTAAAGTAATGCTGCATATGAGGAAATGACAGACGAAAAATGTCCATGACCCCAAGATTGAGTTTGGAACAAAATCAACCCGAACGTGCTAGGATCAAATAAGACTTGGATGAGATGCCTTAGAATTAGATTCAAGCATTATATACAAAGTACATATGTAGATTCTTCATACATTGAACACACGAGCAAGTCAACGCTCACATCGTCAATACATAGCCGTTAGTCCGGCTTGTCCATACAATACACCAAGTTATCATACAAGTTTTTAAAATATTATTCCGCTTCAGCCAAGCCTCCCGCGGCTCGCGCGCGCTTCAGCATGTCTTCCTCTCTCTTCTTCGCCATTCTATCGGCCAGGACACGAGCACGAGATACCTGAGACTCCTTCTTCAGAACCTTCAACGACTGTATCTCTTCAATCTCTTCCTTCGTCGGTGCGATAGTTAAAGCTCTCGTCTCTGCAAGGAAGAACTCCAGGATTGTCGAAGAATGCTTGTTCTTCATATCAATGGTAACAACGCGCTCATCCGCGGCGGGAGGGGTGGCTTTGGAGAGATCAGCCCATGACGATGCGGGCTGGACGGGTGCTGGGTCGGAAGTGGGAGAAGCGTCGGGTTTGCGCAGGTAGATGGTCATGACGGGTGGCCGCTCGTTGTTGGTGTGGCGGTTGACGATCATGGGGACCGAGGGGTTGTGGTACTTGATTCGGGGCAGGATTTCCTTCCAGAACTTCCTGTAAGGCGATATACCGTTAGCTTTCCGCCCAGAACCTCAATGTTTGTCTTGGGTTGACATACTTGGGTCCCATGTGGCCGTTATTCAGCTTGAAGGCAAAGTCCATGTGTATTCGGGTGACCTCCGGAGGGAGGATTGCGGCTCCGGGACCGCATTTCAAGTCGATGAGCTGTGGAATCGTGAGCAACGACGAATCTCTACCTATTAGGAATTTACTGGTGACATACAGCCTGTGGAGGGCAGAGTTAGCATTGAACAGGAATTGGAGGGCGGGGTCGGGCTTACTCTTCTCAATTTATTCCACCGGATGCCTAAGGACCTCATGGTGAATATTGTGTGTTCTGGGTGACTGTGGTTGTGGTCTGGCTGTCCCCGATGCTCAATCGCAAAGCTCCGGCTTGTATCCCATTAGAATTTGATGCCTCGAATTCAACGTCACGTGTAGATAAATGGAATGCCCCACCTTAAAGTTGGGCTGTTGCAAATTGTCTTTCAGCAATTAGCGAACTGTGAACTGTAAAAAAAGCCATTATATTTAGTAAATTACATATCTTTCCTTTCAAGATAAATGTCTTTTTGATTCCTATATTGAAAATCTATACTATGAGATTTGGCCAGCAAAGGGTCGGCTTTTAATCCACAATACTAAAGCTGAACAACTTTACGCGGGTTTGATGAATGACACACGCGACAGCCCCGATAAGATAAGTGGCTTAAAAAATGTCGGCCATCTCAATGAGGGACAGTTGACTATCCCACGGCGACTTACACATATACACCCTGGTCTGAATAGTACCAGCGAGAGATGCATCGAACTGTAGCAGCGCGATGCTTGAATCGAAGTCTCAGCGGTAGAACCCTACCGTCGAGTGCCAGGGCTCTCTGTTCATACCCTGTCACCTCAAGACTTTCCTCCGTCTCATTGAAGGCAAAGGTCAGACCTCAGGCCTTGGCCACCTTTCCATGTCAAACCCGACAAAGTCATGCAATTGCTTCGCAACATGTGTCCGGAGATTCGGAAGCTCTGGGTCCCCAAGATCCAGGAAAGCTGAATAGGAGACTACCGATCAATTGCAGTGGTTGTGGAGCCTTCTCACAAACAAGTGATCCCAAAGAGCTAGGATTCTTTGATCTCACGAGCAAAAGGGTACAAAACTGGTTGCATCCAAAGAAGGATCAAGAGAGAGAGATCTCGGAAACGGAAGAAGATCTGGTCATATCCGAGGCGCTGAAGTCACTAAGCAGCGATCAACTTGAGGCACTGGGCTTAGACAAGAGCTCGCTCGTGTCGGAAGAGGCGCAACCTACAAAGCCAGGTATTTACACCCACTACATGAGAAACATTTGACTCGTTGTTAATAAATGTTCCAGTAGCCAATGACAAGCAGCCCGTATGTGATCGCTGCCATGCCCTCACACACCATGGAAGTTCAGGTGCTGCGGCGGCAGCGCCCATGTTCCATCCCACCGTCGACTCTTTGCGCGAGACGATTGAGGAGTCGCCGTTCAAATACAACCACATCTACCACGTCATAGATGCCGCTGATTTCCCCATGTCTCTTATCCCTCGCCTCAATGTCCTCCTCGGCGACATCCCCTTGCGAACCCGAAATCGTCGGTCGCGCTCTGCCAAGTACATCAGAGATCGCAAAATCGATTTGAGCTTCATCATCACGCGCGGAGACCTTCTCGGACCAACCAAGGAAAATGTGGATAGGAACATGCCATATCTCCGAGAGGTGCTACGAGAGGCTCTCGGTAGAATAGGCCACCGAATCCGTCTCGGAAATGTCAGTTGTGTCAGCGCGAAACGGGGATGGTGGACGAAGAAAGTAAGGGAAGACATATGGTCCCGCGGAGGGGCCAACTGGATGGTCGGCAAAGTTAACGTCGGTAAAAGTCAGCTTTTCGAGGCGGTATACCCGAAAGGCAGAGTAGTCGACCAGGCGGCCCTCAGAGATACGGTTGTGTCGATGTATCCCCGGGATGCTCCCAAGGACCAGGAGATCTTTGAAGATGAGGAGGACGATCGTTACAAGAACCTGAATGTCGCCAAGCTCCTCCCTCCAGCCCAACCTCTCAAGCAGTACCCCGAGATGCCCATGGTGTCATCGCTTCCCGGCACCACTGCATCTCCGATCCGGATACCCTTTGGCAACGGGAAGGGAGAGTTGGTTGATCTTCCGGGTCTTGCCCGCGGTGACCTGGAGCTGTTTGTGAAGCCAGAGCATCGTCAGGGGTTGATCATGAAGAGTCGCATTGTTCCGGAGCAGGTGAATGTCAAACCTGACAACTCCCTGCTCCTTGGTGGCGGGCTCATTCGCATCACGCCCCGGACACCTGGTTTGACCTTCTTAATGTACAACTTTACGCCACTAAAGGAGCATTTGACCAACAATGAGAAAGCGGTGGAATTTCAAAACCAGACCAGAGTATCTCCCGGAGTGGAGAACATAACGCTTCCGGGTGTGGGCGAGAAGATGCAGCATGCTGGAAGCTTCAAATTGCGCTATGATGTGACGAGAAGAAGAGCCGGTCCCTTGACAAACAAGGATGCAGTTGGGCTGAAGGTGGAACAGCTCCCCTTCCGTGTCCTCTCCCTGGATATTCTTATTGAGGGCGTGGGATATGTCGAGGTGGTAGCTCAGATGCATGCCAAGGCGCTCGAGCCACCGAAGAATCTCAACATCACGACTTCTCGGCCGGTCCCAGAACCGGCAAAGCAGGAGACTTCGAGTAGCTGGCAAAATTCATCTGATGATCCGTTCGAACGGATGATGGAACAACGGCGCGGCTCAGGCAGCGAACCTCCGGTTATGTCAAGGCTCAAGAGCAATCCCGTGTCCGAGCCAGAGCCAGAGCAAGAACTATATGAGCCTCCTTGGCCTGTGGTCGATGTTTTTACCCCTGAGGGACGCTTTGTGGGATCAAGGAAGCCAATTGAGGGATGGCTCAACAACAAGCCATTATTAAAGGCAAAGCATAAGAGGGGCCGTCCTCGAAGAAGTATGAAGGGGCAGAAGAAGAAAGAAAAAACAGAACTGAGAGCATACGACTAGGTAGGCTTAACGAAGCCGATGCTCATGTAGAAACACGGATTTAATATGTACAAAAGCTGATGACATCACTCATAGCGCTGGCGTTGATCAACTTCGAATTCTCAAAGCATATACATCCCTACTTTTTAGATAGAGAAATATAATCAGTAGATAGAAACTTCCAAGATAATTCACCATCTACTACTAAACTTGCAGTATATGGAAAGACATCAGGATTGATTCGGGGTTTGCCGACACTGACCGCCCACTCTGCCGATGATTGTATGACAAAGCGTCACCTGCCGCCAACTCATTGTTTTTTGCCCCTCCAAAATTCATCCATGGAAACCGATACAAGAAATAATTCGCCCAAACAACCCTTTTCACCATAGATACTCTCGCTTTTCCGGTTTGTTGCGATTAATGACTCCATCCTAATATACGCCCCTCAGCTAGACGACCACGACGAAATCAACGAAGAACAAGAATAGACCACCCCGCCATGTCTCTCCCACAACAACGAGCGGCTCCTTCGACATCCGCACCTTCACAAACCTCCACAGCGACACCTCAAACTCAGACCCAGAACCCCACCAGAATACTACGTTTGCGCGGTGACGCAACTTCCACGGGGCGATCAGTACAATGGGCCGAGGATGTAGTCGATAACGAAGGTCTGGGGCGCAAAAGCTCCAAAGGTTGGTCTCCTCTCTTCCATCATAAGAAATCCAGTCATGGCTGACGCCGGATACAGTCTGCTGCATCTATCATAAGCCGAAAGCTGTCGACGAGTCTAGCGACGAATCGTCATCCGACTCCGATTCCGACTCCTCCTCTGACGAGCCGGATGCAGATCACCGCGGGAAAGGCAAACAGCATGACCACGACCATCGCCGTTGCGATAGGAAAGGAAAGCGAGATGGGAAGGGGAACAAAAGGGCGCCGAGTCCCAACGCTTATGAGAAGGTACCTAAACCTAAGCCAAAGGCAGGTGAACCAAGCGGCAGCAAGCCCTAGCTGTATTTCACTCGGGGAGAGGGTGTTGTAGTATACCGTATTACGCGAAATGAACGATACAATAATATACTGGCGTTTCATGGCGGGCAGCGGCGGGGAAAAAAAAAATTACTTTGCCTTTGGTGGCAAACCTTCATCATGGCATTACAGAGCGAAGAGGAAACATGACTGAGAGTGTTGTTTAGCGTGTTTTGGGGTATTCTTTACCATTGACTTAGCAATGGCTGGATTAATATTTAGACCTTCGATCTGGGTATCTTGTAGTGATGAACGGGTACTTGCAGGAACTTCCTGCGAATATCCCCATTATCCGGACCCTTCGTCCGCATTCTTCTTATTACTCTGGACGACGAAGAATCGGCCGGCCTTCTTAGACGCCGTGCTCAGCGCATCCCAATTCTCAGCCTCTGAGTCCTGCTTGGTCCTAACCCTACGAGACCGCTTGTAGTGTCCAACCAATGCCTCTTCATCGAGTAGCGTCTTTAAGGTGTCCAAGGATACTGTATTCTCCCGTGTGCCCTGCTCTGTCTCGTCGCGGATGGCCCGTAGCGGTTCGACTCCCGTGGTTTCCACCCGCTGCACCGCACGCACGAACCGGAGCTGGCTCTGCAACGTCTCGATCATGGAATCCTCCTCGGCTTTATCCCTTGGCGGAGGCAGGGCGGCCAGGCGGAGCAGGTGATTGAGCTGCGCCGGCGAGATCTTCTCGCTGGGGCTGTCGGCCGAGCCAAGGTGTGAGCGGACTGACCATGAGGGCTTCGAGAGGATGGTGTGTGCGGTTGAAGGTGGATTGGTCGATGAGGCACGCTTTGAGATGATTTGGTTTCTGAATGCCTGCCTTATGGCGGCTCGGCAGGGTGCACAAATGGACATTGTGGTGGTTGGTTGGCGTCACAGGTGATGCGAATGCTGCTGGGAGTTCTAGTTTGCGTCTCATTTGAAGATAGGCTTCTAGAGGTGTGCTAGCCTACCCTATATGTAGTACACTCATCTTCGATGAAAGAGATCAGCCACAACTCACACGCTTTAATAATAAGTGTCATTCTTTCACTTATTTAATTAGAGGTTTCTAAGGCCCCGGTATATACTAGGTATCACCGAGATTCATTGTTCCATTAGTGATGTTCTGAGCTTATTTCATCGAACAAGCTAAATACTCTATGCAGATAATTGTGGTTTATTTCCGGGGAAAGATGAGTTAGGTAGGTAGGTAAATTGAACACAAAAACAAACCTCGCGGAACATGGAAGTTCTTTAATGTACCTGGGTAGGAAATACCGTTCACTAAAGGATTTAGACATCAATTGAAATGATCATTGCAAATACACTGCTAAATATAGATTGGCTCTCCGTGAACAGCATGAAGCTGTGACAAAGCCCCACATTGCCACAGCCTTGAGCAGTGTGGCGCAACGTGCTGGCGTCATACCCTATTGGCGGCAGCCTGCAAGTACAAGCTGGTTGACATTCTGGCCAGCCAACCCCGTCTGATAGGATTCAAGTAATCGCTAGCAACTACCAACGCGGCGAGCTGTCAACAACAAATCCATTGCCTCTACACCTAATATCGACGAGCCGCAAACATGTCGCAAGATCCTCGTGCCCTCCTCCAAAAGGTCGACCGCTGTCCAAAACCTCGCTGCCCCTCCCCCGCCAGAATAGCCGTAGCTGACCTCTTATCTCACAGGCCCAGAAGCAGCTGCAAGATGCCGGCAAGGGCTTCAGCTTTTTCGGTGGTCGCGAGGAGAAGTACCAAAACGCCGCAGATGCGTTCGTCGAAGCCGCGAATGCCTTCAGAATGCAGAGCCAAAGTAAGCCGATGCTTGGACCAGCTCATGCTTCCTTCCCCTCATCCACGTCGGCTGGGAGCCCAAGCATGTTATAACGAGGTGACGATGTATGACTGACAAGATTGGACCGATAGGTATCGAGGCCGGAAAAGCATTCGAGCAGGCCGCCGAAGTCTTCATCAACAACCTGAACGAGCCCGACGACGCAGCAAATGTGTACGCCGACGCTTTCAAGGCCTATCGCAAAGACGACCCGCAAGCCGCCATCCGCTGCCTGAGCAAGGCTATCGACCGTTACTGCGCCAAGGGCAACTTCCGCCGCGCTGCCACCCACAAGGAAACCGTCGCCGAAATGTACGAGGAGCTGGGGGATGCCAAGAGTGCCCTAGCTGCTTACGAGGCAGCAGCAACTTGGTTTGAGGGAGACAATGCCAATGCGTGAGTGTGAAGCGCAAAGCTCCAACGACTGGGAACTTAGGATTCGTTAGGGTGCTAACAATGTTCAGGCTGGCAAACAAGCTCTGGCTCAAGCTGGCAGATTTGGCTGCCCGTGAAGAAGACTACTACAAGGCCATCGAGAACTACGAGAAGGTTGCACAGCAATCCATCAACAACAACCTGATGAAGTACAGCGTGAAGGACTACTTCTTGAAGGCAGGAATTTGCCACCTCGCAACAAAGGATCTGGTCGCTGCTCAACAAGCCCTTGAGCGATACGCCGAAATGGACCCGTCGTTCACGCAGCAGAGGGAGTTTATGCTTCTCAAGGACCTCCTCGACGCCGTGGAGGCCAAGAGCCAGGATCAGTTCACAGACAAGTTATTCCAATTTGACCAAATCAACAAGCTGGATAACTGGAAGACGACTCTTTTGGTTCGAGTGAAAAATTCGATCGAGGAACCTGATGACGAGTTCGCTTAGGTTCCAACTAATGGGCGGATCCTGCGTGAGGTAAGCACGGGACGATGTCTGTATGGCATGAGGGAAGGACGCATTTTTATATTTATACGGGAGTTGACATTGGTTCTTTTCTTCTGTTGCGACATCATGATATACCTATGAAATATATGCCTGGCACCCAGGAGTTGGAAACCAGCTTATTAGACAATGAATCCACTCCTCGTTGCAATGCTTCTGTATCAAGCGTGCATGGGCTCAAAATTTTACTTTTTGATGACTGCCAGTTCATTCCATTTACCAGACTCATGGGACAAATCTTGGAGGTCTAGCAAATGAAGACTTGACACTTGGCGCTTGGCATGAAATGAACGGCCTCATGAGACCAGCCTGCTTCTACCGAACTTGCGACTGAAGCTCATTCGTGGTGAAACAATTTTCCTTGTGACTGCAGAACATGTGGCTAGCAGATAGCGTGCATACTTTATGGAGATCTACGTGCATCTTCAGTCTGGGTTTTGTTAAACCGGCGACCTGACGCTGCTTTTTTTTTGATACCATGAAAAATTGCATGTCAAAAACAGGGGATGTAGGCAAAACTATGGTTTTCCTCAACCTCACCAGCACAGAGCCTTGGAAAAGAGGGGTGGAATATAGCGCCTCGAGCAGCCGACCACAAAGCTCAAGCCATCAGAAGATGACGAACTAGGCAATCGGAAGATCAGTCAATATTGGACCTGTCGACAAGATGGACACCATAGCAGGTTGGTGATTCTATAAGTTATCGAGCTGTACAGCAATCGACCCTGACGTTAAGCAGAGGACCGCTGCACACAGATCCGGTTTGTAGAGAAGAAGAAAACAAAACAAAATTTGCCTGCAGAGAAAGAAAGTTGTATAGGCTCCCAGGTGGGTCTTACACGTGATTAAGCGAGGCTGTGTGTGGGTCTTCTCTGTTGCCTGAATCCGATAGCTTATCTGCACAGACGACAGCAATTTGCCGTCATTCTATCAACTACAGGGTCAACGCGATGGACGCCGCAACAATCGAGGAGACGAACCGCATCCGGGTCTCGCTGGGCCTGAAGCCCCTGCCGGTCCCGGGAGCAGAGGCACCGGCTTCTGCGGAATCTAAGGACGGAGATGATGAAGCTCCCAGCACCGTTGAATCGCGCCAGGCGCAATCCTACGACAACTACAATAAGGTTATGGAGGCAGAGGCCGCGAAGAAGAAGCGCGATGAGAGGAACGCCGCCGTAAAAAAGGCACGAGAGAATGCTCAGCGACTGGCCAAGTTGGAAGGTAAAGGCTTGGGCGAGGAAGACGACAAAGGCGACCTCGACGCGAAATCTTGGTTGCTGGGACAGAAGAAGCGACAGAAGAAGATTGACAAGGCGCGGAAAATCGAAGAGGAGCTTGCGGCTGCTGAAGCCGAAGCAGCAGCAGCAGTGCAATACACATCAAAGGACCTTGCCGGGATTAAGATCGCCCACGATACATCTACGCTCCTGGATGGTGGGGATCAAATCCTTACCTTGAAGGATACCACAATTGAAGAGAACGAGGAAGAGGGTGACCAGCTGGAGAACATCGATCTTCGGGACCAGGAGAAACTCTCAGAACGGCTAGATCTAAAGAAGAAGCGACCTGGATATAACCCGAATGACGATGAAGATGGCGAGACTGGCATCCTTGCGCAATACGACGAGGAAATTATGGGAAAGCAAGGGAAATCCTTCACTCTTGGAGAAAATGGAATGATAGGAGATATTGCTGATATCCTGGACCAGCCAGCACCAACAACCCTTGGCAAGCAAAGTGTTAGTCTGGATGACATTGTTGGCGATGGGCCTATATCCTCAGATTACCTTGCGCCATCGGAAATCAAGGTCAAAAAGCCGAAGAAGAAGAAGAACAAATCGAGGCAGAAACAAATTGATAACGAGGACGACATTTTATTCAAGGAGCCTGTAGTCGCCGAGAATGATTCTATGGATATAGACGGAGGCGCACCCACAACCGGCAAGAAAAGGAAGCAGGAGATCGACATCATAGATGACGATGAAGACCTCCAGGCATCTCTGGCAGCTCAAAGAAAGCTCGCACTGAAAAAGCGCAAGAAGACTCGATTCGAAGATCTTGCCAAGCAGCTGAAGGAACAAGAGGACGATTCACTGCAAGACGATACCCAAAATGGGACAGGAATGGTCATCGGTGCAATTTCCGAATTTGTTTCTGGGCTCACCAAGCATGAGGACGATGAGGAAGCGGAAGAGAGGAGGCAGAAGAGACGAAAGCAAGCTACAAAAACACCCGAAGCTACTGAAGATCATGAGATGGAGGATGCTCATGACAAGTCGGTACAATTTGATATTCAAGAGCCTGAAACTGTGGACGAACTGGAGGATGGTACCGGAATCGGGGAAGAGAAGCACATTAGCGATGGAATGGGTGCTGCCCTTTCACTCCTCCGTGAACGTGGCCTGATTGAAGAAGCCAAAGGAGAGGATCAAATCAAGCTTGAACGTCAACGCCAAGAATTTCTCCACGGCAAGGCAGTCCTGGAACGGAACTTCGAGGAGCAAGCCTTGAGACAACGTGAGTACGACAGACAGCACGCCAAAATGGACAAGATGTCAACCAGAGAGAGGGAGGATTATGCACGACACCAGAACCAGCGGCGAGATCACCAACAGGCAAAGAAGATGGTGGACCTTTTCCAATCGACTTACAAGCCCACCTTTCAGCTCAAATACACAGACGAGCATGGCCGTGAGCTTAATCAGAAGGAGGCCTTCAAGCAACTCAGTCACGAGTTCCACGGCAAGGGTAGCGGCAAGGAGAAGACGGAGAAGCGACTGAAGAAGATTGCAGATGAGAAACGACGTGAAGCTCAGAGCATGTTCGACGCTACGCAACACGCAGGAATGAGCATGGCCACATCCCAACAGCTCAAGAAGCGCAAAGAAGCAGGAGTGCGACTCGGATAGCAGCAGTAAATTTACTTGGAGTTCAGGATTTGCGGTTTTGGGGCAACGCATTGTGGAAAAAGGTGCATTTCCCTTCATTTTACCATTCTTATTAGCTTTAATCCCTGCTAACAACGATTCCTGGTGGTTCAGATACCCCGGTTTGTACAAGCTTCTCTCTCCTGTCGTTCTCCTTTTTCTCCTTTTTCTCTCTTTTTTTTTTTGACGCTGTGTTTTCGCCTTCCTCAACCCTTTCGTACCGTGACTACCCTGAGTGGTTTGAGGTTTCTCCCTTGAAGCGACGAGCCCTTTAAAATGTGCCCCTTTCCTGTTCGATGAGACAACCTTTTCCTTCCTATTTTACAATGTGATCGTCACGTCGAAGACCAAGTGTGTTTGCCTTGCCCCTTACTTCCCAGACTCGAATGGTCATCAAAACTGGCGTAGAGTTTGCTCTCTTAAAGTTGCAGCGTACATCTCTCGTGCAATTAACTCTGCCCTCATGTCAAGGCACAGTTTATGGTATAAGGTAAGTTATTCAAAATGGGGTTGATTGATAATCGACACACCTCCGTAGCCGACCTGCATATCAACCACCAGGTTGGTCTGGCTACAGCTCTCTCCGACTCAGAGAGCGATGTTTATGCGCTATGTCTGGCCCTCGTCCTTGTCTACCACGACTGGGTCGAAGTCGGAGAGCAATGTTTATGCGCTATGCTTGGCCCTCGTCCTTGCCTACCACGACTGGATCACCGGAACCCCCGGTAATCTCATCTGTGATGCCTTCACCAGGCACCTGCCCGGGTCCAGCCGTCATATCAACGTCCTGCAGCATCCCCGCCTCACCCTCGTCCACGTCCACCTCTGCCAACAGCTCCTGCTGCGTCTCATTCGCCTTCATCTCGGCAGCATTGTCGGTCCTGGCAGCACTGTTACGTGATGATGCTTTCTCAAACCTCGTCTGCACGGCCATCCAGCCCTGCTCGACAAGGACCTTATACTCTGCTCTCGTGCACACCACCACCAATGGTGTCCGCGCCCGGCACCACGACTGTTCCGATTTGGTGTAATGGATGACAAGGTCCACCATGGCCTTGTTCCAGTCGACCGAGGTGCCGACCGGCACAGGCCTATCATAGTTGGGGATTCGCATGACCAGGTCTGTCCTGAACTCATCTCCCATCGTCTTCTTAATGGAATCCCGATACTCCTCCCATCCAAGATGGTAGGGCTCCAGCACCAAGTACTCCCTGGTCCCCTGATACGCCCATTCCCTCAACGACCGCATCTCCGGATCTCCCCACGTGGTAACGAACTTCCATTCCGCAAGCCTGTAGTCGCGGGAATCCCCTACTGCGATGTGGTCAGCTGGGTAGGCCCCGTCCTTTGCCTGTTCGCTCTTCTCATCCGACCTCCCGGTCGTCCGAAGCTGGCTCGGCGGTATCCTCTTGTTTTCCAGTTTCTTCCTTGTGGTTATAGTAGCCTCCCACTTCGACATGCTGTGCTGTCTGGTTCGTTGTTTCTCTTTGTTGCTGTGTATGTTGGGTTCGAGTGGTTATGCGTTGTGTGTGTAGGTGTTTGGTTCTTGCAGCCGCGGGTAGGGCTGGCATAATTCACTTGCCCATGATGTTTGTGAAACCGCCATGAAGTATTGCTACGTCACGGCCTGGCGCTGGCAACGTTGCACAAAGCCTGAAAACAAAGTTTAATGTAGAAAGAGCACTCCATTGAGTAATCATCTGCCTAAGGACGTACGCAGGTGGCGTACATCCGCTCGGCGCAGCCTCATGCCTATAAATGCTGCTCGCATAGGCACGCCTGCTGTAGCTCCTCGAGCTCGTCCCTAGCAACAGCGCCTATATCAACGTTGCCCCCGCACAGCCGATGAAGCTTCCTAGAGGAGTCCCCCTAAGGACCGCGGCCCTAGGTAGCCACATCGGCGCATAGCACGCACATGCTACGGGCTTAGACGTCGTCGTAGATGTTTGTTATGTCAAACGGCTTGGCACTCCCCCGTCAACAACTGTGAGAATGCCTTGTCACCCACGTCCACGTCCACGCCCTCGGCATCGTCCTCAACCGTGTTCGTGTTTGGAAAAGCTGCCTAGCTCATCAACTTCTTTATATGAAATGAAATGATGTATTCTTTGACTATACAATATACCCCCATAGTCTGTAGATAAATGTACAAATTCTTGTATGTGTGCTCTATATGAGGAAAACACAATGCCAGTCCTTACTCCGTCCCATAACGCCGAATATAAACAAATTTCTATAAGGAAACCTTGGCACCAAGACCATGGCCGACGTATCGTACCTCCTCGATCCAATTCCCTATCCTCAGGGTCACATAGGCTATGGCGTCAAGCTTGAGCTGACCACCCACCACATCCCTGAGTTTGTCATAGCCGATGCTATCGGGCGACCAATCGACGGGGAGGCGGGGTGTTTGAGAAAGGCCCGGTGGAATGGCAAAAGGTTTATCGTTGATAATCTGGCCAACTGGCTCTGTGTGATTGTAAAAAGCTGTAGCGTTTATGTGTTCCAAGTGAACAGTGTTCGCATGTAGAGGTGATGCAAGAGTGAATGAGGCTGTGGACGAGAACAGATGGAAGGTCGCCTCTCGGATAAATCCTAGACGGGACGTTCCATCTTCGTCTTCGTCATCATCCCCTGGAAGTTTCAAGCGCGGGGTGGGGACGGTAAAGTTGAGTTTGGAGAATGCGATGCCTAGTTCAGGCAACCCAGGGAAACTATCCCTATGGGTTGCCACTTCTAATGTGGTATTCTCGCCAGACAGATAGTCGGATAATAGGCGTCGAGCGTTTTCATGAGATTCAGGACCCCCGAAGCTGAGAGGATCCCAAGTTGCATGTATGATATTTCCAGTATTGTTCCCCAGTTTCAAAGATATGTCCTTCGCCACGGCTTCTCCGATGACTTTGCCGTTGTTTAAGATGCGGGCAGAGAAGTAAGGGATGGAGGCTGTGTATGGCGTAGGATTCGAAAAGTTGACGCTCGCTTGCATATAGACTCCGGTGCTGGATGTATTTAGGATCCGTAGTTCATCTACTTGGGGTTCCAGGGCGTTTAAAGTGTCTGTAGGGAGACCTGAAAGAGCTGTTAGTCCCCATCTGCCACTGGCCTGTGAGACGACGATAGGAATACTTGTTCAAGTACAGATTGTCGGCCGACGTCACAGGTTATTTCGTTAGTGAGGACGGACGCTTTACTGGAATCTGTCCCTGAGCTGGGACTCCCTTCACCGTCAAGCTTCCAAGCACGGTGCCCACTTTGGCATCAACGGCGGCCTCGACATCAAGTATAATGTCCCTTCCGCCGAAAAGCATCTTTTGAAGAACATCCGAGAACACGGCGTCGTCGGTGATCTTGAGGGGCACGTCTTTGATTTGTGCTGTGACTTTCAGCAGTTCATCGCCACCGTCCTCGACTCTAGTGGACTTGGCTTCCTGCCACTGTCTTAAATTCAGCTCACCAAGTTTCTTCCCCTCGAAGAAAAGATCGGCATCAGATCGAAGAGCGTCAACCGCAATATCTAGACTCAACTCTTCAGGGAGAAGAGCGAACACTTCGATATTGCCGGACACTTTAGGAGATGACTCGGGATCATTTGGGTCAGCGAATGGGCTAGGCAACTTGAAGTCAACATCCGTAGCAGAAAAGTTTCGGATAATATTGCCGAAAGAGCGGCCGGGTAGGTCAATCGGCACGACCAGATTTTTCAAGAGATCTGATATCCAGGCAGGTAAATCAGAATCAACAATGGTCTTTCCTCGAACGAAGACCTCGGCGTCTTCGCCATTCAAGTAGTGTTTCATGAACATGTCCAGGGGAGACGAGTTGCTCCGAGGGCAGTTTCGCACCAGAGAGTCGGGGATCTGACCGATGACACCCAGGGCATTTGCAGTTACGTCGGCGTCTGGCCGTACCTCGATGAGACTTGTGGCCGCTTCCGCCACCTCAATATAAGGCTCGGAGGCGTCGCAGTTCGCCACGAGAATATCGAAACTAAGTGGTGGTACATCTGCGGCAATGGGATAATCGTTGTGCACGACGATGGAGACGTTGGCACCAACTGCCTTCCTGCCGCCAGGGCCTAGAGGGACATCATGGAAATTGAGACGCTCAATCTTATACTCGGGAATACTCGGAATCTTATTAGCTGCGAGGACATCAGTAAATGTTCTCGCCAAAAAAAGAGCAGACAAGTGAAATCATTGCAGAATCATCTTCTCTCCAAAGTACAGGGAAGCAAAAGAATTATAGAGGGATTGACCTTCAAAAACCAAGGTTTCGACAACACTGTGTGTTCCGAGTGGGATAAAGCCAGATTTGACGGTGATATCGGCCGCGCCAGTGAGCTTCAGCCATTCCAGCTTGCCCGTCAGCCAGTCGTTGGCGATTTTCCGGATATTCTCCGCATCGCCAGGGCTCAGATCCGTCACAAAATCCAACGTCGTGGTATGACCATCCACAATATCTATGGTAAGAGCTGGCACAACCGCCCTTCCAAGAAGCGAGTTGTTGTAGTGAGGCAGGAAGACACTCAGGGTTGTCTCCTCTGTTTCGAGTTTTCGCATAACACCAGTGGCAAGCCTGCCGATACGCCGGGCGTTGTTATCGCCCACTTTGGAACCATCCAACCTGAAATTAGCCTGGATACGAGCCCTCACACCGTCAGAGGTGATGGACTCCACGGAAAGGCTTGTAGGCTCTACGACCGCAGCTTGCTCCGCGTACTGCTGGACGGCACCAGGCACGACGAAGCCACCGATCAGTACTGCGACGACCAGTATGGCTAGTATGATGGAGGCGATGATGCTTGGCCATCGGAGCGACTGCTTGGAGCTTGAAGCAGCCTTCTTGTTTGGAGATGTCGTGGAGGGCTCGACTTGCTGTCCATCTCCGGAGCTTTCTTGCTGCCCACCAAGGAGAGGGGTTGATTCGGTTGCATTTGAGTCCACTTGCTGGTGGTTCTCAGATGAAAGAAGAGGGGATCTCTCGTCGGAAGCCATGGTGGCGGGTCCGGAGGTAGGGTAGGCGCAAGCGGATAGCTTCTTATCTCAGTTTGGCGGTAAACATGAAACTAGGCGCAGGGAGAAAAGAAAAGGGCCGCGGCTGGAGAGGCGGGTTTGGAAGAGAGCGAGATCGAGATGACTCCCAGCCGCCTGTGGTGTGTTTCTGGGAAGATGATGAGGCGAAACAAGGTGGGCGCAAGGCACAAGTGATGATGACGATACGCGACCAGCGTGCAAGTGGCTTTGACCCTGATTGCCGGCCCCTTCTGATTGGACGAGCTGGGTGCTCCCCTGCATCCCCGGAGAACTTCAGCTTGAGTGGGTGGTACAAGGTACAAGTGACTTGCAAGTACCGGTACATCTCACAAATGGCCTTCCTCCACTAAAAGATTTGTGACCGCTGGTACTCGATATCGGCTTCATGCCTGCTCGCTTCGTGACTCAACAAATACTCATAATTCCAACCTCTCCGCAGCCGGGCAGATTATTGGATTTTTGGATATCTGAACTGCCTCTCCTGCTTCTTCAATTGCAATTGCAGCTCTGTGTTCAACTGCGAATTCTTCACGGCACATCAAGCAATCGTCTAGCCTTCAAGATGAGGTCGAACGTTTTCCGAGCTGCCCAGGTAGCCTGCAAAGGCGTCCCTAAAAGGAATTATTCCCAATCATCAGGCCCAAGGCATCTGATGTCAATTGCCGATGTGTCTCCTGCTGAATTCACTTCGTTGGTGCGTAGCGCTGCGGCACGAAAGACTGCTGTCAAGAGCACTCAGCCGCCACTCTCCCTTACCACTGGCCTTTCCAACAAGACGGTGGCCATGATGTTCAGCAAGAGGAGCACTCGAACCCGTGTATCTACAGAGGCTGCTGTGACCCTGATGGGTGGTAATCCCATGTTTTTGGGCAAGGACGACATCCAGCTAGGAGTAAGCCTATAGACTCATGACCCTTCAATCTATCCAAGCAGAAGTTAATCTCTCTTTCAGGTCAACGAGTCGCTATATGACACTTCAGTAGTTATTTCCTCCATGACCTCTTGCATGGTCGCCCGTGTTGGACCTCATTCCGATGTCGCCAACCTGGCTAAACACTCCAGCGTCCCAGTCATCAACGCTCTGTCGGACGACTTCCATCCTCTACAGACCATCGCTGACTTCCTCACCATCCACGAGGCTTTCCCAGCATCCCAGAGCGGCACATCCAGCCTAGGCCTTGAGGGCCTCAAGGTTGCCTGGATCGGAGACTCCAACAACGTCCTTTTTGACCTTGCGATTGGTTGTGTGAAGATGGGAGTCGATATTTCCGTCGCTTCACCCAACGGCTACGGTATCCCGCAAACCATGAAGGATCTCATCAACTCGGCTGCCCAGGGCGTGTCCTCCCCCGGAAAGCTTTTCGAGACCAATGTGCCAGAGGAGGCCATCAAGAATGCCGACATCCTCGTCACCGACACATGGATCTCCATGGGGCAGGAGAGCGAAAAGAAGAAGCGCCTGGAAGCCTTCGCTGGGTACCAGATCACCAATGACCTCGCAAAGCGGGGTGGTGCCAAGGAGGGCTGGAAGTTCATGCACTGCCTGCCGAGGCACCCCGAGGAGGTAGCAGACGAGGTCTTCTACAGCGATCGATCTCTAGTATTCCCCGAGGCGGAGAATCGCCTGTGGGCTGCTGTCTGTGAGTCAATGTCTCTGATCCACCGTTTTTTTATGAAATCAATTGCTGATGTGATTCTAGCCGCCCTGGAAGGATTCGTTGTCAACAAGGGCCGACTGTAAAGAATATTTACTCGTTCATGATATGGCTTGGAAGTAACGGTAGTTCCACTGCAGCTACAAATGTAAAAAAAAGTTCAGTATGGCATGGTGCAAAAAGGAGATGATTTCAATATCACAATTTTCAGTTCCATTTAGGGTTGTAAATATAAACAAGCTCAACCCGGACCCATCACGCAACGCCTTTTACAACATCTACCCAGGAGGAAGCTGGCTGGCGTCGACAACGTCGTCGGCTTCCTTGACAATTGGCTCCTCGTTGGGGCCGTGCAGGGGGGATCTTGGCAGGGCCATCAGTCCAGTCCGCGCAGATTCGAGGATACCGAAAGGCGCGATGAGCTTCAGGAATGAGTCAATCCTGGTCTGCTTTGCGGAACTGTGTTGGGGGTTAGTATTGTATATCCAGCAAATTTTTTTCCTGGAGGCCACTTACACTTCGACAATACAACTTGTGTTGCTAATATCAAGAACCTTGCCTCCAAACTGATGGGTGAAGTAGGTAATGGTCTTGAGATGCTCATGCTTGTGTCTCAAGGCTTCACTAGCAGCGAGCTTGCTGGGGTGGAAGTCCTTGGCGAGTTCCTCCAGAGACTGAGTCTGGGGCTCCTCGCCCTCGACGGGTGCGCCAGCAGTCATCTCCCTGTGGTGCTCGAGGAGCTCCTCGAAGTACTCAGGACCCAGAATGTTGATCTTGGCGAGAAGAAGCTCACGCTGGACGAGGGCGGCATGGGTGTAGTCCAAGACAGCCCAGACGGGGACGAGATCCTCGAGTTGGCGGCGGGCCTGCTCAACGACGCCATCGTGGCCGTTAAGGACGATGGTCATGCGGGACAAGTCCTTCACTTCGGTGTTGCAGACCACAAGCGACTCAATGTTGAAGCCACGAGCGGCGATGATGCCGGAGAGGCGGGACAGCACACCAGGTTCGTTCTGGACAAGGCAATTGAGGATGTGTCGCTTCGGGGGCTCAGCCGACGGTGTGGGTGTCTCGTAGAGGATGTTGGAGACAGCGGCCTGAACGGACCAGGATGGGGGCGTGTTGGAGACGGGGAGGGGGGCCGAACGACGTCGCAAAGCCTTGTAGGCGATGGCCGAGGTCGAGCTGCTGGACGAGTGTCTCATGCCATTGAGAGCGGCGGCGGTGCGAGCTGCGGCAGCCAATCGAGAGGCCCCAGCCATTGGTCGGAGAGACATCATCTTGCAATTGGGTCAGCGGAGAACCAAGGGGCCCTGGAGCTGAAGGGGCAAGATGAGAAGGAGCACAGGAAGCTGCCCTGGGATCCAAGACAATGGATCAAGAGAGCAACCTTGTGACTAGATAAATAGTCAGAATCGGAGCGAGGCCGTCAAAGAATGACTTGTGGGAAAAACGTCGGAGGCTGATCGGAGGGTCGCTTACCCCACATTCTTGGAGCCTCAGGCGCAGAACCGATCCACTGGTAATGCCCGCTGCTTCCAATGGCACTGGCCATGTTGCTTGCTTACCCGCCTGGCGGTTATGCTGAAGCTGGAGGTGTAGGGGAAGTGCATCTTTACTACTGATTCATCTGCCTGGGTGGGCAGTCGGAGTAAGCAGGTGAATCTCCTTGTCTGCTGCATCGGGATTGGAGGGGTTAAGCTCATGTTTGTGAATCACCATCGTTCATTGAAAGAAATAGCTGCTCATACATTGAGTCAACTCGAAGTGAGTCGACTTCCAAGATGGTGAATACATTCTGAGTAATGCTTGCTTCTGGTGACATGTCTTGCATGTGAATAAGAATGGTTGTGATCCGTTAATCGGAGATTGATCGGCTCTGTCCATGCAGGGCAGTCTCGAAGTATTCACACCTGCATTCAATGTGAAGCATACCTGTGCATGAATTAGCTCCTCGATTGTGTCACCGGTGTGCAGTATTGTCCTCCGATAAGATGCTAATCAATACAAAGGCGGCCATGTTCAATTGTTAGCTTGAGATAGACCAAGATATGAACCCAGAGACAGTCTCAGGCCCCATAAATCCGGCCTCGATCCCTGTGCCACGGCCTTGGTACAGGTACATCCATCCATCAGTTCGTGGAGTTCGGTACGTACCGAGTCCATCGCGCCAGTGTGCCTGCTCACCAATCCCTCACCTTAGCAGTTAGGCTGTGCCTTAGTCGACCGCGACGATCCTGGGGATTTTTCAACCTGCAACTCCACTCAACAAGCGCAATTCCTACAACACAAATCCTCGAACATCGCGAGCGCGCTTTGGAAACACGCAACATCTTCCTACCGCAAACGAGCTTTCCAATCCACGTTGAAACACCGTGATACTCGCCGCCAGTAGGCACCGCGGAGATGGACGAACCAGACCGAGCCCCGGTTAAACGATCCCGTTTCGATCAGACAGAACCAGAGCCGAAGAAGTCTCGATTTGACCGTCGTTCTCGATCACCACCTTCTCGGCGGGCTGAGGGTAGAGACCGCAGTCCTCTTTCGCGAGATGGTGGTTCTGAGCCGAAGAAGCCCGCCGCCGATGCAGCAGCAGCTGCAGGTATGACAGGACAACCCTTCATCTTCGTGTTTGACTAATCTGACTCCGTCTTAGCCGCTGCCGCTGCCAGAATCAACGCCCAGCTCCAGGCCAAGAAGGGCATCCAACATGTCGACGTCCCACCCATCCGATCAGAAGGCGCGCCAGCGGCCCAGCCGACAACATCCTCCAGCAGCGCTTCTAACCCTCCGCCTGTGTTGAATGGCGACATGTATGTCGCAGACGGCGACTATATCCAGGACATCGAAGTCAACGACCTGAGAAACCGATACCTAGTGACCAAGGGGTCCACGCAGAAAATGGTAAATATTTTTGATATCCCACTGATTATCCCAGCTCGTACATCCGCCTGGCCGGGTGTATGTCGAAGAGTCTCAAGCTTACCAGCGCGATAGCTCGCGACCAATCCCCCTTCTCTGCTCCTGCTGACTCCCGCTTGAACTAGATTAAAGATGAGACCGGCGCTGGTACGCTATACACTCCTCAATTACTCTCTAATGTATGAGCTATTGTTGACTTTTCAAGACGTGACCACTCGAGGGAGCTACTATCCGAACAAGGCTCTTGCTACCGCAGCGGTATGTTTCCCGATTTTGTGTGCTCTTCCTTTACCATCTGCTAACTGATATAGAACCCTCCGCTGTATCTTCACATTACAAGCACCTCCAAGGAAGGCCTGGAGTTGGCTGTCCAAAAGGTCAAAGAACTTATTCAGCAGGACCTCCCACAGCTTGTGGACGATCGTCGTCTCCGTCGTAGAGACCAGGAACCTGTTGAGAAAGATGAGTTTGGTCGCGTGGGTGGCTTCTAATGAACTTGGCTTAGATCTGAAACTATGATGCTGACAGTGTGCAAGCGAAAATGGAGAGTTGAAAAGGTGCCTATTGACCTCGAACCCATCCCAGGGTTCAACTTGCGCGCCCAAGTCGTCGGACATGGCGGCGCTTATGTCAAGCACATCCAGCAGGAAACAAGCTGCCGGGTCCAGATAAAGGGCCGTGGCTCGGGGTATCTCGAGGCCGCTACTAACAAGGAGAGCGATGAAGACATGTACCTGAACGTGACGTACGGCTTTCATCCTTTATCAATTAAGATTGAGCTTCCGCTAATTCACTGCTACAGTGGCCCAGATTCTGATATGATTGACAGGGCAAAGGAGCTTTGCGAGGACTTGATTGCCAATGTTAAAGAGCAGTATGAAGAGTTCAAGGCCCGTCCTCCTCGTCACCACGGGGGCCATGGTGAGCATAGAGAGCACAGGGGTCATGGTGGCCATGGCGGACATGGTGGGCACGGAGGCTACGGCGGCCATCATGGCGGTCATGGAGGCGGTTATGGGGACCAAAATCGCGGCTCCTCTAACAGCGGACAATATGGATATGGTCGATATGGTTCAGAAACTGCTACATCCAACAGCCCAGCCCCTCCTGGTGTAACCAGCGCCACTGCTACAAGCGACTATGCTGCCCAGTATGCGCAATACTACGGTGGCCAAGACCCCTACGCCCCTTGGGGAGGCTATCAGAAGTAAGCCCTTGGAAGTTTTCTACAAAGTCCGCTATTCACTAACAATATACAGCTATGTTGCCTTGTACCAGCAATACTATGGTGCCCAAGGACAGGCGGCACCTGGGCAAGCTGCTCCGGGAGCCCCTGGGCAGTCAGCATCACCTCCTCCCCCACCAAGCGAATCCGCTCCTCCACCACCTCCTCCCAGTGCGGCCCCTCCGCCACCTCCACCTTCAGGGTCACCCGGTGGTAACTTCAGCGCAGTGCCACCTCCCCCCGGACTTTGATTTCCTTCGTCTAACCACGGCTCAACTGATTATGGTTGCCGATTGAGGTTCTAAACGACACGAGGATGGTGTCAGACGACAATGGATGAAATTGCAAACACTCTTGCTTCAACTGCGCGTAGGGAGAGTTTGGTATTCCAGGAGCCTTCTGCATTTCGTTTGATTGTGAGCGTTGCTGATGAATACCTACTGGTAAAATCCCTGATTATGAAAAGACAATCTTAACTAGATAGTCGACAACATCCGGATTTAAGACTAATCAATAGCTTCGCTTTGCTATTCCCCTAAAAATTAACTCATTTCCTTTTCGGTAGACTATTAATTGAGTAAGTCTATTCCAGCTAGACATTGGCAAAAGTGACATGTGCCTAGCAACCTAGGTAGACTGGTCAAAACACTTGCATATGTTTACGGCTGGCTGATTCGTCCCTTGTATTAGGATCAACGAAGCTGGCATCTGACTGAAAGAATCAAGGTCCTCCGAACACCGGCAATTCTCAGCTTGTGTCATGTAATGGACTCTTTTGAACAGCAAGATAATGAGAAAGAAAGTGCACATAAAAGCAGCAAGCGAACGTAGTTTCAAAGAAGACTGTGTTGAATATAGTCTAAATTAGAACTAGAGACATGAGGTCTGTACTTATTATCATTATACTTATTATCCATTACGCTACATCTTTCAAGCAAGATCCTTCATGACGGAGGAGAGTCGCGCAAGCTTCCATATAGAGATAGTACATGTGACTGTAGTGCCCGCCCTAAAAGCGGCACGGCCCAGGGCTGGCTCCAAAGCGGAACCCAAAAGCGACTGACGTACCTGCAGCCAAAGTTGCATCCTCCATCTCCTGCCGACGGGAGATGCAGACAACCAACAATCCGGACGAGGCCATGAAACTGCGAAGATGAGCCACCAAAGATACCCATCCCACGATGCCTCCGTGAAGGAGCCTCACGCAATCTCCCTCAAGGTCTTGCGGTATGCACCAGAAACTCCCACCAGACCCAAGCACGGATAGACACCTAACCCAGCATCTCGCGCCTCATTAGTCTCTCCCGCCCATCCCTCGTCCCCCAGTACCCATTCGAGTCGCCAGAGTCGCTCTCCACGGCCGGCAGCACCACCTCCAAGCCCTCCATCTCGCCGGCCTCGCTCGCCTACAGCCCGCACGGGGCGGCCCACGGGGAGACCACCAACTCGGCCCCCTTCCTCCTCAGCCCCATCGTCAACCTCCCCGTGAGCTTCGGCTCCGCCTACGTCGGCGAGACCTTCAGCTGCACGCTGTGCGCCAACAACGACCTCCCCCCCGACTCGGGCAAGAGCATCCGCGACGTGCGCATCGACGCGGAGATGAAGACGCCCGCGTCGGGGATGCGGGCGCAGAAGCTGGAGCTGGCGGGAGCGGCGAGAGGGGGGCCGCTGGACCTGGCCGAGGGGGAGACGCTGCAGGGGGTGGTGACGTTCGATCTGAAAGAAGAGGGGAACCACGTGCTGGCGGTGACGGTGAGCTACTACGAGGCGTCGGACACGAGCGGGCGCACGAGGACGTTCAGGAAGCTGTACCAGTTCATATGCAAGCCGTCGCTCATCGTGCGGACCAAGGTGAGCGCGCTGCCGGGCTTCAAGGCCGCGGGCGGCGAGGAGGGGGAGGAGAGGAGCAGATGGGTCCTGGAGGCGCAGCTGGAGAACTGCAGCGACGAGGTTATGCAGCTCGAGAAGGTGGCCATGGAGTGCGAGGATGACCTGGCGTACCGGGACTGCAACTGGAAGGTGAGCGGGAGCACGAAGCCGGTGCTGCACCCCGGGGAGACGGAGCAGCTGTGCTTTGTTGTCAACGAGAAGGAGGACGGCGGCCGCGTCAAGGCTACGAGGGACGGGAGGATCATCTTTGGAGTGCTAGGTATCGGTTGGAGAGGGGAGATGGGCAACCGAGGGTTCCTGTCGACGGGCAAGCTTGCGGCAAAGGCACAAGTTGAAGTATGATTGTCCGCCATCCAATGGATGCTACGACACGTGTACGAATATCGCCAGCAGAGGAGAGATGGTAGGTTACGAATCAAGCTCTGGGATGGTATTTCCAGACATGGACGACTAATGATGATGAATGATTTCTGGTAATCGAAGAATCGAAAATTCATATCACGTCGATTGACTTAGGGTGGCCAACTTGAGGGATGTATATGCTGGCGATCTGAACACAACAAGAACCAACGGCTCTGTTGGTTGGACTCGGCCGGATCTCGCAACGTCGCCGGGTTGTGTGATTCCATGCTGTATCGAGCCAGGGAGCGCCCCGTTATCAGCTAGACTGGCGTATTCGGCCGCGCATGCTAGATGGCTCAGCAGACCTGATATATGCAGGCACGGAGATAATGATATATTGTAAGCAGGTGGCATTGGAAATTGTGGGAGGGAGGCCAGCCAGCTCTTGGGGATACGAGCAGACCTGGTAGTTCTTCACATATATCACAAGAGTGCCTACCTTATGGTATATCCCCACCTGCCTCCGGGTTCAGACAATAGGTACAAAGGCGAACCCGTATACACGTATGGCAGCACGCGTTAATGCCTTTGTTTTCGAGGGGCCCTGTCTCGGACCAGTTCCTCCTCACCCGCGACCTACATGTTGGGTTACCTGGGTCGACATCATGCATACACCCATACGAGGCCGTGTAAGTGGGTGCGATTAGACACGGCACACCAGAACGCCGCGTTCAGCCTAATGTGTAAGCTATGGGCCGACTGTCCGGCGTCTAGCAATAACGAAGCAGGCACCAAACGCTAGACTAGCCATTGCCGTAAGACTCACCTGCTCGTTGTGCTAATAGATCAGATATTATGTCAAGATACGAAGAGGGAGGCCTTGGCGTGCCATCTTATCTCACCCGCTCGCCGTGTAGATGGCGTGGGATGACTGTGGCTTGATCGAAGTTTAGCAACATGCTCTCCCCCGTGGAGCCAAACATGGCATCTACCCCTTTCTTAGGCTGTTCTCTTACTCTCCCACACTCATCTCTTTCCGATGTTCCTACCACACTCTTTCGTCTTCTGCTTTGCCAATTTGGTGTCTGACTGTAGAAAGGGGCTCGGACAATTTTCATGCCATGATACGGGTAGGTCTATCAGACAGGTGGGTAGCTTTGATAGGTGCTATCTATGCAAGGTACGCATGGAGACTAAGATGGTGGTTAAGCCTTTTCTATTTTCGGCCTCGCGCACATCTCGATATACACAGAGACGGTTGGCCTGGCCGGCGATGGTAGCCGGAAGGCAGGAGTCTGATACTGGCCTGGCACTCCCGGAACCCAGGTGGTTGGCAGCCGAGAGTTCGTTTCCCCGACCTACCCTTCCACAACCAATAGTGGAGTCGATGGGTTCTGAAACTCGCTGCCTCCTGGGTGTGCTAGTCCGGTGGGGGAGGGTAGGACCGTCGTAATCATTCAATTGCGCAGTTGATTCGCTCTCCACGGGTTCCTATCCAGAGGCTTTTTAATTCCTTAAACGAGGGAGGAGGGGCCCTGGAGGTGACATGTCAAGTATACTATCCAAGTGACATGCAAGGGTCTCGTCGTTGGGGAAGCCAGCTATTCCGAAGCGGGAGTAGAGCCTCGCAGAGACAGGGCCGAGGGGAATAGTTCCACATGCGGAAAACAATTCTGCCTTTGGTCTGCTCTGAGAAGGTACTGAGAGAGTAGGGCTGATGTCATCCTCAGCTCAAGCCCTGGATCAATACGGCAACCTGGGCACAGACGGCAACTCCATATCCAGCTCCATCTCCATATCTAGAGCAATCCTGTGAGCTCAGGGTCGGGGGCTACTCGTACTAAGGATGCCAAGCCGTGGACGATGGCAAGGATGGCTGGCGTGCCCATCCGCCCGTGGCCGAAATCCTACAACACCAACGCCAGCGCCAGGACCTAAGCATGGAACACAAAGGCCGGCATTCACTTGCTCCTTCCAGCAAGCGCCTCAGGAGAGGGTGGCAAGCGGGCTTGATGAATGGTCCAGTGGCAGAGGTGGTTTCCGTCTCGCAGTCCTGTTCCCGGCATTAATAATGCTCACCAGGGGGTGATCGATGGGGATCTTGGTGAGCACACAGGGGAGACTGTCACACAACCCGAAGCCCCCAAGTTGCAACGCCGGCTGGGACATGCAAGTTCCCGGCAGGTGGCAGGACAACTGGCTCCAATAGGAAATCTATTTTCTTGCTCCTGATTTTTTGGGTCTCTTTCCACAAACAGCCAGCCACTACTTTTAAGTAGTGACTGCTTGGCTGGCTGCCGTGCATGTCCAACCTCAAACCAGCCAGTGCTTACTTGCGTCTGTCGTGTCTGGGATCTGTAGAGCAGCGTAGAGAATCCACTTAAATACGCGCGCACGTCCATCTACCGAACGGGGTGCGCCAAACACCCTGGCAATGGGCAGCTGGTCACTCGAACCCGTGGCAGGAAAGGATTGACTTGATCGAAGAGTAAGCCGATGCGGCGAGAGCATCCTCTCCGGGGCAAAGTCTGTGCTGTGGGCGCTAGATCAACGCACCAACTCATCTGCATCCGTGCTCAAGATGGTGGATGCGACGCAGGCGAATGGCTTACTGTAACCTGCCAGGTACAAGCTGCAGGTGTGTGGCGCTGCATGCTGCATCTGGCCATGTTGGACCTGCTCCCTATAGCCAAAAGTCCTAAGAACCAGAGTTGGACGGGGTTTTCACGGACGAGCCAGGGATGGTTTACGTATGAACGGATGGATGAGTTTTGATCCTGCATACACCGACACCCATCATCGCGATGCTGTAGGAGGAGCCGCAAGGAATAGACGCGAGGAGGAGCAAGCGCATGGGCGAGGTCAAGGGACAGGCGCAGGTATGATAGAGCCCTGACAGCCAAGGCGTGTTCTCATGACAGCGTAGCGTCGGCTTCCTTCTTCTCAATGTGCCGACATAAGCATGCGTTCGTTGGCTTCCCGTTCTGTGCCGCCGTGGCAGCCAGGCACGTGCCGTTGCCACCGATGCAAGCCCGCATTTAGCAGACACCGATCTGAGTGATGGGCTGCAGATGCATGTAGTAATATTCTGGCTGGTCTTTGCTCAAGGCGTTGTTTCCCAGCATCGCGTCGGGCACAGATAACGATTCCGGTAAGGTCGCCTCGCAGACAGGCTCGAAAGCCTACAATGTTAGCTTACATGCTTGGGCAAGGTCCTGGTGGGGTTGATAGAGGGGAAGAGGAGCCAGTTCCTTCAGTCTAAACGCTCACTCGCTGGTAACTCGATATGCATCAACGCCGGGCGTCTCATCACATACCTGAACTGAGGATCAAGCCCTGTGGCGCGCCCCCTACCAAGTACTAGGTAGGTACTAGGTAGTCGAAATCGATAGCCTGTCCTACAAACTTGCCGCAGGATTGGCAAAGTGGTCGAGCAGCCATTCCAGTCTCTCACTGCGCTTGGGTACCTGTCGGGCGTGGGCCACTCAAGGTTTCATGGAACCCATCGCCAATCACAACTCCCGCCGAGACGGCATGTCTTGGATGGAAAATTTGTGCCTGAACGGACATGTATATATATAGAACCCGTTCGTCTCCTCGTGCTATTGAATCAGCCGGCTCTGGAAAAAGAAAGAAGAGCACTACTAGTAGGGCTGATGACGGTGGCGGGCAGCAACCGTATCGTACATTAGCTGATGCATCTCCCCTGAGACGCCGTCGACGCCGTTAGGAAATGGCCGTATTAGCTGGCTGCTCCTTTAAGGTAGGAGCGATGGCCCTATATGGCCATCTGCGCCCAGAACGTACATAGGTACCAGTGTGCTACCTGCTAGCACCACTTAACCTTTCCGTTGGGCACACGCAGCAGGTACACGTCCGCTAGAGGCCTCGCACCTACCTGACCTACATTAGCCTGGGAGCCCCTCCACCTGTTGCGCGTACAGATTGGGTGCTACCTGGATGCTACCTGAGGTGCATGAAACAGTGCTGTGTTCTGTCTGCTCTTCTCTGCTCTTCTCTCTCATCCTGTCCATCTCTCGCTCTGGTACGTACTGCGTGCTCACCCAGCAACCCTCATGCCACTTCGTATCCTGTCCTCGTCCCTGTGCCTGACTTGTCGGTGTCGGCTCCTTCTGACTGAACCCCTGTCCCAGCAGGTAGCCGCAAGCGCGTTGGCCGGAGGTAAAAACTAACCTAGGTAGGCACGATACGATAGCAGTCCCTGCCCAAGCTAGCCTGCATCTATCTGCGGTGGTGTGTCTACCAGTGAAGTACCCCCCGTTTTCCCCTGCCTCCGTGCACCAGGCCCAGCGACCGAACCGCAACCCCCTCAGCGCCCCCGTAAAAACGTCGCCCACACCTGATAAAAAGTTGGGATAACTTCTCCTCGACAACCCAGAAATATATCCAGCCGGGCTTCGGTTGCGGCTCGCTCAATTGACATGTCATGGAGGGCTCGTCGACCCCGTTGGCCGACTACTTCTGGATCGCCGGCGTAGAGTCCGTCGCCTACGAGGATGCCCCGCAGGCCAGCCAGCTCGAACTCTCGCACCAGGTCGAGTCGACCATTGCCGAAGATGGTGAGCCTGGTTTCGACTCTCCAAGCCCCGTCACCCCCCAGTCGAACCGTATCAGCGTGCGCCATTCGCGCCATGGTTCTATGAGCCGGTATTCCAAGGTCTCTTTCGACAACCGCTTCTCGCTATCCACCGTCGACGATCTCGATAACGGGAATACCTCGAGCAACCGGAGCAGCGCTACCATACGCCCCGTCAGTACGATCAATGGTCCTAATGGCCTGGTTGTCGAGAACAGTAGGACCGGCAGCTCAAGCGGCGCCAGCGCCACCGGCACCCTGTCTGCGGAGGGAACAAGCAGCGGCAACGAGCTGCTCGTCCCAGGTGGCAGCATGCGGGACTTCGATTTCGATAAGGCCCTGCTCAAGTTCGCCGCGGAGAGGGAGGACTTCTTAGAGGATTTGACATTCAGCGCCGGAGCCAAAGTCCAGGCCAGACCACCCATGATCAATCCGCGAGCAGAGCGAATTCGCGCCGACGAAGTTGAGTCCGGGAGAATGAGTCCTCTGAAAAGCATCAAGGGGAGCATACGTCGGAGGATAAGCTTTCGCGATATGAACAGCATGCGGAGGCAACCTAGCACTGTTCGAAATAGCGGCGCAAGCAGAGCCGGTTTGTCCACCCAGACCCAATATACTTTCTGCATTCACTATTCGCTCAAGTACTGACCATGAACCCAACAGCCTCTGTTCGGACCACAAGACGAATGAGCAACTATAATTCGGTTATTCCGCCCCCGGAACCTTTAAATACCGACCCCGATATGCACCCTCTCAAAAGACAATTCGAACCAGTCCTGCTCGACCGATACCCACCTAAAGATGCGACGGAAGATCTCTCTAAGAGAGGGAAATTCCCAGACTATGTCCCCATGTTCGCATTCCCCAATGATATTCAGATTGTATCTTCAGACGATAGACCGCGGTCAACATGGCACGGCTTTACGATGACGTCGGAGGACAATTCTAAACTCTATGGGCTCACGATTATCATCTGGACAGCACTGAGCGCTACTGCGGCGGAAGGTGTTGAGCGGAAATGCGAGCAGTGGCGGCAAAGCCACATGTCGAATGAGGAACGGGAGCTGGCGGCAAGTCTAGGTGTGCGCTTAGCCGGTGAGCGATCTCACTTGTCGCATCTTCTTACGAAACTGCCAACGATACCCTCTGGCTCACCAGCAAGAGACCGCCTTGAAGATGAGATTAGTACCGTCGAGGAGAAGATCACTTTGATGACAGATATGCTGCGGCCCTTGAGACATGGGGCTGCTTCAAAAATCGAAGGCCTAACAGCGGGTGAGAGTGGTCTGTGGGTGCCAAGAGCCTATGGTATCCTTGGCAGAGACGCCGCCAACATCAATTTCTGGAAAGAATGGCTGAAGGCGATTGTTGTCCCTATGACCGACGGTGGCATCCTCCGAGTCCCCCCTAGTTCCCCTCGGGTTGGGCGGTGGCAGCCCCTCGAGCGATATGTCGTCAATCTTTGCACAGAGGCCTTCAGCCCCTTGGAATCTAAGACCCAGGTTGAACTTTGTATCCGAGAGCTGAGGCTATACGCCCGCAAGGAAGCTTCGAACGAACTGCCAGGTTCTAGGACGGTGGACTTGTACGCCCTTTTCCGCTGCTTATCCCTGGAAAACGTCATGGCGTTATTCGAATATGCCATGTCCGAATCACGCATCATATTCCTCTCCTCGCATACTAGTATGCTCCACCTAGCTTGCCATGCGCTTGCCAACCTACTCTATCCCTTCAAGTGGGCAAGCGTTTTCATTCCTGTGTTACCCGCACGATTGATTTCAGCTTTAGAAGCCCCGTGCCCATATATCGTTGGAATTGAGCGACGCTATGATCGCATCGAACTTCCCGAGGACGACTACGTTCTAGTAGACTTGGATAAAGACACGATTGACGCTACTTCCCAACCGTTTAGACTACCCCGGCAAATTAGAAGAAAACTCCATGCTCTATTGCAGGTAGCAGCGCCACACAAGCTCCGGTATGGCGTCACCACAGGCCCCCCTCCTTACGCCATGGAATCCTTCCCATACGATGCCTTCTCCAGTGAGTGTGCCTCGCTCTTCGTTCCCAAACCTCCTGTCGGCACACTGGGCAAGTGGGTATCCCAAAGTTCGTCAAGCTTTGGCGAGCCAGATCCCCCCAGCGAGGTTCATCCTCCTGTCTTCAATGCGTTTGCAATCGCCCCCACGGACCAGGCAAAGTCAGACAGGCCTGGCACAAGCAAATCCAACAAGACCAGCCCGCCATCTTCTGAATCTCCAGTGTCGATGCACTTCCCTCCTTTGCCACCAGCTCCCGTTTCCAGAAGCGATTCCGGGTTTGGCTTGACTGCGACACTGAGAGAAAAGCGATCGGGTCATTTCAGGGAAGGTTCAGGAAGGCGTAGCTCGTCATTTGGCATGGCCGGCAAAGATGGGGGTGCTGGCCGGCCCAACATGCCCTTCCTCAACGGTCACCAAGCAAACCAATCGATATCGGCAATTTCCGTTGATTCCCTCGGGTCTTTTGGCGGTGGTTATGCACCTTCGACATATGCCCAATCTACCCTTGCTGCGTCAACCATCATGCCCAGCATGCAAATCCACCCGGTCACCAATACCGACACCACAGTCTGGGTTGAAGGACATTGTTTGAACTGGACCCCTGGCGATGTGTCGAACTGCACCATATGCGAAGACAGGGGAGAAGGAGATGGGATTTACACATGCGCAGGCTGCAAGGTTAAATCGCATGGCAGATGCCTCGGATTTGTCTCTGTGGTTTGCCCCGAAGCATTCCATGCTGATCGAGTGCGGGCCGCATTTGTGCGCTGCCAAGCCAGTCTCCTATACACGTATCGCAAGTACTTGGGACGGCCCAACAAGCAGCAAAAGAGCAACGGCCAGTTGTATGCTTTTGACATGGCAGGTTTCATCAAGAGTCTACCCTATGACCAGCAGGAGTATACCACTATGCTTCGCGAAACCCAAGGTTCGTTGCCCTCCGCTCACGTTCCTCAAAACAGACGTCCAGCTGACTTGATTTGTAGGATTTAATGAGTTTATTCATGACCGGGAGGTGAAGCCTTCTACAGACCCATCTCTCCACCTCTTCGAGGAAATAATCATGGCAAAGAAAGCCCGAGGACGCCCAGGGCTATCAGCGGGCTTTTCCCGCCTATCGACCATCCGCCAGTCTCACGGCGCCTCGCTCAACGTAGGCGGCTTTCTTCCTCCGCGCCGGGGTAGCACAAAATCGCCCACCTTTTTGGCAGATACTTCAGATCATATCTGGCGGACGGCTTCAGTGCCCGTGCCAAAGGGTAACTTTGCCGGAGACTATCATGCGATTGTAACACGCACACCAGCCCGCTTGGACAGATCTTTGATGCGGGAGCCCCGGGCCATCCAAGGCGTACCTCGCCTAGATCCCCGTGGCGGAAAGGTTGTTCCCCGGAAGCAGGTACCCAGCATGCTGGGCCCTACGCCTCCTTCATGATTGGATCACATTGATTCTCCCTCGGTCGGCTTGCGTGGTAGGCGGCATGGCGGGGGAAGAGTTATTCTGTTATGTCAAATGTACAAACGACCTTTTTTGTAATCTATATTTGAAATCACACGAAGCCCTGGGTATTAAGGGGAATGGAAATCATATTGCGGCGAAAAGTGCATTTGGTCAGAAGGCCATAGGGAAAGAAAGGCCATCTTTTCAACAGGAATCTGGCCCCGTTGTTGGATTATTTGTTTACATCAACTGGGGTGCATGCATCTTAGGGGAGTAACGGTGGTATATATACATCCCTTTTTCATTTGGGGGGACGGGGACAATATTGGTATCATTTCTGCTGCTACTCCTATTATTGGTAGACCATTTGGCAACTGAACATGGAACACTCAAATTCACGACTCAATCCCCTATCCGTAATCGTGAAAGCCATTAACATGATCACCAACAAGAGAAGGCAGCACGGCGGGTAAGTTTCAAAGGTCAAACTATCTCTTGCGTTGATCAAGCTATTTTACAAATCATCAATCGTACTACAGAAGCTCAGAGCCCCGTATCAATCATTCGACTAGCCTTGGCCACAGACGGAACTCAACCCCCAGCCCGCACACAAATTACCCCACTCGATATAACCTTCATCGCCTACATTCATCGTCTACCTTTGTGGCCTGCGGGCTTTCCCCCGTGATTTCCCCCGTGGGCTCCGTTCTTGCTCAGCTGCTCCCACTTGATATCTCTGAGAATGCGTCCAGCAGCAGACCGGTAGCCAAGGTGTCCCCTGGTCAAGTCGCCCGCGTTGTAATTCTCGACGCCAGTAGCTCCTTGGATTTCTTGTAAGCCGGCGATACCGAAGTCTGTGTTTGAGAATCGGCAGAGAAAACCAAGGAGAAAGTCATGCTCCGAATATACGTTGATGAGACGCCCTGCGACAACACTCTTCAAGGTCAACCACACACGGCTTTCAGAGGGTATCGGGGCCCCCATGAGCACCACAGATTCAATGCCACCAAAATGGCGTCTTTCAGCCAACACCATAAGACAACAATAAATAGCCCGAGCTCCTAGACTGTAACCCACCAAGGAAACTGGCCGATCTCCCTGAAACTTGTGGCGCATGATGGCATCAGCCAGCATGCCCCCTGCCTTCTCTGCTCGTACGAGACCAACATTCCATGGATTGTCGATGATCTTGCTAACTTTCAAAAGAGATCCAGGCCAATCAGATTCGAGTAGACATTTGAAGACTAGATATGGTCAGCCATATTCGCTCTCTCGTAATTAGTGCAAGGCAACTTACTCGTTCTTGTCTTCACTTCTTTCTTTGAGACACCCCAGGCTGAGCTCAAGATGACGGTCTCCAGGGAGTTCCCGAGATTAAGGAGAGTTGCCATGTCCCATCTCAAAGTATATGTTTCCGTTTGCTGTCCCAAGCAAATCCATGGTTTAACCAAGTCTTCATCTTCGATCACCCAACCATTCAGGGCGATCACGATACGCAGCCGACGATCCTCTGCCAGAACCTCGCGAGCATCGGTATACTCTGTAAAAGGCTTGGGGTGTACTGGTATGAATCCAACATCCTGAATGTCGCGGCTGAAGGTCTCGAGCAGTTTCCCCAGCGGCTTTGACGGGTTGATGCCAAATACTGCGTTTTGCATCCGTGCATTGTCTGCCATAGCCCCAAGAAGACTTGCAGCAATAGTGCCCGTCAGACCAAAGCCTCCGCTAGAGGTACCGAGCCCAATGCTCTCCAGGCCGGCCGCCAAGGTCGGGTTGGCGGACGTGTTCCCGTATCCTTTGAACCTACGAGAGGATTTGGTCTCCTCAAGCTTCAAGGCTAACAAGGCCTCTGCTGATGTCTCAAGAGCGGCATAGGCCAGACCTCGGGCCAACTTAATCTCTTCTGTTTGAAAAAATATGAAAGGAAGATTCAAGCATGAAGTGAGATTGGCAAGAAGCAGGAACGAGTTTGCCGTGTACTCTTGAAGCGAGAGCGTGATCAGAAATACAATGTGGAAAAACAGTCTTCTTCGGTCAATTGACAATGACCACAGCGTGTTTGGGATCGGCGGGTATTGCTTGGACAGTTCTAGGTCGATATGTGCTGAAGGGAGCCGAGGAGGGCCTGGTACGATGGGGTTAGTAAGTCTCAGCTAACACATCATCTCGAGTTAGAAGAGGAACGTACCTGTTGCCAGAGTGAGACCTCCACGGCCAGCTTTCCCACCACGTCCTCCACGGCCACGGAAGCTATCATCTCCACGAAAGCCCCGTCCACGGCCTCTGCCCCCGGGATGAGCAACCTTGGGCTCGGTCACAGCTACATCTTTCATACGTTGGAGGATCAGGGACTGCCATTTTCGGAAAAACGTCAAGGCTTCTTTCTTCAACTCTCCCAGTTGAGGCGTCATCGCCTCCTCTTCTTCCCTTTCAATGGTGCTGTGGACTTTGTCATAAGTCTTGCCTCTCTTTTTGGGATGGTTTGGCTTGGAGTTAACTGACGAGATGTCTTTCTTGCCTTCCTTGTGGCAAAGGAGAGGTAAGGTGAGCCAGTTGTGATGCCCATTGCCCGCATCAACGGGTGTCACCACTGGCGAGTCGAATGTCGCACTAATATCTGTGTGCATTCTCTCCGTGATAGCAATGACAAGTGTTGAAAGATCGTTCCGCTCCGCGACACTAAGTATTCCGGTCAAGTCGACTAGACGACGAGCCGAGTGCCCGTGGCCGCCACGGCCCGATCCTCGAGGCATCTTCCGTTGTGGTTTTCGAATTCAGAACACGGACTCGAGGACTCGGCGCTTCACCCGAAATTGAGGTGAAAGGACAAAGCAGAAGCCTACAGGCCAGCAGACATAGAGCAGAAGGGAGGACGAAAAGCGACCCTACTACACTACGGGGTAAACAGACGATTAGTCCAATCCCAGGATCTTGGGAACTCACGGAGAGAACGGCGGAAGCCGCGATTAAGAGAATTTATGGTGTTGAATCGAATAAGGTAGGTGCATGGGGATTAAAAAGTGTCTTCCGCGATGGGAAACACTGATGGCTTGTTTGGATTCGGAACTGCCTGCAATATACCTTCGCAGGTACACTACATCGAGGAATCCATGGTCAAGGGGAGAGGAGGAGTGTGTTGGAGTGGTAATTCCCAAATTCTCATTTATCCCCCGTGTGTCCGTCATGAAGGCCGGACGAGGAAAGTGCGAGCTGAGTCCAGTGTACCTATTGTTCAGCCACTTTGGGCAGTCGAGAAGGTAAGTGAAGATGGGGAAGGCACCACCTGTTGATGGGCGCAAACAACAACGAAAAGTTTGGACACCTACCAGGCGTACTCGACAAGGAAATATCATCCGAGATGTGCGTGATGCTTAAAATCACCAGGAAGGAGAGACTAGGGAAAGCGACAATGTTGAGATGGACTCGTCTAAAAGCTGAAGGCGACGACGAGGCCAGGAAAGTGCAGGTGAACAAGGGAAGGAATGAACTGCAAGCAAGAGCCGGCGCAGAGAATAAGGCAGAAAGAGAAGGAAGGAAAGAGGGACAATGGGCGAGGAAGGGGCAGAAAATGGGCAGGCAGGCGCGGGCAATCACTCAGTCGTCACCAGCTGTGTCCAGCTGCCAGCCGTCTGATACGTCCCTCAGCTTCTGTTCACATTTTCCTCAGCACGTCTCGAGTGTGACGTACCCGTTAGTGCCCAAGCTGCTCATGGAAGTCACCACCTATGTTCCCTCATCAAACGCAGGCGGGTAGCTACATACACGGCGTGTGATGGCAAGCCACGCCCCATAGTAATGGAGAGGTCGCGCGCCCATCTCAGGGGCCCAGCATTGACTTGTGCAGGAAAACGACAATACAGTGGCTAGCAGAGTCTCACAGGCCCTTTGTGCGAGGACATCTGCAGACCCGGCAGGAAACGATAGCCAAATCCCCCCGCCAGCAAGTTGGGCGTTCTCCCAACAACCGTTGGTCACTCCCGCGTAGCATCTGTTTAACGTACGTACCCATCAGTCAGCGAATAGAAATGAGTGTGAAACCCTCCTATCGACTTAGATCACCAGCCGCCAATGGTCGAAAAAGCAATTCTAGCACTATGGTCGGATACTTGTATTTGCACCCTTGCAATGCTTTCCAGCTACTCGTTGTAGACCAAATGCACCCTTCCGTCCCGTACGGCAACCTTGCTCGAGGCTGGCCTCGAATAATGATCAATTCTAAGCAATAATGGGATGTTTTTTCATACAATCCACCGTCGAACACCGCAATAGCCCTTGATTAGAACTATGTCACAGGAATAAAGATGAGTGCCAATCCAGCGACGGCGATATCTAGCCAGCCACGCTGAATCCCAATTATGTACCTATAGGTGTGTGTGTGTTTGTTTACCTCTCGCAGAACTTAGAAAACATCCGTTCCGCATGGCTTATCGGGGACGTGCATCTCAACAATATAGGCTATCGAGTAGCCAAGTTTGTGTAACGGATGACCACCCTTCCACCGTCACCAATCAACTCGACCAGTGAAACCAAAGGTATTTCCGGGCCTTATGCAGATAAGCTGCTGGTTTCAATATTTAATCCGCTCCCGGGCTAAGCCGTTATAAAAATGCCTGTACAACCCTATTTGTACGACTCAATCAAGTCCTAAATACCAACCATTTCCGACTCTCGACTCCTCAAAAGCGTCCTATTTCACCATCAGGCGGATTTCAAGGCTTAATCAGTCCTCTAATTCATGATATCTAAAATGAGCTTCCAGAGCAAAGTAAGGGATGGCGTGGCCGCATTTGTCACATGGTATATTCTCGGTCGTCTCCCAAGTTTCTGGCTCAGCAGCATCATCGGAGCCAGAGTCTTCTGAGGCTTGGCTTTCAATTTCTTCCGGGGTCGGCAGAATCCTCCATGGTGCCAACACCTCGTCTTGTTTTCTGAACATGTTGGCAATGTCCCTCCCTACGCCCGACTTGTCTTCTGTCGCCGTTGGAACCAGATTGGACACGCATATGTTGATAAGTTGCAAGCTCCACGGCTGTCCCTTTCTGTCTTCCTGGAGCCTGCGTAGCAAGGGTAACAGAGCCTCAGATACCAACCTATCAGCCACAGCCTCGATATCTTGTTTTTCATCCAGCGCAAAGCTCGGCAAGGGCCCCGAACGCGACTGTCGGTTGAATTGTGTATAGAGAGATCCCGACTTGGGCCACGACCGGACAGAGAGACGGAGAGTCTTCGGTTTCGCGAGCCATTTCAGAGCATCGGGGATGTCCGAGTTCCCATCAGGTACAAGGAGGTCTACCCTCATCCTGCGTACAAGTGAGCACGACAGTTTGTGGAGCTCGGGCAAGATCTGTGCCATAGTCTCAAGCCGGCCAAAAGTGTCCTCGATGCTGATCTGGGAGGGGATGTCACTTGCCTCCTTGACCTCTGTGGGATCTACGCCATGGAGCAGGCCCCATATTCTCAATCCTATTCCTTTCTCGGCGCCCGGCCCGGCCAAGAGGGTTTCCAGGGATGCCGGAGACACGTGGGGTGATGCCAGCGCCTGGGCAGCTGTGACTTTGGACTCGAAGCTATGGGAATCAGTCGTAGTCTCCAAGCCAGTCACATGAGCCTCGATGAGAGAACTCGACTTGAAACCAATGCCAGGGATGCTTCGGAGGAAGTGGCTGCTCATAAACTCGAGTATGCCTTCCTCAGTCAATGCCAGCAAGGTGGTTTGGTTTTGGGGCTTGTGTTTGCTGCCTACAAGCTTGCTCAGAAGTTTATTTGTGGAGATGCCGCAGGTTGACGTATAGCCAAAGTCTCGCTCTATTTTCAGCCGCAGGTGATGGGCGAGGTGGGATCCTAACACCAGTCGCAGGTAGAGTGGGTTGTCCAGATCGGGTGGTAAATCCATGTTGCCACCAATCGTAGCTCCCGGGATGGAAGTGAGATCGCACACAAACCCCAGTTCAGGATCCTTTTCAGATAACTGGAAGAAGTGATTGGTGGGCGAGTGCTTATTAAAACAGGCCATGTTGTAATCAATAATGTCTGTCACATCTACGGGGCAGGGAGCCGAGGTCAGATGCGAGGTTGAGGCAAAGCGGTATTGTAGATGCAAGGTCGGGGGTTTCTAAATACGACGGGTTTGAAACAATGATAAGACGCACCCATGAAGACTTCATCGAAGCCTAACCTCTCGACCTTTTGGTTCCAAGAGTATGACTTGAAGAAGTTGAACAAAATCTTGCTCACATCGCGGAATGGGGTGAGGTCTTCACCCTCGACGATCACGAGCTCAGGGCATATTTTCTTCGCCTCGCTGATGAGCATGAGCTTCTTGACACCTCGCCTACGTGCATTGTAATTGCATGTGGCGAGGATGTTCTTCTGTTTGATACCCAAAGGTTTGGGCTTCAGTGCCGGGTTTTTCACCTCGTACACTTGTGCGTAGAAGCAGTCGTAGTCCTAAGGCCCTGTTCGTCAGTTTTCGTGGGATCTTTGGTGCACGCCACATTCTTCAGCCGTTTGACTGAAGTTTCACTCCACGCCGTTGGACTATATGGGGCTTACAAATTGCAAAATAATACGATCTTCTTTGCGTGAAAGCTTTCGTGGGGGCCGCGCCATCGCCACAGGCGGGAGAGGGATGAGGGGATCGTGTAATTGTCGGAGCTTGCCCAAGGTGATTCATCCAGGCTAACATAGTAGACGCTACCGTAACATTGAGGGCTTAGAACGAAAGTAAGCAATTCGCATGCTGAGTTGCTATTCAGATTGATGATGAAGCCACACTGAGTCAGTGTCTAGGGCGAGGCTTGAATGTGTTAATTTTGGGTACATCTGTACAGCCTAGCGACAATAGTACCTAGGTGAGAACTAACGTGCACGGCCTCAAATCCGCTTATACACTAACTGGCAATAAAGTGACCAGAATTTGGGTAAGGTAATCAGATCATGTGCCTACCCTACACCTTGGCCTCCATGATTGAAGCAGATCACTCCACGAACTACCTACAACCCGAAAAAGAATAATTCAAGAAGATCGGTGAATATCCTGGTGGCTATTTTCGCGTGTGGCAATTGAGCGACCATATGTAGCTGGAATCTCATGTTTATAATAAAACTACTACTTTGAGGTCCAATACGCTCTACCTCAAACAACATACGTCAGCTGTGGCTTGTATTTTGGCATGAGACAGGCAAAGTCCAGTGGCTTTTTTTAACGTGGCGTTGGGTAGAGTCATAACGGCACAGATGGAGGGAAAGGGGGAGGGGCAAAAATCATGGTTCATGCAATGCCGAGCAAATTGAGTTAATCTGATACACTTGAGTTAGTTGACTGCATACGCCGCACAGAAATGGTGTTGGCGATGTGCCGAAATGATTTCGAATAAATTAAACTCTGTCCAAGAACCTATTAAGCTATTAATACTGGCACTATCCTTTTCGGGCAGCTTTTGCCCCCACACTAATCGTTTTGGCATAGTTGACGGCTTGAGCTATTCCACCTGCCCTGAACAAAAATAGACATGTTCGGGCGAGAGCTATGACCAACAAGCCAGTGCGCTAACGTCCCCGAATAGCTCAGCGATGGAAATTGGAAATGAATCTCAAGTTGAGGTTTGAATGAGATGTGGTGAGACGATCGAGCTGAGCCAGGAGGACACGGGTGACTTGCATTCCATTGTCTGCCCACTTGATCCTCAACTAGGTAGGGTAGGATTGATTGAGGGGGGGATCAATAGAGGAACAAAGAGGAGGTCCTAACTCGGCGGTCGGCTAAAGGCGTTTGGACTTATGCAGCCAACATCACAGATGGTGGGAGGCATCGGGGGACTTTGGCTCGCTGTGAGTGGCTGCCCTTGTGATCTGTCGCGCCTAATTGCCAGTCTCCGAAGCCAAGCAGGCCGACCGTGCTCTCCCCCAATACGGCAAAACATCCAATGAGTCGGTGAGACCGCGTTTAATCCTCCAGCGGCCAGGGTTTACTAGTGCAGGGAAGGGCTTGGTCCGTCCCCCCTAAACGCCGCCGGCTCTAAACGGTCGAGAGGGTTGGGAGAGACCGAGGCCCTGTAGGGCGGGTTGGGGGAGTCTCCAGGGAGCAGAGGGGAGGCCAGGGCAGGATTTTAGGCCCTCGTTCTTGGTGATTTCTTTCTTCCTTCCCCAGCCTCACCCCCAGCCGTTGATTTTCCTGGCTCCATCGAGGGCCGCTCCAGTAGGGAAATTCTGGCCGTTTTTAGCTCTGCCGGCTCTGGAATTAGAAGCACCCCAAGTCGCCGCATCTCACGATCTCAATTGCCAGGTAGTGCTGGTCGGGCGCGATTAAAAAAGAATAACCAACTGCGGCAGAAAATAGCACGTCCGTGAGCAGAGGGCTGTCTCGCTGGAAAGCAATGGAACACTGGCGTACAATGGGGGAAGGCGCTGGTCGCCCATTGCACCGTCGCTCTTGCCCTCGCGTCATCGGTGGATGGGTGCGCGCGGCCGCCCCAATTAGAAGTAGGCTGCTGAGCCAGACAATCCTGTATTGTTGGCCGCAAGCTTGATTGATGCATGTTGTGAACAGCCATTGTGGCTTCCTGCCAACCAGCGGAGACTCATTGGCTGGGCCAGTGCTGCATGTCACCTAACTCATCGAATCCGTCTCCGCTCCATGATCCTACGGTGATACTGCAGAGCAGACCTGCAACCCCTCCCGAGCATCACGCGACCCCCGCTAGCCTCTCCAGACGGACAGGCGGACTCTCTTCATCACATCTCGTCGCCGTTGACGGCCTCTGGCTAGCAGATATGACTGCGGCCGGTCATCTGGGCCGGCTGGTGTCTCGACGAGCAACGCCTCCAGCAAGTAGGGGAATGCCCGACAGCCACCTTCTTGCGCCGCCTCTCTTCGCCGGGTCCGCCCCCCTGTCCTCGACCCCAGCAGGCGCTTACATAGCATCTGCAGCCCGCCACACAGCCTATCATGGCAGCCAGTTCCTGTGACGACACTTGCATACAAGGGTGACCATGGCGCTTACCTCGCCAGGGCAGGGGACCCCGGCCCAATCTTCGCCGGCCACCGTTGTGCCGTGGTGTTCTGTCGTATCCGCCGCTGTGCAACCCGTCCATATAATATCGTCAAATAGCCGCCGGAGTCTCCCAGACCATGTTGGCTACCGGCGTCTGATTCCGTCTCTCTTACATCTTTCGAGCCTCCTCCGCCTTGAAACATCCTTCCTTTTCATAATTCTCGGCGGCTACGACTCTGAAACTCGACCAACCGTTCTTCCAACCTGCATACGGCTGTTGTCTTGGCTCTTTACTATTGTTTGAGCCCGTTTCTATAATATCCTACCCATTGTTCTTCGCGGTAGCACCGCCTGCAATTATTATTCTTGCTTCGGTCTCTTCTCACAACTCGCTAAACGGAAAAATGGCATCCCCTCAGCAGAAGCGGCCCCGTTTATCTCTGAAGATCCAGACATCGGTTGGCCCAGTCGCTCGAGTGTCACGACCACCCACCATCGACACCAAGGATCCTACAGCCTTCAACACCCTCTCCAATGCCTACGCTTCTGTAGTTGGAAGGTCCGGCTTGACAGCCGCTCATGCAGAGCCTCTGACTGCTATCAACACCCTCCAAGCCTTCAGCCTTGCGACGCCGATCGAGAAGCCGGATCCTTCCAACCGGGCCAACACCCCGTACACGATGCACTACCCCGAGACACCTCTATCTGCTCATCCTACCTCAGCTCACCCTGGATCCCCGCGACAACTGGAGATCAAGTATCCCAGCACTATGACGGCAACTCCTCCTCTGTCGGGAACCAGAGATTCAAACGAATCCAAAGTGTTCACTTTTGCCTCGACTGACATTGCCCATGGGAAGTTGGCTCACAGGCTGTACGACAACTCGGACTCCAACACCAAGCCACGCACGATTGTCTATCAGCCCTCTGCTCCCGGCCTCCTGCCACCATATACCCCGTCTCAGGCTCGCCATAGCATCCTTCGCAACTCACCACTGCCAGCAAAGACGGCCATTCCTCCCCCTTCACCAAGAAGGCAGTCGTTGCGCCTGCAGGAGAGGGCAGCTCGCAGGGTAGGGTATAACAGCCCTCTCGAACAGGAAATCACCACAAACACCTACACCAGGTCACACATCGACTTGCTCACTGATGACGCTTCCCCGCTGTCTCCTTTCTCGCCTTCCACTCCTGGAGGTGTGAATGACTCTACCGGAGCCTCCCCCTCCTCTGACATGGCAGATGCATCAAAGAAGCCCATCGTCCCGAAATCCGCAGCTGCTGCATCTCCCACAGGCATTCGCAAGAGGAAGAGCAGAAAGGAGAAGCCCCGACGCTGGGTATGGACCATCGGCCAGGACAATGAAGAAGTGGAAATTGAAGTTCCTCGAGGCGACGCAGCAACCCCGAAAGTTAGGACTAGTGGAATGGAGGACATGACACCCATCGGACCACCTATTCCACAAATCGCGCGCCGCGAGGCTCCAATTCCGTCCATTGAACTCCCCTCCGACGCCTCCAACGACAACGATGTCGAGATGACCGACGGTAGCAGTGTGGTCTCGTTTGATACCGAGAGCCTACATTCTGTCGAGCAGGACATGGACTTTGCCACCATGACACCAATTGCACCCAGGGGCCAACAAAAGTTTTTGGCGCAGAAGAAACGAGATACACCCATTCCTGAGCTGGCCACTTCCAGAGACGAGCCTGTGGCCGTCTAAGCGAAGAACTCAACGAGCTGCTGATTAGATCCCTGGCATCTAACAGTTCGCAATTTTTATTCTAATGTATTTATTTTTTATCATTTCTTATTATCTTTGTTTTATTTTTATTACTTTACGAGATACGACCCAAAAACGGGAAAAGGTTTGAACATCTGGTCGGCCAAGGTTGATTTTTGGAGTTACAACATGGGCATTTATTGGCATTTGGCATAGCATTTCATCATTGGTTTGGATTTATACAGTACATATAGTTTAGTTTCTAGTTAGTTGAGAATAACATTGGGTTCACTCCCTAAGATCATCGAATCATCCCTCTTGTACATGTGAAAGGTCAATATCATCAAAGCCTCATTGTGTTGAGATGTCAGGTCTGGCATCTTCTATTGTTGTCTAACTTCATGCTCCAACTCTCATACGTATCATTAGAAGACAGTGATATGTGTAACAGCAAGCTTTTATATTTCTTTTGGAGATCTATCAGATAGTCTAAGCCGACCGTTGCTGCTGAGCGTGATACAGCTGCTCCGCTGAAGTGATGCAATGCATGTTGGCCCCTAGCTTGTTAATCGTCTCCATCCACTCTTCGTACTCGTCCGAGTCAAATACAATACCGCCGCCTAGAGAAAAAAAAGGACATGACATGTCAGTATTCGCCTGCGTCTTATAGAATAAGAAGGGGGGGGGGGGGGTGAAGAGCCTGCTCTTAAAAGAGGCTCGTCCATGCTTTGCGAACCACTTACCAGCTTGTAGATATGCCACGCCGTCCTTAGTGAGCATCGTCCTCAGCGCTATGCACGTATCCATCGCGCCCTCCACCTCGGCACCCTTCTCGTCCACGCCGTCGTAGCCAAAGTACCCGACCGCCCCCGCGTAGATCCCCCGCTTCTCGCGTTCGAGCTCGGCGATGAGCTCCATGGCCTTCACCTTGGGGGCGCCCGAGACGGTCCCCGCGGGGAAGATGGAGCGGAAGGCGTCGAAGCGGGTCTGCCCGGGCCGGAGGACGCCCGACACCTGGGACACGAGGTGCTGGACGTGGCTGAACTTCTCGACGACCATGAGGCGGTCGACGCGGACGGTCAGGGGGTCGGCGACGCGGTTGACGTCGTTGCGGGCCAGGTCGACGAGCATGACGTGCTCGGCGCGGTCCTTGAGGGAGGAGCGCAGCTCGTCGGCGAGGCGCTCGTCGTCCTCCGGGGTGGCGCCGCGCTTCACCGTCCCCGCGATGGGGTGCGTGATGATGCGGCCCTCCTCGCTCTTGACGAGGAGCTCGGGCGAGGCGCCGACGAGCTGGAAGTCCTTGCAGTCAACGTAGAAGAGGTACGGCGAGGGGTTGACGGTGCGCAGGTGGCGGTAGATGTTGAAGGGGTGCAGGTTGGTCGGGCGGGCGAACCGCTGGCTCGGCACGGCCTGGATGATGTCCCCCGCCACGATGTGCTCCTTCAGCTTCGTGACGTGGGCCTCGTACCCGTCGCGGCCAATGTTGGATGTGTATTCCTGGCCGAGCTGGATTGGTTCCTGCTTGGGGAGGACGACCTCTGGAGACTCGAGGACGTCGACTAGTCTGTCGATTGTGCGGCCGGCCTCGGCGTATGCCTCCTCCAGTCCCTTGTCGTCCTGGCCCGCGGGTACTTGGACGTAGGAGATGACCTTGATGATGCCGTAAAACCTGTCGAAGGCGACAATGCTGTCGTATAGCATGAATAGCGACTCGGGCACCTTGAGCACATCCTTCATGGGGCGAGCCGTCTTGGGCTCGAAGTAGCGCACGCAATCGTACCCGACGTACCCGACAGCTCCTCCAGCCATGGGAGGGAGCTTCAGCCCAGGGACCTGCGCTACCACATACTCTGCCAGTTCCTTCTCCAGACCGCGCAAGGGATCCGTCTCCTCGCCGTATCCGGGACCCGTCGTCAAGATCTTGCGAGGGCCGGCGCCGACAAAGCTATACCGTCCGAGCTGCTCGGTGGCTGCGGATTCGAAGAGGAAGGAGTAATTGTCGTCTTTCGAGGCGGCGCTCACCTTGAGGTATGCCGCGGAAGGGGTGATGAGATCGGAGGAGATTTGGCGGTATACGGGGACAAGGTTCGGTTGCCGTTTGCTGCTAGAACTGCGGGCAGCAGTCAAAACCTGCCGGACCGTGTCCAGGGACGGCACAATATCTCGCTATAAGAGCCAATGGCGAATCGAATTAGCACAATCATTGAGCAGAAATCCGCTATAAGGATCGCAGGCATGTAGTGACTCTTGAAAGAAACAGATACCCACCCCGCTGGCCATGGCGCACAAACGACTGAATACCCTCTCTGGCTCGAAATAACAGACGATAAGGAGGGAATAAGGACAGCAAAGACGTCACACTGTGGTCCGAATGGTAGACAGCAGGATATTCCACGGACGTATTCACCCAGTTTGGATATGACTGATTTACTGCTAACATTTGGCTGTAAGATTTACCAACGGTTGCTTGTAAGCCCCGCCGTTATCGGCTTATCTAACTCAGTGACTCTTCAGCCAGCACCATTGTCCCACCATTGAGTCATGGGGATATTGCGCTGTCTCAAGCGAGATGCTCATCAATCGACTGGCTCTTTCTTGCTAGCTAGTTGGTCAATCGCGAAAAGCCATCTTGGGAAAATTGCAGCATCAGTGTTAGTCACATCGTGCCAGACCATCGTACCGGCGTGGTCCCCCGCCTCCGCCATGGGGTCAGTTTAGCTTTCGATGCTCAACGCCTTAACACCTACTGCTCGGCCCCCCGACACAGAAATGACCCAATATTCTGCCCTGGTTGCATCCTTTGGTACGCGGTAGACTCTCACGTCGTTACCCTCAGTAGCTTGTCGGACCGCCTCAATCACCTTTGTATACCGCCCCTTCTTATCCCAATCTAGAGGATCAAGAATCTCGATGTCTGCTGAGTTGGGGTCCCAGTGGTTTATGAGCTCCGCGAATTGAACTGAGTGCACACCGTTAATATATGCACAGACAGAGCGGGTGGTAGGGGTAGTGGAAGAAGAGGGAATGCATCTCCAGATGCGGGGATGCGGGTGGCTTCTTGGATAGCCCGAAGCTGTCGCACACTTCACGTACCTTCATCAGGCAACGAGTCCTCCTTGACCTCCAAAGAAACGGCCTCGAAAGGCTCGTCAGCCTCGCTGATCATGAAAGTGTCCTTGATAGCATCCTTGATCTCCTTGGGCACCTTGGCCCCGGTGTCTGTCGCCTTGAACTGGAACTGTCCCTTTGACTGCGTAGTCGCCTTCCCTCCACCTGAAACATCCTCGTTCGCCTTGTCCAAGAAGGACATGTAGTCGCTATCGCTCGCCATACTCCGGATATGGGGGAAGGCTGGCTGATGAGGTGTGGCTTGAACCCGGCAATGGATAGGCGCAAATGTAGAAAGTGTTCGTTGGTGAGGGGCACGTGTCGTGGTGTACAGTGATCGCGTGCGTAGAGAACTTCGTTTGTAGAGGAGGGCAGATATATCGGCTGGTCGTGGTTTACAGAGGCAGCGCGGCAGAGCTGGTGATAGAGAGCTGTGGAGTGAAGGCATGACCAAGAAGTAGCAGCACTTTATGCGGTTTCAGGCGTCACTGCATCGCTTAAGCTGCTGAGGGGTGACGTCAAGACACCAAGTTCCACTGCCCGCCATTCAAAGAGATGAATTTCAAGGCTCTACGGGTCGAACTAACAACAAATTGGGCCAGCCAATGCGCAATCGATTTATGATTTATGATAGAGGAGTGGCTTTCATTTTTTCCAACTACCGACTATCTATTCCAACGTGGACACCTATTTTTGAGCGAAGTGCTTGACCCCCACAAGCACTATCATCACACTTGAATCGCTTAGTTGCAGTAAACGGAGACGTGGACGAGATAAGGGACACGCAGCGGCATCTATGCAGGGAAGTTTTTTTTGTTTTAAATTCATCAATCCCATCTAGCTGGTGCTTTTTTTCATTCATTCCATTATGAAACCTGACCCAGCCTAAAAGAAACAAACCCTTAGACACCGATGCAATGACCAAGATAAAAAGGAACGCCAGCACACGCTTATGCGCTGAGATCCTTCTTGAGAGTACCCTGGACCTGCTTCTTCTCCGCAGGGGTCTGGTAAGCACCGTGACCGAACTCGGAGGAGGTGTCGATCCACTTGAGGTTGATCTTCTCCAGAGCACGGCGGGAAGTGTGGATGAACATGGACTTGCGGAGAGTGACGACTCTCTTCTTGACACCAGGGATAGAACCCTTGACCATGACGAAGTCGTTGTTGATCTCACCATAGCGGACGAAACCACCGAGACTGAGGCACATGTTAGCAGCTGGAGGGATATTGGAATTACACAAAGAAAACAAGGAAACACATACGGAGTGATAGTCTTCTTGGTGACATCGATGGAGGTGGAGGCGTTGTCGTCAGCATCGCCCTTGCCGATTCTGTAAACCTTGTGGTTCACAGAGGTACGGTGGTGGTAACCGTCCTGACCAGCACGGGCAACAGTCCACTGGACGTGGGAAGGATGCCAAGCACCGATACAAGCGACCTTACGGAGACCCTTGTGAGTCTTGCGAGGAAGCTTCTTGGTGCCCCAACGGGAGGTAACACCGCTGAAACCGTGACCCTTGGTGACGGCGATGACGTCGATAACCTCGTCCTGCTCGAAGATGGTGTCGATAGAGACGGGCTTCTCGAAAAGCTCACGGCCGAAGTCGACCTTCTCGGCGATGGAACCACCGTTGAGCTGGATCTCCATAAGGTGGGCCTTCTTCTGCTTGAGGGGGGTCTTGCGGATCTGGGTGTGGGCGAGGACACGGACGACGGTGCAGTACTTCTTGATGCGCTCGAGCTCGCGGGTGATGGAAGCACCGCTGCTCTCGGAGTGCTTCTTGGCGTACTTGGTGAAAGCCTTCTTCTTGCTCTTGTACCAGTTCTTGTAGAAGCGACGCTTGAGCTCGTCACCCAAGTGCTCAGCCCACACAGTGGTGAGGGATCGGAGACCACGGGGAGTCTCGATGTAGCCCACAAGACCAACAACGATCATCTAAGAGATGTTAGCCATAGGCACATAGCCAAGCGGGCTGCATTGTTCGTACAGGTGGAGTATCAACGATTGAAACAGCCTCGACAACCTCCTTCTTGTTGGCCTTGGCGCCGGGTCGGTCGAGGTCACGGACGATCGTGGTCATACCAGCCTTGTAGCCCATAGCGGCGGTCAGGTGGACGGGCTTCTTGGGGTCATCCTTGGGGAAGCTGCGTTGTTCAAATTGGTCAGATACTGTTTTCCTTCTCCAAAATAGATTGGTGGGAGTTTTCTTGTATTTGGTATTTCAAACTTACGACTTGACCTTTCCGCGATGGCGGGCAGCACGCTTTCGTGGCAGGTAAGCCAGAGAGCCGTGGCGGGGAGCCTCGTACTTACGGTGCTATCCAAGTGTTAGCTTTATACATATCAATTGCCATTGAACGGGCATTTTACTTACACTCATCTTGGGCTGTTGTTGGTGGTGAAGGTTAGTATGATGGGAGTGACAAAAAACCGTCGCTGAGTAGGAGTAGAAGAGGGTTTTAACAATTTGTGGGCGAAATTTTATTAACCGAGAACTGCACAAATTCGTGGTTGGTCCGTGCACAATCCAAACCCCAAACGGCAAGGTCGTCCATTACTAGCACACCAAAAATTTCAATTCGAACTGTACCCTCATCATGGTCACGTGATTTGCCAACGGGGTTTGCAATTTCATGGATGACTAATCTGGAACATGCACTTCAACGGGAAGAGAGCGAAGGAAAGGCTAGAGATCAAGTTGAAATCCGTCTGGTATAGATTCGTCATAGTTACACTGTTGAACGGCTATAAAGAAATGTTCCCAAGACAGGGCGAGCATGATTTTGTAGCCAAAGTCATGGAGAGAAATTCGTCTCGTACCTCTTCCGCATGCGACTCCACATCCGAAAAGAGAAACAAATCAATAGAAGGACCAAACGTCCTTGATGGTATACATAATAAAGCTGAGACCAAAACAACGAAATTTAAATTAGGAAACCAAAAGTCTCAGGAACCTATTTTGTGATTATTCAGTTTTCGGTGCAGGGCCCGGAGTCCCGTTAACAGCACCGTTTGTTGGTGTGGATGTTTTAGCATCTCCCGAAGCAGATCCGGGTCCGGACCCGTTGGCCAGTACGGCCGTCTTCTTTTCATCATCTCCACTATCGTCGTAGTCATCATTGATCTTAATGTCTCTTGCAGCCCGCTCCGGCTCACTGGTAGGGGCTGCAGGACGAGAAGCTGCGGGCTGCTCCCCAGATGCCGCACGCTCATCCTTAGGAGCAGGGGGGGCATGGGGAGGCTTCTCAGAACTAGGAGTAGAAACAGTTGCCGGACCCTGTGGGATTGTTGGGTGGTGATTCTGCGGGCCAACAGAGTGGTTCTGCGAGTGGTGAGCAGCTTCACTGGGATGGTAGCCCTCGTTGCGTGGCTCCTCAGGCCGTCTTGGCTCTTCCGGACGTCTCGCCTCAGAAGAGTTGCGACGGTAGGGGTCACGCTCGCGTGGAGGTGTTGAAGGTCGCCGATGACGCAAATCCTCAAGGCGAGCACGGTTTTCCTCGTTCGCCTGTTTCTTAACGGCCGATTCCTCCTCCCACTCCCGAACTCGCTTGGGGCCAGCAGAGCCTGGCCGCTCCTCGGTTCGCTGTGGGTGGCTCTCGGCCAAGGGAGCAGGGGGAGGATGAGCACTCTCAGGAGCACCTTGAGGCGGTGCTTCTGAGTGATGGTTGTAAGGAGGACCAGGTGGGTGTTGCGGGTAGGCTGTCTTAGGAGAAGGTATACGGTTCTCATGAGGCGGTCTACCGTCGGGGCGCGGGCTGTTGTTAGCCCTGAATGGAGTTGCACCGTTAGGTGCATTCACTCCATTCGAATGACCCGAGGGAGGAGCTGATGCCACTGAAGGGACTTGGCCACCCCAGTTAGGATTCGGGACACGGGCATCAGGGCCGAGAGCCGGACCTTGTGAGGGTGGTGGTTGCTGTTGCTGCGATGGAGGAGGCTGGGAATATTGATGGCTAGAAGGACCAGGTGACGGACCACGACGAGGTGGTGGTGCAGAGCGACCAGGCTCAGGGAAAGCTGGGCGCATTTGCTGGTCCTGCTGAGGAGTAGGCTGGCGCTGCAGAGGAGGCACAGCTCCACGGAAGCCATCGCCACCACGGTTGTCATAAGGATTAGGAGGTTGAGGTGGTGGGTTGACGCCCGAAAGCCCCCGAGCCCAGCTGTCTCCGGCTCCTCCTTGCTGTTGATGATGCGGTCCGTTGCTAGGAGGCTGTTGAGCAGGTCCAGCCCAGGACGGTGCAACAGGACCGACTGGTCCGGTGGTCTGGTAGGCTTGCGGATGCACATCGGCAGGTTGGGGAGCAGCTGGTGGGGGTCCGCCATTACTAGATCCCGATCGCAGAAGCTGCAGTCGCGCCTTAATGTGGGGGTTCGCAGGGTCGAGCTCAGCAGCCCGCTGATAGGCATCCAGAGCATCTGTGATTTGATTATTGCAAGATTCATACTGGAATGCGTTAGCGAAATTGAGCAATCGGCTGATCTAGCTGAGAAACATACCAATGTACCGAGGTCGTACCAAACCTCTGAGATATAAGGATTCAGACGAATAGCGCGCGAGTATGCATCAAGTGCGTCTCGGTACTGGTTGATCTGATAGTAGAGGACACCGATAGAACACCAGAAGGTTGGGTTCTTTCCGTCTCGGTAAACAGCCTGCTGATAGGCCTCGTATGCCTTAGGATATTTCTGCTGTGACATGTAGCATCGGCCCAGCAGGTACCAACTTTGTGCGTCCTGGTTGTCTTTGGGGAATTGTCAGTCTGTGCGCTCTACGCGCGGAAGTTGAATGTTCACCATACCTGCTCCAACAGACTTCTCGAGGTACTGAATAGCACGCTCCTGAACATCAAATGCATTGCTTTGCTGATGATGCAACCATCCAAGCTGCTGCAAAACCTTGGCATGGTTCGGGGTGTTTTCCAAAACCCGGTTGTAGGCGTTCTTGGCATTATCAAACTAAGACAGACGTCAGCATTCAGCAACTAGAGAAAATAACTTGGCCGGAGAGGCAGAAATACATCTTTCTGTTGTTCATGAACATGTCCGATTTGAAACCAGATGTCGTCTTGCGACAATGGCGAAGGTGGTGAGGAGACAATATATTTGAAGCACTATGTCCGATGTCAGTTTTGGAAGAGCTGGTAGCAAGGCGGATTGGGTCACCAACATCTAAACTTTGTGCAAACTTTGACTGTTGCTTATAAATTATACCAAGGCGGAAGTATATTTCGTTCGCCTTTTCAAAATCGGGCTGGAACTGCATGACTTGGCCGAACGCCTCTTCGGCATATTCAAAACTCCCATAGCGGTCGTATAGTATACCTATTCCGTACCACAGCATTGGGTCCTAGAATATGTTAGGCGCACGGATAGCTCTAAATCGGACAATCGTCGACGTACCTTGCAATCTCGAAGATTTACTAGCGCCTGCTGGTACGCATCGTAGGCCTTTTGCAAATTTTCCGTCATCAAGTAGCAGTGACCTGCACGGAAAAGGTTAAATTATCGTTTTGCGAACCGGCTGGACGCGCGTTTAACATACCAAGATTTGCCCAAGCCTCTCCATTTGTCTGGTCGAGTTGCGTGATAGCCCTGAAGTATTCCAGCGCCTTGTCATACGCCTCGCGGCCCTTAAGCAGCATGCCGATGGCATTCATGGCTGGGATGGAGTTGTTGTTGGCCCCTAGCGCGCGCTCGTAAGCGTGCATGGCCTCGTCTGGGACGCGTAGAAGCTCGGAACAGCTTCCTAAGAACAGAGCATTAGCACGACTGTAGCCAGCGCAACGGTGGGAGTAACAGCCAGACTTACCGATCTGCAGCCATACTGCCTCATTTGCGGCCGCGATGGCATGACCTGATGATGGGAAGTGGCCGGCTTGCTGATGGGGATGGGGTGGTGGAGGAGGGGGCGCTTGATGGCCCTGATGATGCCCTGGCTGCTGCTGTATTTGCATCATGGTGGGAGAGGGATGGTGGTTGGCCATGGCGCATCAAGCTCGATTACTTGACGAGAACGAGACGGGCCAAAATTCGGGCTACTCGCAGACAGCTTGTGAAGCTCTGGTATAGATATCTAACGATGCCGGGAGGTGGCTGATTCGATGGCTGAAGCGTTGAGCTGGGCGCGAGGGCCCAATGTGTGGCGGTCAGGTCTGGCGCGGACGTGGAACAAAATAAAAGTCAAGGCGTGAAGCTGGCGCGGAACCGGGGAAAAACAGTGAAGTGAGTGTAGGGAGGATACGAGGGCTGGGTACGAATAATGAGTAATGGCGAGCGCGAGAGGGTAGGCCAATGTGGTTGAGGACTCGATCCCAATCTGCGCCAACTCCTTTGGATCCTATGGAGGTGAGAAGAAGCAGCTGGGGATCGGGAGAACGAAGGCGGCTCGAATGGATCGAACGAACAGAAGGGGGGAACAGCGAAACTCTCCTTCAAACGAAAAAAGCGGGGCTTCAAACTCCCCCAACCCATCAACTCCGCTTTTTTTGGAATGCAGGCAACATGGCCATGGCGGCTGTCGAGGCTTGCTCCCCTTGCAAGACAACACTGCACCAGGTACGGAGTACATACGCGCTAATCTGACCCCGGCTGCTGATGTCGGCAGGTGGGCAGGTACCCAAGTACCTCATGTTGGTCCAGCCCGGGCAAGGCCTACTCCGTAGTAGGTAAGGTAAGGACCTAACCTTAGGTGAGATGAAGGCGACCAGGCCGGCTCTATTTCCACTGACTCGGCTCGTAGCTGGGCCGGCGCCCTAGCAGCACAGGCCCGCCGCGCAGTGCAGGCAGCGCACGCGAACGACGAGCACGCAAGCGCCGACGACGCCAGAGGGCACGGCGATACTTGCATCGCCGTTGGGCACATGAAGGTGGCCGACGGTTGCCCCAAGCCGAGGGCTGCCAATTGGGCTGAAGGATTCGATTTGTCAGGCATGAACCCCAACCACCAGCAGAGGCTGTGACTCGTGAGGTGTTCCTAGTGAGGTTCGGCCCTTGTCGCCTGTGATACCGTGTACGTATCCCTTTCTGAAAATGTGGATGTGCAGAAACACAGTATCATGCACCCCACCGCCCCTCCCCCCAAAAGCGGCAGCTCTGGTCTGGTCCGCCAGGGCCGCCCGGTGAGCCAGCGTCAGTACCCTCCACCACCATTTTGGCACTCGCATCGGCATGCACACGCTGGGCGCACTGCATGTACACCCACAATCACACCTCACCCACCACACACCCATACCCTCTGATGCTCTCCCCACTACGTAATAGTGCCAATGTATTACCCTGGGCGGTGATACGCCACCACCCACCCTACAAGCGAGTCTTACATTAAGTTTTGCAATAAATATCCCGATGAGAATCTCGTGCTTGGTACTGGCTGCTATCGTGGTCGCCTGCCTGCTGCGTTTGGCCCTCTGCTGCTCTGCTCGACGTCACGAGCTCAGTTGCAGGGAGCCACCGCCCAACGCCCAACGCCCATGTCCAGGGGCTGGGCTGTTTTCCGGCCGGGTTGTGCGCTGGCTTGGCCTCATGTCGCAAGCCAACGCCTATATCTCATAACGCACTTGCTTGCTTTTTCGCCTCATAGCACGGACATACACATCTCATCAGGCGACCAGACCAATGTCTTTATTAGCTGGGGGTAGGTTCAGCAGGCAATTTACCGTCTCCAAAGTGACATTTATGATTGGCCCAAGCACATTTAAATTATCGAGGTCATAGCTTTGGCTGCCCTGAACAAGGGCTCCTATCGATGCCAGCGAGACGTCAGAGTCCAATCATCGCCGGATAAATAATCAAAGGCTAATTGTGCAAAGGTATACTCCCTATTTCTCGGGCCTGCTCAGCGCACTCACAGTGCGCTGGATCCATCTAACATCATCTGCCTTTTGGACTATGGAATTTAGCGGGAGTTGCGTCACCCAGTTTGTTGTCCAATGAACGGCTCGTGTGATCCCGGCCTGACTGCCGTCATTTAGCAACTCTAGTCGAGTTGATTTGCACCTATGAATGCTCTCTGCACGCACTTGGGGAACCAAATCACTTCCGCGTCCAGGCTTGCACGGCTCCCCCGTTTGCCCACACGCCCTGTCATCATCCTAACATGTGGCTATTGCCCCCGTACTAGTTCGATCCCCAAGGCAGATGCGTGCCTCTCTCCCTGAGTGCCCCCACCAACGCTTATGTTCAGCCCTGCCCCTCCGATTTCTCCCACCCTAAACACAGCTTCTGCTGTGTGTTCCGGCGGCCGAACGGAGATCGTTCTATGATGAGTGATAAACGAGCTCAGCTCCTGCTGCGCCGTATCAAAGTCCAATACTTGCCTCACTCATCTCGCTCGGGAATTACGCTGGTTGCCTACGTGTCGGTTGGTTTGATGGCTTGGTAGTTCCCACCTGTTTAAGCCTTCGATCCTAGCTCCGGCGTGTGCCCCCCAACAAATCAAACTACACTTCGACCGTTGCGCCTCCATGTCATTGATGAGCTAAACTTGGTGTTCTTTGCTTGTTCCAGCATAATCCAACCATCCATTCGTCGACTGAGGCGACCTGATGTAATCGTACCAGTTCGTCGACGCTGTGCAAACCGTGCTGCGACCTGACCATTAAAGGGAATCCTGACCCCTGTGATGGACAGGCAGAATTCCCGTCCGCTTTACTGGGTAACATGGTACCTTAGCCCACCGCCGTCGCTATAATCCTGGAGAAAATCCCCTTCCCAGCGCCCACTCCCCCATCGGATAAACAAAGACCACCCCCATGACTGCGCTTTGCTGCCTGGTTCAGCCAGCTTCGCGACACAGCCTTTGATCTTTGGCTGCCTCACTGAACTGGACTCTCATGATCTGATATCGGGCTGTAAGGGGGTCGCATTAAAACAGCCCGGCACAGTGGTGAACGAGGGTGGCGCTGCTGCATGTCAGGCAGCTCTGCCATCCGCTGCCCTCCCGAGTTAAATCTGACATCCTGGCAACCGGACTTTTACAGCCCCCCGGGATTAGGGAGGCGGGCATGCTGGGTGACTTCTAGTGCGTGTTCTGAAGATGCACTACGGGTACAGCCGTGCTAAATATGGCATATCAACCTCATGTCTGCCTCTTCCGACAAAATACGTGAACAATTTTTTGGTTTGCGACACATTTTGACCATGGTGTTATCGAGTCAACTACATGAAAGCTAAATGAGCAATAGTTGCTGAGGCACACCTCCATTATCAGTGAGGCTTGCGCTTGCGACGTGGGTGGTCTGATGGCGCGGGAAGCCATGCCATGGATTGAGACCGTGGTCAAGCTCGCTGGATTGCAGGCGAGCGGCACTGCTTCCTGTTTTTAGAACCACACTCCGGTACTTTTGGCCACCTTTGCCAGGAACCTGCCAATCGTGGAAGCCCCCAGGGGCGCTGGCGTTGATATCGGTAGGATGCAGGATGATGGCCTTGCGTTGTTCAGAGCGATCCATGATCAATCAGTTATCGTTCGCCAACTCAATCTCGTTGACGGCACTGGAGGACTCCCTTCGCTTATAATATCCTAAAGGCCCGGTAATTTGGTAGGGTTGTCTTCGGATCCAACCTTCAGTCAAGTGGGGGAGTGCACCCTTTGCTTCCATTCGTGGTTGATATAGACGGGTCTCGCAACCCGGGAGAGGTCTCCAGTTCCGCCGCCCCTTTGCCTTTTGGGGGCATCCTGTGCTGGGGCCAAGCAACGAGACAGGAAGTGAATTAATAAAGGGCGACGTTTTAAGTGATACCGGGAGTCCTGTCCTCTCGAATCGGTCGAACCACACTCGCACATGGAGCCATCCTCACTGAAACAACAATGTGAACGAATATAACTGGCTGCCGTCGTTGCACACTAATAGTCAGATGCATGCTTTTACCATGGGCATGACTATTCGCACCATGCTAAATGCTCTGGTGTGCCTATCTGTCCAATTTTAGCATCCAAGGAAAATATTACTTCACTTATTTTCGAGCAATGACAAACACCCAAGAGACAATACACTGGAGACTGTTGGTTTATACCGTTATATGCTACATATTATTCTCGATATCGCATGAAGTGGCCAGCCCATAGCTACCCTTCAATGCAATATACCGTTCTTTTGTCACGCTGCTAAGTGGCTGTAGCGGCTATCAAGGTGTGAATAGATTGACCCTTCTACCACACCATTTTTTGGTCGGTGTCAGCTGATATGACGTGCTGTCTTGGGAAGAAGACCTGGAGGTCGCAGTCTGAAACATCCAGCCCTAACAAGTGCACAGTCACGGAAAGACAATGTGAGACGATTGTGTGTTGACCAAACCAAAGCAAAAATCAGTATCATAAGCAGGGAAACTAAGAAATATGTGGTAGAGGCACCCCGATAAACCCCCAAAACCCCGTGGAGTAAAAGCATCGCTATGTATGTCCTAGTAATACATCAACACGTATAGTTGTAAGTCAATCAAGGACAGTCACTTTTCTAGCCAACATCCTTAACGAATGGCTCACCCATGGTTACACCATGGTATCAAATATCCCAATATCAAATTACACTCCATCCAGCCCCACGCTCGATCCCGGCTCAGCTTGAGTTGGAATCGTCGTCATGGTCGGGGTCAAACTTGGTCTCCCCGAGCATTTGGGCCGGCTGAGACGTCATGGCCGTCTGGGTGCTGGGCTGTGGCTGTGTTTCTACCGGCGGTCCGGTCGCTTGCACAGGGGGGTTGGGTGCGGATCGACTGGCCGCGTTGGCGCTTGCGGCGTGTAATCTCTGATCCAGCGCCTTGAGAGCGATCGCCCTCCTCCTCTCGGCTTCGGCGCGAGCACTACCCGGCGTGCCACGCTGGAGGAAGCTGTCGCCACGGGCGGCCGATACGTCTGCCTGGGAGAAAGGTGTGCAGATGCGCATGGCGACCAGAGTCTGGAAGACAAGATCCGAGTACGTTGCGACGAACGGCTTGACGGGGTGTGGGAAGAACTCGGCGAATGCAAACGTCTCACTGGCGTCGCCACGGAGAGACGCAGCCTGTGAGGACTCGAGGTCGGGAAAGACAGTCTTGTAGAATCGTAGGTATGTCCAGCTGGTGACGAAGCCAAACAAAGCCAACCACATCGAAGCGGTCGTGAGCAACGGCGTGAGAGCAAGGAGCGTAACGAGACCAATATAAACGAGCGGAAAACGTGGTACTCTCAAGGACAAGATGCCGCGGAATAGGGTCACGGTGTGTGCTGGGATGAGTTGGCTGAAAGCCACGAGGAAAGAGATTTGGATGGGGATCGTGCCCGCGATAACCGTGAGCCTGTATATCTTGATTAGCAAAGAGCAACCCCACCAACGAGAAAACGACAGCTCAAGGACTGCACATACGTCCAGCGTTCATCGCGAGTAAGAGTAAAGAAGAAAACTAGGACCAAAAATGTCAAGAAGTTGGGTATCAATGTAACCAGAGCCAGGAACTTTGCGAGCTCTCGTGATGACCAGGCTCGTTCGAGATATCTCCCCCCGTAAAACAACGTTGCGCCGGCGATGCCCAAGGTGAATACATTTCCTTCAACGAGCGAAGTGCTGAGGAAAGTCCAAGGGTAGATAATCGACAGCTGAGGTACGAGCGTCAGATAAGGGATGAGGATATCGGCGGTTCCTGTCCATTGGCGGTACCGGATTGCGGCGCTGAGAATAGACTGAAATAGCAGTGCAATGAGCAGCGCTCGAGTCACCGGCGGGATGTTTATTCGAGGTGGCATGGCTCTGGATGGAGCCTGGATGGGCAGCGTTCTGCGCAGACTTTGACGGGATAGGAGTTCAGCACTAATTCTGGTAGATACGTATTTGCTAGACAAAGTAGACCACAGCAAATTGGTGATCTGGTTTGCTTCTCCGCGCACCGCCACACCCAGCCCCATGGACACCAGCCACAAACTTAAACTACCCTGGCAGCTACCAGCCACACCCAAATGTTGTTGCCTGAGGAAGCGAATTAGAAACGTTGGGGAAATTTGTGAAACTCACCTGCTTTGGAGCACGGGTAGTTTTTAGGTTGGCTTCTGTTGATCTTGTGCCACATTCACGAACATTATGACCTCGGTGCATTGACAGCGAGATCCCATGAAATTGCAAGTGCAAATGTGCGGCTGTGGAATTAGCAATAACGTGGCGGTGAAGGAGGGATCCCGATAGCCAACATTTCTTCTTCTGCTTCTTCTTCCTCTTCTTATTCACTTGGTATGTCTCTGACGACGAATGCGGCAGGTCTTGGCTGACATTTTCTAGTTTCTTGTCCAATCCACATACCACCAACCTTATCGGGTCCACATTAGAATGATGAAATTGTCAGTGCTCCTGTTCGTGAGCTCGCAGCATTACAGGCACTGCCTAAAATAATCTATTGCCTGTGCATCATGTACGAGTATGTACGGGAGCCTACATTTGGAACCAGGATGCCAGAAGGTGATCCCTCCCCTCCCTTCCCGATGGATGATCACAGAGGGAAGGGTCATGTCTTTTTTAGGCGTTATGCAATGCATCTGCTAAGCCAAGGAGCAAGCCGCCCACCGGGGTAGGAGGTGGAAGGGGCTGTCACGTTTTGCTTGATCTCAGCTCTCGATACAGCCCGAAGATAGCGGGAAGCAAGGATTACAGCTCCCAGAAGGCCGACCGACGGCCGAAGTGAGCAATCCTTGGGTGAGTTCAGCAGTGCAGACGTCCGCATGCATTGAGCATGGTTGGCATTGGCAGTTAAGCGCGGCGGTCAGCAAGTGGTTTCAGCGTTTGCATACATACCCTCCGAGCCCCATCTTTGAATTCCTCCACGGGACAGGTAGGCAGGGCAGGTCACGATATTACATACGTGTCTAGGGATTACTAGGCTGGGCTGAGGATCCCTGCAGAGAGATGAGCACCTGAAGCGAAGAGTTGCGCATGAAATCGGTACGTATCACTGGGTACATTGCAGATTGCGGCATTGGCTTCTTGACTGGTCCGGACGGAGGTGGACCCTGCGCATGTGCCAGGCAAGCCAAGGCTTGATGGTGTGGGCAAGGTTTGCTGGCGGCACCCTTTAAGCATGGGCCTGGGTCGCTCATGACGACTGCCACACAGCTGCAGCCTACATCTTCCCGCAGCGCCCAGACGCCAACCCCATTGTTTGAGCTGATACTGCAGGCCTGGATGCAGGGCATGATTGGTGTGCATTGCACCAACAGACACTGCCGCTGGCGAGGGGATCAATCCGCTCGAGGCATATGTCGAGCTGGCCACCGTTAGCGAAGAACTAGATGGCGGAGCGATGGGTTGGGCCGACGGAACTTCTGGCTCTGCAAATCCTCCAGCAGCCAGAGGCGACGAAAGGGGAGTACCGATCAGTCTTGAATGGATCCGTTCGGGGAGGGGGGCGGAGTGAAGGTACTAATAACGCGTCTGACCTTTTCTAGCCCATTATTTGGGACGAGTTATTATTACCCGCTCTTCCCATAATTTGCCCCCTCCCCAGGCCTAGGCGGAGCCAGGGTTAACAATCTTCAAATTGACCTTAAAAAGAAAAGGTTGAAATATTACAAAAGGAAGACATGCCTCCGCTCGGCATCTCGAAAAGCAGGTTTGCGCTGGTTCGCCCCCCTTTGGATGTGCACAAGCGCACCTTGCAGGCCGGTGTCTCGCTAGGCAGTTTGCGCATGTATGCATCATAAAGTCCCGCCCGTTGCTTGTCCCAGTCACAGCAGTTGAATGCTAGCTGCCGTGCTAAACCTTACGATCTGCAACAGTGATCGGTCTCAGGATTTCTCGGCCCAGGCCTGCCAACCCAGCTGCGGTGGGGGCGAGTCAGAGGGCACCCTCTGCAACATGCGTGAGGGTTGTCACTCGTCCGATGCCTCACATTTGCAACTACCAAATCGGCCAGCCCGGCGTTTTTGCTGGGCTCAAGGTGAAGGTGCTTGAGGACGGTAGCCTAGGGTGTTGACCGGCGAATTTGCGCACGGAATCGTTGGAGAGGTTCATGTGCGTCGCACCTTTTGTGGATGTGTCGGGGCGCCAAGACACACTCAGTGGCTGTTGAACAAGGAACAGCACCATGGTGGCACAGCTGGTAACAGGTATCGGTACACAATTTGTATGGGATGATAGCTGCCGGGATACGTACCCTTAAATTGAGGTACGTTTTTTTTGGGCTCCGCTCCCGGGGCAAGAGGAAGAAAGGGCCCTGCGCTAAGAACTTGCCGAGCCTCCACGTCGCTCCTCAGCCGGATGTACTCTGGAACCCCATCTGCTTTTCGTAAGCGGCTCCTTGTGGGCAGCTTGGATCCCCAGCATTGACACGAGGGGCGCGACCACGCGCCGGTAGGCAAACGGGAGGACAGGGACGGCATCTCTACTGCCTGCCTATGTAGAAAGACTATGCCCCTCGTATCGTATTCGCGGTCGACAGCTGGGAGCTCGCGGTAGTGGGTACATCATAATAAGGGCACACATTGAATCTCAGGACCAGGCTCCCCAGAGTTTCGCCAGGTAGGGGCGTAGGGGGTGAGCATTTGAATTTGCTGTGCGAGCTGATCGACATAAAATGAATCGAAGCCTTCATAGAACAGAGCGGCTGGTCTAGTGCAAGAACGAGACGTCGGATGCGAACTCGTCACAGCATAGCCAGGCACGAACTGGGCCGAATGACTCTGGTGCCGACGGGGTGCGTGTTCTCAAAATGTTCTCCGCCATCTTGCTGTGGAATTCGAGAATGCCCTGGTGTGTGAATTCCAGGTTGTCACAAACCTCAATGTTCGTGCTAGTTCCCGCTAGGTTAGGCGGCATGGCCACCAGTCTCCGTTCCAACACCTATCTCCATGTACTCCAGTTGTACCTTCGAAATCGCTCCACGCTTGTTCTGTATTTGGGCTAGCCCCACCCAGTATCGCCTAGATGTATCCGTGTGTGCTTCTGGATGGCCCTACCCACCCCCAAGACAGGGTACTTCTCCTAGCCATGGTGCGCTCTGGCTGGTTCGTGTCGGGCTGTATTTGGGGGCTTGCAGCGCTGCACGTTGTACCGGAAGATATGTCTTGCTTCGAGGTTTGGGAGGTCGAGGTTGGGTGGCACCTCCGCCAGTGCCCTCAGCAGCCCTGCAGTGCATGGCCAGCGGCTGAGCCACAGACGGTACTTCGAGGGAACCTGCCTCCCTACCCAGTGGCGGTAGGCGCGTAGGTACCACTGAGGAAGCTGGTAGTGTGAGGCAATGTATGTCAGGCACGTTGTACCCTCCCTGGGCGGGTGGAGAAAGGAAGGGGAGTGGAGTCCAACTTACCGCTGCCCCGACACCAACTTTGAGATTCGATTTCATCTCTTTCTTGAATCTTCAACTTTGCTGCACCACATCGCCAAATCGCAATCCGCCGACGACTCAGGCCTCTTGGACCGCGAGAGCCTCCTGCCCGTGATCCCTAGCACCCGGCTCCGGCTTTTGACCTGCTCACTAGGCTTTTTAAGCGCTTGTATCGACCTTCCGCGACGGTGCGCCCTTCGAGGCGCGCGCCCCGGTCTCTCCTACCTACCATGGTTGTCAAGGAATTCATCGACTCGGACAGAGTCAACTTTCTCGTCTGGAGGTTCGTCCCACCCGGCGCATTGGACCGCATCTCTCCCCTCTGCACTCGAATCCGCCATCTCCCTCTTCTTGCCCGTCCTCTCGCCCTCTGCTGCCACCATGCCTCTTGCACTGTGCCTGCCTCCAGCCAGCCTCATGACCGCGGTCCCTGAATTCATCTGGCGCTATTTTACTGACTCGAATGCAGGTATTTGCTTGAATGCAGTATGTTGCACCCCAGCCACAGGCCTCTCTGCCTTGGTTCAATCGCCTGCTGCGTGCCCAGCAGGACAGTAACGCAAAGATGAACAGCTAATCTGACCACGCACTTGTCTCTGGTCCATAGATTACCGCGAGACTGCCGCCAAGTTTCAAAAAGAGTGGCACATCAAGGAACCTCACCAAGAGTTCCCTTTCGCACCCCACGTAAAAGGCCACGCTCTGGTATCCATCATCAATCGGGGCTTACTTTATCATGCGCTTGAGCGCCAACACATAGCAAATCAGGTACTTCCACCACCAACGCCTCTCGATAGGGTTCACTCATCCCCTTCGGCTTTCATTTCATTGAATTGTTTTATCACCCGTCTCCGCTTTTAGCCTCAACCCCTCCGCATCTGGATAGCCTTTTTTTCTTACCCCCAAATGAAGCGAGAAAAAAAAACTAATTTGATGGTTAGTTATCACGAGGGGCGAATTTAGAGCATGATTTGTTGGAGTTCGGTATTTTCGGGCCCCTGGTCACAAAACCCCCAGCGCAGGTTGAGGATGTCGGCGCTGCACTTGAACGGGCGTCGATAACTCAGCCCGCCACGGTCACCGCGCCACCCTCCGAGGATCTGGAGATTAATCGTAAACGACATCAGCAGCAATTACCCAATGGATCTCCAATTAAGCGCCAACGGCTCAGTAACAGTTCCGAGAATGGGCTGGATGCAGGCGCTGACATCACACCTATGGATGTTGACACACAGGAAGGTCACCAGCAGCAGCATCATGAGGATAACCACGCTTATCCGTCGCCACTGGAAGGCGAGCAGGCTACCACACCAATGGTGCACACCGACGGCCCCGAGCAAGGGACGCAGGTAGACAAAGTCGAGGAGCTTTTGCCAGACACCACCTTCATTCGCCTCGGAAACGACTCCCTATCTTCTATTGACAGCGACGACATGGTAAACGGTAACAACGCACCCATCCTTCTGCAGTGTGAATGGAGCCCGAAAGACCCAACTCTGCTCGCAGCCGCAGGTACAGATGCGCTTGCCCGAGTATGGTCAATTCCCCGTGGTTATGCCCCCGACCGGAGGCTGCCCAACGGTTACGTTTCTCCAGATGGACTGCCCCTGCTCGACCCTGAGACTCCTTCGAATACGACGGTCACGGCACTTGCCTGGGCGACGGATGGTCTAAACCTGGCGGTCGCAGTTGACATGCGATCAAAGGCTGCGATCAATATCTGCTCGTCTGATGGAATGCTTCTTCAAACACTTACTGTAAGCGAGCCCCCAGTTGTCAAACTTGCCTGGAGCCCGCAAAGCACGTCGCTGCTATCGATTTCGCCCGAGAAAACCGGCGCTATCGTCACGGTGTATGAATCTTCCTCAGGTGCTGCAAAGTCGTATGTGATTCCAGGTTACGATACGACAGCCAACAGCCTGGATGCAACTTGGACTAGCGAAAACGAGTTTCTTCTGGGTGGAGGTGACATGTTTGTTTGCCTACGTGTTGGGGAAGCTTCAATAGATCTGGTTCGCAAGTACGAGACCAGACAAGATGATAGCTTCAGGCAGGTTCTGTACGATTCATTGACGAAAATCACTGCAACTTCCAGCGAGAAGGGTGTGTTAGATGTAAGTTTGTTGTTTGATTTGTCCCACGGTCACCCCGTATACTGATCGTTCATAGCTATGGGATGAGGCTGGGCAGCGGAAATCAATAACCGCGCATCGGGGCCCTATCACCACAATGGCGTGGCAGCCTTTATCACCAACCCAAGTTAGGGCCGATGACGAGCGACTAATTGCCACCGGAGGTGAAGACTGCGCTATTTTGATATGGAACGCAAGAAGGCCAGAGAGCAAAACCAAGTGCTTCTTGACCATGGGCTCTCCAATCGTCCGCCTTGCATTTACCCCGGATGGCGCTTTTATTGCCGGCGCCACGGCGACTCAAGTGCTGATATGGAAAGTCGAAAACACGGCTGTCCCACGAGCTACGTGGACACGTCCATCGCATGCGGGGTGGTCAAGCCCCAAAGAAAACTCAGAATCAGAAGAAGAGGATGAGCACTGCCTATGTTGGGACGCGAGCGGACAGAAATTGGCATATGGGTCAAATTCCAGAGTAAGTTGAACCACCCGTTCCTTCTCAGCTTGCAAATACTAACGCAAGTTCTTCCATCTAGCTCGCTGTGATCAACTTTAGTAGATGAACTCAGCTACGGCATAATCAACCAACCGCTCAAGTGAGTCATGATGATGACGGTCTACACTCATTACATAAGTAATACGCCACGGCGTTTCCACAAATGTCACGTTCTCTTTTTATCGGGTTTTCTATGCGGCTTTGAGTAAACAATGCGCTTTTCGCCTCGAATATCGAGCAGACGACGCGTGTCCGGTTAGGCGCAACCACAGCAGGAAGGTATGGTTTACTATCTCGGTGTTTTCTTTTGTATACCACATTCGGGTTGCTTCGGAAATGGCATTTGGGTACATGGGTGGGCGAGTGTTTGTGGGATGTCCTCGTTGCGTCAATCTTCCTCTCTTTGGGTTTCTTCTGTCAGTCACATCTCATTATCGACTATTCCCATGTTGTTGTTCGTTCTCTCTTCCCGCTACCTTTCAGACGATGAATTGGGATAGAGGCAAAACTGGTGTATGGTTGGAGCTACATAGCAGTGCGGGTGGGAAGGCAATGAATGAGTGATGACGGTGTCCGCTGGTAGTTGGTTGCCAGTGCAACTCTGTACAAAAAATAAAGGAAATAGTTAGGATGTAATTCATGAAATCTTTACCAATACTTTGAAAGTTAGCCAAGTCAAACATGAACCAAATGAGCAGCCAAGTGCGTAAAGAAATGAAGTAGAGCACCATCTTCAAGAATCAGAATGATATAATAAAATTGATACAATTCGATGACATAGAGTGTATTATCTGGTTATTTGTTTATTATTATTACGTATCATGAAGTAATGAACAATATTCATCATTGTTCAAGATGTAGCCGGACTGGACCTTGGGTGTCTCGTTTCTTCAATCACTCAGCTGGCACCCCATTGGAGAGGACTGGTGACTTAGTCATCGAACAAGCACACCAATTATACCAACAGCTCGGTGTATCTGTCGCGTACTGAGGCCGTGAGCCTTACATGTTTTGTCTTCCAAACTCAAGAGCTAGAGGTTCAATTCATTCCGTTCACCTACGCTGCCCATCATGTCGACTCAGCGACCGCAGCAGGGATCACCACCATTGACTCCGGCGTTCACTCCAGCCATGCGCGATCTGCAGGCCCGGGGGAAGAACCCCTTCCAAGGCCTTCCTGGACACGAGGACCACCACTCTGTGATGCATCTTGGGCTTGGCCAGTGGTAGGTCCATTTTCTTGATCCCTCCCCCTTTCCCTACTGTCCCACGCAATATTTGACTCGTGTGAGTTATGGGAAAGAATGTGTCACTTACGTATGAATGGATGGACAGCCTTCCCAAGGATACGTACGAGGCCAGAGAGCGCAGGGCCTTTGCCATGTCGGTGCTGGACTCCCCGGAGAAGCTGATGATGTACGCCCAGAGCGAGAATGATGTACGTTTGATCCCTTCTTATCTCCAAATTGCATTCCCCCCCCCTTCTCTCTCCCTCTCTCTCCCCCCCTGTGATTCTTTTGACGTAACTCTCAGCTTTTGGGGGACCGCGACGGCTAACGCTCGGGATTTCTTGCTCGCTATAGTCTATCCCCAGCCAGCGGCTGCGCTTCATGCAGATGGCCGCGGGCCTGAGCCCCGAGAGGATGAACCCGGACCTCAACATGCCCCCGGAGATCAGCTCGAAGGCCAAACCGACCACCCCGCTGAAGGGTCCGGAGCTGGGACAGCGGATCGTGAGCGGCAGTGGTGGCTTCACCATTGCGGAACCCTCGAGCGGATGAAGAGCAGCCAGGTGGTTGAGGTGCGCAACTCTGCTAACGAGGCGGGACTGGCGTTGTTTCTACAAGCGAGGGATGGTGAAAACAAGTACGAAGGCACGATTGTTAATGATCTAATGAACAAATCACCAAGTAAACGAAAGAAGCTATGTTGAATGTCTAACACGTTCCTTATTTGCGCTTGCCGATGAGGCTGTTTTTTCCCCAAACTACAACGTATAATCCAAAAAGGGGGGGGCGGAAAATGTCAAGGAACAGAATATCAATCAAGCTGCTAATATTGGGCCACCCACATCCAAGCTTGTTCGAACCCAGTGTGCTTCTCCATCTATGCAAAATGCCAATAACAATAATCATCAGAAATAGACGAGAAGTATAGTATCATCAACCATAAGAGGCGGCAAAAGATCAACCCAAAACGCCAGCAGAAGTGATGCAACAACCGCATAAAGACATGCTCAGTTCTAAGCAAAAAGGAAAAGGAAAATGAAAACAAAATCAATATTCGATAATCTATGATCAGGTACAGAGAAAGCTCTTTCTATGCAGGATTGTATCAAGCATATCTTGAGCTGTGAGTGCGGTTCCACGTCCTCTCCTCAATTGGCGGCACCGGCTCATAGCTTCCATAGGCAGGGGGACGGGATGGTTGACCTCCGCGAGCGAAAGGTGCTGCTCCGTTGGCGCCGCTCATCGCCGCACGCTTGGCTGCGCCGTTTCGCATCCTGCGGCGCTTGCAGCTGCTCCAGATGCAGCTGACGATGGCGAGTAGGAGGAGAGCACCGATGACGCTGCCCACCGGGATGGCAATGTTCTTGTGGTCCTCGAACCACTCTTGGATCCTGCCCCAGGTGCTCGAGCCCTCGCAGACTCCAGTCTTGCACCTGCCCTTGCCGGCGCAGTCGGTGCCGTCGAGGAAGTTTGTGTTGTAGATGGAGCAAGTATCTCCGCCAGTCGTGCAGGATATGCGGCAAACATCATACGCACAGCTCTGGATAGAGGAATTGCTGATCTTGCTGCTCGCAAGGGTAGTGCGGCATTGCTCGGTGCGAGATGTGCACTGGCCCGATGCGCAATGCAATCCATTACCGCATCCATCACCATCTTTGAGATGACTATCAGTTGGGCAGTCACCCGCATCACCGGGGCAAGTCTCCTCAGGGTCGCATTGGCCAGTGCTCTCGCGACAGACGGTACCCTTGGATAGGAACTGGCACGAGGATGTGCAGCATCTCTCGTTGTCCGGGTCGCAGACGGCATTGGTCTTGTACTTGCACGTGGTTGCATCACAGCACGAGTTGTTTGTGCATCCCTTCTCGCCACCGCAGTCGCAGTCTTCACCAGTCTCGACAATTCCGTTTCCACACTGGCTGCCCGTAAAGGTACCAATGTCTTTGTTATCCGACAGACACGCATCGTCAACGGTACCCAGAAGTCCAGAGCAAATGTTACCAATACTGCAAGGAGAGAAGTTGGTGATACCCGACTCCGTGGACGGGTTCATGATATACTTGCCGCCGGCGTCACAGGTGCTCGCGCTGAATGGACAGCAAGATTGTGTGGTAGTGCTGACAGGGCAAGTCGAGCTAGCGCAGTCATGAACGGCACCAAATGTATGACCAGTTTCGTGTGCAAACACTTGCCATTCTGCGGATGTCTTCACCACAACGTTGGTCGCGGCGATGGTTTCGTTGCCTCCAGTGCTTCCCTTGGCCTGGGATGAGCCTTCACGGCAAAGCTGACCTCTCCAGGCAAGACCGACAGCTGACTGGGTGGCGCAAGTGGTGAGAAGCGTCCAGTACGCATTCTTGTCCGCATATCGGCCGCGCCAATCGGAGAAGAGGTTCAATCGCTTGCTGAGGTCGCCGTCGCTGCAGCCCAGGTTCCAGGGGGACTGGTCGGAGGCAGTCGAAGCGCACTCCTGGTCGATCATGGTCAAGTTCTTGATACCTAGAGAAATGTTGAAGGTGTCTTCGTAAAGCTGAGATGCGGTGTTGACCATGCTGATAACATGCTCCTGCACCTTGTTCTTGTCCTTGTCAAATGCCGACCAGTAGTTGCAGTCAGTCGCGATTCCAACCAGGGCAACCTTCCTGGTTGTAGGGCAGCCCTTGGTCTGTCCAATAGTCGAGTAGTAGTTGGCACCAGCGTCATCGCCAGTATCGACCGTCTGGCGGCCAAAGAGGGACGCGGCGCTGATGGATGCCAGAGATCTCTTTCGTAGGTTGGCATCGTACTGGTTGTTGAATTCCAATGTATCAGCACCGCAGCTGGACACCATCTCCAATCCGCGCTTCTTCAGCTCCATATCGGAATCAGGAATAACATCAGAGTCTCGGAATACCACCATCCTCTCCCCGCTGTCCTCAGAAACAGTGACTTCCGGGTCGTCCTGGTGCTTCACCTTGCGATAGTTGGAAACCGTGTGGATGTGGTGGCTGTCACCGTCAATTCGGAAAGCGCCCTCGAAAACAGGCTTCAGCCCATCCTGGCGGACCGTGATACGCGCCCATCCAGCATGCGACCAGCCCGAACGTCCATGGCGATGTACAAACGCACGCCCCTTGTATATACGATGGGACTCCGCGGGGATGGGCTCTGTCGTCCGGGTCTCGCCGTCGCTTCCGACATACGTGATGGCGAACTCATCGTGGAGGAGGTCGTAATTCGGCTCTAGGACAAACCGGATCGGCTGGTCGCCGTTGTGAAGGGTAAAAGTCAAGTCGAAGCTCGATCGGGAGTGGACCTTGTGCGACGGAGTGTCGATGACGGGCTCGTCTACGAGCGAGACATAGCTGACAGGATTACGCTGGAGAGAGTGGCCTGGTTACGCGGAGGCAGCGGCCGGTCAGTCGTTGAACCAGATTGTTTTCCCTCTCGTGCGCGAACGGGAACCTACCTAGAGCCGTTTGGAACACTAACGCGGCACCCGCGATTGCAACCGCAATGGGCCGAAGGGCAATCATCGTTGAAAGGAACGAGGAGCGAACCCAAAAAATGGGACTATCAAGTGAATGACGCTAGCAACTCCAAGCCATGCAGCAGAAGACCTCTACAGGGAACGGGGCGAAATAAACACGCTGGAGGGGAACTATAGGCCGGGTAATATATATATATAAATCTTAAATCAAGTAGCCAGCCAGAAAACGAGCGGGTGAGGCTTCTGGTGATGGGACCGAACCGACAGAGACCGGTGAGGAGGGTGCGGCGGTTGAGAGGGAACGCAGTGGGTGCGGCTCGCTCACGATGAATGGTCGGTGTGGTCGTCCTAAGATATTAGAAAGGCGGGAGTAGAGAATGAATGAGCGAGCTAGACGGGAGGAAACAGGATAGATGACACTGGCGTATGGGCAGGGCTGACCGGCTGACACCAACCAAACGAGCGAGAGACGATCAGAACGGGGCCAGCGCTGAGCCAAAATCCGGAGCGGCGTAGCGAATGTGGACACAGGACTCGTCAGCGCATCAAGAAGTGGTTGGATAATCAAGGCTGGGCGTAAAAGAAATGTGGGTGGTTCAGACATTGACAAATTGAACATTCCCCCCACCAGCAAAGTCCCTTGGCGGGGACGTCCCGTAGGCCACTGAGAGAGCCAGTTTTAGGCTCTACCTAGCGATCACCTCAGAGGCCAGGGACGGCAGCGGCCATCCTATTCTTAGCAGGGCGGTTGCAGGCCAGTGCAGCGCTGTGCACCAACTGCAGGCTCGTTCCTTGCGCCGCACTTGCCGCTATTCTTAGCACCCCCAACACGTGAACAGTATGTCAGAATCACCCGCCATCCCTGCACCACGAACCATGGCAAAAGATGAATTCTCGGTGCATCTTGCTCGGGTTTCCAGCAGGAAAGCTGATCTGGAAACAACCGCTCACAAACCGCCGCACCCACTTGCCTGGGAAGCCACAGATGCTGTGCACGCACCTACGCCCACAGCCCCCAATAATCCGGCAAATTGCTCGTCCTCTCGGCGCTGCAAGCCAAGCCGCTGTTGGTCTCTCCCGGGCCATGACTAGGACCCAGCTGGCTCTTGGCTGGATTGGTCCCAGTTATCACGATGCCGGCTCTTCCTCAGCTATTGGACCCAGTCAAGCCGCACCCATGGTTGAAACAGCATTGAGCCGCCATTGTTCAATGCGAGTGTCACAGAGGGATGCAGCAATCCTCCCCTCCACGATACGAAAGGACCTGCGTCAAGTGCAACCCGAGCATTCCTCAGCTCCCAAGTCCTTCCGTCTGTCTCTTGGCCACGCTGTTTAGCAATTCTCGGATCGCCCAGATCCCTTGCCCTGCATGTACGGAGACCCCTGCCGCCCAAGAGATTTAGCAGGCGCAGATTATCATCTGTCTCATCGTGTTCAACCCTGCCAGGGGTCCTCAAATGTGTCACCCGTGGGTAACAGCGAGATTGAACCCCTCCTAGAAGACCTCCTGTGGAGCCTTATACCGAGGGACATCAGTCAGCTCGATGGCGATCTCAAGTCATTTCATATTGAAAGCAAAACCCCTCTCGGGAAAAAGGAATATTCATTTTTCCATCGATTCACAATATCGGCTATTCTAGTTCTGATGGCTAGATTGAGGTGCGGAAAATCGGACGAAATGCACAGTTCCAAGAAGATCGCAAATCCATCTTCTTCCACTGACCCTCTATAACCGTGTCTTCTCATTCCCCCAACAACCTCAGATTATTAGACGATCATCCAAAGATACCGTCATTCTTTGGTTCAAACTCAATATGCGGCCGGTCCTGAGCTGTCTCAGGAACTATAATCGGGTCTTTGGTCGTTATACCTTCTAAGATGGGGACTGTCATACCGAGCTATACAGAGCGTCAGCAAATCACAAGTAGAGAGATGTGCGGGAAACGTGAAGTACCAAGAAGTATCTGAGTTTCGCCGCGTGCAACAGATTTGCGGCTTTGGACGAGACCTGGAATCGGAGGACACTCCATCCAAGAGGTGGCAAATCATGCACAATAGCGAGCGCTGGATTCTCCAGGTTGAGAGATCTATGAGCGTTATCCGGAACACGGATCGCTTCTTCTACTGTTTCTCCAGGAAAATGCTGTCTGGAACCGGAGCCGAGAAGCCAGGCCGGATCTCCATGCTTGTACAGCGGGATAGTGTCGTTGATCTCGTTCTCTATGATGAGATCAACTACAGATCCAATTGGCAATTGGCTAATGATAGGCTTATTCAAAGTCTCATTGGAATCAAGTTGATGGAAGAGGAGAGGGGTCATGGCTCCACGAAATAGCTGCCAGGGCTTTTCGTTCAAGTAATACTCAGGCACCTTGGGCTCTGTTTTGGACGGCTGGGAACCAGCTGATAGGCGAAAAGTAAAGTCAACACGCCCTAGGTGGCTCTTGCTAACAATAGGAGGCGACCGCGGAGGATAAGGTGGGAGAAATTGGCCCTCGATCGTCTTGCAGTGGGCCTTCGTAGAGGCATCAGCGAGGAGACACACGTCATCAGGCGACGCAGGTACAGGGAGTTCCATGGGCTCTCCATATCGGGGCAAACGCTTGGCCTTTTTATATGAACGCATCAGCCTTTGTTACATATGGGCCCCGACTAAACGCACCGGATATCTCAAAATCGAGTAACCCTGAAGGTTCTGCAGCTGACTGGTTGACGAAATTCGGATGGCATAATCGCCCGGTTCAGCATCGAGTTTCACCAGGACAGTAATTCGACTGGCACTCGGGATGTAGACGACCTGTCATGGTCACATTAGCGTCGGCTGTCCCAGAGTCTACATATAGTTTACCGTACGTCAGTATGTTCAGGAACGACGAACCCGCCGTTGTTGGCAACGACGATCATCCTATGGCCATCAATGGATACTTTGACCGAGTGCTCGAAGCCATTATTCAGCAGGTTCATCATCAAGTAGCCCTGACCGCCTGTCTCGAAGACCTAAAATGTGGAGGTCAATATGTAAGTCACCCACAGCGTTGTCTGTTCGATATACCTCATAGTTCGCATTGGTAGGCGAACAAGACTCGTCTGGCAGACCTGGTGGCTGTACACATCCTTTACCATCGAGAGCTTTCCCATTGAGGTATTCAAAGTTGGGCTGGCGACAGTGAACTCGACCTTTACCTATCTCACGGAAAGGGTTTATTAGACCATCCTAATAGGAGCATGCGAGTCCAGATATGCTGTGCTCACCGTTGACTAGGATTGAATCATAGCAGTAGTACTCGGACCCCTCCGCTCTCATGCGAAGCAGCTTCCAAACGGTGTCGCGATGCTGGTGGTTCTGGATCACCGCATGATGGATCGTGCGCTCGGCCTCTTCAATCTGTCGCAGTTCGAGGCGGTCACTCGTGATCAAATGGTAGGGGCGCGGCCGTGATGGGCTGGGCGCAATATAGACGAGACCGTAGAGCCCCTATAGAAAATGTTATGAACGCCACTTGACTCCAAACCCCACCCGGCAGGACACCTACATCTACTGAGGCCGATGAGGTGTGCTCGATGTACCAGTTCAGGCCCCAGTTTCCGGTAGTATCATATGCAGTTGTCCAGTTACCCCTTGGCAACGTAGGGAACTGCGTTCGGCAGTGTCAGATGCGACATGTGCGATATCCGGAATACCCTCGGTCAAAGATATATCGATAGGATCACTAACCTGCGATATGCCAGCTGTGCCATCGTTCCAGGGGCCAGTCCTAGTGAAGGTCTCGTTAGTGACGGGGGGGAAGAGCCAAGGAAAGAAAATTATCCATCAGAAACTGCTGCCCAACTTACTTGGGGTGTCCAAACCCGGACCTAGATACAGCCCTTATTTTAGCATGCCAAAGGGGAAACAGTATGCAGTAGTACCCGTTCTTACAAGTGAATAGACGACTGTGCATAAATGTCGCTTCGAACCGATATTTCAATCACGTCTCCCTCTTCGGCGTACAATGTTGGGCATGGGCTCTGACCGTTGCAGACAAACATTACTCTCCACCGGCCGCCGTCTAGCTATGGTGTTAGCCTGTCTACGGCTGGAGGTCTAGCTGAAGCGGTCGCTCACCTGGATTCATCCATCGGACACCCGTCTCAAGACTGTAAGATCGGGTCAGACGGACCGGCCTTCCTGGGTCATCATCCTCCCAAGCGGAGAGGAAGAGCGGGTGTGAAAACCGCAGGTATCCGAGGCAGAGCGCAACGAAAACGACCAGGGAAACAATAGACGACATCCAAGTTTTCTTTGAAAGGTGGCAGTGGCGCCTTGCTGTCGAGAACAGGCCGAGCCTGCTGTCGGTAAAGTAGTTGTCTTGTTTTTCCATTGCCTTGATGACACCTAAATCCTCGAAGAGAACAAGTTGTTGAGGTTATACACCCTCTCCCGGAGGCGTCCAAGGACAAAAAATATATACTTGACTCGTTTGTCAAGTTTTCCTCCGTGGGGACGTGACAATCTATGCCTGAGTTGGCCCGGCGAAATCGACGATGTCGCTTAGTAGAGGTTACATAGCGACAAGACAGCCCGGCAAGTTAGTGACATAACAGATGAGGCACCAAACTTACCATACAGGGAGGGGGCTGTTTCTGGACATGGTGTAGGATACGTTTTTGCGACAGGGCATGTCCTCAGAGACGTCTACACTCAGAGACATCTAAACTCAGAGATATCTCAACTCAGAGGCATCTCAACTCAGAGGCATCTCAACTCAGAGATATCGAAACTTAGAGACATCTGAACTCAGAAACATATAAACTCAGAGACATATGAACTCAGAAACTTCTACACTCGGAGACATCTAAAATTAAGCCCCTATCTAGCTATAACATCTATCATAGATTAACACCCTTTCCAGGACTTTGAACCTTTTAACAGGCCCACCAGTAGTGACAGATATCAACGCTAGGCTTCCTATCCTGAAACATAACCTAGAAAGCCCCATCCCCATACAATAAGATCTTCTTTTAATGTCGATCTGTTATGTCACCCACTTGCCTAGCAACTGCAAATGATGGGATGATGGCAACTAATCTACACAGCTTGACAGCCCCTTTCTTCTTCTGGGCCGTTGGAAATGCTCCGGGTCGCCCTACGTCCATATCCACACCACCTTGATGACATACGCGGCAGACGTCGATGCTTACTGTAATAGAAGCACCTCACGATCAAGGTTGAGAGCCTACAATACCTCAAGTCAGGCTAGAGGGCCCGCACCCAGCTCGTATACTTTGTTGGTTATAGCCCTTTGTATACAGGGAGATTGCTGGTACAAGTAGTATCAGCCTTCTTACACCTAAAATGATGTACCTGAGATCTGTATTCAACCCATTGGTCTAGACCCCGAGAACGCACATTTCAACAATCCAGGTGATGGAGCACTCACTATTAAATAGGCTCCCTAACCCCGTTTTCTTGGTACCGGTGGAACGTCAAAGCTCTGGGGAAACAAGCAAACATTTCCGGCAGTTATCTCAAGGATCGTATTCATCGTCATGCGTCTCTCTGTTTTGAATATCGGCTTGATATTGTGGCTCGTGGATGCGGCAGCGGCTGTGAGAAGGTACAACTTGACAATCACCAACGCATGGCGCGCTGCAGACGGCCATGGCCGTCCGATCTTCCTCATGAACGGCCAAAGCCCGGGCCCTCTAATCGAGGCGGAAGAGGGTGAGGAGATCGAGGTGTTTGTCGACAATCAGCTCGCCACAGAAACGACCATGCACTGGTGCGTCTGATGATGAGTGTCCCCATCAAGATATATATTTGTCTGCTGACTCGGTTGGGCTTAGGCACGGTGTTTATCAGGTTGACAGGCCTTGGAACGACGGAGTTCCGGGCGTGACTCAGTACTCGATCCAGCCTCGTGACAACTACACGTATCGCTTCACTGTGCAGCAGCAGTACGGCAGCTACTTCTATCACGGGCACTTTGGCCCGGCCTTTGCCGATGGCCAGAGGGGTCCGATATGGATCTCCCCGGCGTCGTGGAGACCGCGGCCCTATTCGCTCGTGTCGCCTTCGCCGGACGACGTATTACACATGAAACGTGCCGAGGAGAATCCCAGGCACGTCGTCATCAGTGACTGGAACGCCGAGCCGATGGATATCCTGCTCATCATGTATCGCGACACGGGCATTGTGCCGTGGTGCAGCAATTCCATCGTGCTGAATGGCAAAGGTAGGACATACTGCCACGCCAAGGAGCTCTTGGAGGAGGTGGGCGGTGCTGGGAGAAACTCCCTTGGCTGTTTGCTGCAGCCTGAGCAGAGTAAGTACACCAACGAACAGATCTGTGAGCCGACCGAGGGGCAGCTTGAAGTCATCGCGGCCGAGGATAGAGAAGAGTGGATTTGGATCAACTTCATCCACTCGGGAGCGCACCACGAACTGCAGATTAGCATCGATGAGCACGAGATGTACGTTGTTGCCGCGGACGGCGAGTTTGTGCATCCTCAGAAAGTGCATGCTGCCAACTGCAACTTGGGAGAACGCATCAGGTAAGTTATCCAGTCCACAATTTCCATTACGCGCAGATTCATGTATTTATGCCATTGTACCTGAAGACTGATGGGATGAACAGCATTCTAGTTCACCTAAACCAAAAACCAGGCGACTATGCAATCAGAATAACATCGCTCCGGACGGAACAAATCATCCAGGGCCTCGGCATTCTTCGCTACCCGACCCAGAACAAGGCGTCTGCTCCCGGCATCCCCATCACGAAGCCATGGGTGCACCTCAATGGGTCGCTGGTCTCGCCCTCCCTAAAGGCCATGGACGAGATGAAGCTTGCCCCCTACCCGCGTCGACCACCCCCAGCAAAGTCGGACAACACGATCAAGTTCCTGGTCAACATGACGGGGCCTAGTGCCTGGGCTCTGGGCGTTGGCTCCCACCAAGCATTTCGCCAGCAGCTGCCGCCGCTGCTGTGGGACGAATCATCCCGAGGCGGGACGACCTATGGCGAGAGCCAGCTCCGGAACGGGTCAGTCGTAGACATCGTCTACGAGAACGGGGCAAACGTCACATCGCAGCATCCGTTCCACAAGCACAACAACAAAGCCTGGATTATCGGCGCAGGCCACGGTGGCTTTCCCTGGGCGACAGTCGCAGACGCCATCGAAGGAGGCGCCGCGGGGAACTTCAACCTCGAGGATCCTCCGATCCGAGATGGGGCCAGGCTTGGGAATAACACCGGAGACTGGACGCTTATCCGCTACGAGATTGCCTTTCCTGCTGTTAGCATGTTGCATTGCCATATGATCCATCACTTTGGGGTAAGTGGTTCTCAAAATATTGATGAGGAGGAGACAAGGGGAAAACAGCGGCTGACGAAGAGACAGGCGGGGCAGCAAGTAGTCCTCTTAGAGGGGATAGAATCGATGACCAAAGTCCCCAGTCACGTCAAGAACAGAGTTCATGCAGAATTTGTCCCGCCATTACGATATGGCCCATTGGATTAACAATATTTGTGGATAGCTGGTTTTCGCATAGATGAAGGCGAAGATAGGAATCGGAAGGGAGACCCAATTATCGTCAAATCGGTGTTTGAGTGAGTATGATATGGGTGGAAGGCATTTGAACCCTGCATCATGATACAACTCATAGAGCGAAGGCGAACGAGACCAAAATATGAGCAGTTTAGGACATATTTACAATCGCCTGATATTGAGAATAATCTAGGTAGTGGTTAAATATCCAAACTAATAGCCAAGCTCCTCATTTCGCCATCACTATCGGGAATATATACAAGAGTTAACTATCAAACAACCGCTGGGGCAATCGTTATATGGCCATCATTATGCAATGGGAAAGCTTTGGGCATATTGGTAATTATGATTCTTTTTTTCTTTGTTTTTCCTTCTTTTTTTTCTTATTGTGGCCTGCGCCTTAGTTCTTTTTCGCAGCGTGAACGCTGGCAATGATGCGTTCCACGATGGTAGGATCAGACAGCTGTGTAGATATTCAAGTTAGCCAAATGCGTAGTAATAGGGGAATGAGTGAAACGAGAAAGCATACCGTTGTGATATCTCCCAATTGGTCCTCCTCGCCGGCGAGGATCTTCCTCAGAACACGGCGCATAATCTTGCCACTGCGAGTCTTGGGCATATCGGGAACGATGTAAACGGCCTTGGGGGCCGCAAAGGGACCAATGCTTCGGCGGACCTGCATGATGAGCTCCTTTCGCAGCGCATCGTTGGCATCCTGTCCTGCCTTGACAGCGACAAACGCGTTGACAGCCTGGCCGGTGAGCTCATCGGCAACACCAACCACAGCAGCCTCGGCGACAGAGTGATGCTCAATCAGAGCAGCCTCGATCTCAGCGGTAGACAGACGGTGACCACTGACGTTAACAACATCGTCAACACGTCCGCGGATCCAGTAAAAGCCTTCGTGATCCCTGCCAGCACCGTCTCCGGTAAACTGAAAGATATGCATTAGTCAAGGTATCCAATTATCCACCAAGGGCGATATATAACTCACGTAGTAGCCCTTGTACACATTCAGGTAGGTATCCATGTATCGCTTGTGGGCACCATACACGGTACGGGCCATGCTGGGCCATGGCTGCTTGAATGCGAGAACACCCTCAACGTCGTTGCCGTGGATCTCCTCTCCGGAGACAGGGTCGATGATGGCGGGCTCAATGCCAAAGAAAGGCAGAGAAGCGCTACCGGGCTTGGTAGGTGTAACACCACCCAGAGGGCAGATGACGTTAGATCCGGTCTCTGTTTGCCAGTAGGTCTTTCAATTGAAGTTAGCACTGGAACAACCATGGTAGACATTGATCTTCTTGAACTTACATCAACAACGTGGGCCTCCTCGTGACCGACAACCTCGAAGTACCACTTCCAGATCTCAGCTGCAATAGGCTCACCGACGGAGCCAAGAACACGGAGGTGCTTCATCTGTGCCTTGACGTGCTCATCACCAGCGCGCTTGAGCAGTCTCAGGGCGGTGGGGGCGACGTAGAACTGTGTGACTTGATGCTTCTCAATGATATCCCAATATCTCGAGAAATTGGGGTACGCGGGGGTGCCTTCAAAAACGACGGTAGTGACACCCAAAAGAAGAGGGGCGTACACGACATAAGAGTGGCCGGTAATCCAACCAACATCACCACCACAGAAGTAGCGATCACCAGGGTGAATATCAAAGACGTACTTTCCGGTCATGGCACATCCAAGCAGGTATCCACCGGTAGAGTGCAAAACACCCTTAGGCTTGCCAGTCGAGCCGGATGTGTAGAGAAGGAAGAGGGGGTCCTCGGAGTTGACGGGCTCGGGGGAGATGTAGGCAGGCCACTTCTCAATCTCCTCGTGCCACCAGTAGTCACGGCCCTCGGTCCAGGGGATCTCAGAACCAGTGCGCTTGTACACCAAAACATGGGATACATCGGGGCACTGCTTCAAGGCATCGTCGACGATCTTCTTGGTTCCAATCAACTTACCACCACGCTTGCCCTCATCCGTGGTGATAACAACCTTGGATCCAGCATCGGTCACACGGTCGCGCAGGGAGTCGGATGAGAAACCGGCGAAAATGACTGAGTGGATAGCACCGATACGGGAGCAAGCGAGGATGGCAATGATGGCTTCGGGAATCATTGGCAGGTAAATGGCAACGGTATCGCCCTTTCGGACACCCATCTGCTTGAGGACCCAGGCGGTCCTGGACACTTCCCGCAGGAGCTCGCCATATGTGACGTTGCGGCCATCGGCGGGGTCATCGGCTTCGTAGATGATGGCGACTCGGTTAGGGTCTGCGTGGGCGTGTCTGTCGACGCAGTTGTAGGAAGCATTCAGCTGACCCTCGACAAACCAAGCGTTGTCTCCGTGTTCGAACGAGCCGCTGTGGACGGTCTGGAAGTCGCGGGACCAGCTGAGAAGCTCGCGAGCTTTGCGGCCCCAGAACTGGTGGGGCTTTGTGATGGACTCCTTGTACAGTTGTTGGTACTCTTCTAAATCTAGCGACGGAGACTTGTTAGCACGGTGAACAAGTGCGACCGAGAGAAGTGCGCTCAAGAGGCCGGCAGCCGGGCATCTCGAGGAGCGTGGGACATTGACCAATCAGAGCGTCGGCAATCCGGATGTCTTCTTAGAACTTACTTGAAATGTGGGGCTTGCTGGGATGCTCTGATAAGAGTGAAGCGTCAGTTAGCCAACAAAAACAATTTCAACTTCAAGCCAGTTCTGGAGTGGAGGGGCCAAAAGCATACTTTCAAACATCTTCTGGGGAGGGTCTGTAAAAAGGTCAGTATGCGCAATTCTGGTTGCCAATTCGGCGATGGGGGAATTGGTTCTTACGGAAAGTGTCGACGCCATGCGCCTCGGACACGACCTTGGCCGGTTGATCAACAACGGCTTCAGCCATTGTGACTATGTGGAATTGAAATCGGCTGAGTTGGGGTTCTCGATAATTCTTTGTCGTATCTCGTTGTACTATTCCCAACGAGTGGCTGACAACACTATATCTCGGTCTGAGGAATGAGGTAGCAGGCGGTCAAGGTGGTATCGTGGGGGTGATCTCGCGATGGTGCTGCCACCAGTACTTCGATTCTGCTGGAGGGGTCGATGCGGGGTCCGTTCTAGGTTCTCCAGTACAGGGGCCAGAGTCGCATGAATGTCACAGAAACTTGCCGGTCACTGGGCAATGGACCAAGATGATGCAAGAAGAGCCCTCGAGTTGAAGGGGACAGGAGAGAGCAGGTGGGAGAGGTGAGGAGCAGGATGAGAAATTGGCGAGCGAGACTAGTGGAGGGGCGCAGAAAGGCGAGGGGGCACGCGATACTTTTATGTTGAAATTGCGACGGGCCGGGGTACAGGAGAAGGAGCTCTCTCACGGCTGCGGAGGCGTATGATTAATGGTGTCGAGTAATGGGTACCTAGGTAGGCAGAAAGGATCCATGGATAACGGGAGTTGTCCATCCCTGGTGAAGCAGCCAATTCAGACGGCCGGCCGGTATCGCGACTCGCGCCTCTGCCACCGCAGGTCCAGGCGTAGGAACGTGGCGTGGGAGTGGGTGTGGTCGGCTACTCAGTAGTAGCCTCTAGGTGCTGGTGGACACCATCCCGGCTATCCCCAACATTCCACTCATTGGACGCTGCACGCAGGTGCCCGCTGGACTGGGAAAGATGGCGGGGCGAGCTCACTGCAGCTCTGGTAAAACTGCATGCTGAATGGATGTGCCTTTGGGAGGGAGCTCCCTGGGCTCTGGCAGCCGCAGCGACGGTGTCTTGCTGAACCCAGTCCCACCATTGGCTCCTTTTCCCCGAGCAGCGACTTGCTCCTGTCTCTCTACCACCGGCAAAACCATCGGCTCTCAAGAACCCCCTTACCACACATCCCATCGCCCACCGCGCCCTAGCCACCGTGACAGCCTATTCTGAGACTCGGCTGCTAGCCCGGCCGCCCTCCTGTCGGCCGAGCGACAGCCTAGATTGACAACCTCATGCGCTGACATCTTTTGACCAGCACGTAGAGCCATGATCATCACACGCGGCATTACGTTCCGGGCTAACCCAAAGCCTCTGATCCTCCCGCCTTTGGGGTAAGGTCATGATGCTCAATTGCTAGCCCAGCATTGGTTCCCTCGGCTGTCCCTTCAGTCCGGCCATGCTTGCTCCCCAGACAAGTACGTAGTAGCTGGGGGCAATCTGGATCTTCAAACATCCAGTTAGATGTCTGCCACCGGCCTGCATCACGGAGGGCTTCGGGGCTCAACAAATCTGATTGCTACATGCCTTTACCCAATGAGAAGCATGGCGCGTGCATGCAGGCAGGCCTGTCACGTCTAATTTATAAAAGAGTCTTCTGCGAAATCGGTCCCCGTTTTATGGAGCGTTTATGGCAGCTTATTACGTACTGCGAAGATATTCATCACCCTGAAAAACACACGATGCGCCTTTGTCCTCTGACATATGAGTTTTGGGGGGGTCTGGTAGAGATCGATGCCTTCCTGCCTGGGCTGCTCACCCATGGAAACGGACATGATCTTGAACAGCCCGAGAGCAACCTTGCAATTGTTGGGGTTTCCTGGGAAGGGAGCAAAGGAAAGGATCACGAATGACCACCTGCGCATCCCAGTCCAATAAATGCTTAGCTCCGACTTCCATTGGCTCACGGCTTGCTGTTTCTAGGATTACTTGTTGGCACCTGGGGAAACTCGCCGTAATTCTCCATGGCGGACTGCATCTACAGGAAATTTCCAAAATGATTCATCGTCCCACGACAAGGATGACGAAGAGCAGCAAGGGACCACCTACAGGGATAGTCGGTTCCACACTGCACCAAAAGCCCCATTCTGTTGGACCCTTCGTCTCTCAAGACCCCAACTCCTGCAAATTGGCTGCGATCTGACTAGAGATCCGTCCAGCCCAACACGGGACAATCGGTACAGGAGCCGGGGATGGTTCACAGGTGCTTGTTACTATGGCTGCCCATCCAGAGAACCAGTCGGCAGATGAGGAAAGCTCCCACCAGCTTGAACCACTCGCTCACTAGTAAGACGAACTACTATTTAAAGAGGGTAATGAAGGAAAACCAGGTCCTCCCCAACCCCGACGTCCCCGAGTGTGCCGGCAGCCTGCGTATCCACGCTTCCCCCGCAATCTGCCCCGTTTCTTGCCAGGGTTGTGCACCTTGAGCCACTTGAAGGCACAGACGCAGCATCTCCTGTTGCAACAACTATGGATAGCATTGTGCATATTGCCATCGTCACCGAGCGTCATTTGGAGACTCTTCGACCCCATTGGTCCTTCAGAAAATGCCATTGACCAGCGAAATCCCCACAACGCGGCAGCTGGTGTCCTGTATCGCTCCGGTCTGCTGGTTCATGCCAAACTGCGAAGGTACCCTACACGCAGCTACCAAACGTTGGATACATACAACAGCAACGATCCCATTGTGACTGTATACAATAGGACGTACGTAGGAGATGTATTGAGTTTTCCATTGGACAGGAATTCGGGTTCTTTCGCCTTCATATTTTCTCCTTCGCTCAGATGGGTGGCAAGCATCACCACATGTCTACGGTTGTTCCCGAATGCAACTTGTCACTCCGTTACCCCAGGTCCTTGTCGCCACCTCTGGTCCGGGGTTGGGACTAAAAGCATCGGAGCGCCGTGCTACCTCCCATGCTCGGTAGCTTATCAGCGATGAATCATCCCTTCCTCGGTTGGCCGCTGTGTGCTGTGGGGGTCCTGTCAACTCATCCGTTGCTCCGCCTGGTGGCCTCTTGACGCATTGGCTGGAACACTCATCTTAACCTACACTTTAATTTAAGACAGCCGTTTCTTTGATTCATTAGGACCGGAGTCTTGGCTATAGAAGAAATTTGAAAATGGCTTTCATTGACGTTCGTGTAATATTCCACAGGACTCCCGTAGTCGCTAGCAGGTCTGCTTGCCGCCCTTTGAAACTAAGCAATTCTGCGTAAACCCAATAACTCGGGTTCCTGATCTAGGGGCCGAAAGTTTCCATGCTATTGCACATGCGTTTACCGTGGCGCCGCCAAGCCGAGAGTCACACATTTGACGTCTTCGGTGCGACATCGCAGGTCTCTAACTGTCATCGCCTGCCTCTCCTATTAACAGCCTTTGATTTAATTTAATTTTCTAATCATGCAGTTGTTGGATTTGTTTCTGAATCCTTAATAAACGACAGTTATCCCTGTCATTTGAAAAGGTTCTGAGTTGTTCATTGGCAGCGACACAGGCGAGAGTGACTTCAGCTGGGGAAAATTTCTGAACTTATTGACCTCCCTATGTTTTTCTGTACATCCCGAAGCTGAGCTGCTGTTTACTACAGAAGACGGACAAATTATGACTATTAACCGATCAAATATCAAAGCAGTGGAACTATCAATGGGAAACCGGGGACCGAGAAGATGCTTATCTGGGGGCGAGCTTTGCTAGATCAATTATCCACGTTATAGGTTGCGATGACCTATTTTCAAAGTAACCCAAGCTGTCCATGATCGATACCTACGGCTCGGTAGGTTCTTTCTAGATGTATTGAGATATCTTTGGGTGATGTAACACGTAATTCTCCAGATTGATTGCGGGGCGCTCTCATCAACGTGTTCATGGGAAGTGTCACTGGCCAACCGCCATTTTCTGGCATCCTTCTTCGCTTGTGGCATCAGTTGTAGTGCAAATAACTGACGATAGAACCGTCGACGACGGCTCGCATCTGGTTAGCGCTTGCTCAACGTTGAGATTCTCCAAGTTGCCGACGCTCTCTGGAAAGTAGATGGCTTTGACCTGTATAGATGTGGTGGCTATGGCTTATAAAGAAACTACATCTCACCATGTGTATGACTGCCGGTCTCTTTCTCGTGTGTAGCGAAGCCTAATAAAGACCAATCTTGTTTGGATGGAGGACCCTGCTAAGGAGTCGGTAGAGTGTCATAGCGGTGAGGACTCAAAGCTTCGTACTGGATGAGTGTCCAACTACTTACCCTGCCATTCTGGATCACCATGCCTGTCTGTTATGGATGTATTTGTTCTGGGTGGTTTTTAGAGCGTCGTTGATCTAAATTCTAGGATATATAGACTACCTACCTAGGCACTATACAGCCGTTGAATGGAAAGTAAGGCAAACCACAATGTCGATTTCTTTCACATTCTACCTAGCTGCTCTTCACTAACCTGAAGATCGCATTCAAAAGCGATCTGATAGAAATGTCTTAATAAAGCAGGAATCGTCATCCTTTAGGAGCGCATGTTCCTGCATCTGGCGCTGTGGTACTGTGGGGGATGGTAAGGCAGTTTCTCAGTACATGTACTTGCCACCCCTTCTCCGAATCCAGGTCAATGAATTTAGACATGTATTGTCATTTGCCACATCATGTTTCGCGTTAGTCTCGGGAAGAAGTATGCATATACGTATAAATTGCTTCTTTGTTACCTTATTTCGGCAGGTTGAGTTGAAAGTAAGCTTTATGGTGGAACCGTCTGATAATAACCAACGATGATTCCAAATTCTGATACCCTGATGCAAGGTAGAGCAGGGAGTTCATTTGGAATACTTAATTTCAGATGCTATAGGCTTGAATTAGACGGAAATCCTCGAACAATCAATTAGTGTTAGACCTCGAGACTGATTATTTGTTCAGCCGCCCTTGTCTTGCGTTTATCTCGCAAGCTATCTGAGTACAACATCTCTGGTCTCGATGGATCGAAGCAAACCTGAAACATGCCCACCATCGTATAATTATTCCAGAAACATGCACCAATGAATAGTATATGCCCTCAGCACGAATCAGCCTAGCTCTCCTGACTCTGGCGGAGAAGGATGGGTATGTAGGGGGCGAGGTTGGTTAGAGGGAAGAGGCCTACCCGGTGTTCCCCTTTCAAAGTCATATTGCTAATCATTGGCATGGGAATGCATGCCTCCTAGATCACTGGTTGCTATATTACTGAAAGCGAGATGTACGAAAAAGGGTGTGCAAGCAACTGCGCATCGCATCCATGCCTGTTCCTGGGGCGCAAGGTTGCGCACTCCTCGCCCAATTCACCTACTTCACACCTAGCTGTTACGGGGGCGCTTTGCGTCAAAGAGATACACGTATTATGGACGACGAAAGGTCTAAATTCATGGATCTGGAATTGATTGCCATGGGATCGCGACTATGAGCCGCAATTAAGCGCCCATGCAAGTTGAGCAGCTTGTGAAGAGCCGGCCAAGATTTTACTAAACAGATGATTCTTCTAGATCTGACTGCAACCCGGCGTATGCTGTCCTAAGTCAATAGACGAAAATTACGAGTTTCACGAGACGTTGAACACCAATGGTAGTCTAAAGATTCACACTCCCAACCAATCAAGCTAATATCTAAGATGGATGTTTACACATATCAGACGCGGCCATCGCCTCTACTCTGTTGCAATAACTGCGGCAAAAGACGAAATACGGCCATCAGCACAGCCCAAGGCTTTTTCTTATCCTAATCTCTATTTTTGGGTGCCGAGGTAATAACCTCCTGGACATGGAATCAAGGCTGGTGGCACTGGTAGCTGCAAATCGAGACTCTCTTGTTGTTTGATATTTCTATAAACAGTCTTTTCATCTGAACTGAGCAGGGTAGTCCTCCGGCAAAGGTACCCCGGCCGCTGGGGCTCAGCATCGCCCTAGATACTCGCCTGCAGATGCCCACGAGGCATGGCCTCGTTTGGACCTGATGGGACGGGCTTCCGGCTGCAGGGGTGAAGCAGAAGATAGTATTTATGTCCGGCAAGTATACCGAAGGAGGATTAACCCCACCATTTTGGGGGCTTATACTTGGGTATATCCCACCACTTTCTTTGCGTTAATGACGGAGTGCGGTGAGGAGGATTGAGAGCGTGCATGTCTGGGCTATGCAACAACCCGACTCGTTTGGTGGTGGAAAGATATGAGTCAACCGGTATGTACCATAACGGCTGACCATAACGGCCGACTCGAGACAAGGATACTCATGTACTGATATGAAACGGGCGAGTGACAGAAAAATCGAGGCGTGGGGTTCACATTGCTAGGTATGCTCCTCAGCTCAGCCCTATTGATGATTACCCCCAGGATACCTTCAATGCTTAGGACAAATACCCTCATTGATAAGGCTACGGGACGGGTGTCCGATGGAGAAAAAGATGTTTAATATAGAAAACCCAATTTCCAAGCACATGGCTGGCTCGCAATGCTACCTCTTGGGCGGATAGTTGGGGGCTGTGCAGTGTGTAGACTGCTCGTCGTGTTTGGTCGTGTTGTGACTTACACTCGCCCTAGAACCTTTGCCGGAGCTCCAGAGTGCACAGGATGCTGATTCGCCGCAGCTCCATACCGGCATGTAACCTTAGGCACGACTTACCGTCCAGTGGAGGGATTGACTTTGATGCTAGTACCTTAGCAGTTTAGGTGCTGGTACCTCACTCCCGTATCCATTCGTTGAGGTTGCCTGCTCCGTAGAATTCGTCAGCGCCTGAGCGTTGGCATACCGCCTATTAATTATTCCACTGTGTGCATGGAGACAAAACAAGCATGTCTACCTAGTATATACCAGACGACAGGAGGCAGTGTACTGTCGCCATAGGAAGAGAAATGATATGGAAGACATTAGATTGATGTCAATATCTACGGACTGGGTTGTGCCTCCAGTGGCTGGGCGGGTTTCTGTGTCCCGCCCGACCGCTGTAGTGGCCCCGGTGCCGCTAATCATTGGCAACGGGCGTGGCCCGCTAATTAACCCCTTGTGCTTAATTGCCCTACCGGCCAACTCTGTTCGCTGCGCCTTCTAATATCCCCTTAGGACCCCAGATGAATTGCTGAGATCCAGTCGTGGAAGCAGCCGAAGGGGCTTTGGCTGGGGGCTATTGTGGAGCGTGCCGAATCCTTCCATGTCGTCGAACAAAAGCTGGAGCAACTACCCTGCCGTGTACGGAAAGTCCTGCACGTATGTCAGAAAGGGATCGAGAAGAAAGCGGGCTCATCAATTGTTCTTTTCAGTCGAGGCAGATTTAGTGTTGCAGGGCTGTCGGGAGCGGGAAGAAGGCCTCCCCCCCTACACGGCATAAGACCGCGACGCAACGTGTGACATGTGCACTTGCATCTGGCGGTGGGCTGCGGCTGAGCCTTCTGACCCAACCGTGCAGCTCTGGCCCCGTCTCACTGCCACCCACTGCCTTGGAGCTGAAAGGGATCGGCTAGGCGTTAATTAAATTCTGGAAATTATGGACGGCAGGAGGGTGGGTGGTTTGGCTGATGGGAGGTACCGGCCTGGTATGTTTGAACGCACGCGTAGCATAGGGCTGCATCTCCGTGGAAGTCGCCTTTTGCTTCTGCCGGGTGTCACACACGTGATGACTTAGCTCCCCCTCGCCAGGCAACTGTCGAGATCGAGTAATTACCTGTTTCTTTCTGCGTTTATTTTGCCATAAACGGCGGGTTGATTTGTCCCGCGTCATCCACACCACACCCCTCCTCACCCCTCCCCCTTTGACCAGACGGACGGACAGACGAAGCCAGGCCTGCGTTGCATCTTCCCTGCCTCCATGGCACCGTCCGTTTTCGTTGTCCACGTCCGGGGCATTTCAATATATATCTAGGCCCCCGTACGCACCCGCGCTTGGTTGTAGACTAAGCCTGGAGACAATCGTAAAGATAAACATCCGAGACCAAATTCACTTTTCCGCCCAAGCCCCTCACCATATTAGACGTTGAGCGCATGAGGAGCAACTGACGTATCTTGCTTCTCCTCCCATCGACATATTCTTCATTCACCCTCACTTCATCCCACACACCACCTAGATGGGGACTTACCTCGCCATGGACATGAACCACCAGCTGTCGCCCTCATTGCTGGGCTACAGCGCACCGGACTTCGACCCTTATCCCTTCCCACCGGAAGACGAGCTTTACTTTCAACCGCCTTCGGGGCAGATTCTCTCACCACAATTGCAGCTTGGCATAGTCCCGCCGCCCCCTCCACCATGCAATTTCTCAGACTCCTCCGCCGGCGAAAAAGCAACCACGCCGAGCTCTGATTGCGTCAACTCTGAGATTGTTCGCAAGAATGCGGCCAAGCCGAGACTGGAGCGGAGGGGACACACGAAGAGTCGCCGGGGATGTTACAACTGCAAGAGGAGGCGCATCAAGGTACGTTCCATCCGACAAACCTCGCGGTGACCAACAACGCGACTGACAGCCCGGCGGACTAGTGCCAAGAGACACAACCAGCGTGTGGACATTGCGTTAAGACGGGATTGAAATGCGAATATCCCTCTCTTCCTCAAATCACCCATCAAGTAAGTGGCTTTTCGTATTAGATTACAGTGTTCCATTTGCTAATCGTCTCGCGTAGCCTCACAACCAGATCCCCATATTCAGTCTGCAAGATATGCGCCTCTTCCAGCACTTCCTCACCCAATGCTATCCACATCACCCATTGAAACAGGAAGAAGTCTGGACACACGAAGTACCCTGCATCGCTCACAATGTATGGCATCTACCAAACTATATTTTCAATGCCCTGTTTGGTTTCTTTGCTGACAAGATGTCCTGTAGCACGAATATCTTATGCATGCTATTCTTGGCTTTGCAGCATCAGAGCTTCAATCGACAGATAGCAGCCTCTTAACAGCCGCCGTTAACCATCGAGTCAAGGCGATCAAAGCCATCAAGAAGCGCCTTGCTGATGCCGCGAGATCCATCTCTTCTGCTGAGGAGACCAATGCCATGATCGCTACCTGCTTTGCTCTTACATTTCAATCAGTCAGCTTGGATGATGGATTGGCAGAGTATATGACCTTTATTCGCGGTATCCTGATTGTGGGGATGCAGATGATGTTCAGAGGTATCAAACCTATCTTCACTACCCTCATGGACGAAGAGCAGAAGGAAAAGCTTTTGGAACCCTTGATGGAAACCCTGCCCTTGATCCAGAGGGGATGGGCGGATTCTGCCCTTGAGGCGATCGGCAGTTTACGACCACTGTGTATTGAACAGGTACAGATTGAGTATTACGACAAGTTGATGGACATAGTACAGAAGCTCTACATCAGTTCTTGGGATGGTAAGTGCCCTAGCAACGTCCTTGCTTGTCTATCTTAACGTGGACTTAACTGACATACTGCGTAGCGTACAAAGCACACGGACAACAGTACGGTTGGTGGATGATGCTTCCACACAGCGTCTTTCAGGAGCTCATCAGCCCTGACAACCAAGTCATTTTACTCCTACACACACATTGGATTGCTTTGGGCGAGGTGATGGCATTTATTACACAGCAAGAATATGGGGTGCGAGAGAAGCACGCATCTGGTGAAGGGCACAATATCGATCCCGGAATGCTTCGATGGTTGCGGTACCTGAATGCACGAGTCGACTATGAACACCAGATGTACAACCAATGGCCGATGTGGGTGGAAGCGCAACTGGACCGAGATATTTCGTTTTTTGGGAAGCTGAGATGATTATTTCACTTATATACACTCCTTTTTGGCTCTCGGCCTCTGTGCAGAGAAATAAAACACTGGGCGGGTGTCAGCATGGCGTTGGGAAATCGAAGAGAAAGGCTACCGAGAAGAATGCTATGACGCCAGTCAGTTGTCACAGCCAAATTGCTGCGGACGAATGATGGTGGCCGGGGCCGGTATTTCTACCTAGCTAAGAATCGACATTTTCTCTCATCTTCTGACCACGTCATTCTTGTCCTTGGTGTAACTGGTCTGGAGGGCCAATTCGCCTCCCGGGCTAGATTCATCTCAGAAATGTTCCTTCGGAACGATCAATACGTGACCCGCGCCACGCCAGGCGGCCTTAGGCTCGTAAAGTATCTTTTAGTATCGACGCACATTTGCTGGCTGGCGACTGACGGCACTAGGTGTGAGGGTCTTACATGCCTCATGTCACATGCCACATTTACTCAGCTAGCTGACCGAGCGAAGCCATCTAGAAACCTATCAAGGCTCGCCATGAGCGACAGCCGAGACTAATCCACCTACCACAGCACACACATACTGCACCCATGACGCCTACCGCTAAGCATGACGCTCTGGCGATCCAGTAGCCAGCACCGTGGATTGATCGGGTTCCCTCTCGTGTTCGTCGTATTCCGGGCCATAGCCTTTACCGACCCACCACTGGCCAATTGGCGCCATGGATGAACGTGGCTTGGCTGCCTAGCGTTGCCCCAAGATCGTGGGTAGGCGTTATCGTTGAGGAGATCCGGCACCGTATTTCGCGTTTGTTTGATTTAGCGTGCGTCGCGTTGATCCACATGGCGATAAACTCATCAATATGTGCCTGGGACAATATTCAAGAGGCTCAACTGGAACGGCGTGGAGGAAAAGTATATAGGCTCAAGGACTGGCACATATTTTGAGAGTATTGATGGATATAGAACAAGCATACAATCGAGAGCCCTTTGAATTACCGAAGAATCAAACAATAATCCGGATCTTGTTGTCTATCACATCATCTTAGTACTTTACCGAAATCCATCATGACCACAGTACAGACGCAGACGTTTCACACCAAAGGCGACCTCGATGTTGGCACTCTGTCTCCCCCACCATACTTCCATGGGGAGACAGTGGAGTTGAGGCCCATGGCCTCTGCAACATCTTCGTTGTCCTCTTCATCTCCGCCTGTCTATGAGGAGGCTTCTTCCTCAGCCGCTGGGTCTGGATCTACTGGGCCATCTGGCACAACGTTCAAGCCAACCAAGAGCCTCCAAGTAGAGAATAAGGGCTTGCCTGTAATTGCCTTACCTCTACCGCCTCGTCCCTACCCGATCGAGGTGTACGCTGTTGGTGATTCAGGACTACGGAGTAGCAAGGCATACGAATCAGTCCGACCAACGCGCGGTTCAGGAAGCTGCATCCTTTTCCGTGGCGACCCTGCCGCAGGCGCCGAGCCTGTCTGCACGACCGTCTACCGTTTTGGTCCCGGTCGGCCGCCCAAGGTCCGCCTCCTCGGCCCCGACTCCGATGTCGACTTCAGCACGTTGGGCGAGGACAAGGGAGGGCTCGCCGCCGGGGAGGAGGAGTTCGAGGTGCTCAGCAGAGGCGTGACAACCCGAGCCGTCTCCATCCGCACACACCTGGGCACGTTCCTCTGGCGCTACGCTGGCAAGGCCGAGCGGCGCGAGTTCGAGGCGGACAGCCTGGTGGTGATGGATCGCGTCACCACCGTGGCCCTCGCGGGCGGCAAGACCGAGGAGAGGTACCGCCGGGTCGCGCAGCTGGTGCGGAACAAGGAGTTCAGGACTGCTGGCTCGGGGAGGAGCACTGCCGGCAATGGCGGGCGGCTGATGATGGATCTGAGCGAGTGGGACGTGGACAGGAAGGGTGAGTTTGAGCAGATGGAGGCGCTGATTCTGGCCGGCTGCATTTGCATGCTGAAGAAGGAGATGGACCGGAGACGGTTTCACCAGAGCATGGTCATTGCTGGTGGTGGTGGCGGCGGTCCTTAGATTGCAAGTGCGGCCATCTTGGGATGAATTGGCCTTTTCTTTTGTTCTTGTAGTTGTCAAGCCTACCTATTTCATAGAATTATAGATTATACCAAATGCATTTCAAGCGAGCTTTCATCCGTATAATAGAAATTCACCGAGCTGCTGAAGACATTGCATTTGGATAAGCTGACTGTGTGATAAATACCTACCTTCGCGAGGCATGATTGTTTCGATTGTTTGACAGGTCTGATTCAAGATGCTCATAGGTAATTTTGGTGATGGAGTAGTGGAGCACGTGACCTGGCTACTCCCGGAGCAGAGTGCCTCAGGCTCGGGAAAAATAGCCGGCAATCCAGCAGCCCCATTCTGCAGATTCAATCTCAAGACTAGCCGAACAAATCCAACCTCCCACCTCCATCACGAACCAGAATCCGCCAAAATGACTGCTGTTTGGAAAGCCGCCGGCCTCACGTACGTCAATTGGACCTCCGTCATTCAGGACTGCTTGAAGCTTCCTGCTCAATTCCACCTGGGGAAACGGACAGATGGAAAGCTAATGCTTGCTTGATTGAATAGCTACAACCGCTACCTGGCCATCGCGGCCCGCGCTGCTCGCCGCAGCCTGAAGGAGGACAAGCGAATCATTGCCGAGCGACGTGGAGAGACCGACCTGAAGTTTTCCAAGTGGCAGGTGAGAAATGGCGCGCCCGAGCAGCTTGTTGCTGTGGTCCGGGAGAGAATGAATGCTAAATTACCTCAACAAAACAGAACGGCAAGGCCGGTGAGGCCCAGAACCTCGAGAAGGCCAACACCGCTGCCATGGCCGAGAGCGCCTCCTAAACGATTCAAATCCCTCATAGAATTGCGAATGGGTCGAGATATGGATGATGGTTCAAGGGACGCAGGTCTCTCTGTATGAGGAGGGACTAGGTGTGCTGAGAAGAAAGGAGGTACAATAGTCCCTACACGTCAGCAAGGTGCACATGTTGCCTATTGTACAATAAACGCAATACCCCAAAACAAAATCCACGATCTTGCTCTATCGCAATTCGTTGTTCTGTGCCCGTAGGTTTAATCATGATGATGAGGTGTGGTCGCGTTGGTCCCACAGTGAATAAGAGCTCAGCAACAGGCGCTATCACGGCTATGCTAACAACCAAGCGACCCATCCTCCTGTATGACTATGAATGTGCAGGATGCTGCAGCAAGCACCTGTTATCGGATGCACGCGTTCTACTTTCTAATTAAATATATGCATGTCTGATTCATTTTAATTGGGAATTTGACCCGGAGTTTTGAGTCATTGATCAACTCCCACATACATGGACGATGACTCTTTAGTAGCGATCGGAGGTTAGTTGCTTGCTGAGCAGCCGTTCTGCAGGCGCCAATATGCCTGGCTGCACCTGCACCTTTACCACTATTTATACCCAACGTGCATGCAAGGTACCTCTGCCTACCAAACCCGGGCAGGTGCAAACCAGCCAGTTTTCTGCATGCTTGCCTCTGAGACTGGAGCGAAAAAGGAAAGACCCCTTGGCATTTTCCTTCAGATACTCAGATGGCCGACTTTGGCATTGGTGTTCCCGATGGTGGGTCATTATCATCCAGCACCTTGCACATCATCATGAGAACAAAATTTCTGACCTGAACACACCCACAGAACTTGCGCGACTCTCGTTGGGCAACGGGGCAGAACAACAAGAATCCCGAGCTCCAGACATGAACAGCGCAGGGATCGTGGCTGTCGATATCACCGATAGATTTTCCCTGGCCGTCAGGAGTGAGTTGTCCCCTCTTATTTCATCTTTCGGCAGAGTTGGGTTCGATGCAGGACCGTCATGGACGAGTAGTGGCTGACAGGCTGATAGCTTTGGAACCCGGTGAGCTCATCAAAGATGAGTTCTTTACCCTTTTCGAGTCCGTTGGGGCTCTAGAGGTGTGTGCATGAAGGGGCATCTGTCCTCATCCCTAGGATATGGCTAATGAGAGACTCAATCATTTAAGATCATGGATCCCAAGATGGACAGCGGTTGCATACAGCCTGGTGATGAATTTGAGGAGCTCTATGATGTTGGGCAGCCCCTCTTACCTGAAGAGGTCCTTGGTATAATTGACCAACTGATATGCCACGAGGTACGTAGCCGGGCAAGCCTCTACTGTTTCATCAACTAATCAAAGACTTCCAACCGTACAAGATGTCTTGGCACCTCGGTTACCCTCTATCGCAAACACTCTTTACCAGTGTCTACGTAGAGGCTTTATCAATGCCCAACCCTGTCGGCATCGAGCAGGCAATATTCGTGAGAGACCCGAAGGATGGATCAAATGACCAACCCATGCTCCAAGTTCTGAGAGCGTACTGCTTAGGTTTGCTCAAAGCATGTGGATATGTGAATGAACGTGTCAGAGCCGAACATTCTTATGAGGTAGGGTTGTGCCTTTTTGTTCAGTTGTTTACCTCCCAGTGCATGAATTCTCATCAATCTAACTATTCGTAGGAGGAGGATTTCGTTACCAACACCTACAACCGGACTCTGTTGGCAAACGTATCGACTGATGCGGTCCGGACTGCCATAACTGAGGCTAAGGGTCTTCTACAAAGGCTCCGGGATGACGCTGACCATACTTATCGGGCTGAAGTGATAGATGCCCTTGAGGTGCGCCTGGAGCTCAGGGATATATTCTTACAGGCCACTGAGTGTCCTCAATATATCAAGGAGCCTAATCTAGCGCAAATCCCCTGGCAGCAAGGTATATCCCTTCTCCCAGCTCTGAAGTCGACGCATCATCTTTGCAAGCCTGTGGATGATTCTTTCAGCGCCAAGTTGCAAAGAAAGCTGGCGAGCACAATCCCCCCGAGGCCCATTGTTCAGCTTGGATTTGACGATGCCTTTGGGCACCTCACCCGCCTCTTCCAAGACGGCCTCGAAATAATCGGGGTTCTCCATTATACTGATACACAATGCCTGCAGGTACGTTGAATAAGAAATGTGTTGAACCCTGAAATTTCTACATGTGTTTGCTGACCCATTGACGGGACAGACATGTGTGTCGGCGTTCCAGTCCAAAAAACCGCAGCCTTTGGTCTATGTGAGAACGCTGCTCCAGACATTCCTTTTCGATGCTATGGAGGTACTGGGTTCCATGAGCATTCGTCAACTCATTGATGATGACCTCTCCATAATCACCTTGCCTGCGAGCCCTCTGTTGGACCGTGCAAATGACGAAATCGAGGTTGTTCATGATCCGCGATTTATAGTTTCTCAACAGATGGAATTCTTCCGTCAGAGGGCTGCCCAGCCTTTCCTAGACATACTGCGTACTCTGTGTCAGAATCGCTGTCGCGTACGAAGGACATTATGTCATACTGTCCGCGCTTGGGATAACCTTCAAGTCGACGCAGAGGAAGTTGATCAAGTCGTTCAAGCGCAGATAAAGGAATCGCCATTATCACACATGTTCCTGAATGCTACTCAATACGCCGACTCCTTGCCTTTATCTCTGTCCTCATGGGCCTACTTTTACAAGTTGCGACAAATGGAATGGATCATTCAGCTCGGCTTCGAGTTGGAAGTGTACCAGGGCGACGAACTTGCAGGGATGTATTGGTACCTCAATTACCTCGCAAAATGCCGACTTCGGCACTTGGAACGTATCAAATCTTTTACTGTTAGCAAAACGGAAGAAATCCGTGCACTGCAGACTCGCGAGAACAGTCACGCCGGGCCCCAAATCAGGCAACTCGAGCGTTCGCTCTCTTTTATCCGCCTCTCACTCTTGGACGCAGCTGCTACATGGGAACTTTCAGATGCCCTATCATGCCTCTACACTGTCCTCGGGCGGTTGGGGCTTGTGAAACCCCCTGGGCGGCCGTATAGTAATGATGAGATGCGATACGAGCTGCGGATGAAACCATTTGCGTCTATTGGCTTACCAGAACTTCCGAGCTTTGAGGATTTTACAGCAGGCACGAAACAGCAGGGCACAAGCACAGATGACATTCTAGAGTACTGTGACAGATCGTTGATGGGTGCTAAAAGGGCCTTCGAAACCATGACGAGGCTACCACCCAATGAATCGTTCTCTGTTGGATCACATGAACGGTGGCTTGATACAGCGAAAAATGCGCTGAAATCGTGTATTGCAGCAGGGTTGGCTGTCAAGACGATACAGGCGGCACTGCGAAAGCGCGAGAAGGTCGATATGACATTCAAAGTAGAGATACCAACTCCCGACAAGGCGTATCACGACTGGTGGCTCGTTCCGAAACTGATTACCATTCCATAATGTACACGGGTATGTAGACTTCTACTAATCTTGTAATAATATTGATGAATATTACATAAAAACGTCAACTTTCTAGGTTGCGTTTCCATTTCTCGCTGGTGAAACTGCTCATGACCGAAAGCCAAGGACATCATGCGTTTCCGCACGTAATATTGCCCATTTCTCAGCCTTCAACTACACTCTCATCGACCGCAATGCATCACGGATATCGAGACCAAGGGTCCATGCATTCAGCCTTCTACTACACGGCTACGCTGCTGTGGGTCAAGGTGCCCAATGCATACCTAAGAAGTTTGATGGCTTACGCGCCAACACGCTTGCGAGCGAGGTTAGTGCGGAGCCTGACGGTCTGTTCGTATAGGACATCCTTGAAAGCAAACAGCAGAGCGGCGGTCAAAACACTCTGCGTGACCTTGGGGCCGATACCTGCGCCGACCAGTTAATGACAAGGACTACGCGGGGTGAATGTGAGCAGAGAATGACGATACTTACCCTTGTACAAGCCAGAGTATCCTTCCTCCTTAATAACACGGTTTAGAGCCTGGAAGGTTCCCTCTTTCTTGCTACTGGAGCTCGCGACGTGCATCTGGCTCTTGACGGTAATGTAAGGGTAGGTAATAGACGTGGCAAAGAGCTTGCCAAGTGCGCCCAGGAAGAAGACTGTCGTAGGGGTGATCTTGCCCTTCTTCTTCTCCACAATATTCTTCATCTGTTCGAATAACGTGTACTGAAGAATGGGGTTGATCACGAGAATCAGGGCGGGAAGGACGCCGGAGAAGAGGGCCTTGGGGCCCTCGTTCTTCAGAAGCGCCAGGAGCGTTCCGATTGTGCTTGGGGCCTTGGGCTTCTTGACCTCGGCACCGGCGCCGGCCTCGACATCGGAGGATTGCCCCTGCTGTCGGGTGGTGACCCGGGTGTTGATGACCCAGATGGGGTTGGTGATGATGACGGTCGCTGATCCAGCGATGGCACCGGCAATCATCGACTCAACAGTGGAAAGCTTCTTGTTGGCGCGACCGGCCTTGGCTGCGGCCTTCTCAAAGAAGGACTTGGACCACTCATACCAGTAGTAGTAGACGAAGTTGGTGACGCTGATGCCGAAGAGGGCCGAGTTAATACCGGCGTATAATCCGGAAACACCTTCACGGGCGATAATTTGCTGGACGGCGTTGATGAACTTGGTTTCAGCCTTCTTGGACTCCACCTGTGCGCGGGTTGAGAGTGTGATGAGCGGATATCTGGTGAGGTCGGTCAATTTCAATTCATGGTGCCAAGGGATGGTTGCATGAGCGAGTCGCATCAGGGACTGATGATGACATACGTCAGAGCCATGGACAGGATTCCACCACCCGCGCCGGAGAGCGCATGGGCGACATTGTCGTTTTGAGGAATAGGGGCGTTGGAAGTCATTTTGAAGTCTGTGTGACTTATGATTTTGACCACCTGCGATAGAATCTGGGTGCGAGAGTTGAGACAAGGACTGGGCGAGGAGGGTTTAAATTAACCCGATGATAAAAGGGTGGATTGCGGTTGGTTGGGTGTAAGTGAGTCGCTGTTCGGCAAAGCTAGCCTGATTACTTTGGAGACCGGGTGTATCAACGGGGAAACTAGCCGAAACAACAGAAGGGAACTTGTCTTTTCCTTCTGACATACACGACAGGGACCGAGAGGATATATATTTCTGCTACCGAAGGGAGGGACCGACTGGCAGATGCACGACATGAGATTGAACGCCCCGTTCAAGGCTAGGTAATTGGGGCCGAGGTCCTTTGGCCACTTTGTACCGACACACCGGAGATCCTTGCAGCGAAACGACTCCACGCGATCTCATTTGGCCTCTCACTCGAACTGCCTGTCACGGCGACATGTGACGCCTCAGCGAGAGGAGATTGGTGGGGTAGCGGATGCACTATTCTCCGAAGCGCTGGCCACGGCTTATGTAACAACAGGACCACTGTTCTCGGCAAAGGAAAAACAGAAACTGCGAAAACGACCCCGAATCTGCTAGTCCGTTTCTGGCCATGAGTAAACAAAGCAAGTCGGTGAAGTCCACTCCTGCCGCGCCGGAGTGGGCATGTACCTACCCACGCACCCGTCAGAGGCCGTGCGTGCCACCGCCACCGGAGAGCTCGTCGCGATCACCAACACCGTCAACTCGTTATTGTTATCTCAACGCCCCCCTCCCGCTCCCGAGCGTGGACTGTCTTACCGCGCATCCCTTTTCCATGTCTGAATGCCCGCCTTCTTTCACCAATGAAAAGAAAGCGGGATTCTTCTGCCACCGCCGCCGCTCAGTCGTTCAGCGTACGCTGGCACTCCATCGCAAATCCGGCAACTCCCAGTGTCGACATCATGTCGTCCCCCGACCCCCTCAACGACGACACAATGACTTCGATCGTACCCCCGTCTTCGCGTCGCGTAACACGGAGCCAGCGCTCTACCCGGTTCGCTTCTCTCGCAAGCTCGCCTAGGAAACAGACTTTCGAATTAGAGGTGGGAGATAACGTGTCGCCGCAACGGCTGTTGGTTACTGTCGAAACAGAGGATGGCAATCCAGCAAGTACTACGAGGCGACGGTTGTTCCCATCATCTAGCCCATTTCGGAACCCTCGGCCTGGAGTTGGAATGACGACGACGACCACAGTGCCCCTCCGCCAATCGATAGAGGACGAACAGGGTGATATCACACTAGATTCTATGGCAACTCCCAGACGAAGAGGTCGTCCACGCAAGACGAATGGCACGCCAATGCCAAGCGCAGCAAAGAAGCGAAAGGCTGGGACTCCTATTAAGCAAAGGACGCCGCGGCGCCAAAGCACAATCAACGAGCCTGACCCTTTATCAGATCCTGTCGTTCAACCAACACCAACGCCCAGGAAACGTGGCAGGCCACGGAAAACAAACACGGTTGAGCCTTCAAGTGAACTTGGTATTGAATCTGCTACAAAAATCACATCGGGGCGGAGGGGTAGGAGGCGACGTCAAGCTTTAATCCCAGAGGAATTGGAAGAGTTGGCTGAAGAGGCGGCAGTCCTACCAGAAGCCGCACCAAGCGAGAATGATATGGATCTTATTGAACCGCCGCCTGAGGCGTTTACTGATGAGCCGCAGCCTCAGACTGCCTCAAATATCGAAATGACACAAGCACCAGCAGACCCAGCATCGGATTTCGACCTGTGGATGAATGAAGCCTCCCCTGAACGGACGCCTCGAGCCCGGCCACAGCCTGTAGCTCTCGCCCTGGTTGACTCTCGTCGGTCTCCCTCCGTTGATTATGAGAGCATAGCATCAGAAAACAATGACTTTGGAGGGGCTCCCAGTCCTAGCCCCGGCATCCAATCTCATTCTTCTGCTAGCCCGGAGGCGGTTGAATCGCGGCATCCCGCTGTACCGGACAACGGTGACACCATTGCTCAAGGCGAGGACTTTAGTATGATTTTCATGGAATCAATACAATCATTCCAGGATTTCAGAAGCTCTGTCCCCGGCCCGCGACAGCCACTACCTTTACCAGACAGCGATATCGACGAAGAAGCCAGTCTTATCATCAACAAAACTTTAGAGTCTCTACGGCAGTCTGTGCGGCAAGAAGAACTGAATGAAGAAGAGGAGGGTGTAGAGGAAGTCCAAGAGGAGCAGGAACAGCAGGATGACAGAGCTGATGAGCTAGCTGAGACAGAAGAGGCTCACACGATCCAAGAATTACCCAGAGGATCGCCGGAGAAAAACACCAATACCGGGCCTGAACTGGTGCGAACATCTCCCTCCGTGGCACAAGACCAAGATGAGTTAGCTTCAGATGAGACAGCACCCGTCTTTTCACCAGCTTTTGTGTCCTCGCCAAATCGCCTGTTATCACCTCAGTGGGCGAAACGTGGACTGAGAAGGCCGAATATTTCCCCACTAAGACAACGTCTATTGAAGTCGCAGGCTAAACAGCTTGACGCCACACCAGCGGTTTCTGAGAAGGGAGATACTGCACCGGAGGCTTCACCCAGCCCTTCAGCAACCCACATCACTCAATCTCACGATGATGATTATGAAGATTCTTTCTCAGAGATTCCACAGCCCGTGTTGGAGGCAGCGACTCCACGGCGACCCGCCTCGTTCAATCCAGAAGCTGAGGAGCCAGCATCTGAAGAACGAGCTATCGAAGAACCGGCTCTCGAGGAAGAGGATGGCATCGATCAAGTTGAGTTTATCGATGAGCTAGAGGAAGAAGAAGTTGAGCCAGTTCATGATGTTCTGGTTAGGGACCCTACCCCGGTTGGAGATCTCACGGTGGCCGAGGAGGCGCCTGAGGCGCTGAGGTCTGATGAACTTCCGGATCCACAAGAATTAGAGGAACAACAGTATCGACATGTCGATAACCCATACCCCTCACATCAACAATTGCCCCCTCCTTCGAATGCTAGCTCTGCTGCACAGACAGATCGTCTGCCAACCCCTGATGATACTCCTCCTAATCTGCAGGTTGAGCCCAGCGAGGACTTGGATAAGCCCGAAGACCCTGAAGACCAAGCAATGCGATCTTCCCCTTTGGTACCCCAGCTTCAACTTGAGAGTCAGCCCATTTCGTCTTCGGTTACATCAGAACCATTGAATGAACCGATTCTTCCTGCTGAAAGACCGGCAGTCTCAATTGAGATTACACCTGTCAATCAACTTTCCTCACCAGCAAATGAGCCACAGTCTGTAGTTGCGGAGTCTCCCATGGAGCGAGCAGCCAGGCCTGCTCTTTCGGCCATTGTCCGTGCAGGCAGAGCACTTCAAACAATTACATCGGATCCTCCATCACCTGAACCTCAAGAACCCCAACTTGGCAGCCCATTTAGGAGCTCAGTAAGTAAAGACTCTTGGTCAGGCTCTAGGGAGGGCGCGACTGGACGACGTTCCAACCTGATTAGCCCTTCGCGCCGGTCTATCGGCCATCAGCGCCAATCGGCTTCCATTGATGACCCGTTCATTTCGGCATCTCGCAACAACGGTCAGTCCAGTTTTATGCAAGCTCTTGGTTGGAGTATGAGTCGGCAGCAGTCGCCGGACAAATCTCGACCACAGCCGTCAGGATCGACAAGCAGCTCAATGCGAGCAACTCCTCCAGATGATGGGATGAGCTGGGTAGCAAACGAAGGTCCAATCAGTCCGAGACTGAGAGGCGACAATACTCTCCGGGAGGCTGCAGGGCTACCTGCGACAGTCGCTGATCAAGCCCCTAACCCTCAAAGTGAATTGGAGGAAGAGCCTGCAGCGAACCTCGACCAAGCTGAACAGTTGTCTCAGCAGGATGATGAGACTGATATTTGGGAGGTAGAAGCAGAACGATCATTACTTGATCCTGCTCCTGAGCAGTCGTCGACGAATGTGTTTTCTGCCTCTCACCGTCGCGGAACGATACCCAGTCCATGGACAAAGCAAAGCACTTGGTCACGAGAGCAGACCACGACCCAAGCTGCAGAGGCCTCGGAAGACAAAACCAGAGCAACCAGTGCTTATAACGATGGCCAGGTCCACCAAGAAGTTGATGATACCGAAGAATACTCTTTACTGACCCAAAGGCTGGCGGCAACTGAAGAAGTACAAGAACCAGCTACTTCAGCCAAGGAAAGCAGAGTAGACTTGTCTTCATTTTTCTCTTCGCCCACAGCTATCCCCGGTATACTGGTCAACAAGTTGTTTCCATCTAGAACTTCCGCTGCCGGGGCCTCAAACTCTATGCAAACCGAGTCTGCCCATGCTCCTACCATAGCTACAACATCTATGTTCCCTCAGGTCCCCTCAAATCCTTTCCGCCAACAGAGCGAGAGCCCCAGGCATCTGACGTCGCCCTCCAAGTCATCAGCACCTCCCTCTTCTCATAAGAGGTCGTCGTCTGCTCCTGTTGTTCACCAGACGAACAATTTAGACAGTACGTCGGGTCGAGATCTCTCTTCGCCCTTCAGATCATCAGGGGTGTCGAACCAACAAAGGCCTTCCGCCGGTCCAGGATCCGAATCACCGGCCACTCCAGAGAAGATAGAGATGCCCATTGTAGCTCAGAAGCAAAACTTCACACCCCGCCCCAGGCAACCGAGCCAGTCATTTTTCCAGCCTTCCTCGTCTGCTCCGACGCCGCCCAGGATGCAACTCTCTCATGCCGACATTCAAAGGTGGCAACAACAGACATCCAATGCCAGCGAGAGTTCTCCAGACCTAGGCCGCAGTCTTCTACGGCCTCTACCTCCTAGGAATGCCTCGCCCACCAAGTCGAGCCTCCGATCGCCCTTGAAACCCCACACGCCCGGGCGTGTAGTCGAGTTTACTAGTAGCGTGCTCTCTCCAATGGAGCAGGCTCGAGCGCGCCAGGAGCGCCGCCTTTCGAACGCATCATCGTCAGCCCTGGCTGCTATCACACAGAACCAGCCAGCCAGTAGGCAAGAGCCGGTGACTGTTACCGAGGACAAGGAGAATCATGATTCCGACATCTCAATGTCCGATGCATCGCCCCTCCCAAAGCAACGGCATACCAATCTCCCATCTACAGCTGCTGCTGGGGGAGAGTCTTCAAGTTCTGCTTCATTCTCGAAGAAGCTCTCGCCGACTGTCTGGACTCGAGAACACTGGTTGTTCCTGGACCGCATCCTTGAGCGGCGCCTCACAGGCGACTTCGAAGTCGACTTTCCCCGTCGTGCAGATAAATATCTTGGCAAGAAAGTCAAGAGCCAAGGCGAGGCCATGGTTCTCGAGCGATGGCACCTCGACTGTGTGGACGCTTTCCGAGCCGTCGTAGGCGGCTGGGACGAGGGCGACCTCGCCAAACGCCTCTTTTCTCTTATCCTGGCGGAAGAAAGGAGAAAGCGAATGCGTGGTCACACGACGAAACCCTCAGCAATGATGTTTCATTGATACAAAACAACTCTTTATTTTTATCTTTATATTATTCTACAAGCATGACGGAGTCAAGGGAAAAAGCATGCCCGAGTTTGAAATTGGCGGAAACACATGAAAGTAAAAAGCATGCGTTGCCTCAAAATTGTGGCTTAATGGTTTACGGCGTTAGTGGATGAAGGCACATGTGCCCTCTATTTGGTTATTAGTTTCTTTCCTCTTCTCACTTGTTCTTCGCTTCGCCTCATTCAAATTGCATCAGGCGGCGTTTCAGGTTCGGCATTATTGTTGGGGTCGATTAGGTTTTCTTGTTTTATTTGGTTCACTTTCTTTCTTGAGATACCTCGTTTGGGTAAGGAACTTGTTACGATGGATGGATTGTCAGACATACCTAGACTACGAAGTAACGACAGAGCGTTGAAACAAATCACATCATGAATGCGAGAATTGGAATCATCCTTTCCCTTTCTCATGTTTGGAATAAATAAGCCCTATACTGAACATTGAATCTATTCTGCCATGACGGCCAAGCCGTCTCTATTTTCCTCAGCTTGTCCATATTACTCTAGCAGAGAAGCCTGGTTCGTGTATAACGCATCCACCACATTGCTCAGCTTATCAATAGTCTTCAGAGCAGCGTCGTAAGATTCGTCACGGTGAGTCTCATCGAAGATGATGAGGCATCCTGCACCTTGGTCGAGGACGCCGATGATGACCTTGTCCAGGATCATCTGTGATAGCTTGCGCTCAACTTGCTGCGTGTCAAGACCGACCATCTTAGCGATATGGTCAATCTCGACGCGGGAGAATGGCTCGATGACCTTGATCAAGTTCTGCTCCAACATGGCATCATAAAGTCGTCGAAGATGGTTGCGGATGAAAGCATCACTGCCCAGCTCATACCGATAGTCAGAGAGGGCTCTCTCATACTCCTCCAGGGAGCGATTCGAGTGCGCACGAGCAATGGCCTTCATAGCCTCGAGGTTCTTCCCAGCATACTTGAGCGCCTGCTTGGATGACATGAGCTGGTTGACGTCCTCGACAAGGTTCAGCATAATCTTGCAGAGCAGCATGTACTGGAGGGCCGCCTGCGCCTTGCTACTCTCCTCCTGGCTGTGGTATCCGTCCAACGCCTCGATGAAGTATGAAAATGCGGTATTGAAGTCCTTATCTTCGGCATGAAGCATACCGCTCTGCATATCGAGGTTGGCTTGCAGCAATGGAGGGGTGTAGACACTGGCGGCGCTTGTTCGGGCGCTGGTCAAAGCAGCACGGGCTTTAGGGATATTTCCAAGGGCGTGGTAGACTCGGGACTCGAGGAGCTGGACTTCGACTAAGCGTAGCTTGTCATCGAGACGCTTGAGCTCGCGAAGAAGTCCATTGATGAGGGTAAGCGCATCGTACCAAGATAGCTTGGTCATGTGAAGGGTGACGAGTCGGACTTCCAAGTCCTGTCGCTGAAAAGCGCGGCGCTCGGAAGTAGCCCATTCGATACAATCTTTAGTCACAGCGATCTCGATGTCGGTACTGTTGGGAATGTCTCTGAAGATGTCGAGCAGTTGGCGCACTAGGAGTTGGTCGTGTGTCAGCATCTGGTGTTGTATAGGCCAGGCACGCGGGCAACATCTAGACTGCGAACTTACCCAGCTTAGCAGACTTGGCCTTTGCAAAGGAGGAAAAGACTGATCTGCTCTCTTTTACAAGGTTGACCAGGTCCTGTGTCCGCCTATAGATATATCAGTCAGCTATCCAAGCGCCCGATGCTTCACCAGATTGGGAAACCCACGTCTGGTCTCTGTAGAGCTCGCCTAGGCTTATCAGAGCAACCTCATATTCTCGGGTTGCGGAATCGGAGGCTGCACTGGGGGCAGTAGATGTGATTTCCTTGTAGATGGCCTCTGCTTTGCCAGGGTTGGTCTTGGTGAGCTTCTGGGCTTCTTGGACACGGTCCGAGTCACCGACCGCCATTGTCGAGGCTGCTGAGGGTGAAGGTTTGACAGATTATATGGTAGGTTCAAGGCGTTGAGTCCCGGGACTGGGTGTGCGGGAGAGCAGGGTGGTGTTGGCGGGATGCGTTGTGGTGAGGATGAGACGGTGCGAAATGATGCAGTCAAGCTTCCAACGCCTTCGTTGCTCTGCCCTTGCACTGTAGTAGCATTTGTTTGCCTGTGCTCTAGGTTGCCGCACGAGCGACGTAGGCAAGTGGGTCGCGGGTACCTCCAGGCTCGCTCTTGCCTGGGCCAGGGCCTACCAAGACCCGGCCGGGCAAGTAGCACCTACCCCACCATCGCATCTTCTTGCTGGCTCTGTCTAGCTCTCTGGATTGGTTACTGCTTCCCGATCGGGGTTGATTGCCGGATTATCATTTGGCCGCGAGCCCTGCGGTACCGGTCCCGATCCCTTAGGCTTTGCCGGCTACAGCAGGCACATGCGCATCCATGAAATTTCAGACTCCATTCCCGTTGCTCTTATACTCGAGAGCTCATCCCAAGCTTCACAGCCAACAACCTTTCCATTTCCTCAATTCCGCCACAACACCTCTAATTCACCATGTTCCGACACGCTCTCACCACCTCCTCCCGGGCGCTGCGCTCTACCGCCTCCAGAATGGCAGCCACGAGCTCTTTTGGCCCCTCACAGTTCCGCATCGTCGCCGCGGCCTCTCCCAGACATTTCACACCTACAATGGGGAGGTGGTACAGCGACGCAAAGGAGACCAAAACTGAGGAGGCTAAGGAAGAGGCTAAGGAGGCAAGCGCCGAGGCCGACCCAGTTTCTGAGCTGAAGAAGCAGCTTGAAGCCAAGGACGCCGAAGCTCGGGAATGGAAGGTTTGTACACAACCTCATTTTGTCTTTTTCCAATAAGGTACATTTGCTGACAATGTCTAAACAGGACAAGTGCCTGCGCACCGTTGCTGACTTCCGCAATCTCCAAGATCGCACTCAGCGTGAAGTCAAGAGCGCTCGCGACTTTGCTATCCAGAAATTTGCCAAGGATCTCATCGACAGCGTGGACAACTTGGATCGTGCCTTGACCACAGTCGCACCCGAGAAGCTCAATGCTGATAATCAAGATCTCAACAACCTACACGAAGGTATCAAGATGACCGAGACTGTGCTGATGCAGACTCTGGAGAAGCACGGTCTTGAGCGTCTCAGCCCCGAGGGCGAGAAGTTCAACCCCAATGAGCACGAGGCCACCTTCATGACACCCCAACCTGAGAAGGACGACAACACCGTCTTCTTTGTTCAGCAGAAGGGCTTCAAGCTCAACGGCCGAGTGCTCCGCGCAGCCAAGGTTGGCGTTGTCAAGAACAAATAAACACCTAGCCTCCCACCCGAGAAGGCACAAGTGTGCAAGTCACACCTGTTGTAATTTTAGTTGGACACAAAAAAACGGATGGCGTTGGATGAAAATGTGTAATGCTCCTCTCATGTTGACGAAAGAAAAAGATGATTTCAATGTTGTTGCATGGCGGCGGTTCTGATCATAAACAAAGACGAGAATTGTTCTTGGACGAGACGACACCAGATTTTATTCGGAATGGGACAAACAATGTATATATGTATATTATATCATCTGGCTGGCTGCTTATGCGCGAGACTGATCTCGAGGGGAGAATCGCTCCCTCTCTAATCTACGAACACGGACAAACCTCCATGCGGCCCCAACAGGACCAAAGCACGAGGTTTTGCTGAACACTCACCAACTCTTCACTCCTTTGAGCATTTATGTGACTAATAAACGGCAATAGGAGAGATGTATGGGATTCATCGACGTTCTTGATTTACTTGCGCATAGGGAGTTGATTATTGCGTACCTCCGACGGTGCTGTGGCAACGGTTGACAACTGTTGCCAGCTGCCAGCAACTGCAGAGGCCACACAGGCACACCGTCCTGCAGGTAGAGCAGGCTACCGCTAGCACAACAGAGGTGCCCAAATGTAAACAAAGAACCTCCTTCTACTACATCCTGCTTTTCCCTCGTGACGCTCTCGCCCGTGCTCAACCTCTCTCCTCTTGTCCCTTGCTTACCGACAACAATGCACACCTTCCGATACCGAACAATTCACAGGGCCTAACACGTCCCTCATATTCGACTGGCCACCTATCCCATTGGAAATGGCTTGCTTTCGCCTCCCTCGTTTCGGGAGAGCTCACCCTGATGTTCCCACCACGTGCAAGAGCACAGATGAGACGCTGAGGGGTGACATTGAGTATACTGAAACAAGAGAAGAAGAGTCTACCCCAATCAAAACAAGTAATTGCACCTCTGCGTGTGTCCTCGGATAGAAATTTGGCTCTTATGGCCGTTTGCGACGGACTAAACTCACCTGCTTACCCAGTCCGGAGAGTCCCAAGACTCAATCCGCTTTCGCTGAGAATCAGAGACAGTAAGCCATCATTTGCCTTCTTTCCGATTTAGCCTTTCTTTGTTTCATTTCAGCGTTTATCAATACCTTGCTAATGATTACTCAGGGCGCGACTCGGCCGTAGAATTTCAGGATTGCAATGGCACCACCGCGATGAACACAGCTACCACATTTCCTCAAGAAGAAAACATGCCGATCATGAAGCAGCACCACCATGGCATAGAGAAAGTTGACGGCTTGGAATTAGGCGACCTAAGTGGTGATGATGAGTCGCTCGCGAGTATGTCCAAGTCTGATACAGAAGCTCTAGAAATGCCGGGCATCCAATTTCATTCCCCAGTCATGGGAACATTTGTTTTTCCATACCCTCCAACTCACCGCCATGCAGAATTTGCTCCAAAACCCGGGGTCAATGAGGACTCCAATGACGATGTGGAGAATGGCGAATCCCGCCTGAACAAGCCCAGACACGTTTTGAAAAGACGCGGCCAATACAGCATCATTCCGTCTCCCAGCACCGAGATATCTATGCTCAACCTAGAGGAAGACCAGAATCACCAACCAATCCCCGTTACAGGAAGCTCAAACACCACGAGCAGCGATGAGTTTCCATTGAAAGGCCATGTCGATGGCGTTGTACCTCCGCCAATCTTGTCTCACTCATCACACTCTTCAAATTCATCTCTCCGCGGTGCTGCCGCCGGACTGGCTCCCGGGTGCACTGCGCCAACCGGGTCTCTACATTGGCGCCTAACAAACTCTGCTCTCATGGCCTACAACTCTTTGCGCGGGCCTTTCAAGGAAGCCGGTCGAGATGTCTACAACTGGGCGGAGCGATGCCAAGAACTGAATCTCATGAAGGTAGTGATGGCTGAGGGCGAGGGAACTTACGATGAGTGGGTTATACCAATACATGGTGCTCTCACAACCAGAGCTTTAAACAACCAGAAATCCCATTGCACATGTCCTGATCCCCTTTTCTTAATTTTTTTTTCTCAACCCTCGAAAGTCTCATGTTTCAGCTAACATCGATTGTGCATGTAGCATCCTAGCTGATGTCAATTCCTTGTACCATAGCGAGCAGCCGTCCCCAGACGAGCATCCAGGGAGGAAGGATGCATTCTGTCTTCCTCGAGCGCCATATGAGCATATCCACAACCCGGATACTTCTCAATCTCATGGTACTCCAGCCGCCGATCCCGTTCTTGCGCACAGCCCAGGAGCTGTACAGTACCAAGTCCCACAAATCGGACATGAGAACTTGTGCGTGGACTCTGAAAAATGGGGGTATTCGGATCAGGGAGATGGGGATATCGAAGGCATTGCTCTTCCAGAAGAAGGTAATACTGCGTCAAATCTGGTTCAATATCAGGCTTCGGAGAAATGTACTAACACATCAGTCCCAGATGAGTTCGTCATCTCTGATGACGAGGGTCACCCAGACGACGGCCGCATTTCACCCTGCACGTTCCGACTGTTTACTCTGAACTGCCTCCGACGACGTGATACACACCAGATCATTGACCAGGTTCTGCAGGTAACCATACCCCTAGCCCCGTATATCTAGGATCTTCTGTATTCACTAATCTACTCGCAGAACTATCGGCTTAGAGATCTACGCCTCGAGACCACTGGACCCCTCGGGACGGAACATCAGGCCCCAAGGTTTCCGGCCCAGTACCATCGGTTTTCTTCCGGCTCTGGTTACGCTTGTGATGATGAAGATGGAGATGAGGATGTGCAGGGGGTAAACTTGGTCCACATGGCCAAGATCGTCACCATCGAGCATTGGGTTTTTACAGGACACTGGCCCAAATTTTCCGACGACGTGTCTTATGTTTAAAGGTTCTTGACAACATATCGTGATAAGCAATCGGTATATACCTGTCAATAGCAAAATACATGTATGACTCCAAGATGATTATTACTCTAAAGTTACAATGAAGCGCATGTAACCAGTTTATTTCTTGGCTTTCCCCTTCGCCCCTGACGCCTTGGGCTTGGCCGCGGCTTTTGTTGGTTTCTTCGCGGGCTTCTTAGCCTTGGGTTGTTTGATATATTTATCCTTCTTCAAATCAAGCTCCTCTTCATCAGCTTCCGGAGCTTCGACGACCTCGGCTTCATCTTCTTCTTCAATAGCCTCCTCTAGGTCAGGGGCCTCCTTGGCCTGGACCTTCGGGGCTGTGACATTGCTTGCCTTGATGAATGGAACTGGGTGGTTCATTGAATTATAGCTGTCAAGAGTTAGCAAAGCTCAGGGAGTGCCTCAGTAGGAGTATAGATGAGCAAACTTACGTTCTGGTAAAGGCAGCTTTGACCTTTGAATCAACAGACACATTACCCTCATCCATATAACCAACACCAAGTTCCTGAATGGCGTCTACGTCGTCTCGGGTGAGGTAATAACTATCCATGAGCTCGATAATGTCGGAAACAGCTTCGTTGCCATCACGCTCAAGTCGTTTGACTATTTGGTCCCAGAGCACAGGAAGGTATTCCTGTCTAACCTCATTATGATCGCCAGATGATTTAAGACGCATATGAGAATGAAGCTCTCGAGTATAACGTCCCAGTTTCCCTGTTTTACTGTTATTTCCAAGCCAGCTCGTGAAGTCCGAGCCCATGAGTTGGCCAGCGATAAAGCTTGCAGGTCGAACTGTGCTGAAAACAGCATGTGTTGGCATGAGGCTCCAGTGTTGTTGAGGGCCATGGATCATTCTATCCACCAGGTCTCCGTCGCTGATGCTCTCAGCAGCCTTGTCAAAGAGTTCCAAAGCCTTCAGCTTTTCTTGTCGTTTATTGTAGCCTTGCCCATTCAAGGCCATTGGCTTGGTCTTGAGGTAATTTTCTTGGATCATAAGGAAGCTGAATTCATGATCGTTGAAATACAACTCAATCTTGTCATTGAGGGTCGACTTGCTGGCTGGTGCAAATAGTCCACCAGCCAACATCTTTTGGCAAATGTCCCAAGGTTTCAACACAACGTGTTTCTCCCACGCTTTGCTCATTGCCTTTCCTTTGTCAAAATCCATGCTCTTCTGGTCGAGCTTTGCTGTAGAAATCATATTAATGATCTGCCGGATATCCTTGTTGCTCCCTTCGATGAGAGCATCAACGACAGGAACTGGTAGTTTCAATCCTTCTCTATGGCATATAGTCATGATGCGGCCTCTGACTTGCTCGACCGTTGGGCGATTAAATCTTATATCCAGGGCCACATGGTCGAAAGGCTTCATCTTTGGCAGTTTGCGCTCATTGCAAATCAAGATGAGCGGGATCTCAGTCTTCTTGCAGAACTTTGCCAACGCACCAACACCACCACGATCACCTGCCGACATGCCATCGACCTCATCCATGATGAGCACAATCTTTTTCTTTGTCGAGTCCACAGATTTGCCATCGCCTGCAAAGTATCCGAGGAGCGAGGTGTTGTTCATCACATCACTAACACCGGCTTCAACTAACTTTTTGCTTCTTGAGTCGCTCGCGTTGCTCTCTAGAACATCATAGCCCTCAAGGTTAGCCGCAAGATGTGCAGCTGTCGTCTTGCCGATACCAGGCGGGCCAGATAGTATGATAGCACGAGCTCCGAGCAGTCCATCAGCTCCCCGTCGTTGGAAATCGTATTTTTTCGCCGTCGCCCAGCCTTTCAGCCATTTCTGTATCTTTTCAACTTGCCCCTTGTTTCCGCAAATATGGCTTAGCTGCGTTGGGGCGTACTTAGTAGTCAACAGTTGGGCAACTGGAGCTGGTGGGAGAACCGCCGACTTGTCCGTGACACCTCGAGCAGCGGCAGCCTTTTTCGCTGCCTTCGCTGCCTCCACTTGCTTTGCCTTCTCTTCCGCTTCCATTTCAGCAATTTCTTTCTTCATCTTTTCTTCATCCGCCTTCTTCTTTTCCTGCGCCTTTTGAGCTCCTTTGCCTGAGCCACCGAAGGCAGGAAGTTTCCGGATAAGATCAAATAATCCATTTTCGTCGATCGTCTTGATTCCCAGTGACTTTATTTTAGACAGCTTGCTTGGCCCAGCGTCTTCGCCAAGAACAACAAAGCTTGTCTTGCTACTGGGTTGTCCAGTAACTTTACCTCCATACCGCTTCACCAATGCCTGCGCTTCCTCTCGAGCAATTGTTTGCAATACGCCGGTGAAAACAAAGGTGAGACCACTCAAACATTCCTCTTCGCCGTCTGGTATATCTGCCGAACCTCCCATAGGCTGAGCAGCTGAGTTTCCACCACCATTGGCTTTTCTCCAGTCAAACTTAGCATTGGGATCCTTTGGCGGAGGCGTTGGTGCTCGAACTGTCGTAACGCTATTGAGAATGTCTTGAATCTCGGCATCTTCGGGTTCATCTGGCTTTTTTGTCCGCGGAGCTCGTGGTTTCGCAGGGGTCTTCCGCTTCTTTGGCGCCTCTTCTTCAGATTCTTCTGTGTCGGGTTCAGGGGTTTTTCGCTTTTTCGCCGCTGAGGGCTTTGAAGGCTTCTTTTCATCACCGGCAGCTGAAGCTCGAGCTCGAGATGCGACTCGTTTCGGTTGAGGAAGAACATCTTCATCCGAATCATCCTCCACATAATCGTCATTTTTGCGCTTACCACGACCCTTTGTGTCAGCAGCGAAAATATCATCTGCGTCTTCATCGGCGTCATCCATGTAGGCGTCTTCATCATCATTGGCTGCGTGGCTAGTATAACTAACAGCCGTTCGCTTTTTCGTAGGTGAGGCGCTCTTGTCGGGGCCGGCTTGGGATTTTGAGGGTAGATTCCTTCCTCGAGGGCTAGATCTGACCGGAACGTCCGTTTTCTTCTCCTCTTTTTTCAGGGAGGAGGTCGTCGATCGTGTGGTGGAAGAATCATTTGTCTTGGTTGAGGCAAAATAATCCTCGGCGGAAATTGATACGCCTGCAGGCTTGCTATCTCTGGGAACTCAAAGTCAGAAACCAAGTGCTTCATTCTGAATGAAATTAACATACCCTGCTTTCTTCTTTGTGGAAGCTTTCGGCTCTGGTCGCTTCTGTCTGCCCATAGTGTTAGCATTATTTTGAAGCGATTTGAACAACTGATGTCGAACGCACTCAGCCTCCTCATCATCGCTCTCATCAATAACTTTTCGGTTTTCTGAACTATGTGAGCAATTGAGCAAGGAATTGGGGGTGTGCATTTCCCACTTGAACGTTTGGTCTCTACCGGCTTCGGCGTAGGTTTTGGGGCGGCACCGCCCTTAGGACCGAAGAAAGATCGAATATCAGGCATTATGAACGGAAATTAAGAAGTATAGAGCGAAAGTGGTATCAGCAAAGCCCACGGCGTTGCATTTTTTCAAGGGAAACCAATTTCACAAGGCGAGCTTGGCGCGTGGCTGCGTATTAAAAGGAATTCTTGTCGAGATGAAGGCAGGCAGCAGCCAGTGAGTGACGTTAAAGACTTGGTTGATTAGCAGGGTGGTGAGACGCGAAGATGACGCGAGATGCGTGACCAGCTTAAGAGGTCAGGTGTACCTTGGTACTTGCCAGCTTGAAGGCAGCAGTCGCAGCACTGTGAAAAGTGGGTAACTTCCCTCCCAGGCAATGGCTGGCCGAGCCAGTCAGGCCTCGATTCGCGCCCCACACCAACGACACCTTGAGAAGAATTTCCAATTGCCAGACAGAGGTCAAGCTATCTGCCTAGAGGTGCCCAATCGACAATTGGCGAACGATGAAGCCCGTCAACATGTCAACACTACTCGGGTCTTTCCAGGCACTGAGCCTCCGAACCTCTACACCTTTGCGCCTGCTCCGGGCCCCCATCCAGGGACAGACACAGCAACTCCAAAATGCCAGGGCTTTCTCGACCACGACTCCGGCCCTCGGCAATTGGCTTGAGCCAAACATCGACAGGAAGAAGAAGATGGCCAAGGGTCGCCCCCGTGTTCCCACCGGGGGCTCGGTCAAAGGCACAACAGTGATCTGGGGCGATTTCGGAATCCGCATGGTCGATCATGATCGCAGAATCAGCGCAAAGCACCTAAAGATGGCCGAAGACACAATCAAGACCCGACTACGTGGAGAGAGATTCCGGCTGTATAAGCGCAAGTGCTGCAATGTTGGAGTCTACGCCAGTGGCAACGATGTGAGGATCAGGACAGGTCAAACTGTGGAATGTCGAGGCTAACCTATTTCTCAAACCAGATGCGTATGGGTAAGGGTAAGGGTTCATTTGATCATTGGGCAACTAGAATGGCTGTGAGCCAAGTTCTGTTTGAGCTCAGAGGAAAAGTCCACGAGCAAGTAGTTCGAGATGCTTTCCGCCTGGCGGGAAACAAGCTGCCAGGTCAGTATAGTCACCAAAGTCCAATATACACCATCACTAACCAATCTTTGCCAGGCCAATGGGAGTTTGTCAAGAAGGGAGATCCACCAGTCGTCGGGATCACGAAGTTGGATGGTGTGACTCTCGAAGAGTTGAAACGCCCAAGAAGGGTGGTACCAACTGAGTTGGCTGGGACTACCACTGAGCCTGAGGTTACAGAAACCCCCTCAAAGGCACCCTGAGCATTGTTCTTCATGGGGAATTTAACCTTGACATACGATTCTTGGGCGCATAATCATGTATTCAATGGGTTCAATTTGACCCAGTGTAACCACTATTACGAAAGAAAGCATCGTCATGTAAATATTTAGACAGGTCTCACAAACAACTGTTTACACTGTAAACCATTTTTAAAGTGTACCAGAGTCTTTTGACAATTTTTCCATTCCAAGATGAATTGGCCACTTGCTTGTAACAATGCAGGCAATATGGCTGTCCAACGCATGTCATGACGGTCGCTGATGTACATTGTACCTTCAGGCAACTCCCGGTGGTCCGTGCACTCACAGAAAGCGACATGCCCGTGCACCTACCACTTAACGCGATCGACGCGTCTTCCAGAATGCTCATCTTTTTGATTTTGACCCATCAGCTTAATTGAATTCACCCATCACCAGAACGCAACTTCAAAATCAACGATCATGGCTCTCATCGTGGATAAGCATCGGCCACGGTCATTGGATACATTGACCTATCACCATGAATTATCAGAACGCCTCAGATCTCTTGTACGCTCTTGCACATCGAGTCAAGCATCACCATTTGCTAACTCAACTGGTTACTAGGCGCAAAGCAGCGATTTCCCACATCTCCTTGTCTACGGCCCGTCTGGGGCAGGGAAGAAGACGAGAATAGTAGCGACTTTGAAGGAGCTATACGGACCTGGTGTGGAAAAGATCAAGATCGACGCCCGTGTTTTCCAGACATCCAGCAACCGCAAACTCGAGTTCAACATTGTCTCATCCATCTACCACATGGAGATAACGCCTTCGGATGTGGGAAACTATGATAGAGTTGTTGTGCAGGATTTATTAAAGGAGGTCGCCCAGACCCAACAGGTGGACCAGTCGGCGAAGCAGCGGTTCAAGGTCGTCGTCATCAACGAAGCCGATCATCTCACACGCGACGCTCAAGCAGCCCTACGTCGCACGATGGAGAAATATTCGCCCAATCTACGATTGATTCTTCTAGCAAACTCGACTGCGAATATCATCGCTCCTATTCGGTCCAGAACGCTGCTGGTAAGAGTAGCAGCGCCAACACACGAACAGATTTGCGACGTTCTCGCTCAATCTGCCAAAAAACAAAACTGGCCAGTTGCAAAGGGCCTTCATCAGCGGATAGCCATTGAAAGTGGTCGCAATCTGCGAAGGGCGCTCCTCATGTATGAAGCCGTCCATGCCCAGAAGTAAGTGAAGTTGATTTTACCATTGCACTCGATGGCCACAAGGGAGCATTCCAAGCTAATCAAATTCCCGATTTCTGCTACGACAGTGAAAAGGTTTCAGACAATACCCCAATTCCACCCGCCGACTGGGAAGCTCTCATTGGCCAAATTGCCAAGGAAATTATCGAAGAGCACACTCCCAACCGTATACTACAAGTCCGCGCCAAACTGTATGATTTGTTAACACACTGCATCCCACCAACAACAATCCTGAAAACTCTCACCTTCAAACTGTTGGCCCTCGTGGACGATGGCCTCAAGGGTGATGTAATTTACTGGTCAGCTTTCTTCGAGCATCGGGTCAAGACGGGCACAAAGGTCATCTTTCATCTCGAGGCCTTCGTTGCCAAGTTCATGAGAATCTTGGAAATGTACCTAATGAGTGTAGATCTATAACCTGTTGCAGGTGGGGAATTTATGGTGTACGGCGTCCGGTCTAGGATTTTTTTTGTTCTGCCTGGCACTTGACTCTTTACATGTATTTTCTCTAAATTGAAAAGCACTTTTCCTACATAGCTAGTTGTCAAGTTCTCAGCTGCCAACTGACCAAAATGGAACAGCTTCTTGCTCATGGTTTCCCTCATTTGCTAGTGACATGCGTTGGCCCTTAGGTGGGGTATAGTGTTAATGCTCAAGTACATCAATAAAGCACCTACTTATTCGGCATCACATGATCTTCGTCTACGCGCTGTAACGCCCACTAGTTTAGAAGACGGCTCTTGAACGGTTATCCCACATACGATCCGAGAGCACGAAATCGTCTCCTGTGCCAGCCTAGTCCGTCCACCATCCCCGCCCAAAGCGCGCCGCACTCTTTGGTGGAGACTCCCTCCATCTGCTCTCTTGGCAGCGGCAAATTGTGCTCTTTGGTTGGCAGTTCACCTAATTGCCGGCTAGAGAGGCTAGCAAGCTCAGCTGTTTCGGGTAATGTGGGCGGATTTCAGATTCTGCCGTTGGTCAGCCCAGTTTCCTTTACTGGATGTCACTGAGCCTCAAAATATACCACGCTACAAGGTTCAGAATATGCAGTTGGTTCTGTGTTGCAGAATCCTCCCCAATGCACACTCTTGGCCGCCCACATGATTTCCTCCAGCCATCAGACATTCCAAACTGTAGCCCAATGATTGCATGAAATGACCCGTAATAATGAAAAGTGTTGGCGCTTAACGATCACCTCTTGCCCATTCAGGGAAGTACCTTGGTTAAGCGACGAATTACGATATGTCGAGCCAACAGCACCGCCAAGAGTCGTACAAAAGCAGGTAGATATACAAACAGCCACCCCCCAATTTCAATCTTGATGTCAAATACCATTCAACACACAAGTGAGCAGCGTCCTTATGATTTCCAAATATCTCCCAACATGACACACCGACGTCAAGAGACGGAGCTTCCACTCTTACACAACGGAGGCCGACAAGACAGACGAGACCGGCAAAGGCAAAGGAGGATAGCCAGCTCTAGGCGTCTCCCAGCCCAAACTACACAGAACTTCGCCGACAATGATATGGACCATTCCAGGACGACCCCTATGTCTGTTGACCGCGATCAAGAAGGCAGTGTGCTCGATGGCTATGCCACTGAGACATCTTCTTCAACACAAACCATGGTCATCCCCAATACGAGGCCACATGATGCCAGCGACAACACTAGGTCGAAAATTCTACGTGCCAAGGAAGCCCGCATACACATAGAGGAGGACGGAAGCGAGAAATGGCATCCGTTTTGGTTGCACCCGGCCGTGCTGGGGTTGTTTCTTGCCTTCTTCCTAGGCTGTGCTGTGGCACTGCCAGTGCTATTATCAATATCCAACCGAAACGATGGGTTGCTGGAAGCTCAGGTAGATCTTGAGCAATTGTGGAGGTTTGGTCCAACTGCTGGTATGTACTATCTCATTTATTAGGCACCAATCAGACGGATGGACTCAACATTCTTTTGGCAGTGTTCACTATCGTTACCATCTTCTGGAGCAGAGTGGAATTGCAGACTCTGAGATATTTCCCGTGGGTGAAGGTTCAGAATTCGAACGACACCAGCGTCTACGAGTTAGACTACACCTCGAAGATATCGCTCACCGTTTTGCTGCAATCCCTTCGCAACAAACACTTCTTAGTATTCATTATCACACTCACCACTCTGCTGCTCAAAGTCCAAGTTGTTCTTATCCCCAGTTTATTCTCTCTGAGGACTGTTCAGGTGTCCAGACCTGTTGTTATACAGACCTCGGATTTTTTTGATACAAATTTTACATATCGTATTTCATCATCGGAGAACTCAATTGGCTATTACAACTTCAAAGCAATCCAGGACTTCGGTACGGGAATTCCCTTTGGGGTTGGCAATAACTCGATATACCAGACCTTTGCCCAAGCAAATTCCGAAAAGGATGCTCGTGGAACCGTCGACTCGCCTCTTACCGCCCGTGTGGATGGATTATTCTTTGATGTCGAGTGTCGAGAACTGGAGAGTTGTACCACAATTCTCAAAGAAAATCAACCCAAACCCTTCTCTAAGGATCAATATGTCGCATGGTTACAAATCGATCTCAAATTTGAAGGCTGCCCGCAGGCAGCCCTTCTCAACATATCCCAGGATTTTTACGGTGTCAACAACAGATTAGAGCCATGGAGTACTGAAATCTTGAAGACGACGAACAGTCCAATTAATTGCTCAGCGCTGCCTAGTCAATTCCCTCAATTTATCAATCTTGCAGCAAGATGGCTACCTTCATCAAAAAACGCAACACTTCCCGTCCAAGATGCTTGCGCTGCAGTGATTTGCTCACCCACGGCCTGGGTATCTGAAGTGGAAGTTCTGGACGACGGCAATCATCCCATAATGACCGTTTTGCCAGATCAAACTAAGACTCCTATGCACGTCAACCCTTATCCACTCTTCGAATCTTCGGTTCCAAACGGTCTTGGTGGTAGTAGTAATAGCGAGTCTCGCTATTCAGCACTCGAGGTGAACACTTATTTACTCAATTCCACCAACCTGAAGGCCAATTACCCGGACGGGATCCCTCGTTCGCTATATTCAAACCAGATACTTCACGAATCTGTGTTGAACTTCACACAAATGCTAGGCCCCCTTGTGGCACACCATCAACTTCGAAATAAAACTGAGCAGCTTCTCAATAAAACCGAGAGTCAGAAGACCGGGTCAAGACCGTTTGACACTACTCGACTCCAGCTCAATTATCCAGTCTGCATCAGCTTGGCTGTGATTTCAGCTCTCTCAGCATTCATTTCCCTTTGGGCTATGCTTCAATACAGAGGAGCATTCAGGAACTGGGACAAGAATCCAGCTACGATCATTGGATTAATAAATTTCCTTCATGGACAAAGATTTGATCACACAGCGACCAAGCCCAGGCTATGGAATCAATTTCAAGGGTCCCCTCTACCTCTCCCAACCTGGCTAAGGCTTATATTCACAATATATGCTCTAGGCTTAATCATTACCCTTACTATTATGCTTCAGATTTCTCATAAATCCGATGGGATAGTCACACTCATAGAAGGAACCCCATCACTTTGGTGGACTGTAGTTCCCACTTTGAGCATATATCTTGTCACACTTTATACTACATCATCGGACACCGTGGTTCGCGATCTCGCTGTTTATTCTCAGCTTAGTCTACGATCCTGTACGATGGCGGAGATGAATGTTTCACTACTGGACATGCTTGGTCTTAGAGCATTGTACTATTCGCTGAGATGGAAGATATACACCGTCACGCTTTCACAACTTTTAGCTATCGCTTGCGGCTTCTTAGCGTCATTTTCATCTCTCCTATTCACTTCAAAACTTATCCCCGGAAACTCTGATATCAGCCTTAAGCAACAGAGTTGGTTTGGTAATCGAACTCTAGCCCAGGCAAGTGAACCAGGGAAGTTGAGTGATTACGAGATAGCGAGATACGCTCTTGGTGGACTCATTATCTCGCCGAAAAGTTCCCAGTTCACCTGGCCTTCGTTCACGTACCAGAATCTCCTCTTTCCACGTCTAGAGATGGATGGCACCAGCAAAGACTGGAACTCGAGCGTGAGCTTTGAACTTGAGGTACCGGCTATCCAACTGATATCGGACTGCGCACAGCTTCCTCAAAGCGCTCTTCATCTCGAAAAACAACGCTATTACAGCCAATGGGAGATGACCATCAATATGACTCGCACTTGCCCCAATGGTACCATAGTCGACGTTATAGGTTACCACTACCCGAATTATAACACGTACACGTTTTCGGAAATCTACGCTAGGACGGAACCATGTCCTTCCCAATATTGGATGGAAAAGACATGGATATGGGGTCAGGTTTTCGAAAATGGCACTTACAGTCATCCTTCCATGTGGAGTTGTAACTATACTTGGGCAGAGATTCCGACGAAATTGCAACTGATATGGACCACAGACGGTTTTCAGGTCGACCATGCGAACCCTCCACAGCCAGACTACTCGAAAACTAAACTATTAGAGCCGTCATTCCCAATTGATACGCAAACTTTCGATCGCTTTGATAAGTTGTGGCCAAAACCAGACCTTGGGTTTGCGGTAGGAGTTGCTGAGACACCGGAGTCCGTTGATGCACGATTCAATTACCTCTTTGAGCCTGTTGGCTCTTTGAAACTGGAAAACATCATCAACCCGGATGACGCCCATAAAACCATTGAGGCTTTGAACTCCGGTATCAGCTTAGTTTCCGGTCAGATAGCAAATGCTTTGAGGCGACTTGATATCAATGAGGCATCAACAACGTCTCCGGAGCACCCTGGAGAGTTGCCCCCCATCACCGCAAGAGTAACGGATAAAAGACGGCACCGACTCGTCCAGGATGCGGTAATAACTTATTTGATAATTGGGGTTATATCATTGGCCTTTGTCGTTAACACTTGGGCCTTGCTCTCATCTGGGCTAAAGCGCTTCATCGGCTACAGAGGCAAATGGTTGCTGGACTTGGAGATGAAGGACTTGGTGCCGCCAGACTATAACAGTATTGCCGTGTCCGCTTCTCTTCTTTCTCCTTCCAACTATCCGAAATATGTGGGCTCCTTGGAGGAATTTTACACGAGATTGTCGGGTCTACGCTTCCGGATGGGGTGGTTTATCAGAAAGGGGGCCCAGGAGAGGGAGCTGACAATTGGCGTTCTGGATGATCCAGAGTTTCTGTTCTTGGGGGGTAAACAATCAAGCAAATAAATCCTCGATCGATGATCGTTGGCCACTCTTTTTATTACCTTACATTTGTAAATACTTACGTAGATTGTGTAAATACTTATCAACTATAGAGTACAAACATCATATAAAATTACCTCATTGGTGTGCCTCAAAAACGAAGACTTAGCCAAGCTAAAGCTACCTAAGGTAGGCAAAGGTCAGGAGTAGTTAGGTTCCTCCTAAGTCTGCTATCACTGCTGCTTTAGATCTCCTAGGACCATTTTCAGACTCAAATATTGACCATGCCTTGCTATATCTAACCCTAGTAAATCATCTAGTAATTGGTAAATTTAGAGGCTGTTTGCACCAAAGGAGGTTGCTTGTCATCACTCGGGCATCACGCTTTTTAGGTGGGACGGTCAGTAGATAAATATATATATTTCATGTTAACAATTAAATATTCAGGTTCTGCAACTCAATTGCCGATGACTCGACATTTAAGGAGAAGTGTTTATCACTTGCTTAAAACCACAACATGCAATATGACTGTCGAGATATAGTAGGTCTAGGGTATTCTAGTAAGGCGGGCGACATTGTTGGGTGCGCTTACGAGGTATATAGAAAGTAAAAGCTGCGTGTTTGTCATCAGCGCCTCACTACAGCGGCTGCCCACAGCCGATCCGCCCACTCATAATGGGTTAGGAAGTCTTCCGTAGTATAGTGGTCAGTATGCAAGCTTGTCACGCTTGAGACCCGGGTTCAATTCCCGGCGGGAGAGACCGCCACACAACTTCAGTTGTGATTCTTTTTTTTGGTCCTTGGGATAAATTTCAATAGAAAATCTCTCTCCGTCGTTTCTTGCTATGCACAACGTCTGAAGAGTTCTGGTCATCGGAGCCTCTTGCTTAGAACACGATGCCTTATGGAGTGTGCCAAGGAGTGACATGTACTACCCAGGAGGAAATCGGTGGATCAGTCGATAAACACCGCCGTCGTGGCCGTTTGTTTACCCCTGCCATATGCATGGACCTGCACATGCGGCCTCCGATGGTACGAACCAACCACGATCAACCATGTGTTGGTGGGGTTGGGCCGCATATTTGGTCACCCTGATTTGTTCCTCTATTAGTGGTGGGAGGGAGACGCAACGAGCTTCAGTTTAAATGAGCATACACCAAGAATCGAAATACTTGCTAACAAATAATGCACTGAGTTTAATGAGCATTGCGCAAGCCTTGTACGCAATTCGGAATCTTATGTGGCAGGGATATACGTTTTGGCGTGCTGACATCCTGCTGTCGCTGACCTGCATGGTACCTTAGTAAGGTGGTAATAATCGATTCACAAAACCTTTCAGCTTGATGAGTCCTTTCCATGCCACGATCCCACCGTGGCGATCAGTGCCCAGACAGATTAGCATGGTGAGGGACAAGCTTTTCGTTTGAAACCACCTCATCCAATCGACAGTTGCTAAAAGTTACGGCAACGGTACTAATGATACCAGACGTGCTGGCCAGGCCACAAAAAAAATCGAGCTCGAGAATTGACGTGGCCACGGGAGGTAAGGTAATTTCGGTTCACGTTTCACCATATGCCACTAGCCAATTCCACCTCGGAAAATGGCGCCAATACTGAGTCGGGTTCCGATTTGCTAAGATGTGGCTACTGATCGGAAAGCTAAGCCAGGCACACAAAGATAAACATCGCACTAAAAGGAGAATCGTTGGCAATGATGAACGCAAGGGGATATCTATTATTCTTCCAGAAGCTGAAATAAATAGAATTATTGAGACCTTTGCTCTTAAGATGGTTGATTACCTCCTGGTGGGCGCGGGAAAGGATTCGCAATGGGCACCGGGGAGTAATTTAAAGAGCTTTACTAATGAGATCAGATGTCGGTACATGCCTGGAAGCAGGCAGGCAGGTGGTAGCCATGCATAGTGTGTAGCAGGTGCGTAGTAATACACCTCACCCAGAAGGTAGGCGAGGGGACGAAAAACATCCTGGTGAGAGGCACGAGGCGGCCAGGATCTTGCGATAGACTCCCTAGAAGCGCGGAAATTGCCTAAGATTTCCCCAGGTAGCCGAATATTAGCTGTGGCCATGAATAGACAGACTTTTTCTTGGCTGGGCATCCTGTGCCGTTATTAATTCAGAAAGGGTAGGTGGAGGATGAGCTGCTGCAGTGAGCACACATCAGACGGCAGGGACCTGAGGCGAGGTATCTGGTGCCTATCCTGGCCGCGAAAAGGAAACTTGTACACCAAGTACCTGACAATTAATGCCGAGCTGGTCATAACACGACTGCGAAGTGGGAAATTTGCAACCGCCGACGAGCAAGCTGGCAGTGACCGCGGACGATTCTTTCTTTCCTTTGAGTCTGTACCTGCAGAGGGGATGGTGGGGTGGGGCTTGCGGTCGGGCCAGTGAGAAGGTGCCCCGATGTTTCAGTCGGATGACCGTCAGGTACGGAATGGCACTAACAGGGCTGCTGACCGGTTCATTGGTAGCGGTTGGGGGCTGGAGCTTCGGGTAGGCAGGTTTTGATCCCATCTGGTATCTTCCTTTCTTCTTCCTTTTGCAGCCAGGGGGCCGGTGCGTAACTTCTAACAACTAGCCCGCCCCCTCGCTGGTCACCTCTCTAATCAGGGAGGGTTCCATCCAGGAATACGTGCGAGCTACCAGCAGCTTTGCCCACAAGGGCCTGCTGGGCCACGTATCGCGGATGTTGCCAAACCGCCACCAGCTGGGCATCCAGACCTGGCCGACACGTAACCGACTAATGTTTGGCGGACTTTCTTTCTCGGGCCCATAAATGTGCTCACTAGCCATTCGGCGTCAACGCATCCAGATGCTGACGCTCAAGAACTTCGGCGGCAGCTCACACAAGCTACTACTCTTCATTTCCCTCTGGTGCTGAGCTGGGCCGCCTTGGACCGGCATCAGCATAAATAGACACTTCTGCTTGGGGAGATGAGCCAACTGCCCTATCCATCATGCCTCTCTAGGGTCTGGCCCGGTTGCGCACATGGCTGTTGTGATGGCACCGGGCAGTATTACGACATCTAGACCCAGGAGGGACAGGCCCTTTCTTGGCCTTGGACTAGGAGACGAATCCCTGCTTCAGTCTGAGTAGTCTGCAAGCCATGCCCTCTGCCCCTGTTAGAAATGGACACTTTTGGTTAGACAAAGGACGGCTTGCTGCCAGGGGCACGTCTTGAGACCCTGGCGTCGTGCCCGAGCCCCGGTATCCGTGAATAGATCCAGGCACACACCATGATGCATGGCCTGAGTCCCACTCAGTCTGGTCTTCCAGCTGTGGTGTGGTCCTGATACGATGCCACCAGCAGGAAGAGGCCCGCAGCAAGAGCTTTCTCTCTTTGCTTTGCCCTCCTGTCTCTGGCTTCATAAGTCTCAGACCCCCGTCAATCCCCCATGAGGATTACCTCTCTCTATAAACCCATACACTCCCTTGGTTCTGCCCGACGTTTATACCGTCACCCACGTTCTTTCGGCTGCGCCGTCCTTGAAACCGTTAAGCTCAAGCATTGCTCCGCTGCTTCACGCAAGGACCACACATTCGGCCTTCATTTTACAGTAAAGATCCCTCATCCTTGTCGACAGGTCGCAAGGTTTATCCAGTTGTACCAATCCTTCATTCATTCAAGAACCCCCAATTATCCGCTTCCCTTCCCAGTTCACATTCACAGCAACTTCAATTTCTGGTCCTCGTCCTCAATCAAACCACCAAGATGATTGGCAAGCAAATCGTTGCTCTTACTCTGCTCTCCGCCATGGCGGATCAGACTCTGGCTGCTCCTGGTCACCAGCATCGCCAGCTCCATGCTGTCGAGAAGAAGCGAGCATTGGAGGTCGAAGTCGTCACCGAAATCGTCACCGTCACGGTAACCTACGGCGCGGAACCAACCGGGGACAACAAGGGCGGAATCTTCGTTTCCGTCCCTGACACCACCTCGACTTCCGTCGCCGCTGCCCCAACTGTCGAAAAGCAGGTTGACAACCAGAAGTCTGCTTCCTCCAGCAGCTCCGCTCAGGTTCAGGAGGACGCCAAGCAGCCCTCCACCTCTACCTCAACCTCCACTGCTGCTGTCACCACCACTGCTCAGCCTACTACTACTGCCGAGCCCACAACTACCGCCCAGCCCACCACCACGGCTGTGCCATCCTCTTCTTCGACCAGTTCCGCAGCACCTGCAAGTTCTTCATCTTCCGGAACCTCACCCACCACTCCTACCATCGGCTCAAAGCGTGGTCTTGGTTACAACGATGCCACTATGTTGTCAAAGGTCCTGAGCGACACCACAAAGAAGTACTCATTTGGCTGGACTTACAACTGGGAGACACAGCCAAAGGGCGGTCCTTCTGATACCTACATCCCCACCTACAAGTCTAACTTGGGCGACTGGCCACAGTGGTTTGACGACCAAGCCCCAGGTTCCATTAGCTCCAGCAATAACAAAGTCGCTTTCTCCCTGAATGAGCCTGATAACGCAGCCCAGGGCCTCGTCGCGCCTGCGTTAGCTGCCACACTTCAGGCCACCCACTTGGGGCCCATTCGGAAGGCGGGTGCTTCAATTAGCGCTCCTTCGGTTACCAACGGTCAGGGTGACCTCCAAGGTCTTAACTGGCTCCAGGCTTTCGTTACCGCTTGCAAGGATACCGACGGGTGCGAGTACGACTTCTGCAACCTCCACTGGTACGATTACCAGAGCGCACAGGACACTATCTACTCCAACCTTAAGAAGGCCCACGAGATCTGTGGCGCACCTGTTTGGTTGACTGAATTCGCCCCTCTTGACGGAACTGATGATTCAGTTGCGGAGTTCGTCGAGGAGGTGACTGGCAAGCTCGACGCTATTGATTACGTTCCTGCTTACGCTTTCTTCATGGCTGGCAATGGCTATCAAGAACAGTTCAGAATGTTCGATTCCTCTGGCGCCCTTAACAATATTGGCAAGGCCTATGCTGGCATCCAATGGACAAAGTCGTCATGATTGGCAGGGCACTCGCGTTCTGAAGTTGCACCGGAGGCAATCATCGGACCTGAATTAATTGGTCCGTCTTGCCTGGATACGGTGGAAAAGATTTTGGGTTAATTTATACTGTGGCGTCGGGATTTTTTTGAATATTCCTTTGTATATACTTTTGGCATCTTGCATGTCTTACAAATGATACCTAGAACAAAGGCTTATTTTCGCCTCTCTGACGCTACCTGGCTACCGTGTATATCCCCAAGTTGAACATGCTTCTCGATTGATTGATGTTCTGGTGATGTAAGTGTGATAGGCAATCTTGCGTGTCGCTGAGATTATCTCTACTGATTGGGCTGGCAGAGAAATGCGGCCAAGGACTTCTGGACTAGCGATACACTATGACCTACTAGCGATGGCTATGAATATCCCCTGGACACTCGATGGTGTCTTATCTGTCTTGTTCTATTGTTTCGCCCTGCCGTTGATTACTCGCCAAGCCGCCAAACTTCAACGATTGGGGGAATGAATAATTGGTGAAATTGGCTGGCGCTCGAGATATGCGGGAGGCCTCGTCAGAGGTCTTGCAAAGTATTCCACCTGGTATCATGCATGTAAGGCGACTTCCATTCGGTGGAAATGATATCATGGTAGGTCATCAATTTATTAATGGGCATATCTTCTTATCACTCGTTAGACCAGACCGACACATTTCAATAGTGTATCTATTGTACCAACATCCCATCCGCATATGTACAAGTTATCATCCATAGCCCAGCTAGCGATAACGAGATGGGACGAAATGGTAAACCAACCAAAAATAAAAAAGAGCATGGAGCACGTCCACGAACCAACCAACAAGATTAGATCGGACGATGGAGCGTCGTCGAGATCTGCCAAGGGGGAAAAAGCACACGAACCAACAAAGAAACAGGGCAGGGAACAGGGAGCTCTGCCCATCACCCGCGCGCCGGTCCCCAACTCTAAAAGTCCCAATGCCGATCGCTGTTAAACACCCTTGAAACACATCTGTCGACCAACGGCTTCCGATCGACCAACACAAATCTCTTTGTTGGCTTGGCACCGATAAACTCCCCCACACGAGAGGATCAGCGTTGGCTCTGGGGTGAACCTCCGCTGATCCTCGTCTGCGGTTTGGAGAACCCATCTCCTGCTCCTCCCCTGACCATCGTCGTCCGCGGAGAAGAGTGCTGGTAGCAGCGGTCGCACATGGATATGCTCCCGCCGCTACTAGGAGGTTTGCCGGGCCTGCTCTCGCGCTTGATGGTGGTGGTGACGACGACGGTGCCCTTGGGATTGGCGGCCTTGGAGAGCACGGCGTCGGCCTGGCTGCAGGACTCGTCGTCGAAGTCGTCGTCGAGGAGGTCCGAGTGGCGGCGGTGGTGGCTGGCCGACCTGGCTGCCGTGACGAGGGCGATCTCGTCCGTGGTGGTCGACGAGGAGGGCGGGGGCTCGGTGTCGGAGCCGCTCTGGCCGTTGTGCCTCCGGGGAGGGGTGCCGCCGGTCTCGGGGCAGCAGCCGTTGCCGGCGCCGCCGTGGGAGGAGAGGCTGCTTGAGGTGCCGGCGTTGTCCTTGGACGTGACCCAGTGGATGACGGCAGCTGAGAAGAGCACTGCGAGAGAGGACTGGTTAGCCCGGCCGCTTACTTGCTTCCAGTTGGTGAATGGGGGGGATTGGTAGGCCCATCTAGAGAAATCCACGTGGCTGGAATTGGGGGGTGGGAAGGTTTGGGACAAGGTTTAGACTTACCGTCACAGTTGCAGCACATGAGGCACACCCACCCTGGCTCTCCGTTTAACGCCATCAGAACGGTAAGGTTTCTGTTAGGAAGGGATTGTTAGTTTATGACTCGAGATCAGGAAGGGTATGTCCGAGGAGAAACCAGTCCGTAGGGGATACTTACGTGACGCTGCTGATGAGAGTGCAGAGCGCTCCGATGAACGTTCTGAGGGCGACATTTTGGAGGTGATCATTTGCTTGGGTTCGTGCCATCTTCCTGAACTTGTAGATTTCTATTATCTCACGTTAGTTGGGGCCGGTACTCGGGCGGTCAGCTGTCTGAGTAGTACTCACTCCTTAGCGGAACGAGGAACAGGAGGGTCAGGTAGGTGTTGGCAAGGGAGTCGAATGTGATGAGCGGTATAATACCGACACCTTCCATTCCGATAAAGCATTGCCCTTTTTCCATTCGTACGATTCGGCTGGCAAGTGATGGTCAGCCATGTCCACTCGTGAAGTTCGGCCAAGTCTGGCCATTGAAACCACATACTAGATGAAATTTAATACAATAACAATCATGAAGATGCTCATGACCCCGAAAGAGTTGAACAAGTATAGCTTGGACTTTAAGCGCTTCTTCGTCGTACCGCGGATAATATGCTACAAGTTTGATGTCAGTTTGAAGCAATGCAGCATAGACACAGGGGTCACTCACGGCTTTCTCCACCAGGAAGAGATAAATTAACTGTACTCATCAGTATTGCAGATCTCGAAATAAACTTGATGATGTCTTACAAGCTACGGAGGTGACTGTTAGTCCGCATTCATTATGCTCGGAGTGAATTGGCCTGATTGCTTCAACATACCTTGGTTGTGACATAGCAGGCAAGGCAAAGTAGAATGGCTCCCTCGCACAGTTGTTTACTGTAATTGACTCCAAAAGCATGTTGTAACAACGCTGTTGTAAAGACGAATAGATATGAATCGATGTTGATAGCGAACACAACTATTGGCGTTGTTAGTTATAGCAGAGGATATCACAAGGAAGACACTCACGCCAAACGATGTAAGGAAGTCTCGCCCAGACCTTGATAGCTAGTGTTCTTTGCGCTGGAAGGATAAATGTTAGCTTCAACAGCAAGCTAGAGCATTAAGATGAGGTCGCCTTGCGTACTGATGAACGAGGTGATGGCAGTGAGGGCAACCATCGTAATGAGAACACTCATTACTTGGCCAGGAACAGGTACTAGGACCTGGGCGGTGCGGGTCAATAACATGGGAGCCATTGTGATCTGCACCGTATCCTCTCGAGGCTGGCTTGAGGATTCTCTTGGATGAAGGTAGATTAAAGGGCTGGCATTGACACCATATCCCTTCTTGGTGTCTCTCCTTGACTGGAAAAAATTGGCTAAGCAAATTGGGAGAAGAATGTCACCACTCCCAATACAGACCCGGGAGAGAAGTAGGTCTCGCCGATAGCACCAGCAAGACCGATACCAGTATACCTGATACTGATACTGCAAGATTGGAGAAGATTCGTGAGCGAGTATGCGGACTGTTTCCTGGTATGAAACGACCCGTCGATGGTACTGAGCGTGGTAATTGTAGGAATAGCCGGACTTGCGGTAGAAGGATGAGGATTATCGTTCGTCTATGACCTTTATGTTCCGTTTGTCTATCTTTCGATTACGCTGGGGTATTGGAAGAAAAATACAACATTGACAGTAGTAGGAAGAGATCATTGCGGAAGAGCGAGAAGGTGGCGTGCGCCTTTCTTTCTCTATATAGTCTAACTACCTTCTCTCACCTTCCCACTCGATTGGAACGAACGGAGAATTAATGAGCCCACCGTCTCAGTACCTCATCCATCTTCCCGACTTCAGCCCAGCGGAGACAGACAAGACGCAGTGGCGGAAATGCGAGACCGTGAGTCGAGCTAAGCTGCGCGATCCCCAAGCCACACTATTGCCTTCGGGTCACAAGCTGGCCAACGAGTGACCGTTCTGCGACTAAGACATGAGCTCATCAGAGACATACATACATTGTACACGGCCCCGACTTTTCTCGCCTTGCCCCTGTGGCCCATTGCCTGGGCCCTCGCTCAGGCCTCTCTCTCTCCTCCCCCGCACCATGCACCCTCCAGAGGCTCTAGCTGGCCTTAGTCGATGGAACCAGAGTCTGCTTCATCGGCAACTAACGAGGAGTAGGTTGGTGATGACGGATGTGGTGATGGCGTCCAGCACATTCTATCCAGCACAAATCTGACTTGGGCATGGCAAGGTGAGGGTAGGGTAGAACCGAAAGGGCAAGGACAGACACGGAGCTCCCGTCTGGTCGGTGTCGATCTACACGTGTGAATATCTAGGTTTATTTCTCTTCTGCGGGCGGTGGTGTGTATATGAGATTGCCTTGGCACGGGACATGAGACAGATAGACTTCTTCCATGCCACACCATCCCCATTCATCTCATCTCATCTCAAGTAAACAGATAAGCGAATGGCTGGGCCTTGTGCCCTATCATATTTTCCCTTTTTGTTTCTTTTCCTTCTTCTCGTATTGCTTAGCCTGCAGACAGATGAGCCCAGGCCTCGAGTCTCGACTCCCGAGTCCCAGGACGTACAATGGGTCCGAGTCTTGAAGGCGTCTGACGAATCACTTTTCTCATCAGCTAGGAGCTCGCCATCGCCCAAATATTGCTTTTTGCTTGCGACACCTCATGTCTTGGCCTCTTTTTTCTTTTCTTTTGCAATTGTCCGCTAGCGAGATGGATTCATCTGGCCACATCATTGTTTCTGCCTATCTACAAAACAAGAAACAAGGAGATAATATCAGACATGCATGAAGCTGCATGCATGCGGGCGTGTACACAGAGATGCGGACTGCATCTCGTCCCGACAACGTCCGCTGTGCTCCCGACGAGAAGAGACGAAAACCACGATCGACCAAGTTCTTTTCTTCCCCTTCCCACAGGCTCTCCAAACTGTAATATGAGCCTGATCGGCGGCGACGGTTCCCTTTATTTTAGTCCAACCCGATTGATCTCCACGCCACACACACACTCATTATTAGATTTACCCTGTTTATGTGCGACTTGTGCAAATCTTGGATCTATCGCCAAATCTTGATCCGGAGCTTGCCTTCCCACCCCCTGCCCACCCTTTACAAAAACGACCACCCACAGGTTATGATGCATGTGGCCCAATGTACCTGCTTAGTAGCACCACCCATATTCTACAGATACGCGTGAGTTGCCCAGATCGAGGGCATCTATGGAGTAAATAGGTTTAGCTACCGACCCTACGGTTCCAGTAGCGCAGCGGGAAGGGAGGGTCGCTTGACTTGTGCGTAAGCGATCTTGGGGAGAGAGCTGGGAGAAGAAGGCCAAGCCCAGAACAGGATCAAAAATCCAATCTCGACTCGAAAAAAGCAAAGGTCGATGCCTCCCGAACTCCTGGAGGCTGTGATTGGTGCAGAACGAGCCAAGCCAAGGACGAAGGATTGAAGCCAAGAGCGTGACGAGAGGTCTCCCGAATTGCAAATACATTTGTACCACACAATAAACTGAGGAGAATAGTACTACCCATATTAGGCCGTGGGGCCGATGATGGGGAAGCGCCTCTCAGACTTGGACTCGACGATCCCCCAGGCGGCCTCCAGTTCCCCTCCACAGCGAGGCTGGAAAATGCCATCCACCGGGAGACGAGCTGAATCGGCAAACTCGATAGATCGAGCGCCATGTCCTCCTGCTCGGAACCCGCCAATACGAACGAATAACCTGTTTAATCATCAGAGAGAGGGAGGGAGGAGCGCGTATTCCTCGTTCAGACGCTCAGGCAGCGGAAGAACAGACGGGCGTCGATGCGGCTGGCTGACTCGTGCCTGATGTGCTCGAACGACAGCCGTGGTGCATCTTCGAAAAATGCCTCTTGTTGGAAGGCCACTAGATCTGCACTGCCTGCGCTCTTCGCCACATCTCGAATGGAGAGACAGCCCTCATCTGCCGGTAGCTCGATACCATTGCCAATAAATCTGGCTAAGAGTACCGCGATCTGCACATTTAGCTTCGTCATGATGCATATCTCTATAGGCAAAGCAGAAGCCTATCTGATCATTCAAGCCCAATGGCCCACAGTTTCCCCGGATCTTGCTTCACCAATCAGACTGCTACGGGCTTTTACGGACTTTGAAGCACTTGGGCGGTGATGCCCGACCCTAAGGTAGTAAGTATCAGAGAGGCAGAGACCACATGTTCGAAAGAGTAGTTCATTGAGTCTTCGAGATCTATCATGTGCGACCAACCGAAGCTACATTTCCTCTTTCCCTCTCAATTGTCCGCGAGTCGGTCGTTAATTGGTATATGTTTCATCCTGCCCAGTCTCATCCCATTCCGTACCCACCGTCAGTGATGTGTTGTGCTTCAACCGACTACCAAAAACGCCTTGCAATGCTTTTAAATCTCACATCTATGGGCCCCAAGGTTGCCATAGTCAACTGATCCCAACGCCTTTATCAATTTGTGATGAAAAAAATGTCTTCCCCCGTTCGTTGCTTCGCCGCCAGCAGTATGCGGTGCCAAAATATGATTATGAAATATAGGAGTATCATCGTAGACACCCTTAGGGTATAAGTAGTTGTAGATCGGCGGCCTAATTCCTGCCATTTCCCACACGGCTCGCTCAGGAGCTCCGTCCCAGTGCCGACTGGGACTTCGTCAAAATACGGAACTTCTCCCTGAGCTTGTCAGCAAAGGGGGTCCCTTGGTGGCGCTGCTCCTCTTCGGCTGGCTGACTCTCTTGGAGCTCTGAAGCCGTACTTTCGCGAGTGATTCTGTCCTCCCGAAGTTGCCTTAGAGCCTCCATCTGCTCTTCGGCCGTTGCCTGTCGAAGCCTGTTGACGTCAAACAGTCTGGATACTCGGTTGCGGTACGAGCTCTGAACGGCATCGTGTTCGCCCCCTTCCCATGCCAACGGAGGTGGCAACGTCATGCTGCCTTCGATTTCGTGACCATCTTGGGATTCGTGATGTCCTGGGCGAAGATCAAGGCGGCTATATCACTTCAGGGTCAGCCATGTGCCGGCGACATATCAGAAAATTTGGCCTTGTAAACTTACCATAGTGGGCATGTCCCAGAGATATTAATCAGCCAGGGATCAATACAATTCGGGTGGAATTGGTGGTTGCAGGGGAGGACCCTAACATCCTCACCAACTCTGAAATCTTCAGTGCAGATAGAGCACCCCATGTCAGCTTCCGAGGACACGTCGCTATCGGTCCAGACGTCTGACGGGCGCCGTACGCTCTCGGTCCCATCAACTGCTTGGCCGGATTTGAGCTCGCTCGTGTGTGACATGGCGCGGTTGGCAGGTGTCTCGTGACCATCTGTGGTTGCAGTCTCCATTTCAAGATCGGGATCAGGCTTTGATGGACGCTTGCCTCCGAACTTGACGATGGGTATGGTTTCCAAGACAGCCTTGGCCAGTCCCTTTGCTCGGCTCTGGGATGGCCGATCCCCATCTGCTCGCCTGGGGCCGTATCGCTCTGGATAACGATGAGCTCTTACGGCTCCCGTAACGATGATGAGAAGGAACAGGAGAGTGATGAGCCCTGTTATGCTATATAAAATGCTCATTGCGACCTGCGACTTCTTCCCACCCGCGTGGTCCGGGGGCACAGGCTTGGTCATGTCCGTGGTGTTTCCATAGATGGAAACCCTGACAGGTGGCGCTGAAGCCGTCTCGTTGATATGAGAAAGGACAGCAGTAGCTTCGGCAGGGTCGACCATGGAGAGGATGCTCGGATAAGGTAGATCTCTGGTGTTATCGAGAAAACACCAGTTCTTACTAGTAGTGTACAGGACGATGGCTCTAGGAGCGGCATTCATCAAGACATCAAGCATGGCCAACGGCAAGGGCTTTGAAGAGTCGTCGGGCTTGTCGCAAGACATGTAGGCAACGTCGTCTGGGTCCGTGATGTTCATGTAGGTGGAACTCTTGGCTGATTTGAAGGTGCCATTGAATTGAACAATCTGATAGTGGTTAGCTGGGCCGAGTCTTTTGGCGAATACCATAGTGCCAAAGACACCCTCTCTCGTACCTGGCGCGAAATACTGTTACTGCCCAGACCCAAGCCTTCAGTCAGCGGAATGACGGCATAGTTAGTAGAGTCCGTCGTCAACTTCATCTGGAGCGTGCTCTCGAGTGCCCATGGCGGGAGGTCGTCTTCGGCCGTGAGTCGTACATCGCGAATATCTGCTGTGACGACGTTGGCGTAGAGCAGGAGTGCGATACTCGCTCGTGTCAAGGTGGAGAGTGCCAACATCTTGAAGAACCGGATTCGGGACTCCGGATATCAAAGTTGGCGGCCTCCGAGAGGGCGGTTCAAGATCCACCGGACGGACACACTCGACGAGGCTCGCGAGGCTCAAACTGGGTTCGCGAAAGAGGCAGATATTATCTAGGCAGCTGGGCTAGAGTCCCACATCGCCAGGCGCAACATAGGATACGTGGGCGAGTGAGCCCAGGGATCCCCGCCGTGGCCAAGATTGGTTGCGCGAACAAGTTATAGGACACGGAGGGAGCGTAGGTCGGGCAATTCTGGTCGGCTTGGTGCGGCGACGGGCGGCTGGAGGGGTGCGATTGCGGTGCTTTCGAGGGAGAGAGACGACGGTGATCTGAGATGGTGTAGAGTAGGAACGATCATTCCTCAGTAGGCGATGTAGGGATATACTTGTGGAAACCGGGCATCCAGCATCCAAAATGCTGGGCGAACGGAATCAGCAGCTGGCTGGTGGTTCGCTACAGCACTACGCGCGCTACAGGCGTACGGCCAAGTCGCTAAAGGCAGATGACCTGCTGTAGCACGCTGGGCAGACGCTACTCAGCGCTGTCCAGCAGCCTATTAGCGGCCCCGCCAAGACTGCCCAGGCGGCCTCTCTCTCCACCGGCTGTGACGATGTTTGATTAACGAGCGCTGTCCCCAGTCAGTTGTCCCTCCCGTCCTGTTTCGTCAATCAAGAATGGATCAAACCGTTTATGCTTAAATTGAGGGGGCTCGAAACGGCCCTGATAAGGCCGCGTGCCTCTGCTTCTAAGGCAATGCAGCTCTCCGAATCGTCTATTTCATGTTTCCCCAGGCTCCTCGCCAGCACATGAGGTGATGGTCTACGAGGGTCGAGATCCCCTTAAAGCCTGGGCATTGTCTCGGCGGTGTCTGGGCATTGGCTCGGCACTCCAATCAGTGGATGCTAACTTGTCTATCACTTCCCCCCCACCATTGGCCTGACGCCTCACGGCTGATGACTGGACTGATTCTTAAACCCAAGAACTGCCGAGAGTCTGAAGATGGGAAACATTCAAAGGCCTTGGCTGAGTCAGATAAGCTTGGCAGACTTGAATCACGATACGGAGAATGTGTCGTGAGATGCACAACTCAACTCGGGTAACACAACTGCTGCGGACTGAAATGAAAGTTCTATTCTTACCGATCAGCAGCCACAATGTCCGATAAATTCACCGGCTAATTGACTAGCTGGATGACATGTGTGGATTAGGTAGCATTCTCATTTCAAATACCACTTTGTTGTTTGATAACTGTAGGGGCAGTAATAAGTGGCGTCCATCCTAATGCATCGTATTTGACGGCACACATTATCTGCATACCCTGTAGCTCTCTTGGAGCCTCCATGTGGCATCATCATCGTTTGACATGTGGTTCAAGCGTCCCTTTTGTTTCATCTTTTGACACGCAACGCTCGTCGCTGCACTCTTACGAATCTTGAACTTAAACGAAACAACAACCCAATTTTACCCACAGATATCGGTGATTCTGCCTTGCTGGCAAAAACGTTGACCTATCGTCCTGATCATGAACAAGTGCGGCACTACCTGAACGCCACCGCACTATACGACGCCTCAAAACAACTAGCCATGACGATCGAATTGCGACATGTACATGGTATTAGGATGAGGAGGACAGACAGGGGAAACGAATGAAGGAGATGAAGGGGCGTGGTTGAGGGTTCGAAACAGGACACAATGACAAAGCTTGGGCTACTGAACTCAATTCGACATGTTCTCGCGAAACGTGGCTATCGGAACCCAGCCTGGCCGTGACAGCTCAGATCTCCTCCATGTCCTCTAGGTCATCAATGGCGGGATAGTCACCGATCTCTACCCGTTCCGGACGCACAAAGACACCATGCTTGAGCTGCGACTCCTGGCCCCAGTAGCGAGTGCCGGAGATGCTCCCGTCGTTCTTCCCAACCGGCTCGTCGAGGTGGACGCCGACCCAGGGCCCAGCGCCCCCGGGGATCTCCTTGACCTCACCGACATATCTGACGGTGCCCCTCCTGAGGTCATCACCGCCAACTCGGCACCGCTTGCCAGCCTCGATCCCCCGCTGGGCGATCTCCTGCTCCAGGGCGGCAAGTCTCGCCTGCTCGAGGTTGGGCGCGTTGGGGTCGAACCGACCCAGCTTCTGCGCCTTCTTCCAGGCCAGCACGGAGTCCGTCTTCTTCTCGTACTCTTCCTCAGGCATGACATACTTCTCTACGTCTGTTGTGTCTGTGTAGTTTGGACGTGCCCCTGGGGGGCGGGTATCTGTCACCTAGTTCCGAGGGCGGCATGGTTAGTCCTAGAAACAACACCGCTCGCCAACCAGACCCCCCCTCCCTCTTGCTCGGGTCAAGATAAGAAGTAGATCATGCTTCTCTGCGTCAAAAATCGGGCAAGCATCGAAAACGGAGGCCTGGCAGCAACCGACTGGCCTCCCCTGAATCAATGCGCCGGAATGAGAAGGGGGAGGGGAGTGGGAGAGGTGGGGGACCAGGCAGGCGAGCAAGCCGGCAGGCAACAAGACGACGTGGCAGGCTGATACTTACATGTAGTTCTGCGTAGGGGGTGAGGTTGAAAATAGAGAGGCGCGTGCTATCCTCATCAGGGGCCTCGATAGTCACCTTCGTAGTCCCCGTATGGAGGCTGAGGACTTGACTTGAGGGCGGGATGCCCGTGATCGGCTCCAGCTTGGCCCTCAGCTGGCTGATGGACCACGAGGGGGTAATGCGTCGCTCGGACGCCGCATTGTCGGAAATTACTTGGAGGGGGACGTCAGCCATGACGATGATGGCTTTGTGGCGGGAAAAGTGAGGTGTGTTATTATATCCCTGGTGACATGAACAGCGGTTGGTTCAGATGGAGGTTCCTGTTGGCTGGGGAAGCCAGTTCCTGGTAACCCAACACCTCGTGGCCGGCTGCAAGTTCAGGAGGTGAGTGGCGATCGGAGAGTCAGCTTGTGTAGCCGAGCAATGATCCGGAGTTTTGATCCAATCGCGTTGTTTTGCAGCAATGAGGAAGCTGGATGCCTGGGAGTCACTGTTTCTTTGGTGAGGCTCCGGTCTGATGAGTTGGCCTTGGAGACTTCACTTGGTGATGTGTCTAGGGGTGGCTTATCCACTGGCGCCACACTCCAGAGGCCAGGCTTGGACCAATTAGTGGCTTCGTGCTACCTGGCAGTGAGGCAGTACAGGGTAGTGGCCACTGAGGCCTGTCATATCAGATGCACTCCCAACACCATCTCTTGCCATGCTTTCTTTGTCATGTCTATATCGCTTAAGTCATGTCCCGTAACGTATGGATGGATGTACACGCATGTTGCCCAGCGAACTCGAACCAGCGTCGCGCCCGCACATGTGGATGGATCGGCCGCCGATTCAGGGCATGGATTTTGGTTTGCAGAATATGCGGCACTGTGTCCATGGAAGGATGGATGGATGGAAGAGTTTCCATGGGCTGCAAGTCAGCGTGGAAGAAAAGCAACGCCAGCCACACACACATATGCAACGCTCATCTCCTGGTGTAGTATACATCTACGCTGATTGGTTGGCGCGGCTCTTGATGACCTACCTCTTTGTTCTTGGAATTACCGGTCGTCTGGGATGGTTGGTGACACACTTCTCTAGGGTTCCTTTCTCTTCGCCTTTGAAATCGTTGAGAAAAACGCCCAAGTGCCAAACTATGCCGCATGACAATAAGCCGTAGGTCTCGACCTCTTTCGATGATCTGGAAACAGGGGGGCCAGGCAACGAGGACCATTGACACGTACGAGGTAATTTCGTACACATGGTACTTTACACAGACGGACATCCCCCATTGTACATATGCCGGCCAACCACCGTCGATGCTCCTCTTATGCCGGTCATCGTGTCCTCATCTAACTAAGTACATGCGTTTGTGGGGGGTTCGCTGGCCTGAGAAATCCACACTATGGGTTCCATCGTAATGGAACCTCGATGAGGAAAGAAACATGTATAAGGGATTCAGCGGGATTCTCGTTTCCACCTCGTATACATGGAAGCAGGGAGAATCAATACCGCCTTCTGAGGGAAGGGGGCCTCGACTTGGGAGCTTGAAACCGAGAAACACGTCACTGATAACCTGCGCCCCTACCTGATCATTATGTGGCAAGGCATATAGATGGAAACCTGCCCACCGCCAGCCTCCCAAGCCCAAAAGCTGGTGGCAATATCCCGTATACTCGCTTGAATGTGACTCCCAAAGGGCACTCAACACCGACGTTTGCTTGCTGATTGTTCCCGTAACGACACGCCCTGTCAGGGAAAGCTAAGAACTAGTAGTGAGACAGCGAGTGCCGTTGCAACCATGGACGTACATGTAGGTATTGTAGACATGGGATGCGAGTGGCTTGGACTGCTACTCTTGCACACACACGTTGCTTTTTTCTATTTTTGCTTTTTGCTTTTTCGGCGTTCACGACTGGGTGGGTGGCAGAGTGAGAGTCAGAGGGGGAACGATGTCTCTTCCCCCATTCTGACCTAGACTTATTAAGCCCGCCCATTTGTTCAGCCAGTGTCGCATTGAGGCTGAAGGACCCCCACCATCTAGGGGTGTTTCAACAATGGGAAAGCAACCCTCTAGCATTGGTATTTAGGCGGTAAAAGTGTTGGGTTCAGAGGTGATTTTAGGCGCCTCGAAAATTCTCAGTCGTCTCACACCATCGACATCATCGAGCCAAAGCCGTTTCGAACACCTATCACACTTGATGCCCAACCGTTGAATCTTACTAACCCAGTAGTATGTGGGCATCATCATCATTAGGGTATCATAGGGTGCTCACCGCCACACTGCCGCCCCGACGTATGCGGTTCCTGTTGATTCGGGCGGTAGGGTTTAGGTTCATAAAAGTTCCTTTTCAGGCTGAGGGACAGCGCCATTAAAAAAAGAAAATACCAAGCCTAAGCAAATTTTGAAACAGGTTCTCCCTCCCCGAGGGGTGTACATAGTAGAGTTCTCTCACCGGTCAAAGCTTCTCCACAACTTGTTGATCTGTCGAGTTGTCTTGATGCGGATCGGACCATGACGTCGCCCTATGAGGTAAATTCTGTTGAAGTGAGGCATTGTGAAGAGCAGGGGTGTGGCATTGGGAAGGGTGCAAGCCAGCGCAGCAACTGTTCATGGGGTTAATAGCCACGCCAAGCCGTGGTGGTGCATTATTCACGCTCGAACTCTGGATCAGATTATTAGGAGGGGGGAAGAAGAAAAGGAAAGAGGAAAAATGACAAGAAGTGGAAACAGCACTAGGGCAAGGTAAGCGAAGAGCAAGAAAAGAAAAGAAAATGAGAGAAAGTAAAAGGAAGAACGAGGAGAGAGAGTAGTTGTGGGAACGTTTTAATTAGTGACGATATGGATTCCCAGCAGAGATGTAACAGATCCTGCTTTTGTTGGGCCCTGGTTTTCTAGATCGCCCATGGACTGAGATGGCTTGGGACTACGCACATATTGGATTGCTCACTTGACCTAAAGCAATTTTGGGAATCCGGAGGGGTGGAGGCTACATGCTGCGGTTCATGGATATGAATGTGTTGTCGACAAAGCGGGTGGAGCTGGACGGGTAACCGCCTATGAAAGGTCCAAAATGAAAGGGCTGGTGGCAGAAGCAAAACAGGTACAATGCGGAAGCAAGCCAGCCGGCTGGGTTGCGGAAAGAGTACCCGTGCGCTCATCGGGTGGTAGCACCAGCCTCGAGATTGGAACCGAGGGAGTAAGTGACCTGGTGCTCGGGACTTTACTTGCATTACCGCCTGCAGAGGGATGCTTGTCTACCAGGTTGGGCCGGTAGGGAAAGGTACGACCGGCTCAGGACACGGCGCGCGATTAGGATACTGGAGATACCTCTGCGGCCATGGCATTAGTCGGGGAGGAAGACGGACAAACAGCACGATGGCTGATGAACCGGAGGCGGGCCGGCGCCTATCTCCAATCGTTGCGCGCCGCCTCACCACTTCTCGACGACTCTACCCCATAACTATGTATCATCTTGATGGCCAGGGCCGGCCGGGGCCTTGCTACCACGGCACACCCCTCAATGGATACGTGACCACGTAGGTAAGCAGGTGATAGGTTCCATGAGAAGCCGGCGAACATGCTTCTGCGATCATCCCGGAAGATCGGAACCTACAGAGGCCAAGGCAATGCTTGATGAAATAACGCTCACGAGGGGTGTGGCAGTCGCTGGAGAACGGCCGATCATGGTTCGTGGCTGATGGGCTGCGCGGACGAACGGTCTGCCCCTGGTCGAGGTGCAAGAATGGACAACGCATCCACACCACCATGCTATACCCTTCCATCTCCCTAATTCTAGGAAGGCAAAACAAGGGACGAGACGTGGAAGAAGCATGCCTATGCGCCACTGTGCGCTTGCCCTGCCTGACAGGCTTAATTGCCAGCTCATCAGTCGCTGGCAAGGATATCCCTTGGAGAAAATCAGACTAACTATTCTCCGGTCGGTCTTGGGGAGAACGTTGGCCGCCTGCCTGAACAGATCGGGCTTAAGAAAGCTCCAGATTCAGTAGGTATGTCGTAAAAAGCCCTATGGACCTGGACACGAACTATTCCTGATGTGATGTAAGATTTTTTTAAAGGTTCGCATCCGTCATCTGGCTGGGAGACTCAGAATACCGGTGAGTTATGGACCCGTATAGAGTGGCACGGCCGTACGGGACTCGAGTCTCCTGAAGACCTCGGTAGGCAGGTAGCAATGAACGAGCCTTTTTGGTGGATAGCATTTGTGACACAACTCGTTTGACGCACACGCATGGTGCAGAACAGTGCAGCGCTGACATCGGAGGGACCTGGAGATTAGCGGCAGCCAGATCACCCGTGCGGTTCCAAGAGCTCGAGCCGATTGAGTAGCTAGCTCATCTCTGTAAATTAGAAGAATGGGCGGCATTGAGCATCGCTGACACTGCTGTAATAATAGCGCTGCATCATATCAAGTAGCAGTTTCATGTCTCCACCAGCATGACTTCTCCACGCCTCCGCAAGCATTCTGTCCAGGGCATTTCCAAGGATGTGCCCTATCATGAACCAGGGGGAGGGGCTGGTTCCTCATGGAGACAGAGGTACTACATCCAAATGCTGTCGCACTATTCGAAAGCGCTGGGAGAGGGAAATTATAGTGATGCAAGGATGGAATGGACAGGACAAAAAGAAAGCAGCAGAGGCGGTGATGAAATGGTGTAGGGGGAAACAATGCCCCGGCGCCTGCTGCAGCTGATCTTCAGACGTATCATAGGATAGCCCTAAGCTGGCACGAGGCTGAGGAAGCCACGGCAACTTCCCGCCCGATCACATACCTTACCGCAAACATTACTAAAAGCTGCTAGCCTACTTGTACCGTCGCAACTTGCGTTCGTCAAACTGGTGCTAGGCAGGTCGGTGGGTATTTAAAGTAGCCCCCGACCGGGCTGGTCTTCAGGCATCGGGTGAACGACGCTGGCCGTGATTGGCTGGTGCTCTTTCCCCCGAAGATCGACTGGCCTGTGTGGTGGGTTGAGACTCGGCTACAGCTGAGGTACCTCAGCCCCGAAACCCGGGTACCTCGTCTATCCCGGGGGCTAATTATACCGCTGTGACATACCGATATTACGCTAGGTACAGCGGCTAGCGCTGCGAGGTAGTGGCAAGTACCCGGCCGGGTTCTTTCCAGCGACGCTCTGCCGCCCTGCCCCCTCCTTCCAACCGTCGCTGAACCTTCTTTTTTTTCCATCCGCGACTCTGCATTGTTGAGACATTATCGATCACAGACCCTGTCGAGATGCAGTGACCAATCCGCACGAACAGCTGACGCGCATAGCGATCCCCCCTTCCTATCCCCTCGGACGCAATGACGCTGATTGCAAAGCAGCCTGGAGGTACCTACACGCTACTGCCCATCACCCGTGCTCAGGACATGACTGTTTGCGCCCCGGTTTTTCCGCCCAACTCTAATTCGCGGCCATTAATGCGCTTCGCCATGATAGCACACAGGCACGGGCACTCCATGGTGCTGGGCTGGAGGTGAGCCCGCGAGAGCAGGAGTTGGGTGGGAAGACGTAGGGAAATAGCGACGAGGCAGAGATTTTAGCATCTCCATCAGCGCCCCAACACCGCCTTGAAGACTGCGCGTGTCGTTATGCATGGCTTCGTGGCCATGCGTTGGCAGCAGGTGCTGTTACAAGTCTCTTGGTTGCGATCCTCTCCACACCCCCTCTCTTTCATCCGATTTGCGCACCCCTCCCCCTCCTTCTGTCACCTCCTCGACCGTCATTTTAGGCGCTTCGCTCTCTGTCACGAACAAAGGATCGGAGACAAGCGCGCAAGAGGTGGGAAGATCAGGAGGTGGCAGTCCCGACTCAAATCATATGGCCGTGATTGAGGCCTGATGGGTGTCCCTTGCGAGGGTGTCGTATCGACCAAAGAAGGGGGTCTAGGCCGATGGGGGCCAGCCGTTGGCAGAGCATTGTGAGCTGCTCAATTTGTTTTGCTTTGCCCTTGGCTCCATTAATGCCTTCCTTCTCCTGAGCTGGTCTGGCATCAAGAGTGTTGCATCATCTTCATGCCTCACATTGGTACCTTGCGTGTCCAACCGGCCGGCTGGGGAAAATGTCATCAGCCACACGTCTGGGTTATTCTGGTCCTATGGCTGGCCGCTCTGCCTCATGGCAAACACCCGTATAGTCAGGATCCACATGCCGCGTCTTACACGACAACGTTTTCTGCTTTCTTCTCAGCTCTGTCACTCTGTCACTGCGCAGGCTCACCCCCATCCTTCGGGCCACCCCTCCCCTGTCCTCGGCCGCCCCAAACTCTTCATATAGTCATCATGGCTTTTCACGTCAATGGACGTGGGTTAAGCCCTTCTAATGCCGGCTTGATCCATGTAACAAGGTACACTGTACAGCTGGGTTCTTGGTCGGTGTCGAGCTCTCAATTGGACCCCAAGTTTAAGACTGAAAACCCTTCCCCCACTGCACCACCTCGCTTTCCGTCAACTCTGCCGTTGAAGCCCATTGAAACCACTGACCCGGGCGTTCCCTTCTCATTTCATTTCTTTAGTTGTACCCCTGGAATCATCACACCTGCACATCGACCCAGCTAATTAGTTGCCGACGTGGGTCCTTTCTGTCTTGTCCCTGGGGCGGATCTCAACTCGCCTGAGCCTGCCTTGCCTGGCCGTACTTAGCTGCAGGGCTTCCTTTTCTTTTGTCTGATCTCATCTTATACCTCCATTCTTCGATTTCCTTCTTCTAGATACCTTACCGTCCTTTGCTGCCCAAGGCCTCCTACATAAAAGGCGTCCTGCTTATCTTTTCTGAGACCCGGTCGTAGACGCTTCCACTACCATCACCCACAGACCGACTCTTGCGTTTATTGGTGGGTGACACCCTGGGCCGCATCCAATCATACAGTCGAGAAAGGCCCCTTCACAAAATAACACCGCCAACACTTGGAGAGAGAAACACAGCGCGCTCTTTTCTTCATTCCCGACTCGTCTGAATCTTGTACCTGGACGCCTCGAGTGGCAATCGGAAGTCTCGGCCATCATTTCTGGTCTACCATTCGCCCTCTGCCCCAGGAAATCGGAGATCACCACTGGATCTAACCAGTTCCTGCTTTAACAATAAGTCCCTATTATCAGACCTGAGCTCGTTATCGTGACAGCCCCTTTTGTGTCCGGCTACACTAGGGAGCTTGAACGACGTGGTCTCTCACAAACCGACCACCCCAAGGATAAACAAAAGTCGTAGACGGGCCGAACAGGCAACCGTCGAGCTGGCTCAAATCAAGAGCCAGACACCTCTCTGCCTCTGGCAGGCAGAGTCGTCGTTGCCTTCTTCAGGTGTGGCCGGACGCTGCATCGACTTTCCACGCGCCTCTCTGGTCCATGCTGACAAGGGCTCCTACTACGGCGCGGCATCCGTCAACGTCAACGTGGATATCGCCTCTCTACTTAAAAACGGCCCCGACTCAGATGAGTCCTCCGTCTCTCCTTCGAGGCAGTTGCGACCCACATCAGTACCACTTCCGACTTCTTCGTCAACTTCACCAGGACAACTGCCGCAGCTGCTAGAGCAACAGCACCAGCCGCCTCAGCTGGCGCCGCATGTATCACGCCCGATAGCACCGGCTGCAAAGTCAAGCGCACGGCGAAGCATGCCGCCCCAAGTGTCGGATCAGCCTGCGAAGAAGCAAAGCAAGTGGTCACCCGAGGAGGATACTCTCATCATTGAGTTGCGGGGCCGAGGAATGAAATGGGAGGATATTTCGAAACAATTACCAGGAAGAAGTGCGATCAGTTGCCGGCTTCACTATCAGAACTACCTGGAACGACGCAGTGAATGGAGCGAGGAGCGCAAGGATAAGCTTGCACAACTATACGAAAGGTAAATACTAAGTCGTTCGGGTTGCCACCAGACCTAGAAGCATTTGTGCTATCCGTTGACCCAACGCTTGTCTCTCCCCTTGGCTCACCTCACAAAGGACTCTGCCTTGCTAACGACTCACAATAGATTTAAAGCAGACATGTGGGCCAAGGTTGCTGAAGAACTGGCTGTCCCTTGGCGTGCCGCTGAAGCGATGCATTGGCAACTTGGCGAGACAGATATGGCGAGGCGGGCGGGTGTGGTGCCTTTCTCTTTGGCAGCCGTCAACGCCGAGGCTAATGCAAATGCTCGTCGAAACTCCCCTTCCCGAGGCCACTACACCCCCCATCCCCATGGAGGCATGCACGGCGATACAGGACCACCGAACCGAAACTTGTATGGCCGAAGCCCGCAAACAGTGTCAGGACGGCCCAGGGCTCATACAGTTGGATCACGTCGCGAACCCCTCACGCCACAGTCACGACCAATGGTGGAGGAGCAACCGGAAATGGGCTATGCTCAAGTGCCAATGTTGGCACCCATCCAATCCCAGGCCTTCCCTGCCAAGGGACGCTCGCTGCCCAGCATCTCGGAATTGACGACGGGCATTACTCCATACAGTGATGCGCCCGGGCCTGGTCAAGGGGTTGGAATTCCAAACTCGATGCCTCTTCACCATGCCACCTTTTTGCCTGCTGGAGTTGGGTACATGGTGCATAACCCTCTGGGATCAAAACGACCAGCCAGTCCCGATCCTAACCTTCGAGATGCTCACCATAGACGACGAATGGAATAAACGAACATCATACCGGAATGATGGACACGAACTTTTTTCTTGATATCTTTCTATGATAGCGACATTGTTTTTTCTAGCATCATTTTTGGGGTGATTTCCCCCCTTTTATTATTTTCTTTCAGTTTTAAGAAGAGATGGATGAGCACACAGCAAGTTTATGTTTTGGGAGTAGAAGATTTCACGATAGGTCAAGCACAGAGCTTGCATTGGGGCATGGGTACAGGGCAACACTGACGTTTTTCTTTTTCCTTTTCACGACGAGCGACATTCTATCGACATGTACGGGTGGGGATTGGTGCATTTGTATGGCGAATACCGGGGCCGGGTATAGGGAGAGACCAAAAGTACTGAGCATGGATGCTCAGACGGGTCAACGGTTGGACGACTTTTACTAGTTTGTTTCAAATTGGATGTGAACTTTATTGGGGAATATTACTAGAGGGTGGGATTCAATTTGAATGGCGCATTGGAAAGGGGGGATACATAAAAATTAAGTTCCGCATTGGATATGCAGGGCCTTGAATGACAGAAGAGATACTTCGCTGATGACTACTACCCAAGATTACATTATATATATGCACTATGTTTATGTACTTTACAATGGTACCCCACTCCCCCAGAAATTCAACAAAAGATATTGAATACAGGCCCGTCATTTCATTCTTTGCTCGAGTAAAATCCAAGTTTGTTCCAAGCGATGCTGGGTGTGGTTGCTTGAGCCGGGTCCTACGGGTCCTGTGATTGCTGTTGAACAGGCTCGGAAGCTCACTACCGAGGCTGAGAGGGAGCCATGTGCGGATCAGCAGCCCCGAGGAGGGTCAAGTCCATGTTTGGCGTACACAGAGGAGGTGACAAGCCCATACTACCGAGTCGCACATGATGCGACCTCGGCTGATGCCGTGAACTTGGCTTGGGAAATGTTTGTAGTGCAAGGTGTCTATCGGGCTGGGGTCACGGACTCCACAACGAAACCTCACGGGACCTGGAGTAAGGTAAAGGGGACAGGACTGAAGAGACGGGGTTGGAAGAAGAGAAGAGCCCCCTCAGGGATCGCCAGGCTGCTGCTGCTTGCTACATACGACCCACCAGTTGTCCCTCTCGTAGCCCGCCTCCAGGACCGCGCCCCCGGCGGCCAGCACGTCCTCCTCGAGCTCGCCCTCGCGGTACAGGTGGTAGTACCTCTGGTAGGTGGTGTCCTTGCCGTTGGGGTCGCCCCTGGGGCCCTTCATGACCCAGGGGACGAGCGTGTCCTGCTGGCTGTTCTCGTCCCAGCCGCGGCGGCTGCTGGCCTGCTCGAGGGCCCAGACGTAGACGAGGACGGTTCCCCCCTCGCGCACCCTCTCGAGCAGGGCGGCGATGCTGTCGCGGCGCCTCTGCGGGGTGCTGAGGTGGTGGATGACGGCGATGCAGATGGCGAAGTCGGCGGCCCCCCGGCGGTAGGGGAGCGCCAGGCCGTCGGCGACGAGGACCTCTGCCCTGCCAACCCCAGGGCCGACGGGCTGCCCGCGGGCGAGGTCGACGAGGGCAGCGCTGCGGTCGGAGCCGAGGAGGTGCAGGCGGGGGTTGACGGGGAGATACTTGCCGTTGCCGCAGCCGACGTCGAGGCCGACTGAGCCCGGGGGCTGGGCGTTGAGGAAGGAGGCGACGCGGGGCCAGGGCTTGTGGCGGGTGGCAGAGAAGTGAGGCGCGATGGCCTCGTACACGGCGTGGACGTGGGTGGCCTCGTAGGCGGCGCCTGAGGAGGCGGCCTCGGGCTGGTCTGAGACCTGTGGCTGTTCCATTGCTCACGGGCCTGGGGGGGTTTCTTCCCCGTGTTTGGGAGAAGATGAGAGGGCTGTTTTTTTTTTTATTTGAGACCCGTTGGGATATGTGTGCTAGGGAGCCTGCTGCAGGTTTTACCTGTTGTTTGAGTTGACTCAACTTCGTCAGTTGCTGCACTGAGAAGTGGGGTAACTGACTCAAATTTTGACTCTGTGTTGCGACTTGGGGCTTTAAATTTCACGAGATCACGGTCAATGAAGGAGATGGACTAAAGAAGCGTATGAATTATAGTACACCTAGAAACTACCATACAGAAATGAGTTTATCACCAACATGAAGAGTTACAAGAGTCTACATCCAAGTTGTAGTGAAATATTCCCCCCGTTGAGTTGGATGTGGGGTACAGAAAAAATACCCAAGCAAGATATTTTGATATTCACACAGCCAAAGCCACAATCTGAGCATAGCATTCCCAAAAGGGCTGAAACAGATGCTGGTCAACGTTGCAGACAAAATCTTACTTCGAGGAAATATATTGAGCTTGTAACTGGTACAACTGACCGGTCGCTCTCCGTATCTGCCAACGTTCTACCCGAGGGGCAGGAGGATCCTGCCAGAGAAAAATTTACATGGGAGGTTAAGATTTGCTTCATCGAGTGTCGTCTCACTCAGCCCTCTCGGTGCTGACTGTCTAATTAACCGCCATGTGCGCCCCCCCAAAGAAAGCATGTGGTGGATTTTGCTTATCGTCCGAGTCCCCAAACGCACAGTACGAACAACGTGCAAGGGGTGAGAGCCAGTCATTCCGCGTAATCTCGGTATGGACACCCGGGCTCGGGACGGGAGGGGAGAGCCTTCCCACATTAACAGGGCGATTTATTACGAGGTGTGTTTTGGGCCGGGGTTGCGAGAGTGTGTGTGAGCCTATGTGTGTGTGTGTGATTTATGATGAGGAGGAGGGGGAGGTGAGATGAGATGGGCGATGGGATGGGCCGTCATCTGGCCCGATGCCCGGCACGATAATGTACATAAAACGGCCTTACGAGAATTCTTTTCCTTCTCTTCGCCAAACGCATGGACGAACGCGGTTGAAAGCCACACGCGAGACCACCCGCCCCTTTTCGCCTATATGGCGCGGAGATAATCTGGGTATGTGCGCGCGCGTGTTTGACTGCCTATAAGCTACGAGAAGATATGTGCGTACAGCTCAGTCCGAAACAACCGATCCGCGGGGCATGAACGGCAATGACATGCATTAATGCACGGTGCCAGCTAGTCTCGATGAAATTTCCCGTTTGGGGGGAGGGGTGTTCGCTTGGCCTGGTTGGATGGGATGGTTTGAGGGATCGGGGCCAGGCCAGGGAGGAAGCTGAACGAACGCACAGGAGCATGAATATCATATCACACACATGGCCTGTGCAGGCGAAGGGGAGGGGTAAGCAGAATAGGGGAACGGGGGGGTACATTGAAGAAACACATTCCATATGGATGTGCGCCGGTCAAGTCAACACGGCCCTGGGGCTGAAGAATGGAAAGGATAGAAGCGCAAGGATGAACATTTCAAGCGCTCATATCCGGCGGTTATGGCATTGATTGAATGAGTTTGATGGCGAGTCATGGACCCGGCAGACGTGACAACGCATCGACTCTTTGCCTGAACGGGGAACCGGGGGCATGAGTAGACCATATGTTGGCATGTATAGGACAGGGTAAGCAGAGGCCGGACCAAAAAGAAGGAAAAAGGAACCTCTACGATGCCAGGGTGGTGAGTGCACGGATACAGGTCCTTTCGCTTGAACATGTCAGCTACTACCTAGGATGTTCGTGGGCGGTTGGTTCTCACTCTCCCCGGCGGATTCATCGACTCACGCCCTTGTGCCCCTTTCTGCCCCCTGCGCTACTCAGCCCATCACCTCCTTCATGTAGGTAGGCACATTATCACAGGAACTGTGATACAAAAAGACCAAACCCCACAAGTGTAGGAGTTTTATCACTGCATCGTCTGGTTTCGAAGTACCCGAAATGCCAGAGGCATAAAGCTGGCGGTTGGAGAGAAGCACCCGATCGTGGGCGTTTTGATTATCGCCGATGGCCAGGCTTACACCCGCGGCGAGTGTACGAGTGTCTTATTTTAGTCGTGACGCACATAGACCACCCTTCGGCGTGCTCTCTTTCCGGAAATTGATGACAATGTCTGACTCCTTGACGAAATGTCACTGCAATCTCGAAGACAGAAAGCCTCGAGTGACCTCAATGGTGAGAGAATGGCACAATAGAGCTGACTAAGCGGCATCATTATGATTCCAGCTTTGACGATGTAGATGGCGTCTCAAATAGTTTGACATTAGCTGGAATTAGCTACTTAGACTTTACCTATCTACCTACTGCCGGTGTTCAGAGGACTCTGAGGATCATATACATCAGTGGTGATGAGGTCTGGGTAGGTAATGCCACCCTGCTTCAGCGCTGACTCCATCGTCTCCATGATCGTGATGCTCTCCGACCAAGGCATAGTATCGCTCTGTAGCTTTCCATCACGTAGGCAGCGGGCGCACTCATCCGCCTCCCAGTACATGCCGTGACCCCAGTTATCGCGGGCGGGGTCTTTAGGATAATCGACCTCTACAACTTCGACCTTGCCTCCGCCGTCCTTCTTGATAACCTTGTACTGACCCGGCTTGAAGGCAGGTCCCATGACCTGGATCTCGCCTTTTGTCCCTTGAATGCGAATGGCTGGTCCTGCAGTGTTGTGGCCGTCGGGGTCAGTGGCGACACGCATGCCAGTGAGGGCGACACCCATGGATTTGTGTTGAGGAAACTGGCAAATGATGGTGGTCTGCTCATCTGCGCCTGTTCGGTATTGGTTGCTGGCAGCAGTAACGCGAGGAGCTTCCTTCTGAGCTTCAGGTTGAGTGTGGTAGAGGGTCTGGAACACCCAGGTCAGAGAGTAGATACCGAGATCAAGCACGGCTCCTCCAGCTAGGTCGAGGTTGACCATCCTATTCGTGTCAGGGAATTCAAGGTCTCCATCAGGCTGGCTTGAGTTGAAGCTGAGGTCGGCTATGGTATGGATTTGTCAGATCTCAACTTCTCGATATCACTATTGAGAATGGAACCCCGCCAGTGCCGTGTGTGGCATAGAGAGAACTTACCAATTGTGCGGTGCACTGTACCAATGGCGCCGCTTGTGATTAGCTCTCGGATTTTGATGCTCAAAGGAAAGAATCTAGTCCAGACAGCCTCCATCAGGAACAGGTTCTTGGCTCTGGCCTTCTCTACAAGCTTCTTCACCTGCGAGGCTGTGACTGTGAATGCCTTCTCACAGAGCACGTGTTTACCGGCCTCTAGAGCAAGCATTGCGTTCTGGAAGTGGTGGCTGTGAGGGGTCGCGACATATACAATTTCGACATTGGGGTCAGCGACGAGCTCATGGTAAGAGCCGTAGAGCTTGGCTGTGCTGGGACCCTTGATGTCCTTGATGAAGGCCGCAGCCCTGTCGCTTGAGCTGGAGGATGAGACAGCGACGATCTCATGGCGGACATCACTGACACCTCGAGTCTCTGGATTGGTGAGGATGTCTTTGCAGAAGGCTAGTTTGTAGGAACGATAGCGTCAGTATCTAACCTTGGAATAAGGTGATGTGCTGGTGTTCACTTACTAGAAGCAATGCCTCCTGTGGCCATGATGCCCCATTTTACAGTGTACGGACTGGTAGCTGCCATCGTGGAGTTGTGTTGGAGAGTTTCTGAGGGGTGTTTGAGGGAAGATGAGGAGGAAGAAACAAGGTGGGTTGCGTATCGAATGATTCAAAGCACCAGGGGACAGAGGGGCTTTATAACCAAATCATGAGCGAGGCCGATAATTCCGATCAGCACCAGCTTAGGCAAGAGGGGCCAAAGTTGCCCGGATACTAAATGGGTATCTAGAGCAGAGGGAGGGTGGATTGAGTTGTTCAGGTTTTCAACATGGAATCAATGGACACGCAGAATAGGAATAGTTAAGGTGGCCGATTTCCTCAGATTGGGTTGAGCGGCCTACTCTTCTAGGCTAGGAATAAGGCGCGGTCTCTTGAACTGGAACGGGAGCAAATCTAATACTAAGTCTCATTTCTTCCCGCCGTGGGCAACGAAACCTGATAGCGGCCTCAATTGGTGACGTTGGTGATGGGGGCAGAAGCTACCCCGCACTTGCTCCCCTAATTACCTTATCCACCGAACCCAGTGAGGGGATTATACCGGCCACTGCCTATCAGCTACAGTAGTAGCCGGCCCTATGTAATAATTGGCAGAAATACGGCGAAATAAACCCCCATTGTGCCTAGTATCGGAGAAGTGAAGGTAGCCCTTGGCTTCAAGCTCGTTAGCGGCCATTAAGGCAAACGATGATGGCATACTAAGGACATTAATTTAGCCTGATTTGGTAAATTGATCTGCTGAAGAATTGTCTCTCCACATCTCTTTTTTCTCCAGGCGTCCTTCTCTCTGGGAGGAGGAGAAGGATATGAAGAAAGGAAAATCGCTTAGGTACAAGGTAGCTATCAGAGATACTGGATAGGGGAGACCTCTAGGTTAGAATAATGGTGGTGTAGGGTGGTAAACCATCGCTCTCTAGTGGTCATGGCAAAAAAGAGTAACTCCGCGATTGCATCATTCTTCCATCGATGCTCCAGCCTCGTAACTATTCTTGGTCGCGAATCATCTCCGGCACCGTACGCGGAGCCAAACTACCTAAGTACAGGAGTGAAGCTGTTGGTTAACGGATTTCCGCAACGACATCCGACCCGGTCCCACCCCCGGTTTGGCTTCGATCTCGCCAACCCCTGGCCTGCCACATGTGCAACAACCAACCGACCGATTGGGCTTCTGATACAACTTGTTGGTCCATAGCATCCAATGGCGGTGGCACAGTCGAGCATTGGGACCCAGGCTTCGGCACTGGCCCGAGACCTGACCCTTAGATCATCGTCAGCGGTAACGCAAATCCCCAAATTCGTGTACGGTACCGCCTGGAAGAAAGACCGCACGGCGGACCTTGTGTACAAAGCCATAAAGAATGGATTCCGCGGCATTGATACGGCTGCCCAGCCCAAACACTACGACGAGGCCTCTGTTGGCCGCGGCGTGGCCAGAGCCGTGACGGAAGGTCTGGCAAGGCGACAAGACCTCTTCGTGGGTGTCTTCCCCGCGCCCAGCTTGGGAGACAGTGCATGCTAACAGAATGAATCAAAGATCCAGACCAAGTTCACGCCTCCAAACGGGCAGAGCGAGATTAAGCCCTACTCTACCGACTCGCCAATCCAAGAGCAAGTCAGGCAGTCGCTCCAGTCCTCGCTTGAGAATTTCAAAGTCGACGACCAGACACCATATCTAGATAGCGTGGTCATTCATTCCCCATATCAGGATTTTGGAGATACTCTGGCTGTCTGGAGAACTCTGGAGGAGTACACTCCCAACACCATCCGTAACCTGGGCATTTCCAACACCGACCTCGACACCCTGAAGAGGCTTCACGAGCAGGCCCAAGTCAAACCCGCCGTAGTGCAGAACCGGTTCTACAACGGAACGGCGTATGAGGTGGAACTTCGAGAATTCTGTAATTCTCACGGGATTATCTTCCAATCTTTCTGGACTCTGTCTGCGAACCCGAAGTTGGCTAAAAGCCAACCGGTACTTGACGTGGCCCAACTCGCTGGCGTAGACCGGGAGGTAGCCTACTACGCCTTGGTTCTGGGTTTGGAAGGCCTCATTATCCTCAATGGTACCACAAATGAGAGTCATATGGGTAGTGACTTGGCTGGCATTGATAAGGTGGGCACTTGGGCTGAGAATGATGGTGCCGACGACTGGGCTGCTGCCCTGAAGAGCTTCAAGGGACTCATTGGTCAAGATTGAAAGAATATAACCGGAAAGCTTTTCATATCAGAGGCGAAATTTGTTGCGAGACAGTGGTGAGTGGGACTGGGGCTTGTCTTGTCTTCTTAGGTCGTTGTGTCTGTGCCATTTCGATGTTGTTCTGCCAATAGTCATCTGAGTACCATCAGACCAGCATTTTCAGCTGTGACTGTGGATGACTCTGGATGGGTTCTTTCTCTGGATGATGTGGAATTAAATGTAGCTTTGGTTCGTTTGGAAGGCTAATCGGACGCGAGTGTTGCCTACTTGAAGGCTGCCTAAATCTTACGCTTCTGCAATATGCACTTTTTTTGTTGTCAGCAATACCTTAGTGCCCGTTATAAACTCAAGGAATACGAAGGAACAAGACTGCATGAATTTTCAGATCTTGTACCTTGTCACTATTACACAGCACAGTGATCGTAACACAGCACCGACTTTGTACCAGCCATGAAGCCAAGGGCGCCCGCATGACTTTGGGCCAGTTCGCCAGGATTCTGGTTGCGCGCAAGAGACCGGCAGGTAGAACACCGATTCGTGGTAACTGATCGGTACCTGCCATCCGAGAAGAGGATGAGAACACACTCACCATTGGCTCACACGCAGGGTGATAGAACAAACCAACCCTGAATCAAAACACCCCGCCACATTGTTCGCGAGTGCTTTCTCTTAGTTTCACACCCCCCGCAAGACTCGAGGAGAGGTGAATTTAATCTCAGGTCCCGGAGACAATAAATTCACAGCATCTCCTTGCACCCTCCTCGTTTGTTTGCAGATAACCTCCCCACTGCAGGTCTGAGGGTCAGGCGTGGTTCTTCTTCCTCAAAACTCACTCCTAAATTTCCCCGATCAATCTTTGGTTCTCAGCACACATCTAAAAAGCAAACGACTACGTGGATCATTATTCACCTCAAGAAGAACATCACGCTATCCCTACTTGAAAAGCAACCTGCACTCCAGTCTCTTCATGATTATTCACATCGCAAGCCTCTGCTCCAACTAAGGATCATGTCCGGTCACAACCCCAGAGGAAATCGCTTCCAAGCGTATATCCCGATGCAGCGAGAGGATTCACTGAAGAGGAAGGCCTCTGGCCCTGAGACTGGCACGGCCGACCAAGCAGAGAAACGACCACCCACTGCGATCCGATCATCGGGGATCCCGGATTTCAGCCACCTACCAGCCCCCTGGGCTCAGAATTGCCAGGAACTATGGGACCAGGGAGCGCAGACTGTTAAGCGGCCCGACGGAACACACGACAACTGGGATGTGGTCGACTGGCTGCTCACCAGGAAGGGAGGCGTGGCCGCGAACTGGCCAACCCTGGACGAAGGCCAGAAGGCGATCGAGGCTCTGCGGGAGGAACCGTTCGACGTGGTCAGGATTCGGGAGGAAATGGAGCAGGAGCAGATTGAGCTTGAGAGGAAGGAGAAGAGACGACTGGCTAACAAGATGCGTTTCCGCCCAAGGGGTGAGTGGGACAAGGCAGGGAATGCCAAGACTAATGGCAAAGAGGGCTTGAACGGTGGGGTCCAAGGATGTTCTGGGGGCGAGAGCAATGAGCCCATGGAAACCGATGGAGATGGACAACTTAACAATCAAGCAAACGGCAACGGAGAACTCAAAGACGAGGCTAACGGCCACGGAAAACTCAACAGCCAAGCAAATGGCAATCATTAAGAATGAGTGATCAAGCAGGGATTGCCAAGTTTCAACCATAGTGCTATCCGCCCCCGAGGAAGACAAACCGGGGTTGGGTGAAACCTAGGTGTGAAGCCCCTCGGCAGGCAATGTTCGAAATAGTCGTTTCAATCTGAAGCCGGTTTGTCGCTTTGACATCCACATACTAGATGGGCGGAAAAAAGTATGCATCCGTTTCACCACTTGAATTGACTTTCTATTTATTTTGATCAATTGGCTCCGCTGGTACTTTTCGCAAACGTGTTCGCAACTATTAATGGGAAACAGGTCGTAGCCTCCACATATACCTAGAAACAAGAGTCGATCAGACACCACGTGTAGGGCTTGGAGGTTGGTTGGTTGTCTCACCTTTACACTCTCGGCGTCCATTTTAATCTTACCCCAAGACACTGCTTCATCTGGCCGTGCGCCGGCGTCACTCCCGTCAAACTCCTGTCCGGTATTAATATAGACAGCAGACTCAGCACCGTTGCGCATAAGGCATGCATTGGCAATATGATGCTTGACAACTCCACCTCCCAAGATGATCATGCCGGCCCTCTTGGCACGAACGGACATGGTGTTAATCTTGCGAATATCCTCGACCAAGTCAATCTTCAGCTGGAGAGGAGACGACTTGAATGTGTGAAAATAGAGCATGTCTCCTAGACTACCATCGGTCAAAGCAGGGCAGAAAACGGGGATATTGTTCTTGTAAGCCCAGTAGTAGACTGAGCGCTCGTCGTTGATCTCCTTGCCAAGGCGGTGGATGACCTTTGACGGGGTCCAGTTGATCTCGTCCTCGGTGCCCTTGCTGGCTTCCTGTTCTTCAAGCATCTTATCCAGGATGGGGACAACCCAATCCTCAAAGGCGCAGTAGTTTGCATTCGGGACGACGAGATTTCCGATGCGGTTCATGCCCTTCTTGCGCAGCTCGGAGCCGGGCGCGCTGAAGTTGGAGAGGTAGGTGTCTCCGAGACACTTGATGAAATCTTCCTCGATACCACCGGCTGTTGTGACAACGGCTGAGACGTGGTTGTGCTCCACGAGATAACGAAAGACGCCACGGAGACCAGATGAGATCATGTTGGAGGTGTAGCCTAGGAAGATGGTGGTCTTGTCCCCTGTCTCGGGATCTTTCCATTCTCTCTAACCAGAATCTTAGCGACATGTTTCTTTCACCTTCACATTATGTTAGTAATGAAGGGGAGGACATACCATGCCATTGATAATCCTGACAGCATCGCCAATGGAAGAAGCCTGGAACCCCATATTCTGCATCCCTAGTAACAGATCTTCGGCAGTTATAGCCCGGCCTTTGAACTTGTTGAAATCAAAGTCCTCAACTTTTGGTGCGCCCTCTGGCATGGCCTCCGACTGAACGAGCACTGCATTTCTAGTCTCATCTGGCAGGGCGTTTACAGCCTCTTGGGGAGGCGGATTCACATTGTTGGTCATGGTAACGAGACAAGCTACCTAGTGTTGCTTTTGAAGAATGACCGTCTGGGGAGGGGAGAAAGGTCAGGTAGGTATATTTGGTGTTATAGACAGCTTTGGCGTGGAGCAAGAATCTGTCAGGTCTCTTAGGATTCGCTAGAATTTCTAGTGCTACTTATTAATGCTAGGCACCTGTCATATTTTCCAGAACGGCGCCGGCAGTTTGCCCCATCGAGCTTTTTTACTGCAAATGATTGGCACAGGCTTTTGTGATTGACTCTGCCAACGGGTGGTCCAGGGCTCTTTAGCTTTCTGGTGGTGGCAAGTGGGGCACGACTCGCTGCAACAGGCACTGGCCTCCAGGCTGCAGGGGCACCAGCCACACTAGTCCTACATCAAATGTCCCAGCGGCCGGGGCAGTCCTGAGTAGCCGAAGTCTCAGATGCTGGCGCGTCTGAACGTGGTTTAGCACCGGTGCGTGGGCTGGACTGGCTGGCCGGGGTCAGTCGTTGTATCCAATCCTTTGCATCTCGAATTCTTCCCTCCCTCACATCCGCCCAAACTCACTTGCGCCTCAAACCGTCGCCGACGCTACCATCGTACATATCATCCGGACGGCCTCGGAATTCGGTTGCACGGCAGGCCCCCTGGAGGAGCCACGCCTGGAGTTCGACACCTCACCAAGACTCCCATTTTTTCGCCCGCCTGACCGTACCATCCGCCCAGTTGGACGCCCGCAACCGCCGTGTTGCATTTCAAGGCTACATCCACCAAGTCCATCTGCCCTGGAGCCAGCCACCCTTTGGCAACCTTTTCCTGCCCAGGAATACGCGCTGTACACCCCATTCGAAGGCGACTTCGGTGTTGGTCTCGATAAGGAGCCAGCTCGCATCGAGTCGCGCGCCGTTGCACGACTGGATGGGATTGCTGGCTGAGGTCGAAGCCCGTCAAGGCCCAGCCTGCTGGCCTGTTACCACCAATGTACGTCTGCTTATGCGTCCCGCCAGCCCCCTCTTGATTTTCTTACCCTCATCTTCCAGGGCGCAGTCTAACATATCATCTCGTTACTTAGGGCCTCTAGGTACACGCGGTATGACCGCAGGTCTCTCTCACCCAGAGACCGTTCGCCTGGTGATCGTTTTGACGCTGACAGGAGGCGCTCGTCTAATGAAGCTAGGTCGAACACAACTGCCTTCCAGTCAAACCGTGATGGTTTTACGGATGGCCCGCGCCGAGAGCCTCCCCGAGGTCCCAGGGCGTTGATTGAACCACGGGGTCGTGGCTATTCTGGAGACTACAGAGGAAGAGGTGGTCGTGGAAGAGGCCGTGGTTGGCCTGCACGGGATGAAAGCAGAGAACGCGGTCGAGATAGGGACGTTGAATTCCGCGACCGCTTTCGCGACGAGAGGAGTAGAGAACGCGACCGAGAACGGGATAGAGACCGGGAGAGAGAATGGCGCGATCCCTATCGTTCACGGCGCTCCCCCATAGGCAGAGCACGCTCCCCGCCACGAGACTTTATCCGCGATCGAGACCGAGATGGACCTCCAGGACCTGATGCTGATAGACCGCGCCGCAACTCACGGGATGGCCCATTGTCAGGAGGCTCGCCAATATCCGAGCCGCCTTTTGGACCCCCACCACTCCAACGTGGTGGGTCGTTTGTTCGCGGAAGGGGTGGTAGAGGTGGAAGAGGAGATTGGATGGGCGACCGGAACCGTGGACGAGCATCATTCGACGACCGTGGAGACCGTTACCCTAGAAGTCGATCTCAGGAAGGTCGCTGGGGACGCGAGCGGGATGAGCGAGAACGAGGAGACAGATATCCTGATGCGGATATGCGCCCCAGAGATCCTCGTGATGAGCGAGACAGGCCCTTGGATTTGATCCGTCCGAAGCTAGACGCCCGTGGGAACCCTCTGGACTCTGGTACTCCCAAACGGGATGTATCCCCTCCTCCTGTAGCACCGTCTGCTCCGGCCTTCGGGTCAGTGCCAAACCGCCCTCCAAGCATTGGAGAGAGCCAGTTGAGCATCGCAGGAACCGGCAAGCCTCCTCCAACAGCCCCGAGGGCGTTCGGTGAACAAAGACCATCACTTGGCCAGGAGCCCCCTATGGCCCCAACTGGACCCGCCAACAAGCCGCCCTTGCCCCATGAAGGTCCAGCAATTCCCTTGGGGCCCCGAGCACAACAACAGAAGGTTCAGCGGCCGTCGAGCAAGCAATGGATTAACCCTAGTCTGAAGAAAGCCCCGGATTCGCCTAAGCTTATGAGGTCCCAGACCTTTACGCAGCCACGAACTGGCCCTCCCCGACGGGAGAGTATGCCGTCAGACCAAGGTTTGCCGGACAGGAGGCCTCAGAGTAGTGATTCAAAGGCCGCTTCTGACTTTGCTGACTCAGAAACCCGAAACCGATCCCATTACAGTGCAGAGCCTGGTGAAATCATGTCCAAAACCGACAACGATTGGCACATGGTGGCCGGATCTGATGAATACAGACGCCTCTCGCTATCGATCAAGGGCGACGACACAAGGGACAAGGAGAACTACACTACATCGCCCGGGGCTCGACAGATGAATGGCAATTATCCAAAGGAAGAAAGTCGACCGAAAGAGAGCAATCTGAAGAAGCGAAAGCGACCTCATCTCCGCGCTGTCCGGTTTGCCTTGCCACCGAAACCTCAAGCCGCGCCAGATCAAGATTGGGATTCCGATGACGACGATGAGGACATGAGCGACTATTTTGCTATGCAGATAGAGAAAACCGAGGCCGTGTTGAGCACGTTACAAAAGCCAACCCTTCCGATGGAAGTAGTAGCGCATTATGCTGCCATCTCCCACGGGGCAATGGTCAAGATACTGAACGAAGGGGACGACCTGGAAGGCTTACTTGGGAAGGTACCGGAGAAGCTTCACAAGTCGAAAAAGAACATTGAAACTGCACCGACACCCGCCAGCAGCATCCCAGCACGGGAAGTTACTCTGCCCAAAAAGGATGTACTTGTTCGTCGAGAAGATGCAGTGGCTCCCAAAGGAATCTCCTCTGCCAAAGACAGCGCAACTGCTAAGGAGACTTTGGTCGTAAAGCCAGCTACGAAAGAACCAGTCTCGAAAGAACTGAAAGAATCAACTCTGAAGGAACTGAAAGAACCAGCTTCAAAGGAACGGAAAATACCAGCTTCGAAAGAACGGAAAGAACCAACCTCGAGCAAGCCGACAGAACTAGCCTCCAAAGAGCCGAGAGAAGTAACCTCCAAAGAACCGAAAGAACTGGCCTCCAAAGAACCGAAAGAATCGGCCTCTAAAGAATCGAAAGAACCAGTTGTCAAAGATTTGAAAGAGCCAGCTGTGAACGAACCAAAAGAACCAGCAATTCCCAAGGAACAGCCACCCGCCAAGGAAATCTCACTTGTGGTGAAAGATGCACCGTCCAAGGTGAAGGCCGCTCCTCCAGAGGTCTCGGCTCCCAAGGAAGACCTGGTCGTTAAGGATTCTTCCATTGCAAAAGAAATCTTGGTCGCCAAAGAATCGTCGGAGGCCAAAGAATCCTCGGTAGCCAAAGAACTCCAGGCCGCTAAGGAATCCCCAGTTGCTAAGGAAGCCCCAATTGCTAAAGAAGCCCCAATTGCTAAGGAATCCCCGGCTGCTAAGGAACACTCAGCTGCTAAGGAACACTCAGTCGCAAGAGAACACTCCGTTGCAAGAGAACGCTCGGTCGCGAGAGAAAACTCAGTCCCAAGAGAACACTCAGTCGCAAAAGAGCCATCGATCTCGAAGGAACCGTCAATTGCAAAGGAATCCCCAGCCACAAAGGAACCGTTGACCGCAAGGGAGCCCTCTCCTGTCAAGGAAAACTTACCCACGACCGAGAATGCGGCCAGAAGCGAGGAACCGACCAACGAGAATGCAGAGAGAAAGGAGAAGGTAATCTCCACAGAAGTTGAAATGGCAGAGGTCCCGGTGGTGAAGGAACCCTTAGCTCCGAATCCCGTTCCAGAACCCGACACAGACACAGTAATGCAATCAGACGATGCTGGTGAGAACGTGGCAGTGGAAAGCGATAGCACTCTAAAGCCGGAGACTCAGGACCTTCGAATCGAACCGAAATCTGAGGAAATGGAGATTGACAGTGTTGAAGTTAAGGAACCACCACCTGCTCCATCAGCCTCGGTACCTTCAACACCTCCGCCAGCTCCAGCTGATTCTGAAGTAACGCACGAAGAGAGTGGCCCGAAGTCTCCTCTCCTGGCACCTGCCAAGAATGACGACAATAATGCTCCCGTGGAACCTGCTGCCCCGCCTGCAGAAACTATTCCAAGCGTTCTCATGGAAATCACAGCGTCTGAAGTGAAAGTTCCTAGCACGCCATCGCAGGTCGAGGACGAAGGCGACGATGATGAAACAGAGTCCGAGGACGAGGCATATCTTGACCCTGCTGCGACGCGAAGGTACAATGTTACACCCCCGATTGATGGTCTTCCACAACCCAGTGTGGGACCATGGCACGAGGACAGCGATTACCTTGCATCACTTGATGCAGATACTGGAATGGAAGATTTCATTCTTGGGCATTTAGAGGACATGCACATTACCAAAACCAAAGAGACTACGGAGGGGCAACAAGCGTACCGTGATAGCTACACCAAGTACCTCAAATTCACGTTGTCGACTGATCCTGTTGCTGCCAAGAGTCGTGACAAATTTTCTGTCTCGGGCCCGTCAACCGAAGTTGCCGGGCTTGCAACTCCAGAGCCTAAGCCTGAAGGGAGAACTAGTGGTAGGCGTTTTGCTTCAGAGCGTGATCTTGAGCGAGTCTTACAGGCGTCGATGCGGGAAGAGGATGAGAGAAGGGAACGTGAATTGAGAGCCCAGAAAGAGAAGTATCGGAGTGAAAAGGAGGCTGTGATACCTGACATGTACTGGGATGCGGAAGATAAGGCTAGAGTTCAGTTCTACGACCGGTCAGGTTTCGTCAACCAAAGCGAGCTTGCGTCTGCGTGGCATGTTCTTCCTCCAGTCAACAACTTCACCGAGCAAGAAGTTGAGCTCTTTGAAAAACGATATCTGGAGGTGCCGAAACAATGGGGCAGAATTGCCGAGACGATTCCCCATCGTGACTTTGGCGCATGCATTCAGTATTATTATCTCATGAAGAAAGAGTTGAAGCTCAAGGAGAAGCTCAGGAGACAGCCTAAGAGGCGCAAGAAGGGCAGAGGGAAGCAAAGGTCAAGTGCCCTCGTATCTGAACTTGGCAACGGCGAACCAGAAACGGAGGAGAACCACGAGAATGGGGAGAACGGGGAGAGCAGACGCCGTCCTCGACGGGCCGCAGCTCCTACTTGGGGCTTTGAACAGCCACCCAACACAGAGTCGGAAAATGGCACCCCTGCCAGTACTCCTGGCCGGCGCGGTGCTTCTGTCAAGGGGGAAGAAAAGGTCGATGGTCGGAGAGGCAGAAGATCAAAGGCATCCAAGGACAAGGAGCCGAAGCAACCCAAACCTAATCAAGCTCTGGCTGCTGCTCCAGCACCTGGGACTGGCAGATCACGCTCAAGGTCAGACAATAAGGGACACAGTATGGAACTTCAGGCAGGAACTCCCACTGAGGGCCGTGGCCCGCCCCCTCAATTTGAGCAACAGCATCCGGGAGTCCAGCATGCTTTTTCTGTTCAGCAACCAAAGCAGGAGCCTCGGCCCCAAACTATGGAGCGCCAGCAGGCTTTGCCTACAAGTTCCTCGATTACAGATGTTATCGCAGCTCCCTCTTTGCGGCCAGAACCCCCTCAACCACCGCCACAGCCGGCCATGGCTACATTTAACCTGACACAGCCTCAACAAGAGCGGAAGGCCCCGACACAAGCGTCAAGCTATTGGAGTGTATCCGAATCCAACGACTTCCCACTTCTACTTAGGGCATTCGGGTCTGATTGGGCAGCTATTGCTGCTCATATGGGATCCAAGACGGCAGTTATGGTATGTATTTACCACTTAAGAGTACCTATCAAAACATGTGCTAATCAAGACGTTTCGTGCCATAGGTCAAGAACTATTTCGTCCGACAAAAGGATCACGGGAAACCCGAATGGGAGCAGCTCATGCGTGAAGCAGACGCAAAACGAGAACGCGGCGAGAAGCGGCCCGAGCCACCAATGCCAACCAGTGGCGGCCGCGGCCGACGATACGAGAGCTCCGGAAGTACGAACGCATCTCGACCACTTGTCCCTGCACCTGGCAATGCGGATTTGATGCCGGAGGCAGCCCAACCCAAGACCGAAGCGGGTGTGCAGCCCAGCAGACCACCAACTTTTCCTGCATTTGGATACCCAATCAACGGCACACCGGAGGAACAGGCCCAGGCTCGGGCCAATGCACAGGCCCAGGCTCATGCTCAGATCCAAGCTCAAGCCCAAGCTCAGGCTCAGGCTCAGGCACAGGCACAGGCACAAGCTGTGCCAGCACGCGGTCAGCAACCACTGCAAATACAGCAACAGCCTGCAGTTTCTCAGCCACCACCCCCGGTCATGTCTCCTGGTGCTCGATCTCGGAGAGCGCCCTCTCTTCCATTCTCGTTCCATGACCGAGACAGGGAACCACCTCAACGTGTTGCATTGCCAGGGGCAAAACAACCCATCCCTCCCCAGGATGTTCGAGAGCAACTTCGAGAGCAACGACATGCTCCTCTCACACAACATATGCAGCCGCCACAGCCTGAACTCGGCCCCGAGAGGCAGCAAATGGAGTTGCAGCAGCGAGAGATGGAGCGCGAACGAGAACGCGAGCGTGATAGGATAGAGCGGGAGAGGGAGAGGGAAATGGTTCGGCAACAAGACCGCCGACCGATGAGAATCAAACCGGAAGCAGACCCCCTCTCCCCACGCCAATACGAGCCGTTTGGTCATCGTCCGCCAACGCTTCCTCCAAGAAATGATCCGCTGGCTTTGCCCCGACATACGCAAGAGATCCCCAGGCACGAGCTGCCCAGGCATGAACAACCCAGGCACGAGCAGCCTAGACACGAACAACCCAGACATGAGCCACTCAGGCACGAGTCACTCAGGCATGAGCCACCTAGGCATGGGATTCCTTCAGCTTATGCGCCCTTGCAGGCTGGATCACAGCCAGTGCGAAGCATCCTAAGTGATGCTCCTCCAGCTCAATCTTCACCTCCACCCCTGGCTCCTCCTGGCTCTAGGCCGCCTTCTGTGCTCCAGCAGAGAATGCCAGGTGGTCCTGGCCAAGATGTGTATGGCTCAGCTCCACCACAGTCTGCACCACCAACACCGGCTGCCGCCCCTCCTAGACCTCCAGAGCCTCGCAAGGCATCCAGCATTATGTCGCTATTGAACGATGATCCCCCGCCGCCCAAGCGCATGAGCGATGTTTCCGGCCAGTCTTCCAGGCCCTCGCCAACCCCTCCGCCCCAGACAATGGGGCGACCTTCGCCAAGAGAAGCCCCTCAACCGGCACCACTACGCCGAGAAGAACCCCCGTACTCTCCTTATGGCAGGCCGCAACCCGGACCAGCATCTGCTATGCCGCCTCTCAAGCCTACTTACGCGGCTTCGTCTCAACCACAAGCCTCAGGTGGCCCCCGTTCTGCGCTGGGCTTAGGCTCTGAGTCTCCAGCCTTGAGAGATCAAGATTACTATCGACAGCACGCATACCCAGCTGGTCATCAGCCCAGCGCAAGCAACTCTCCTCAGCATCAGCATCGCTTTCAACCTTCAGGCCAGCCCCCAATGGGATATCAGGGTCAAGGCTATCCTACATCGTATGGGTCAGCACCACCACCACATGCGTCTTCTCCACCCCCTCAGTATGGGGTACATAACTCAGCCTCGAGGGGAAGAGACGTACCCCAAGGTGCCCGAGACTCATGGCCACCAGCTAGTCATCAGCCACCTCCATCTAACTGGGCAACTCAAGGTCCAAAGAGCAGCCAACCACCTCCACCCCAGCAGTCATGGGCTCCTCAGCACCCTAGCTCCTCAGGCGTCAATGGACCGACAAGCTCTTGGGCTACAGCTCCCCCCCCTCAGCAGACGCATCATTCTACCGGTCTGAGAGACGAGCGCGGATCGCCAATGTACGCGTCCAGTGGGGTACCTCAACAACAGCATCAAATGCAGGGCCGGTACGCTCCGCCCACTTCCTCCAGAGGACCAGACCCGGGCCCACCGTCATCGCAGTCTTATCCACGATACGCATCGACTCCCGGCCCGGGACCCGGACCTCAACCGCCACGAGAACTTCCCCCACGAAGTTATACGCCATCTCCCTATGATGGTCGCGGACCTCCGCCCTCACAAGGCCCTGGAGGGTATTCTGGGCCAGACCCCCGGGATCTGCAACTCCGAGATTCTCAGCACCGAGATCCTCGAGAATTGAGAGACCCTCGAGAGCTAAGAGACCCCCGCGACATGAGAGACCCCCGCGACCTGAGAGACCCCCGAGAACTGAGAGATCCCCGAGACTTGAGAGATCCTCGAGAGCTTAGAGACCCCCGAGAATTAAGAGACCCCCGGGATGTGGCGCATGGTCTTCGACCCCACGAGTACGACCGACGGATGGATCAGTTTAGGTGATTCCTAGGCCCGCGGGTTGTCAATTGCCTACAACATTACTCTTTTGGTAATGATTTCGATATGCCTTTACTCCTATCCTTATAATAAGTTTTTATTGGTTCTTATTTTTCTCTCCTGTAGAGTATAGTTTATAACAACGTTAGTCTATCGGTCGCGGCATGGCATGCACATATATACCCATGCTTTCTATGTAATGTTCAAATTGAGAGGTTGTACAGCAGTTTTATACCGGGACATGGCGCAAGGATCGAGGGTTCATTTGTCTTGGGCACACATAGCAGGTGATGATGACATTGGGCATTGCGGTTCTTCGCATTCATTCCAGGCAAATGGTATTTATCGAGTATTGGTATTCAAACGCATCTAGCTATAGATAATTCTGCAACGAACATATACATTAAGTCACATTACAACGCTGCTGTAGCTCTTGGAAATCGATCTTGGATAAAATAGCATACTAGTCGTTATGGAAAGATTTTTTGTGAGCGAAGATAAAATAATATAAAATGACTGAAATAAGAAGAAGAAAGGAAGAAAAGAAAAATTCTGGTAACCTAAGTACCCAGTCATAAGAAACACTCTTGGCGCTACCTATGTATTTGGTGGTAGATGCTTTGTACCAATGATGAAGTAAAGAGCTGCGGCTACAGGCGGCTAACAGCTTGACGCGACCAATCCCCCCACCTCAGCCGCGTTCCTTGTGGCATGTCAATCAAACGCCCGCCAACCGAACCTCGACAACTTCAACATGGAGCCTCGCGAAAAGACGTACTTTGAACAGCAGCGAGAGGCCCTCATTGGCGAGATTGCCATGGTTCGTGCTGGACCTTTCCGTCGACCGCCGTTTCTTCACACCGCTGACCAACGAGCTTGCTAGAGCTTCGAGCATGTGCTCGCCAACATCAACAAGCTGAACCGATCCCTCGAGGCCGTGATTGCGGTTCGTTGACCAACACCCCCCCTTCCCCGTACTCTACGACTTGGCACTTGGAATTTTTTGGACGCTGACTACGATCTTGGGGGAGGACAGGTTGGGAATGAGTTCTCGTCGGTCGAGGCACTCTGGTCCCAGTTCGAGAATGTAATGGCAAAGGACGAGGACGGGCCCCGGGCGGGCGAGGGACAGCAGCGGCAGGAGGAGGAGCAGCATCACGACGACGACAACGACGACAGCCATCTGGAGGGGGAGGCGGCAGCTGAAGACGAGGACGAGGACATGGACGAGGACATCACGATCAAATGAACGACTACCATGACATGAAATATTCAAGCAATCTCGATTTACGCTACGCTACTTGACGGGGTGAATCCAACCCAATGAAACGACATACATAATAAGGCGTGAACGAAGTCAGGAAGGAGTACGGTCAACATGATATACCTGCATCTTAAAAGCGCGAGGTTCGCAAAAGGTTATAGACGCAAAACAAAATCAGCTGTATTTCCTATCCCAATCCCTAATAAAGTGCAACGTAACACAACCATGATACTACAAAAGGAAAAGAATTCAAGAAGAACCTAAAACATATCCATCCGCATGCTCTGCCGGTTCGAGTACGACGCCCCAGATTATATCCCCTTTGAACCCGCTCTTGAAATTCAAAGGCCGTCTCGACTCCCCGCAGACCAAAAGATCCCTTCCTATATACCCTCGTGTGTTCCTGGGCTCTTTTTGTTTCCTCGAGATGCAATGCGCAGCAAAGCCCTCTCCGAGAAACAAGGCATGCGCCAGGTTGTTCTAGTTCCGCCATAAAATAAGATAAAAAAAAATAGAAAAGGGAGAAGAAAAGGAGAAGAAGAAAAATCAATCAGTCAGTCGTTTCATGCACTGGTCATTACAAGAGCGTCCCTCTGCCGTCGAAGCCATCCCGTCGTATGTGGCGGAGGTGAGCCCCCCTTAGAGAATGTGACACTTTCGCTTCCTCCTCTTAGGCGCCCCTACGCCGGGGATCGACGACTTGCCCTCGCCGCTCCTGCGAGCTGACGAGGCGGCGTTGGCCTCGAGATTTTTGCGGTCGTTGGCCACGACAGTGAGAATGGCACGCTCAAAGATCTCGTCGACGCCGACCATCTCCCTGCTGCTGCACTCCATGTACTGGGCGCTCATTTTCTTGGCCACCGCCATGCCCTGCTCGGTTGTAACGGGTGTGAGGCCTTGAGTCTTGAGCATCTCAATGCAGGTCTTCTTATAACGTAGGTCCGACTTGAGACCGACGAGAATGAGCGGGGTATAAGGGCAGAAGTGTAGGACTTCGGGGTACCACTGTAAAGTATCATGTTAGCTATTGTGGCTCTTCGGAATCGAGAAATATGAGGAAGCACATACCTTGTCCAGCACATTATCGAGGGAGTTGGGGCAGTCGATGGCGAAGCAGACGAATATCAGATCGGTTTCAGGGTATGAAAGCGGCCGTAGGCGGTCGTATTCTTCTTGGCCGGCCGTATCCCACAGAGCAAGCTCTACAGTCTTCCCGTCAGGAGGGTGGACTGGGTACGTAATATAATTTTCGAAGACGGTAGGGACATATTTCTATGTTTTTGGCATTAGCAGATGTTCTGGTATTCCAAGTGTCCTAAGGATCCTGTCCACTTACCTCTGGGAAGTAGCCTTGGCTGTAGCTGATGAGCAAGCAAGTCTTTCCACACCCTCCATCTCCGACAACCACAATCTTCTTGGAATAAGTTGGAGGTTCCGTCGTATGTGTCCCTGCTGATTCGCGCCCGCTAGATGAGCTGACTGTGGTGCTGACAGTTCCCCCGCTTGAGCGCGTGCGCTGGTCTCTGGAGTTGTGCTCCAAGCCGCTGGGCTGGGCATAGTAAGAGTTGCGGTACTGATACGACGCCATTGTGAGGCGGGCGGCTGATCGTGGGTTTGTCTCAGGCGTCAATCCCCTTCAAGAATGCTGGTCACCGGCGGTCGGTCAATGCGGCTACTGTGGCCTCTGTCTCCTTCGTACACTGCTGGTGGCCTCCTGGGCGCTTTGAAAGACAAAAAAGCAAGAAGATACCCGACTGAGTGTGTTAAGAATACAGATGTTTGCGCCGCTTCGAGGGCGATAGGTGAGGAATAATAGTTGCCGAGTTTGCGTCTGGTGGCGGAGCTGCAGCTGTTTGGGTCGGTTGAAAGAAATGTGTTCACATACGTGGACACGACTAGATGCGAACAGAACACTTGGACTGCAGGTGGCAGATGCAAAGATGCAGGTTGGTTGATGCTGGAATGTAGAACGGGAGCAGGGCGTGGGAGTTTGGGATGGGTATAGCTGGTCATGCATGGCCCAGTGCGAGGTAAACACGTTGGCGAGGCAACGTCGAGTCCTGTGTCTCAGGGCATTTTCGCTGCCCGCTTTTTCCTGTGCGCTGCTCTGGGATCGGTGCATGGGTGTCGTCAATGCGCTGGCGGATACCCTGTAGGCTCGCTGTAGCAACGCCTGCAATGCGCTGCAGAGGCACCCGACAGCGATCGCTCGTCGCCACACACAGCTCAAGCCTCCCCCAAAAGCCCCACCCGAGTGCGGCGGTGAGGGCTGCCGTTGCCAGGCTCCCAGGCGGAGAAAAGTGTTTACGCGCCCGGCCCAGATTTTGCCGTTCCGCACGCAAATTAATTTGCAGCCAGCCTCGACCAACCTCTCTCTTTCCTTCTTCCACCCAACACTTCTCGCATCAGCCGTTGCAGTAGTGGAACCTTGGACCCGGGTTCTGAAACTGTTGACTCGTGCATACAGAGCTGCTGCAGCTCCCAAGGATCCAAAACAAGTGCGTGTGGAAAGCCGCAGAAGACAAGAGAGACCTCCGTGTCGGATTCCCAAGGCTGTCGATTGTGTTGAGCAAGCGCTTGACTCTCCAGCCAGTCTCTGTCCAGAGCCCTCTCGGTTTCTCGCTTGAGCCCCCGGATCCAAGCCGTAAAGTTGCACATACATACAAAACCGCGATGGACGTCCAAGCTCCCAGCAAGTATGTCACGCTCATCTCGAGCGATGGCTTCGAGTTCGTTGTTCTTCGGGAAGCTGCTATGGTCAGCCCTATAGTCAAGGGCATGCTGGACCCGAAGAGTATGTCACAAAGGCGACTCGCCGTCTTGGAATAACCCACTAGGTCTACTATTCGATGCTTACTCGTTGCGTTTCCTTGTACACAGGCCAATTTGCTGAGGCCAAACACGCACGATGTGTCTTCCAGGAGATAAGGTTGGTCAATCCCTTACTTATACATTCCACGCTTCACAACCCACTCAGATCGACACATGAGGGACCCTGGGATGATGACATTGAGTTATTTCTCTTGACGGAACCCCGATAACCTGGCGTGTTCCGACTGATCACCCTCTACACTTGAACTGACCAACTTGCCTGTCCCTCCTATTTATCACCACCTCAAAGCTCACACCGATATCAAGCTAACAAACTTTTGATAGTTCCATTGTGCTTGACAAAATTGTCGAGTACTTCCATTACTGGTATCGTTACCGAAACAGCGAGGATGTGCCTGATATGGATATCCCTGTGGAAATCTGTCTGGAACTCCTTGCTGCTGCCGACTATCTTGGTCTGGACCAGTGAGCAAAACCACATGATATCCATGTGATCCATTCGTTGCTGACAATCCTAGTGTGAATTTGAACGGTAAATGAATGAGATATGACTTTTGAACTCCATTGGCGTTAGACGGTAGGGTACCATACGATAATAGACACTGCAAAGTTCAATCACCTCATGCCGCAAACGACTAGCAGCATTCGGTCCGTCTTTATGGTGTAACCATCCACATAGCTATTCCTTCCCCAAATGTTTGACAGCAATTTGCCTAAAACACCCATTTCAGCATATGCGTTCTGCTCTTCAGTTCTTCCGTGGGCCGAACGTCTATTAGAGATGGAATATTGATACCTCCCTCTCACTCTGCGTGACTCAGTTGCAATCGCATTGGGATTTCGCTTTTTCTGTAGGGATACATTTTAGTAGAAAGTGCACTGCACTCGCACCATGCAGTATGAAGAAGACATGCCAGTCAGAAATCAATACATGTCCCGTCTTAATTCTCTTTTCACCGGTGATTCTAGTACCTTAGTTCGTTCTAGTGTGATCACAATTACAAACATCATGTTGTTGGGTGCTGTCTTCTCAGGGCGACACAGCAGAGGTTTCCTTTTAGATGACTAAGCAGCCTACCTGAGAAACGGACATTCATTCGAAATCGAAATGTTCTAGGTAGAGATCCTAAGTGATAAACTGGAGTACCTATAACTGATCAAAGTGCCTGGAATTTGCCTTAAGGCATTCAACTGCTGGTCTCACTGGTCCAAGGAGATGAGGCAGGTGCCATCTTGGACAGTTTGGCGCTGTAGGTTAGTTGGATTACTACGAAGGACTGAGACGAGGCCAGGCAACCTCAGATATTCCACAAAACAAGCAGCGTCTCGAAATCGCCCGTATAATAAAAAAAAGGCCAAAGGATGGCGTCTAGTGCGTTTGAATCACAGGGTGTCCGTATCGCCGTGGAAGGTTGTGTAAGATCGAACCCAATCTAGACAATTTAGAGGCGAGGAAGAGCTTTTCTTCGTTAGCCCAGCACGCAAGACGCTGACCGTTCATAGGGCCATGGCACCCTGGATGCCATCTACGCATCGGTTTCAAAATCATGTGAGGTTCGCGGCTGGGATGGTGTCGATCTGCTCATCATCGGCGGAGATTTTCAGGTACTTATCCCTTTACTGCTACATCAAATCGGTTGCCCACACGTTGTTGTCCATAGCTAACAGACCTATCAAGGCAGTCCGCAATGCGGAAGACCTCTCCATCATGTCGTGTCCGGTCAAGTACCGCGAACTTGGTGATTTTCCCAAGTATTACTCCGGCGAGCGTACTGCCCCCTATTTGACCATATTCATTGCCGGCAATCACGAGGCCAGCTCTCATCTCTGGGAGCTTTATTACGGTGGCTGGGTTGCCCCAAACATTTATTACCTTGGTGCCGCCAACATCGTTCGCTTGGGTCCCATTCGAATTGCTGGATTATCTGGCATCTGGAAAGGCTTTGACTACAACAAGCCCCATCATGAACGCCTTCCCTTTAACGCCGACGATGTCAAGTCGTTCTATCATGTCCGCGAAATTGATGTGCGAAAACTCTTACTGGTGCAATCTCAAGTGGATGTTGGGTTAAGTCATGATTGGCCCCGTGAGATTGAGAAGCATGGCGACTCCGAGTCTTTGTTCAGAAAGAAGAGAGATTTCAGGCAAGAGTCCAAGGATGGTACGCTCGGCAGTCAGGGTGCCAAGTATGTCATGGATAGACTGAGGCCTCCCTACTGGTTTTCCGCACATCTCCATGTCAAATATGCTGCGCTCAAGACATTTTCCGAACAAGCCTCCGACTCCGCCTCAAATCAACAACAGACAATAGGCGAGGAAGTTAAGGCAGCAGACGAGCAAATTGCGGATGCGGGGAACCCAGATGAAATTGATCTCGACTTGGATGAGGAAGATGGTCCAGAAACAACCAAACCTGCGCCTAGCAGCGAACCTCAAACCGACTCACAAGGTGTCTCCGATGAGCTGAGGGCGCAGCTGCCTGCTTCATTCACCCGCCCCAAGAAGACGGTGATAGGTCAGCCAGGTCAACCTATCCCAAAGACAATTACGAATAAGGAGGTTCGCTTCTTAGCTCTAGACAAATGCCTTCCTGGTAGGCATTTTCTGCAGCTATGCGAAATTCACCCACACCAAGAGGAAGATGCCTCCAAATATCCACCACAATCGTCAGGGCCTCGCTTCCGATTTGAGTATGACCCTGAATGGCTAGCAATTATACGAGTCTTTCATGATTCGCTTCAATTCGGCGACCCAGCTGCTCAGAACCCACCTAATATTGGTGAAGACCAGTATCTACCAATGATCAAGGCTGAGATGGAGTGGGTGGATGAGAACATTGTCAAGAAGGATAGACTCGAGATTCCGAGAAACTTCGAAATCACAGCTCCTCCATATGTCCATGGTACCCCTGCCATTGTTCATGAGCAGCCAGAAGAATATACGAGCCCCCAGACTGCGGCGTTCTGTTCACTCCTGGGCATAAAGAATCTATGGGACGCAAGTGCTGAGGAGAGGGCTGAAAGGAAGGCCAGAGGCCCAGCACCATCACAGCGAGGTGGCTTTCAGGGAAGAGGCCCTCCTCGGGGCGGCCACAGGGGCGGACATAGAGGGCATGGAGGGCATGGAGGACGGGGTCGAGGCCGAGGCCGAGGTCGGGGAGGAAGGTGGTAATCTATGAGCCTTGAAGACTAATACGGGGAGGCTTCAATATCTTATTCTACAACCAAACGAGAATAGCTGGCTTGGTTGGCTAGCAACTCCCTTTGCCAGTTCTAGTCTCGTATTGATTGGTGAAAATGTCTATCTTCTCGTTGATCGAATACGCTGCGACTAATGAAAATATTTTCTCATTATTTCGTAAATTAAGTTCCTAAGCACATGACATATCTCAAAAGCATGCATGTCGTTGTCGAGAGCAACTACAGATGCATGGTTGCTGGTCAATCCTTGGAGGTCAATTGGGTGGGCTACAGGGCTGTTAGGGGCCGCAGCAGTGGGTACAGGCTCCAATAGCCGTGGGAGAGCAGGTCCTCGGTCCCCCAGCAACCGCCCCAAAACGGGCAACCAAGTAAACACCCCACCAGGAACCGACTGCAATGCGGGCCAACACCATCCCAAAAGCCTGATCGATACCTACTACAACTTCCCTGTACATCATCAGCATCCGAGCCCACCCCAACCCTTGCCCCAACTACTGGCCAGCAGCTGGACACATCACAGGTAGCCTCAGATCGTGCGTTCTTTTTCGAGAATCACGTCGTGCCTGTTCTCCAGTTCGCATCATAGCCGTGGGTATCTCCAATCAGCATTCCCTCCCACCGTTCCCCCGCTAACAACAGGAATGCAGCATCGCAGCCCGGATTCCGATTATTGACGACCGCCCGTCGCATTCATAACGCTGCTGCCATGGCTCATCAGTTCCTTACCACCGTGTTCGTCTCTCTCCCTTTGATCTCCAAGCCTCACAAGTCGCTGCAATGGCATCCGTCTTCCGTTACCTAAGCCCCAAGTCGCTTGCTACCATGCAACGCATCGACAACACCATCATACCCGTCTATAGAGATGCCCCATCCCCTCCTCCTGCCGATCCCAGCCCGCCGCCGCCTCTGGTCCTCGCACATGGGTTCAATGCTAACAGGACCCTCGTCCCAAACAGCAACCAGCGGACCAAGAACCAATTTCGACCCCGATTGGGCAAGGGCGGTACACCCAGCTACCAACTCAGACAGTATGCCGAGGTCACCTTGGGGGGTGGTAGTTTGAGGAAGGTCGTCAAGCTCCCCGAGGGCGAGGATGAGAACGAATGGCTCGCCGTCAACAGTAAGCTCCGCATCCAGGTTACGCCCTCAAGACATATGACTGATGGGCAACAGTGGTGGACTTCTACAACCAAATCAACCTCCTCTACGGTGCCATCACTGAATTCTGCTCTCCACAATCCTGCCCTGAAATGAAGGCAACAGACGAGTAGGTCCAGTCACGAACATGATATATTGGAATGTCCCCAGCTGAACACATTAGATTCGAGTACCTCTGGCAGGATAACGAGAACTACAAGCGGCCAACCAAGATGCCCGCTCCCGCTTACATTGAACAACTCATGGCATGGGTACAGTCTAACATCGACAATGAGCAAGTCCTGCCCAGCAAGATTGGTAAGTGATGTTTGAGACATCGTCGAAAGTAACCTGTTGAGCTTATCTAACCCTTTTTACCAGGTGTCCCATTCCCCAAGTCTTTCCCGGCCTTGGTCCGCCAGATTTTCAAGCGCATGTACCGCGTTTATGCACACATTTACTGCCACCATTACCCTGTCATTCGGGAGCTGGGACTTGAGCCACACCTCAACACCAGCTTTAAGCAGTATGTGCTTTTCATTGACGAGCACGGCCTTGCCAGTGGGCGAGACTACTGGGGGCCTCTGGGTGATTTGGTGGACAGCATGTTGAAGAGCGACTAGACTGGCTTTCAAATATCCGGCTTGGCGTACTTTCATGTATACAAGGCTCTAAGGGCACGAGGAGTTTGCGGCGTTTGGGATTTTGTTTCAGGGATACAGGGAGCATGGTTTGGTACAGGTTAGATATGATTCCAATTGAGGAACAAGAACACACATCGTTGTATCAAGCGAAGGAAGAAATCCAGACTTCACATAGGCTTGGTAACATTTGATTTTTTTTCACTGGCTGTCCAAATGCCTGAATCCTCAATGTTTCGCTACCCCAAACTTGATATGTCTATACGGCGGCCTATAATAGCGGGCATGTGGCTGTCAGAATAACAGGGACCTCGAAAAGTCTGATAGAGAAGAGCATCGGCATAGTACTAGTTTTCTTACTTTCCACGGTGCAGAAGTAGCACTCAACCTTGGAAAGTTATTAAATTTTAAGCTATCGTTTCTAGATATTCTGTCTTTCGTCAGAACTAAGATATGAAATCGCTTTTGCTGTCCCTGTTTTTTTGACACCCCCCCGGCATCGCATAGCTTCTATTATGTAATCACAGTTGACTGGTGGGGAAAGAGGATGTTGATGCCTTAGATCGGAAGATCCAGTAAGGCAACAAGAATTCAAAATTGCCGAAGTGCAACAGTCTCCAACGAGAACAAGCCGGACGCCATCATCACGACCTCCTTCCAGCAACCCCAACCTTCCTCCGCCAAACGACCGCCATGTTCTCGCGACAAGCTCTTCGTTCCGTCCGGGCTGCTGCCCCCCAGCGTGCCCTCGCCCTGCGATCAACGCCTGTGCGGTCCTTTGCCGCGGCTGCCAGCGCCGACGTCAAGCCCCCCAAGGCTGTCTTCGGCCTCGATGGCACCTATGCCACTGCTCTGGTACGCGCGCACTCCGAACGCAAGATGAGATTTTCGGTGGAATTGGCCTCTCCGCGATCAATTGGGCGCTTTTTTACCCCGGCCGAAAGCTCCAATTGACGGAACCGGGGGAACGGCACGCGAGGTGGTGGAAAATACTTAGCTAACACATTCTGCGTCAATTACCAGTACACGGCCGCCTCCAAGTCCTCCGCCCTCGATCCCACCGCCAACGCCATCACCAAGCTCGGCGCCCTCCTCGAGAAGGACGCCAAGCTCGCCTCCATCCTGTCGGCCCCTACCCTGACCCCCAAGGACAAGTCCGACATCGTCGCCGAGCTCACCAAGCAGGCCGGCGCCAGCGACCCCACCGTCAAGAACTTCCTCGAGACCCTCGCCGAGAACAACCGCCTGGGCCTCCTCGGCGGCGTCTGCCAGAAGTTCTCCGAGCTGGTCGCCGCCGCCCGCGGCGAGGTTGAGCTCAAGATCACCAGCGCTCAGGTAGGTTTTCGACCCTTGCCTTGCAACAAGCCAAATCCTGCGACAAGATCCGGAGCTCTATGGACATGGGAATTGCGATGCATATTGAAGGTGTGCTGCTGTGTATGGAACTCTCTAACGTTTTCGTCATGCAGGGCCTCGACAACAGAACTCTCAACCGTCTCTCCAACGCCGTCTCCAAGTCCGCTTACGTCGGCCCCGGCAAGACCCTCAAGGTCACCAACTCTGTATGTTCTCGTCTAACTTAATTGCCCGGCATTGCAAGTGCGCCAGCTAACCCTGCCCCCCCCCAAGGTCAACCCTGAGATCGTCGGTGGACTCGTCGTTGAGATCGGTGACCGAACCATCGACCTCAGCGTCTCCGCCCGCATCGCCAAGATGAACAAGCTCTTGACGGACAGCCTGTAAAATATCACTTCGTCTATACTACTACTAGCACTCTATAAAGTCAATTGACTTCCCTTTTTTTCCCTTTGTGCCATGTATAAAAAAAAGACCAATGGCTCGCAATATTTTGGGTGCTTGTTATTCCGAATGTGCCGTTGCAGGGGTTTGCGGGAGAGTAGAGGCAGCCTTGAGCCATATGCCCTGGCTTTGTTCTTTACTTGGATGAGAAGCTAGATAATACAGCCATGCCATGTTCCTGCTGAAAGTCAGAGGGGTTTCTTATTTCAGTACAACGTCTTATATGGACTTCCCCTGACCAAGATGACGATGAAGACATCCGTGGTGATATGTTGTTAAATCGACAAGCATGCGGTATCAGAAAAGGCACCGTTGAATATCCCATGTATTTTATTCTATCCTAAACTGTAAATTGCGGTTTTATGTTGAACTCGAGGAATGAGATCAGCCATCATCTGTTCTCCGTATACAAAACAAACAAAAAATCTAGCCCATGTCCAAGCGCCACTCATCCTAATTTTGCGTCGGTTTCAAGATCCTGTTCGTATTCATTGGAGGTCTGATCAATCCTGTAGCGTTCAAGCTGGTCTGATATGTACTGGTGCATGTGAGAGTCCGCCTCTGACCTCTGGCGAGCACGCTCCGGGTCATCTGGGAAGACAGATGCGGTAGTAGAGTGCGCATCACCGTCATCATCATCCACATCCACCCCGTTGAGCGAAAAGTCGCTTCTCGCGCCAATTGAGCGAGAGGTGGATGATCGCCGGATGCGCATGTTCCCAGAGGGGTGGGGGGTTCCGGCGTTGATTCTTCGCTGGAAGACATCGTCGAAGTAATGGGCCATGGTGGCAGTTGGCTCTCTGGGTGTTTGGGGAAGTCGGCAGTTCACACTGAGGATTCAGTTAGCATTAACTCTTTAGGGGGAACTAATTCAAGGCATTCTTGAGCAAGACTTACCCGGTATCGTGAATCATTCGGGCGATCAGACCCGTCCAACCACATTGGTGAGTAGCACCGAGTCCTCGGCCACTATCACCATCGAAGAACTCGTGGAACCAAAGGTAGTCCTTCCAGTGTTCATCAAAATCGAGACGATCATCGCCGCCGTTGATGCTACGTCTTCCATCGTCGGTACGAGCAAACAGATGCTGGAGACGATGCTGGATCTCCTCTGCAACCTTGCCCAAGTGCATGTAATCACCACTCCCGGTGGGGCATTCCACCTGGAACTCGTGTCCATAGAAGAGGAAGAATCTCTGCAGAGACTCTACCAAGAGGAAGTTGACGCACAGCCAGATCGGACCTCTCCAATTACTGTTTCCACCAAAAAGACCACTGTCAGAGTCTCCAGGGATGTATCCAACCTCGAACTTCTGCCCGTTGACCTCCATGGAGAAGGGGTGTTCTTTGTGATATTTTGACAATGATCGGATGCCATGGTCGCTGAAGAACTCTTTCTCGTCCAGCATTCTCTTCAGGATTTTCTCTAGCCTGTCTTTGCTGACAATAGAAAGGAGAAGTCGGTTCCCCTTACCTCTCTTCTGGATACTTGCCATGTTACGTTCAGCAAGATCGCAGCGATTCTGTACGAACCAGTCGACTCGCTTCTTGAACGATGGAAGCTTGTTGATCAACTCAGGTTCGAGAGTTGAAGTGGCATAGAGGGGAATGAGCCCGACGAGGGACCGGACGGGGAGCTGCTGGATCCATGGGCCTCCCCAGGAGATGGCATCATAATAAAAGCTGTCATCCTCATTCCACAATGACTTCTCCTCCTTTGCCCCTGCTCGGAAGGTCATTGCGTCGCTAATGAAGATGAAATGTTCGAAGAACTTGGACGCAATATCCTCGTAGGTGCGGCGATGCTTTGCCAGCTCCAGGGCAATGTTGAGCATGCTCAAACAGTAAAATGCCATCCATCCCGTACTGTCTGCCTGCTCAAGAACACCTCCAGTTGGCAGGGGCTCGGATCGGTTGAAGAGGCCGATATTGTCCAGCCCGAGGAAACCGCCTTCAAACACGTTCTTACCATCGGTGTCCTTACGGTTCACCCACCACGTGAAATTCAGCAGAAGTTTCTGGAAAACACGTTCAAGGAAATCAATATCCTGACGTCCATAGAGTTTCCGCTCAATCTTGAATGTTCGGAAGGTTGCCCAGGCATGGACAGGAGGGTTGACATCACCAAAGTTCCACTCGTAGCTGTTTCGGTCGTGTTAGCCGCTCATCACTCACATCTCGAACCAGAAACAATAAAACGGGTACACTTACGCTGGAATCTGTCCATTCGGATGGCAGTACCACTCTCGAGTGAATAAATCAAGCTGCTTCTTAGCGAAGTCGGGGTCGATCATGGCCAGAGGAATGCAGTGAAATGCGCTGTCCCAAGCAGCAAAGAAGGGGTATTCCCAAGAGTCTGGCATAGACAGAATATCATCGCAATGCATGTGTTTCCATTGGGAATTGCGAATCCCTCGACGATCGGGGGGCGGTGGCGGCATTGAAGGATCTCCATTCGCCCATTGGTCCCAAATAAACAGATAATGCTGCTTGCACCACATCATCCCGGAAAAGGCCTGTCTCTGGACGTTGCGAAGATCATCGGAAATCGGCAGCGGGCTGATCCTGTAGAAGAACTCATCGGCCTCTTCCTTACGCTTTTCGATAATATCATCAAACTCCTCCTCGTCAAGGTAGGCTACATCCTTCTTGGAAATTCGAAAGCGGACCACTGTGTTGATTATCAGCTTGAATACCTTTTCCTTCGCCATTGGGGCTAAGCCTTACCTGCACACTCCCCGGGAGGAACACCGCCATCTTCGTTGAAAGGGTACCAGGCAGCGCACTTGGTACCCTTCCCCGCAGGGTTGATGGTGTCCTTCTCTCCATCAACGATATAATGATGGAAGGCATCCTTGACGTAAGGCTGGGCGTTCTTCTGACCATACAAAGATTTGAAGTTGGTATCATTTTCTGTGAACATCAACTCGGGCATGACGTCCTCCTCACTGGAACCAACTCCAGGTGATGGAGAGAGTAGAAAATATCTTTCACCCAAACTATGATGCTTGGATTTGGCTGTGACCTCATTATGGAGCTGGATGGATGGCTTCTTGTTTTCTGGCTCGCGGCCCCAACTCCAGGTATTCCGGAACCAAACATGTGGTACGATATGAAGCGGCGCGCGATCGGGACCTCGGTTCCAAGCAGTGACTCGAAAAAGAAGCTCATCTGGGTCATCGGATTCCTTTGCAGTTTCGATAAAAATATCCCAGTATCTATCCTCGTCGAAAACGCCAGTGTCGATGAGCTGGTACTCCTTGTCTTGCTTTGTGCGCCGGGCACTTTCCTTTAAGAGATCTTCATAAGGGAACTTCTTCTGGGGGTATTTGTAGAGATATTTCATGTACGAGTGCTGCAATTATTGTTAATTCTCAATGCAAAGGAACGAGGGAAAGCGGTCGCAGGCAAGAACATACGGTCTGTGATTTGTTAGTACATGCGATGGCGGAGGAGCTGGAACCAGTGGTGAACTTACAGGAGTATTATCCAGGTGAAAATGAGCTTCCTTCACACTCTCTCCATGGTTGCCCTGCGGGTTGGACAGACCAAATAAACGTTCCTTCAGGAAATCACTACACCAGGTTAGACAGACGGCCCGAACCCAGAAACGGGGCAGATGTGGAAGACCAACTCTTTCTCGTTCCAGAAACTAAAGGCGATATTTTGGAGGCCGTGTGTGTCTGAGACACCCGCAATACCATCTTCGCCCCATCGGAAGGCTCGAGATCGCGCATGGTCGTGGGGAAAGTCTAGAAGCCAATCAATCGCCTGCGGGCAGCCAAAGCAAGTCCAATTGGGGTACTTACGGCTCCAAGCATCACCGTCCGGGCTGTAATCCTCTCGGACTGGGAAGCAATCAGCAATCTCGCTCGTCGGACAGAGGAGCAATAAAGAGCATCGTCCTACCAGTCGCCCACTGCCTCTCGGCTACATACGGGCCCCATTTCTTCCAGTACAGGTCCCGATCGCGATCCTGCTTGAGGCGCTTCTCCTCCTCGGTGAGGTACTCATGACCATCAAAGACAACCATGACTGCGGTCGCGGTCGGTTGAGATACAGCGTTGACGGTCGATGAAGGAGCAACAAAAACGGAAACAAGCTCTGCGGGCGGTATCAATGGCTGCGGCACATTTAGCTCAGTCAGGCACTAGCAAGCAATGACAGGACATTTGTGGGTGTCATAGGCACATGCGAGCTGGTAGGTCAGCAGTTATTAATGGATCACCAGCATTGTAGATTTTGGATCTGGAGGGGCACCGGTGGAGGGGTGGCCGGAGAGGGGCGGTCACAGCTAGGCCGCATGCGACCACAGCAGCTCCCCCTAGCAGGCCTGGAGCTCTCTCCGGCAGCTATTGCCTTTGGACTACGAGGCAACGGGCTAGGCGGACGGGCTATTTGTTTTCTCGATCGATGAGTGAATGCGCGTTGGCGGTCAACCTGTTGTGCAGGTCGCAGGCAGCGTCGCCACGAAGCTCTGTTCTTCGATAGCACCGCGCATTGTCCGGATGCTGCAAGCTGTCGATCGCGGTCGGGACTGTCGAGTGCATCTGCGGGTCCCCAGGTGCCTGGTCATCATGCCCTGTCAACGGTCCATCCCCTGCCCCGGCTGCATCTGGAGGATTGGGTTGTGGCCGCAGGCACAAGCACCATTGAGGACCCAACCGGCTTTCTCGTTGGGGCTAAGCGGTCACCGAGAATACCATCTCCTTCCAAGGCAACGACGTACAGGAGGATCCAGAAGGTGGGCAAATAGCGTGGTTCATGCGCCGTTGAGACTGGAGCTTGTCACCGGCCCGCCGCTTGGTGATAATGAGGTGCTAGACCGTGATATCTGTCGTGATGCTGATAGGTGAATCACCCTTGTCCGTTGCAGCAGCATGACGTCAACATTTTGGGCAAGAGACACCCTGCCAGAAGTTGCAGATTACCTTGCAGCTTCGAAATTTTCATGTGCTTTTAGTGCTCTAACTAGGATGCTCTAGTAAACCAAATATCATGATGATTTATATGCATCATAGCTCGTCGATTCCGCAAGTTCTGTATAAGATATTAAGATGAGCGACCAAAATTCGATTACTATGGAAATATTCTAGTTGTCGGTAACTATCGTGGAACTCCGCCATTGCAAGGGTCAGGTAGTTCATAATGGTCTCCACAAGTAAATAGGTGATGCACAGTCAAGGGGATATCTCCATCAAAAACCACGGCGTCCCGACATCCCAAGTGGCCCCAAGCCCGGCTATCGTAATGCTGAAAAGCCAGCAACAGTAGCAGCTCAACTGTCGCTATTACCGGGCCGAGTAGATGGGAAGCATCGTCTAAGTGTGGCTCGAGCCATTTGCTCCAGGGTAACCTTTTAGACTAAACAAACCTCAATGCATCAATGGATCCGACAAGAGGTCAGAGTACAGTATTGATAATATTTTGCTCACCTTGATGGCTACCTATCCACATTAAACGCATGTTATATATAAACAACTCGTTGTCCTACTCCGTTCTTCTTTATCCAAGTTTACAGAGAACTTTTATCTAACTTGAGCTAAAAAGGTTATGGATACGCCAAGTCGGAAGTCAGTTGCTATCGTTGGCGGTAAGAATACGGAACGAAGTCGGCCTGAGTTGATGTCAATAGGCGAGTGCTAACTTGACTAGCCGGAGTTTTTGGCCTTTCTCTGGCCCTCGCTCTAAGAAAAAGGAGTAAGATAAACCATAGATACCCTCACTCTCTGCTGGGCTAATCAAGTTCAGAATACAAGGTTGATGTATTTGATCAACACAATTATGATTCGACACGGTATGAGCCTGGAAAAGGCAATGAGTACCAAGTTGCGTCGGTTGACCACAATAAAATTGCAAGCTCTTCCTCGTTATCTCATGAAGTATGGGAACTCAGGGCTAACATCCGCCGTGAAAAGTTTCGAGCATCGTATGGCAAAAAGATTCATTATCAGAGACTCGCTCTCGAGAGTCGGCAGGCCTGGGAGGATATTAATAGGAGCATGAACGAAAAATATGAGAGCGGCGTGGCAGTATCCGAATCCGACCTATTCCAGAGCTGCGGCATGCTTCGCGTCCAGCCAACTGATCAACTTGATGCCCTAGAACGAGAGACTCTGAAATCTCTGAAGTCTGAGGGGCATCGAGATGCCCAGTTTGTGAAGGGTGACTCACAGGACCGAGAGCGGGCTATGAAAGCTGGCTGGGACAAGAAGCTTTTGGACTTTACTATTCCCGAAACATCTCCTCCTAAATCCTTTGAGGCTGTGCTTGATTCGCTGGCTGGATTCACGCAATGTAGCCAGGCTTGCGCTTACATCCATGACAGGGCGGTCGAGGAAGGGGTCACGTTTCATTTCGGCCCAGAAAAGGGGAAACTTGATGGCCTTGTTGTTGAGGAGACTGGATCCTCCAAGAGAGCTGTCGGATTGAAGACCAAGGATGGCTCCATTCACAAATCTGACATTGTAGTTATTGCCGGTAGGCTGACCTCTACTGATACCGAAAGCTCTTCGCTAATTGAAGGCATCTACAGCCGGCTCTTTCTCCACGCAACTTCTGCCCGACCTGGCTTACCATTTGGAGTCCTCTGCCGGTAGCGTGGTCACTTATAAGATTGACAAGAGCAACACTGAGCTTTGGGATAAATACTCCCCTCAACGTTTCCCAGTGATCACATGGAAGAGCGCTCCCCGCAACGGCAATGGGAAAGATACCGGTAGCATTTATGTGTTTCCCAGGACCCCAGAAGGCCTCATAAAAATTGGCTATCGTGGCATCAAGGTGGACGTGGTAATGTCTTGATACCTTGACAAACTTAGCTGACGTGCCGCCTCATAGTGGACAAATTTCCAGACTGCCCCGGCGAACGCGGTCTTCTCGCAGGATGGCCAGTGGTCTATACCACTTCCCCCAACCGATCCAGCCCCAATACCAGATGCAGCCAAAGAGGCGATAAAGAAGTTTGTGTCTATTTTCTTACCGGAATTTATGGACTGTGACTTCTACTCAACCAAGCTTTGCTGGTATACTGATTCGCTCGATAATTCCTTCGTGGTGAGTTCTGAGTTGTACATGAGAGTAGGCGGGCGGAATACCTTCAGAAGCTGACTTCGGTTCGCTCATAGGTGGACTATGTACCTACATACGCCGACAAGAGTGTCTTTGTATGTACTGGGGGGAGTGGACATGGAGCCAAATTCCTACCTGTTCTAGGAGATGTAAGTCCGCAACATCTTGTTCTCCTCAATCCTCCTCCCTACTCAGAACCTAATAGAGTCTTCTCTGTTTAGCATGCAGCGGACATTCTTGAACATGGCGAGGAAAGCACATCGTACATGCGCAAGCACTGGCAATGGCGAGAGAGCGCCCCGAGACGCAATGGCTTGGAAGACGGGCCGAACGGGCCACGCAATCTGGCAAAACATGGAAACGCATCCTGATTTGTCAAATGTCTCTTGCAGCCGGCGGCATCTTTGCCAGATTAGGCACCAGAGCAATATCCTTTGGTTACAGCTGAATCAAGGCATTGCTTCACCTCGGAACTCGTACTTGTGACACATATACAAATGACAAAGATCCCCAGTACCTTCCTTTTCGGTGGACTGCTCGGCTCATATTTGCCGTGTGGGAATTGTTTGAGGGAATAAGAACTAATCTTCTCTTCTACTTACATGTAGGTACCTTACCTAGTGTGTTAGGCTCATGGACAAGGTTATTCTTATTACGAAGCATAAGTTTAAGTGTATCAATTCAACACTTTGTTCTAATCAAGCGGTAAATATTAGCTGGACTCTTGTGATTGCCATTAAATACATCTTCATTGTTCAGCACAGGAATTGGTGATCATTACTGAAGTAGATTAGACTCGGAATAATGTTGGAAGCCAGTAACTTAGGCCACGGTCATTGCGCCGCAGCTTAAAGGATTTGTGATAACACGGTACGTGTCTACTCTAGGATTTTGATGCATGGGACGCGGTGAAAATAGAATAAGAACCTCTTTGTCTTGGTGATCTGAATCATTTCTTGGGATGCTCACTGGCAGGGAATAAAGTAATGAGGCAAAACATCTGCTGTGCCGAGTATCCGGAACTGAGAACCGCTTTGGCTTTCTTGGATGCTCACAGAATAGAAAAGGAAAACGATATAAAAGTGAAGATAAAAAATGCTTTTATTATTTTTCAAAGTATGGTCTTCACGCTCAAACTACCAACAGCGATTTGAGAGCGTCTTTGTTAAATTCTTGAATCCATTCGACTCCTTTTTCAGCCTGGACTCAGAATCTCCGATACATTATGGCGGTTTCCTTGAACAAAGCCGAACGGCAGCCTTCCAATGACGGGGCAGATGCTCAATCTATCAGCGGCGAGATGAGAGAATCTGAAAAGAAGACAGTGGCTCAGGAACACTCTTCGTCGAGCGTGCACGCTATAAACGTCAGTGATGTCGATGACACTACCGTATTCTACAATCTCAACAAAGATACGGTTGGTCTGATAACGCCTGAGATGGAGAAGAAGGTAGTCCGCAAAAATTTCTGGTTCCTTTTGGGCCAGACGTGGTGGATTGCTTTCCTGATCCATCTCGACAAATCAACACTCTCCCAGGCCAGTACTATGGGTATCTTTCAAGATGTCAACATGACAAAGAAGGAATACAATGATCTCTTTGTTGTATTTTACACTGGATATCTTATTGCCCTGTGGCCTGGCGCATGGCTCTCTCAACGTACTGGTCAAAAGAATTTCATTGTGGGATCGCTCTTTCTTTGGGCATTTCTGCTTGGAATGCACACAGTAGTCAAGACAGGAAAGCAGTTGATCGCACTGAGGTTCATTCTGGGCATGGTGAGTCTATTGCAAACTAGAGTGAGAACGTCCTATCTAACAAGCCAACAGACCGAATCGCAAATCGTACCGAGCACGACCGTTCTTCATCAAGCCTTCTTTCCTCCTAAACGAAGTCCTTGGGTTCAACTGCTATGGTGGGCCTCTGGCAGTTTGGCCAATGTGCTCTTGACCATGGTTGCTTACAAGTTGATTCTAGAGGAAGGGAACAGCGTTTTGGTGGGCGGCCTTTCATCCTGGAAATGGCTTCATATCATATGTGTTATCCTGACTTTTGTTGTCTGTGTTCCACTCTATTTCTTCCTCCCGAATTCTCCAGTCGATGCGAAATGGCTTTCTACAGAAGAGAAGATTATGACGATCAGCTCTATTCGCGAGTCTCAGTCTGGAATCAAGAACTCCTCTTGGAAATGGTCTCAAGTCCGCGAGGCTTTTACCGACTTGAAAAGCTGGTTCTTTATGTATGCTCCATCGCTTAACAAGCTGCATATTGTATCTGTTTACGTTAACATGGCCACAGTTTTCACATGTTCTTTAACGAACTCCCGAACAACACATCGCAACAACTACCACTTATTATTGTTGGCTTTGGATTTACCCCTGCAGAGAGTGCGCTATTCAACATTGCGAAGCCGCTTATTGGTAGTTTTCTCATTCTTGTCTCGGCCTTCATGCTATACGCCACAAGGCTGGGTACAGGCTATACATGTGCCATTTCTTACATACCATGTTTTGTTGGAGGTATTATTGAGGTGCGTTCACCCATGAGCTAACTGAACACATCCTGCCTATATACTGACTGCTTAAGCTCGCTGCACCATGGTCCAATAAGATTGCGCTTGTTGTTGGGACTCAGATATCCACTTTCAAGCCCTCATATCTTCTAGGACTTTCATGGGCGGGAACTGCGACCACTGGCTACACGAAGAAACTTACTGTGCTGTCCTCTTGCGTTGTGGCGGCTTCGGTCGCGAATATGATCTCCCCCGAGTAGGTTCCAAAACTGCTCGTCTTGAACTGAGGAATTCCATACTAAGAGATACTTAGATTCTGGCAACCGCAGTACCAGCCGCGGTATACTCTTCCCTGGTCATTCATGACGGCTTTTTGGTTCATCTCACCGGCCATGTGTCTTCTTATCCGATTCTATCTTTCGCGTCAAAATGAGAAACGTCGGCTTCTCCTCGAAGAAGCTAGCGATGCTTCCGACAGGGACATTCTGCAAGCAGAGGGCACGACCATTCAGATTCACAGTGAAGATCTGGATCAGACTGACCTACAGAACCTCCGTTTCGTATACCCCCTTTGAAGTGCCGTTGAGTAGGATGAATGCATTAGAGCCTGCCTTGACCCTACTTCTCAACATCGTTCACATAGGGAACACGGCTGCTAAACGGCGTGCAATTAGGAACGGGAATTTATATTAGCTGACTAGTTTTCCAGCCAATGGGAGCCATAAAAGCTGTCTTTATTAGAAATTGCATTGAAAAGTGTACATATGGAATATATTATCTGCAGCTCTCATAACGCTTACATCCCTGTGCATCTGAATTCCAACAACTTACGCCAAGGCTGTAACATTCATCGTGATCCCAATTGTCCTACCCTGGTCAGTTGAAGCAGTATGACGTCAATATCTTGGTCAGAGGCGCCAAAGTTTTTTCCTTGCGGCCGCCGATGTTGACTTTGAAGCTCAATTGCTCATGTTAGTATGTAACCAGCCTACAATGCATTGGGATAGTTCATTTCGCGGATCTTGTCGCAGAGGAAAGCTATTGTGGTGGTTGAGATGGCGCTCACCGAAACTGCATGGCTGCTACCATAGATGAGTATATGTCATAATAATGTGTGTTCCGCTTCTACCGAGCATGCCAGGTACAGATCCTAATATATATATACCATCAAGAATCCGTACCTCGCAATACGTATCAAGTAGCCCGACCACCCACCGCCGGTAGCAAGCGCGACGTAAGTGGCACTGAAAGAGACAACAGGGTAGGTAGGTACCTAGGCAGTTTCAATGTCACGTACAATGTCACGTACAATGTCACGGTAGGGCTGCTGAGGGAGTGAGAAGCCTCGTGGGGCAAGATTACATAACACGTGCATCATGACACAGGCACCAGCCACAATATCAAGACCAAAGAAGGTATATCAGCGCCGATTTCATGCCAACGGTCATTTGATGGAGGGCGGAACCATTTATGGGACTGCATTGATCTAAACAGAACTTCCCACCTCTTGGCAACAGCCCGTCGCACCAGCCATGCCTAGCGCTGCCTATCCCGAGGCAGTCAAGAGGAGATGAGGGTGAATGGGCCACGTAATGAACACCGGGCACAGTGGCGCTCCCCCCAAACAGACGTGGCTGACCACCCGCAACTCGGCTGATCAAGGTACAGCAGCTGATGCCAAGCTTCAGATGTGCTGCAGCTTGCCTCAAAAAGCTGAAGCCACAAGCTCGTCGTCATGGTCTCTCCCGCATTACGACTCCGCCACTGAAATGTCGCGTTGATTGCATCTCCCCTTTTTTTATAGAACCTATTTCACTGCGACTATGCTCTTCAAAATTGCCGACTTATAGACTTCTGACGTATTTCCTCTCTCGGCATCTGATATCCTAGCATCTTGTCGACAGCCCACCCGTCCCCCTTTCTACAACCAAAATCATCCCACCGATACCTAGGCCCGCGATATGAGCGGCACCGTCAATTTCCTCCAAAGACTCGTCTTCCAATCTCCGCCAGGAGAATGGGCTCTTTCACAGCTTCGTGACTTGCTTATCGGCGCCCTTAAGCAGGGGCCGGTTCCGCAGCATGTGGCTTTCGAGATGGATGGCAACAGGCGTTATGCCCGAAGCCACCGTATGGAAACAGTCGAGGGCCACCACCGTGGCTTCGAATCCCTGGCCAGAGTGCGAACTTCTTAGTCCTCAACCTACCCAACTTAGCCACTGACTCGTCCCTAGATCATGGAAATCTGCTACAAGGCGGGTGTCAAGACCGTGACCGTGTATGCCTTCAGTATCGAAAACTTCAACCGCCCGCAGTACGAGGTCGACGGTCTCATGCAGCTTGCCAAGGTCAAGCTTGAACAGCTCACTACGTATGGCGATATCCTGGATCGATATGGAGCTGCCGTCCGAGTCCTCGGACAACGCGATCTTCTCCGAGAGGATGTCTTACAAGTCGTGGATAAGGCCGTGGCAAGAACACAACACAACAAGAAGTGAGTCTTGCATGAAGAAGAGCCTGTTCTAGGACGAATTGCTAACTGGAGAATAGCGCGGTGTTGAACATCTGCTTTCCATACACATCCAGAGCCGAGATAGCGACTGCAGTACAATCGACTGTTTCGGAATTCCTCGCACCCCCCGCCCCCAAGAACCAGCTCTTCTCGCCATCACGTATCCGACAAAACATCCTGTCAAGGCAGTTGAACGGACATGATCCCTTGCCAACGATTCGCGACAGCTCACCAGAAAAACAAACCGAGACTGAAGTAGCAGAGGTAGAAGGCGCGCTTGATGCGGACGGAGGCGATTCATCCTCAGCCACCCTTCCCCCAGACTCACCTTCTCCCCGTCGCCGAACCAGAAACGGTTCTTATGATGAATCCAAACTGCCAGACCCGGAGACCATTACAGTCGAGACCCTGGACAGGCATATGTACACATCGGAGGACCCGCCCTTGGATCTTTTCATCAGGACCAGCGGTGTTGAGCGGCTGAGTGATTTTATGCTCTGGCAGTGTCACCAGGACACTCAAATATTCTTCCTCAACTGCCTCTGGCCCGAGTTCGATTTCCACCATTTCGTCTGGGTTCTTCTGGAGTGGCAGTGGAGACTGAAGCAGAAATCTCGAGAGGATGCGCCGAGTAGGCGACGAAACGGCACTATTGTAGAGTAGACATTGTCAAAAATCGATACCCTTGTTGTTGTAGAGGAGGATCCAAAACATGAGGAGCGAAGCAGAGCTGGTTTGTCTCCAGGCGTGGGTTTCACATTACTGCATTTTCTTTGTCTTGCCAACGGTCTTTCTCATCATTCTGGGCTTATCATTATTCGCCTGAAGCTGCCACAAACATTACGTGGCATTTGGCGTCATTAATTCATTTTGAACACTTTAACAACCCGAATAATAAACAATAGACAACCCACTGGAGTTTGCGTGGTATCCAAATCATCAATCATGGGGAGGTGGTACGTGACATGCGGGTCAATGGCTTTCATGGATGGACCTTTCCGCCAACATGAGAATTACATTGGCGCAATGACACCATATATCTAAAATTCTATTTGAATCTTGAATTTAAAACTCATGTATCTCAACCTTGTTCGCTTCCCGTCAGATGAAGACGTCACCCGATAATGTGGTGTTTTTTAAGCTACCTGATTAGGGGCGCCTATTGGGCAAACTCTCCGTCTCCTTTTTCTTCACCCACGCAATTATGCTCCGTTTCATATTACCATGCTTTTATTTCGGTACTATCTTAGCTGAGACTTCTCCTCTCTTTGAGTAAAAAAGGCCGCTTCTTCACTGGATATCTAAAAAGAATTGCGCGTTGGCAAACCATGACTAAAGAGACACCAGTCCAGGCGTGACCGGCAGCCGCATTTCTGGGGCGTAGACAGTTGTTGTGGTGGTAGATGGGCGGGAGGCCCCACTCCTATCGCCATTGACGGATGCGCGATAAGAATCACCTGGCACAAGGTAAGCGGATAAGGTCAGTCTGGTGGGTGATCTCTTCTCCTGCTGGCCACCACTCTTGCCGTTGCGTTCTCCAACCTGGACGACGAGATATCGCGTATACCTTGACGATTTGCATGTCGGATCGCGCAAAATGCTCTAGCACTCTCGATCGCTGGCTCACTATTACTTATTCCCACCCGCCTCATTCTTTTACCCTCGGCCACCGCTGTCGGCTTCCAACCTCCAGCCCAGCTCTCTCGCTCTCTCGTCGAAACGTGAGTCGCGCCCGCAATGAAGTCGGCCAAGCCGTCGTCAGCGGAGCCTTCATCGCATCGCAGGTCCCAGCCTGTGCGGCAGACACGTACGAACCCTCCTCGAAGCTCTGCTACACTGGCTCGCAATGCCAGCGGCAACAGGGAGTCGTTCGGCAATGGTGCCGCTGGTGACCAATCCATCGACATCTTTCCCGCCATCACCTTCTTCGCGGACACCATGACCGCACTGCCAAAGGAGCTCGTTCGACACTTCACACTACTCCGCGAAGTCGACGCCAAGCTCTCCGGCCCTCAGGACCAGCTCTTCAAACTGGTCTCTGCCGCCACCAATGCCCCATGGCCCGAAACCCGACCACAAAACGAGATGTCGAGTGTCGCTGCGCCGGCCTCTGCCCCGATGAGTGCCCAGAATAGCTCCAGCGGGACCGCGCAGGGCGCTCCCTTGCCGCCTCCTTCGACCGCTGAATCGATTGGCACCAGCTCGAGCGTGTTCGACCCGTCCAATATCCCCCGCCGACAGCTCTTCCGACAAACCGCATTCAAGATCACCGAGATGCTGGTTGCGCTCGAGGAGAAGAACCACGTCATCAACACAGCCAATGAAGCCCTGCAGAAGCAGCTGGCTCGCATTGAGGATATGTGGCCGTACCTTGAGAACGAGTTCTCCGACGAGGCAAAATGGGGAAGCACTACACACTGGGCGTACCCCGAGAATCGCACTGGCAAGTCGTCGCACAATGAGCGCGCCCGGCGAGATGGTGCGGCGGCGATTTCCGCTGCCGCCCAGGCGCTTGCGGACGAGGCGGCAGCCAGGAGCGATGCCAGGAAGCAAGCTGTTCAGGCGAAGAAGAACTCAAAAAACCATCATCAAGATTCGGACTTTGATGATCACGATCATCGCCACCAGAAGGGCGAGACGAGCAAGAAGCCCGCTGCCAGCAAAGCCCGCAAGACAGCGGAAGCCAATGGTGTTGGCTTGGGCATATCTGCGAGCGCAGCGAGCAATGGAAACCACCCCTCTAAGAAGCGAAAAGTTGAGAACATTTCAAACGAGCCGATACTCCAGGAGCGTGCTATGAGTACCGTCTTTGGACCCAACGCCTCAAGAGGCAAGCCCAGCAGTGGAAACGGCAGCCCAGTGCCCGAAGGACCGAAGAAGCGGAAAGCTCTTCCAACTGGTAGCACACAAGCGAAGAAGAAGTAAGATCTCAGGCCTATCGCTCCCCGACGAATTGGTGGGATTGTGAAGCTAACATTGCCTTGTAGGAACGGAGCTGCGTCGCCTTCAGTTGCAGGTTCGCCGGTGCTATCTACTCTACCAGAACCAAAGGGACCAGCGCGCGCGTCCCCTGCCCCGAATGTTACGTCGCGACCGGTGGCATCTAGGGCCAGGCAGAATTCTATCCAGTCCGGCCCTGATAATAACAAACCAAGATCAGCGCTGCCGACAAGCAGCAAGACAAATGGCATACAGCCAGAAGTGCCAGAACCGCCACCGCCTGTTATTACAACCCAGGAGGTCAATAATGAGCCAGCGCCGGTCAAGGAACCTGTTCCGGTCGCCAAACCGGAGGCCCCAAAGAAGGAACCAGAGAAGCCCATAGAAGCCGCACCTGTCCCGCCGCCAAGTGTTGTTAAAAAAGAGACAAAGGCCGAAGAGCTTGAGAGGAGGAAGAGCGAATCATTGCCCCCTGGAGCCCCGGGTATTCCAACAGTCACCACGAAGAGCGGACGGGCAAGTAAACCGTCCACACCAGCCATGGCCAATCTTCAAGAGCCTCCACGACCGCGCGCATCCCGGAACGGCGACAGCAACGGAAAGAAGGGCCATAGGAAGACCAATTCAATGGCGCATTTGGCTCCGCCCACTGCGGACGACGAAATGACGAGCGGCGACGGGGAATTCGACGCCGACGAGCCTACCTACTGCTACTGCAACGGGGTCAGCTATGGTGAGATGGTGGCGTGCGACTCTGACGAATGTACGCGGGAATGGTTCCATCTCGCTTGCGTTGGCTTGAAGGTTGCGCCTGGGGAAAAGAGTAAGTTCTATATCACCTTCCCGAGCCACATGGCTCTACACGATGCATGTTTCGCTGACTGGGCTATTAGGCAAATGGTATTGCGAAGACTGCAAGGAACGTCTAAAAATTGGCAGCAAGAAAGGAAACGGCCGTTGATCATACTGGGGTTAGGACTTGATACGATATATTATTTTGAATCTTCACTTGAGAAACTATCAAGAGCGGAAAAAAGGCGGGTGTTCACGAGGCGTTTCAATGTCAAGATATGTTTCCCTCTTGTCTGGTCGTGTCGACGATACCGGAGTTAAGTGCAGGGCCACTCCATAGCGAATTTTTTTTTCTTTATTTTGGCGGTTCATAGGCGCAGGATGGGTACATGTTCATCATCTTCACGGTGTCTCTGTACATTCTCATGCCGAGGATACTAGGAGGACTCCTTGATGAGACTGAGGATTCATAATGAGTGGTAGAGGCGTTGATCTGATCTTTAGATTCTCAAATGTATCAGTGTACCCCTGTGGTGTGTCCCCGAGAATTTGCTAATCTGATTATTTGGTGGCGAGATTGAGCGTGCGGGATGTCGGCAAAGAAAAATGACGTATAACCTGCTTATGCGTATGCAGTCAGCGGCATGCCGTATGGCATATGCACGAGCCTGGTTTCATGGTGGGCAGTGGGTTTAGAGCTCAACGGCGATTACAAGAGACTCGGCGATAGCTATAACCCAAGTAAGGCCCATACGAGTTTACCTGGTATGCATACCACACCAATTCCCATGTTCTTCAGACCGGCAAGTCGGCGGGGTAACATTGGAATCGGTAATGAAGAATTGAAAGGCGGTGGCAGAAAAAAGACAAAGAAGAGGCTTGTCGCGGCTGGCAACGGCAATGATAGTTTTTTTCTCCTCTGCTTCACTTTCTTCTTTTTCACTAGCTCGGCTGAAACTTCCTGGGAAGTCGGACAACTCGGTCGGGATTCGGCCTCCCTGCTGAGGTGGCCCTCCGATCGCGGCGCTCTCACTTTTTTTTACCTTTCGGTTTTTTTTCTTGATCATGCGGGTTGTACCTGACTCAGTCCTCGGCAAGGGCTTAGACTGGGCCAAGCCAAAAGGCTAACCGCCCAAAAGCATCATGATGGCACAGGATAATCACCGCTACTTGCCCGAAAGCGGAACGGGCATCTTCCTGTCCCGGAGTTTCTACATAAGAGCGTCATGTGATTGATGCAAGGGGTGCTCTTAGTAATATTAATACCATCAGGACGTTCCAAGTGAGACAGGCAGCCTTCAAAAAGAGGCGATCAATGTCAGCCGCGCTTTTGGAATAGATGGGCTGTGGTTGGCATCCAGGAGTTTGCAGTTATGTAATTGTTAAGTACGAGGGTGGGCTAGAATACTAGGGGAAGGTAGGTCGGTTGACAATATGGTAATGGATACTACCGAGCACGCACTTGGAGGAACGGTATGGCGGGGCAGTGTCTGTGTGTTGCTTTTGGTGTGAGCTGGCTGGTATGGAGGTGATGTTGGTCTTCCGAGGAGAAGGGCGACGATGTCTCACTTAGTTAATAAGCTTATACGATGCAGATATGTGGCCACGTCAGGTCCGATGAGACAAATAGATGAGACCGTCGCTGCAGCATTGGGCGAAGGGGAAACGAGGCGGTCGAGAGTCCAGAATGCGGCGACGAGATATCTCCCAAGGGTGGATGTGAGATTGGTGGTGGCACAAGGACAGGCGAGGGACCCTGAAAGGAAGGGTGTAGAAAGGAAAAAAGTCTGGGGTAGGCGCATCGAGCTAAGGCAATCTTGCGTAGCTCGGGCGCCACCCGGTCACGAGGCCCAGAGCTTAGTTCTGAAGACCGGCAAGATCGATAGCGAAGGAAGCGACTGGGGACAGCAACCCGGCACGCTGGCAGGCAGAGGCAAGGGACCGCGAGAGGGGCGAGCTGGCGGCGTCCAAGGGGAAAGGACGTGCGCGCATCACGACCCGTCGCACACAGTTTAGCAGCGGCTAGTCCAGGTTACTGAACACGACCACCAATCCATTACGTTTCGCAACCAGCTGTGCGCACCGGCGAGGCTCCCGATGTCGACGGCTCCACCACAGGATGCCAGCAAAGGCCCGGCCACAGCGACCAGGCACGTTCTCATTACCAAATCATTGTCCAATCGCAGTCTGGCCGCTCCAATCCAACACCATATTGTCGGAGCGGCTCATGTCACATCTTCGCTCACCTGATGCTGGCTCTTTCCAGTCCTCTGTTTTCATTACCCAATCTCGCCCTTCAGTGAGCTAATCATGGCGTGCTGCAATTACCTTCCCCAGCATGTCACCCCATCTCCCGTGCCATTGGCACTTTGCTGCGCAGGCCAACCTTATTGCGTCCTCGGCCAGACCTCCCAAGTGGCGTTTTGCCCAGACTCGACCGCAGCCCACAAGACTCCATCATTTACTCATCCTAGTCCCAGCGTTTCGACTCACGACCATTGTCACTCGCTCGCCCTATCCACCTCCGCCGCCCGAACCTCCGTCAAAAGACAACACCTCCCCCGATCCTGTTTCCATACTTCCCGTCTTTCTTCTAGCTCCTCCCCCGCATCACCTCGTTGATTCTGTTACCTAAAGCCAATCCAACTTGACTAATAGAAAACCGCCAACTTCCCTGTCCACCTCCTCCCATCAACCATCCGGTCCATGCAACTTCAGTAGCTTGCCAGGCCCATCCACGACGTTGTCAAAGCCCTAGTCCCGTCGAACACCGCACAAAGAGCCACTCCGCACCCGCCGACCTACTTATATGGCCTCTCACGGCGATGGCGAGCACATGGTGCTCGACTTCGACCATCCACTAAACTTCAGGAAGCATATCATGGGATCCATCTCGCCCTCGGAAAAGACTGCGCGCTCGTCCTTCTCCTCCGTTCGCGAGAACGACGATGGTCTGGCCCAGACCTTCACTCGTTCCAAAGTATCATCCTATATCCACGGCGCTGATGCTGCCGACGTCTTTGAGGAGTCTCCCTCGCAGGAGATCCCCCAGCCCACCTTCCAGCCGCCCCTCACGCAGCCACACAGCCGCCTCCATGGATTCTGGTTCCCGGCCGAGAACTTTAGGGGATGGAGGGAGATCCCTCTCAAGGGCAAGATGGCGAGCCGCAGCTCTGAGGATCTGCGCAAGCTACACATGACGTGGAGCCCCCCCGAGACACCGGCTGTCGAGAAGAAGATGCCGACGAGCTACGTGACGGGACAGTCGCCTCTAGAGACGCTTCCCAGCGAGGTTCTTGGTACGTTACCTGTGCACCCTTGCCAAGTCTTTTAAGTTGGAGTCGCTGACAGGTTCCCAGGTGATATCATCGATCTTTTGGTTGTCGAACTCCCTACGAATGGGTTGACCACCCGCAATGCGGATCTCATGGCCTTGCTGCTGGCGTCGAGGTCTCTGCATGCCGCAACTCTTAATACCCTGTATCGTCATATCACGATCCCCCACTCCAGGATTTTCCGCAAATTCCTGTCTACTATTACCGAATACCCAGCCCTGGCGTCGATCGTCCGGCGCCTTGACTTTAGCCACTTTAACCCCTCCACCATTTTCTCTACCGCAAGCGAGCGAGCGCAGACGCGAAACTTGACTAGCGAGACCCTGGCTCAGTGCTTGGAGCTTACCCCATATCTGCATGAGTTTCTGGCCCAGGAGTACATTGATGATGACATAGGTCCCGAGGTTCTTCGAAAGTTGTTCCTCGATATGCCTCGTCTGCAGGCGATCGACTTTTGCGCATGCTCCTCGGTGAGCTTCCGCAACTCTTTCCGATCGGTCTTGGACCTCGAGTTGCCAGAAACTCTAAACTTGACACGTATTTCGTTCCACAAGTGCATTAGCCTCCCCTCTTCGATTTACGAGAAGCTATTTCCCCACTTGGGCAAGGTAACACATCTCGACCTTGCGGGGACTCGGGTTAATGACAAGGCTCTGCTGTCTATCCCCCAGACTGCACGGATCACTCATCTCAACTTGGCCAAGTGCCGAGAGGTCACATCCGAGATCGTGATCAAGTTTGTCACTTCCCACCCTGCTACTGCGAACAGCCTTGCTTTCCTCAGTCTCTCGACGGACGCAAGCAGCCATCTCCTTCTTGGAAAAGAGGATGTGGACGCGCTGTTGCCACACCTTCCGCAGACCCTGCGATCATTGAGTTTGAAGGGCAGTAGAATGGATCCATCACACCTACCGATGCTAAAGGTTCTCGCCGAAAGGCTGGAGGAGCTTGCTGTGGGCGGAGGTCTTGATTTGAGTGACATTCGCCAGCTCTTCTACAAGAATAGAGAGTGGCAGTCTCACAACCTCCGATATATCGATCTCTCTGACATCGAAGCGAAGGTTGGCAGTGGAGATGAACTCCTTTCTCCCAACACTGCGCCTTTGCACGTCATTGAGCTTCAGGAGCGTACCTATGAATGGGCCGCGAAGATGAGGAAGAACTTGGAGAGAGTTGGTTGGACTGCCAAGGAATTTGGTGCCCGCTACTGGCTGGTACGACTTAATGCGGATGGTACAACTGTGGACAACGGTGCCCGGTGGTGGAAGCTGGGTGCCGAAAGCTGGGGTATGCGCAAGGTCCCAGTTGCTGTTGCCGAGGTCGGTGGCATGTATGGATCTTTCATGTTTGGACGACGTCTTTGAAAATGGTCTTTACGCATTCAGCAAGCCTTTGATTCACTTCTCTACTCATGTTCATTCAGGCACGGAGTTATGCATCGGATCTGGGGATTAGGGAAATGTTTTGGCATTGTTTGACATTTCTTGAGTTTCTTGTTTTGTGATTTCATGCGCATAGTCAAAAAGGCGAAAAGTTCAAAAAAGCAGATAAAATAAATGATAAATGACAGAATCTCGGTTCCAGTGACGTTGTTGCGTGTGATGAGTATTACGGCAGGCGCATCGCCGTGTTTGAAATCGGCTGCCGCAGCCGGGCTAAAAATAGATGGATCCTTAGGTAAGTGCCTAAAATATCGCCAATGCCCGTAAAAATACACTCTTGCAGCCACCGTCAGGGGACGGACTGGCACGCTGAGGCAGTAATACTGGGACCACGTGACTCTACCTCCTGCCGGACAATCGCTATTCCGGGTAGAGCTGCGCAACGACGTAACTAGAGATTGATCCAGCCAGCAGGCAACATCTTACTCCTTGACAAGCAAGCTTCACTCACCCAACAGCATCCCGTCTTGGTGCTGCAACGCGCAAAATGGCACCGCGACAAGACAGCCCGTTCCGCTCGGCGGACATGAGCATGGTGCAGCTCTACGTCTCCAATGAAATTGGTCGCGAAGTTGTAACTGCTCTTGGCGAGCTGGGACTCTGCCAGTTCCGCGATGTAAGCCCGGCATCTGGACCGCGTCCATCCCTCATCAGCCTGCTAATTCAGAAATCTCGTCCAGCTCAATGAAGATGTCAGCGCTTTCCAGCGCACGTTTACCCAGGAAATCCGACGCCTCGACAACGTCGAGCGCCAGCTACGTGCGTCGTGTCCCCCCCTTCGAGCTTCGACCCACATTGGTACTGACCATCGCCACCTACAGGCTACTTCTATACACAGATGGAGAAGGCAGGAATCTCTCTCAGAAAGCTGGACCTTGATGTTGAGCGCCTTTCGACCCCTTCCACGTCCGAAATCGATGAACTCTCCGAGCGCAGCCAGAAGCTCGAGCAGCGCATTTCTGCTCTGAACGACAGCTACGAGACACTCAAGAAGCGAGAGGGCGACCTCACAGAGTGGCGATGGGTTCTTCGCGAGGCTGGCAGCTTTTTCGACCGTGCTCACGGCAACGTGGAGGAAATTCGCGCCTCGACGGACGATGATGATGCACCCCTGCTCTCCGACGTCGAGCACAACCACTCCGCTCCCGATGCCGAGCGATCCTTCTCCGGGATGAACATTGGCTTTGTTGCCGGTGTTATTAACCGCGATCGCATCGGCGCCTTTGAGCGTATTCTCTGGCGAACGCTTCGTGGTAACTTGTACATGAACCAGTCCGAGATTCCCGAGCCGCTCATCGACCCTACCAACAACGAGGCCATCAACAAGAATGTCTTCGTCATCTTTGCTCACGGAAGGGAGATTCTTGCCAAGATTCGCAAGATTTCCGAGTCAATGGGCGCTGATGTGTATAGTGTCGACGAGAACAGCGATCTCCGACGTGACCAGATCAACGAAGTCAACAACCGACTTCAGGATGTCCAGAACGTGCTGCGCAACACCCAAGCCACTCTCGAGGCTGAGCTGAACCAGATCTCTCAGTCGCTCTCCGCCTGGATGGTTCTGGTCTCTAAGGAGAAGGCTGTGTATAACACTCTTAACCTGTTCTCTTACGACCGCGCTCGTCGCACTTTGATCGCTGAGGGTTGGTGTCCGACCAACGATCTTCCCCTCATCCGATCTACCCTCCAAGATGTCACCAACCGGGCTGGCCTTTCTGTGCCCTCCATCATCAATGAGATCCGCACTAACAAGAAGCCACCTACTTACCTCAAGACCAACAAGTTTACCGAGGGTTTCCAGACAATTGTCAACGCCTACGGAACTGCCACCTACCAGGAAGTCAACCCAGCGATGCCCGTTATTGTTACCTTCCCTTTTCTCTTCGCTGTCATGTTTGGTGATTTCGGCCACGCCGTCATCATGCTTGCCGCTGCGCTTGCCATGATCTACTGGGAGCGATCTCTGAAGAAGGTTACGTTCGAACTGTTCGCCATGATCTTCTACGGCCGATATATCGCACTTGTCATGGCTGTGTTCTCCATCTTTACCGGTCTGATTTACAACGATGTTTTCTCCAAATCCATGACTGTCTTCCCTTCAGCTTGGGAGTTCAAGAAGCCCGATGGCTTCAAGGATCATGACACTGTTACTGCCACCCTCAATGACCACGGATACCGATACCCATTCGGTCTGGACTGGGCGTGGCACGGTACTGACAATGATCTTCTCTTCAGCAACAGTTACAAGATGAAGATGAGTATCATTCTGGGTTGGGCCCACATGACTTACTCTCTCTGCTTCTCGTACATCAACGCAAGACACTTCAAGAAGCCTATTGACATTTGGGGCAACTTCGTCCCAGGAATGATCTTCTTCCAGTCAATTTTCGGCTACCTTGTTATTTGCATTATTTACAAGTGGTCCGTCGATTGGCAGGCCAAGGGTGCCGAGCCTCCCGGTCTGCTGAACATGCTCATCTACATGTTCTTGCAGCCTGGTTTCATCGACAAGCCCCTCTACCCCGGCCAGTCTGCTGTGCAGAAGGCTTTGCTTCTCCTGGCAGTCATCCAGGTTCCTATTCTTTTATTCCTTAAGCCTTACTACCTCCGCTGGGAGCATAACCGTGCCCGCGGAAAGGGTTACCGCGGCATCGGCGAGACCGCTCATGTTAGCGCTCTGGACGGCGACGATGAAACCCGACCCAACGGTAACAGCCTCGATGAAAACGATGGTGTTGCCATGATTTCCCAGAACATTGATGAGGAGCACGAGGAGTTCGAGTTCAGCGAGGTGATGATTCACCAAGTTATTCACACTATCGGTATGTCTTGATCTAAACGCGCACCATCTACTATAAACTATTTACTAACGTGCACAGAATTCTGCCTGAACTGCGTTTCTCACACAGCTTCTTACCTCCGTCTCTGGGCTTTGTCCCTTGCTCACCAGCAGCTCAGTGTTGTGCTCTGGAACATGACTCTTGGCAATGCTCTGGCCACCACTGGCCCATTGGGTGTAATCATGATTGTCATCTGTTTCTATATGTGGTTCTTCCTCAGTATGTCCTTCTCCCAATCCTCGCGCGTCTTAAGCACTGAAGCTAACATGCGACTACAGCCATTGCTATTCTGGTGTGTATGGAGGGTACCAGTGCCATGTTGCACTCTCTTCGTCTGGCTTGGGTCGAATCCTTCTCCAAGTTTGCCGAATTCAACGGCTGGCCTTTCCAGCCATTTTCTTTCAAGAGTATGTTGGAAGAGTCTGAGGACTTGACCGAATACTTGGGTTAAGGACCCTTTTATTTATTCAACCTTGTTTTATTTTTTGTAGACTTAGCTAGTCCCTATGTTCCGATACATTGTTATCCATCCTTTCATACTTGTCTCTGTTCCTTGCAACATCGCCACCTAGACACTGCTATTCTATAAAATCTGTATTTTCTTGGCTTAGGTAGGATTACTATGAATATGTGTACATGTTTGTTGGGCCATCTTAACCCCAAAGCGGGGCTGTGACTTCGACTGCACGCTCCACGACCGCCCTGACTCTGTCGGCAAACACCTTGTTACTGCTTTCCACCTCGAGATCCTCCAGCCACACCGTAGCCACCAGCTTGTCCACCGTAATCTTGACTCCCGGAACGGGGATGCCGATCTTGTGCAGTCGCTCAATCTCCTTCTGCCTGTCCTCCGTGTCATCGCTGCCCTCGTCCATCGCATCCTCGGAGGGTTCTTCAGCCGGCGCGGCGGCGAGCTTTGGCGTCTCGACCGGTGCGACGTTGTCGGCGCCGAACTGCGCCTCGAGGAACCAGAACATGCGCTCCAGCCGCTCGGCGGGCGAGGCGGCCGTGTGCGGGTTCATCGCACCGGCGGGGATGGTGTCGTCGTGGGAGTGGGAATGGGGGTTCTTGGAGGCGGAGCGCTTGACGGCGGCGGGGGACGACTCGACGGAGAAGAGGACGGCCATGACGGCGTCGGCGAAGCCGTCGTTGAGGGTGTTGCCCTCCCACTCGAGCTCGACCTCGCCATTTGAGCGGTAGCGGACGGCGACGCAGCCCATGACCAGGTAGGCGGCCACGAGGTGCGAGACCTCCTCGTCGGCCTTTTCGGCTTCCCCGTCGTTGTTGTTGCCGTTGGGCTGGGCGTTGCGCATCTCGGGGAGCTCCTCGATGGTGCCGAAGGTGCCCTCCAAGGCCCATTTCACGAGGTCGATGCCGGCGGCGCTGAGGGTCAGGCGCTGCTTGCAGGTGATTGTGGTCGTGTTGAGGCCGGCGTACTCTCGCAGGTCCTCCGGGGCCATGAGCGATAGTTTGAAGTCGTTCTGGACCAGGACGCCCGACACGAGGGGGAACTTGTCGAGGTCAGTGATGGAGGCGTCGCCTGCGGTGTCGGCGGACGGCGGGGGGATGGCGGCCAGCTTGCCGACGACTTTGGCGGTCTTGTCTGACTTGAAGGGGATGCGTAGCTCCTCGCAGTTGCGTGGGGAGTAGACCTTGACTTTGGTTGTCTTGGAAGCGTTGAGAGAGAGGAGCTTGGACTTGAGACGCATCATGTTGTGCTGCTCGCCATGGACGAGGATCTAGTAAAAGATGAGTTAGCAAATCGAAATAATCTACGTAAAAGTTACGGGATGAACACATACCACTACAGGAGCAGAAACCTCCTCGATGAATTCGCGGTTCTCGACACCGTCGACGTGAGCCGCAAATGAGTATTCAGCAACGCTGCAGCGTCGTGGGATGAGCACCTTCTCTTGCTCTCCACCAGGTCCGCGTCGAGCACCTGCCAGGCTTCGTGACATGACGGCTGGAATTTGGTCTGGTTCCTGCATGATTTGCCGGGCCATTGTTCCCTCGACACTGTAACCTGTGATGATGACACCGTTCTTCTCTCCGGGCGCCCACCGCTCGAACAGCTCTCGGCTGACACCACTCTGCAACATACCAGGACTGGCGAGCATAACGCAGCCACCCACATCGTCGAAGCGGTCCAAGTTCTTGAGTGAGCGGATGTATTTGAAGTCCCACGGGCCAGCCTTGCCCTTGCCATCGCCGGACGCCTCGGCCTCGGCCATGCGCTCTCGGAACAGACGCTTGATGTTATCGTTCATCGCTCCAACATATGTCTGGTAGACCAGCATACACTTCCTTGCAAGGTTACTGGCATAGTAGACGGGGAATTTCTGGAACTCCGGGTGCTTGTCCCAGTACTCATCAAGAATTAACAGCAACTCCTGGGCTCGACCAAGGGCGAACACGGGTAGGAGGGCACGGCCGCCTCTGTTCAGAATGCCTGTGATCGTCTTCATAAGAGCCTGCTCTCGCTCGACACGAGGCACATGGGATGCAATGCCATAGGTAGATTCCGTGATGAGGACGTCGATCTTGACACCCTTTGGGACCTCGGCCGACACCAAATGGCGATCCTGCTCGCGGGAGTAGTCGCCTGTGAAGAAGATGTTGAGTCCTGCAATTTCTATGAGGAACATCGCAGCCCCCAATACATGGCCAGCCGGGTAAGGGGTGATGCGAATGGAGGAGATGGTGTGAGTTGTGTGGTAGTCAATGGCTTCAATCTGCGGGAATGTATTCAGGTGATCCTGCTCTGTGTATAAGGGCTGCGTTGGGTTCGAGGAGGTGTTTCCCACTCGGACAGAGTCTTGAATGAGCCACTTGTAAATGGCTTTGGTTGGATGGGTCATGAACACACGCCCTCTGAAATTCGTCTTGGCCAGAACATACGGCAGTGATGCCGCATGGTCGATGTGGAAACTGCTCCTAGTCAGCCCTGGTCATGATCTGAAGGGGCGGCCTTGTCTGCGTGAGGACTGGGCGAGGCGCAATGGGATTCGAGGGACAGGATATGGCATCGTCACAAACAGCCGCGCTGGAGGGACAGGAGTATAGAATAGAGTATTGTATTCATCTGAGATACGCGTGACAGGGAGAGACATATTATCAAAAAGACGAGGAAGCTTTCATCGCCATATCCAGCCCTCGATACGCGAACCCAAGCGCATCACATGTCCTCCTGAATATGGCCTCTTTTGTAATCTTGGAACGTGGGAATGGGATCGCTAGGCGGCGCTTACTGGCTGATAAGGAGCACGTCTACGGTGCTGAGATCGAAGTCATCATAAAACGGAAGCGCAGCAAGTCCTTCGTACGCTGGGTGTTGGCCGGCATCAAGCTAGAGAGAGCGCAATGGTCAGCGCAGTTCGTCGGTAGTTGTAAGAGACCACTCGAGTTTGCTGAACCCTTTCTGACCTCGGAACCTGCTTACCATCACTGTCTTTCCTTTGTACTGGATGATATGGCACGACCGTCCAACCTCGTTGCCTCCTCCCAAGCAAAGAAACATGAGCTCATCAGACGGATCTACGGGGTCTTCGCTCGCGGTCGCGTTCATGGCCGAAGCCTTGCGTTTGGATGCCATTCTTTCTGTTGGCGCCTATCCTATCCTAAGTCTTGCCACATTAGTATCAAAAAAGTGATGTAGGAGTCCAGGTTGCCAATTGGGAGTCGAGTCCTATTGATCCCAACTGGACAATGGGATTGGTTTTCTCATGACCGGTCTGAGCTGCAAGCAGGCGCAAGATCAAAAGCTTACCTCTATTGTTCCGGGCTTTTGATAGGCCCCAGTATTGTGCTTGGGCAAACCGGTTATTTCTCGGGTGACGCGACAATGGCCGGTGTAGGCAGCAATGTGTCACGTGATATTAAATTCTACGCGACTCTCTCCTCTTGAACATAGCTCTCTCCTCTGCACATCCGTCGTCGGTATACTATCAAGAACGCAACGAGACCCAACATCGAGCAACGCAATTCCCTGTCAACCACTCACTTGCGAAGGGTCGCGTCAACCGGCGACGTACATTATACCAAAGTTCCACAATCACGGAGCTCATCGGATGGGCGAAGTCTCTCCCGACCTAGCAGGCTTGGGAGCCTGCTAAAGTCCACGCGCTCGAGGTCCTCCGACAGTCATTGCGTACTTCAATCACTGCTGCACCCAGTGCGCTTTCGCTGTTAGTCATGGCGCAACCTCAACCGCAGGCTCCGCCGATGGCCTTCTCGCCTCCTCAGCATAGTCCTTCTCCTGCCAGTTCGCAGACAGGTTATGCCCCTCCGCCCAACAAACGGGTTTTAACAGACGCCGCTCCGTCGCAACCTAATTCGCCGTTCCCCAACTCTCCTTATGCGATGAGCCCGACCACCGGAATCACCCCGCCTGGAAACGTCGCGTCACCAGCTAACATGGCAAGCCCGGTGGTACAAGGAGTAGTAGGGGCAGGTTCGCCATACGTGAATGGGAACACCACCCCGGTGCTGAGTCTTCCAGATGTCCGAGCGAGCGCAACACCTCCTCTACAGACGCCGCAGCCTTTACAAACGCCTTCACTACAAACACCTCAAATACAAACGCCTCAACCTTTACAGACGCCTCAGCTTCAGACACCCCAACTGCAGACATCACTACCTATGCCGACACCACAGCTACCTACGTCTGCAACAACTCCTACAACACCGTACACGCCCGGCACACCAATGGTACCTATGATACATACCCCTATCGCTCCGCCACAAGGCATGGCCGGGGTTATGGGCCCGCCGCAACGACCGGCTGAGAAGCCAACCAAAGAATATGAATATGATCCTACAGATTCGCTTGCCGGCACTGGTATCGACTTGAGGGCAGAGGAACAGTTCATGTCAGATATGTACGCGAATTCTTTTGATGCGGAAGCGCGATCGGGCTTCCCACAGCATGCGCCTGGCCCGAAATCAACTTTCTATGGTGCAGGCCCTGCAAATCAACCTGCTCTGGCGGTTACGGAGACGGATCAAGACAAATACGCTGCCCAAGCAGCGGAGAGGGCGTGGGCTGAGTCTGCTATGCGTATAGGCGCGCAACGAACACAAGAAATCAATGACCCATTTCTTCTTGTCGCCTTGCTACACAGGAGAGCAGAGAAGATTGCCAGGGAACATGCCCTCAAACTCAACCTTGACCTGCGGAATATGAATCAGCAAATGGGGCGTATGAAGCTTCCCAACCAGTTCCCTGAGCCATCAGTCACGGTGACGACCAAGACAGGGCCGGATTCTCACATGGTGCACACGACTGGCTCTTTCATTCCACACGACGCTTTCTTGGTGGACCAGTTGGCTTTGTTATCTATAGCAACCAAGGTGCGACTACGGGACCTTGTGGATGATGCCAATTCTGTTGCGACACACCGGCAGAAGACGTCGCATGGCGATGTGCCAGAGGAATGGGCTGCTGCTGCTGCCCCACTGAATCTGGAGACCCCCGAGACTATGCAGCTTGACAAGGAGCCAGCGCTGGCTGACGGTGCCCCTGACCTCGGCACCAACCCCCTCAAGCGTATGTGTTACATTTCCGCTTAGCTATCATGATACTGACATCAACCAGGCCCCGCGGATCCCTCGAGTGACGTGAAGCCTGCTAAACCGAAGAAGTATGCGAAAATTGCGTCATACATGACAATGACGATGAGAGATCTAGCAAAGCAAGAGCGAGAATGGGAAGAGGCAAGACTCCGAAAGCGCCAGAAGCGCAAGGACGGCATCCCCGACGCTGGAGCTGCGGGTTCGCGAGCCGGTAGTGTCGCTCCAGGCACCCCAGGCTCCGTAGCGCCGGAAAACGACAAGGCGATGACGAAGAAGGAACTGAAGAAAACTCAAGCAGCCAAGGCAGCCGAAGCCAACAACCATGCCAACCAAAACATGACCAGCAACATGTTCACCGGCCTCGGTAACACAGGGAGCCTCTTCGGTAAAAAGAAGAAGGGGAAAACGTACGACTGGATGAATATCGGTCGTGGAGGAAGCGGAGCCAGCACACCACGAGCATCATCTGGTGGTGGAAAGCCAGGTGCCAATCCAGGGCCCAACCAAGGGCCCGTTAATGTAGCTCTGACGACGGAAGGCCGCAACCGTCTAGGAACTTGGCGAGAAGACAAGGAGAAGGGCAGGAACATCCAGCTTCGAGATTGGATATCTGTGCTGGAGAGAGATGGGCGCGAAACAAAGGCGCTCCAAAAGGCATACATTGATTTAGACATGTCTGGCCCCAGATAAACCAAAAAAGGGGGGTCGAACACGGCGGGAAAACGAACGGTGGTTTGGCACGAGGATGGTCGACTAGACTTACCATCGCCCATAGAAGGGCAGGGTATCTCGTGCCGTGTACTGATGTGACTTTTAATTTTTCTTTTTCTTTTCGTTTCAAAGTGGTCGATTGTGGTATCGATTAGCCCGGCGTTCAGCTTTCTTTTATTGAAGCATTTTTGGGAAGGGTTCCTTTTATTCTGGGCCATCTTGCATTGTTGGGGGACAGCACTACAACAGGAATTTGAGAGAGGTAGCAGACAAGCACGAGGTGGGAAGTAGGAGGATGGAGTCTCGCCGCTGCGATGCTCTCGAGCATCGAGAAACGATGAGAATGGACAGTGGTTTTCATTATTCTTGACCAAGGGCACAGCGATCGATTTTTACTTATCGCAGGTGGTGGCATGGACTTTACCCGTTGATTGCGAGTCATCGGCGCAGGCTGACCAGAGCGCCAAGGTGGTATCTCTAGGCAATTAGTTTAGAAAATACCATTGGGGGAATGAAACATCAAGTCCTGCGTAAATTTGCAAACTCCGATGTTGAGCTAGACGGAGGGAGGCGATATTCTTTCCGAAATTTGATTGCTCGTCTGTCTGAAAGGTCTCTTGGATACATGCTCTATTCCCACTCCAGGACAACTCTATCTCAACAATTCCACTTTATCGTTTGTCCATAAGTAGATGCCAATTGAGGAATATTTCTACTTATCTGAGGAGCTATGCTATAGTTTCACTGATCTCAGAGCAGTGCTAGATGATGCAATACTGGCTTACTAATTGACCAGCCAGTCCCAACTTCAACTATCAACGATAGAACGAGCCATTTAGCAGGACGCAAGTTAAAACGTTTTATAAGTGATAGACTTTTAACAACATATTACCAATACCTCCAACGATACAACGACCCCTCGCATTTGTTACGGACGCCCTGGTGTGCAGACGAGAGCAGTGTTGGTATTGGTCTCACGACATCGGTACACTTCTCAGGCTGGGTTCATCTAGTTGTCTCATCACACCCAGCTCACAGGTATTTTACATTTTTAAGGGTCCCCCGCCACTGCATACCGTCTACTTTGCGTCAGCCTATGTTCCTGACTAACCAGCGCCAGTTGCTTGGTTGTTTTATCCAAACGGTGCAGAAGTGACGCTTAGACCTCGCCAGTCACCATGACTCTCGCGGTACGTAGGTCTCGGTCCTGTCTCAAAAGACTTTGGCTGAAAGTGAAACGCCCACATATAGGCTATCGGCCAGATCTGCTCAACTGCGTCAATCAAGGGAAACCTAGAGCAGTGTGTGAGGCTAGTGGGGAAAGCAGCCCGAGGAGGGGCAAAGGTGAGAGAAGAGAGATATGAGCCTCAATGACCCCTCCCCGATCCTGTCTGTTCAGATCTCCGGAAGTTTTTTTCCCCTGTCTTGGATTTTGTTCCCATGGTCTCACACAAACGGCCCTTTGCGGCCCTCGTCGCTCGAATAGGTCCTGTTTCTGCCCGAAGCCTCAGACTACATCGCCACCGACGCTCAGGCCTCGCGAGACCTCGCCGTCGCCCAGTCCTTGTCTCCCTTCGTGCTCGGACTGCAGCAGGCGGCCAAGACAAATGGGGTCGCGATCCACGTCGGCATCCACCATCGGCCAGTTCCTGCGCAGGTGCCGGATGAGAAGGAGGAGGATTCCAAGGCGGCCGGCCGAATCCTGAACCGGGCCATCTACATCGCAGCTGATGGGAGCATCGATGACGGCAACACGTACGACAAACTCCACGTCTTCGACTACGGATCGCTCAGGGAGAGCGCCACCGTGCAGCCGGGAGCCAGGCTGACAGCCCCGTTCGACTCGCCGGTCGGCCGCATCGGGAGCCTGATCTGCTTCGATCTGCGATTCCCCGAGGCGTCGCTATCCCTTGCCCAGCCAGGGCCCTCGAGCCGCTGGCACGGACGCCCCGCGCAGCTGCTCACATACCCGAGCGCCTTCACCCTGCGGACGGGCGAGGCGCACTGGGAGACGCTGCTGCGGGCGCGCGCCGTCGAGACGCAGAGCTGGGTCGTGGCCGCGGCGCAGGTCGGGAGGCACAATCCCAAGCGGGCGAGCTATGGACGGAGCATCGCCGTCGACCCCTGGGGCAAGGTAGCGGTGCGGCTGAAGGGTGTGACGGATGCGGAGGGGAGCGCGGAGGAGGGCGCGGTCGAGGAGATTGGCTTCTTTGACGTGGACCTGGGCGAGGTTGACCGAGTAAGGAGAGAGATGCCGCTGCTCCGAAGGATGTGAGTGTCTCATGTGTGCCTTTTTTTTTCCTCTCGATCTCTGTTTACACCTTTTGTCTCTCCCTAATTTCTCTGCTATGCCCCTCACCACCATCATCAACGCCCTCTCAGTTCTCGGTTTAGTTCACGGTCTAACATCATCTTGAACCATGTACAGAGACGTCTATAGCGAGGTCTGAGCCAAGGAGAACCAACATCCGTGTCAACCATCAACTCACAGTACCGCCGGTCTCTCCGTACAAAGAAAACTTGGCTCGGCCAGCTCTCGGTGGTACTGGTGCGGGGCCGTCAATCAGATGATGAGAGAGAAAAAGTGACACGGCAGAAACGATATGTGCCGCCCGAGATGCCAACCAAGCGAGCTGTGGCCGACAATGGCATTCCAACAGAGGACCACCCCGCCGTCACTCTGGACACAATTGTGTTGCCGGATAGTTAGCCTAGGTTCGTAGTTGAATAATTCCATCATAAAGATTGCACAAGACGCGATGTCTCTTCGTGATACACAACATATGCAGGCGCACAACGCACACACATAATCAATCTCTCTTCCTTCCCACACACCCCCCTTTCAAAGAGGCGTACAAAGTACACAGGGGGCTCCGGTAGTTTTCTCTCTTCTCTTCTTTCCAACACCCCACCCGTCGTAAGATTGTACCTACTTGTCGATAGCGGTCCCGGATTCGTGGTAAGGGAGATCCGGGGAACGAACAACTCCCAGGCCCCCCTAGTTTAGCCCGGCTGCTAGGATCCCAAAAGGCCCGTCCGGCGCCGAGGCGAGCTGATCATCGGGGCAACCAAACTGTTCGAGATCCCATCGCGTCGTCTTCTCTCTTGCCACTTTCCTCCACTCCCATGTAGTTCCTCCAGGATGGGCCATGGGGAGGCCAGCGAACCCGCCCGTTTGTTTCCTTGATCTCGCTTCAAGAAAACTTTTTTTTCCCTACGTTGCTTTTTTTTTTTGGGCTGCCTCTTATTTGGTCTTTTCTTCTTCGGCGTTTCAATGTCTCTGCCTTGGTAGCCACCCACACCTCAATTCTGTCACCTCTCACTTTTCTCGCTTCCTCACATCTCCTGTCAGACTTGCTTTTTTTAATTTCAGTCTCACCTGTCGGGGAAAAGAAAATAAAGTGCATGCGCAAAGGCAAAAGCTGCCTGTCGATCGCGAGCAGGGGGGGTTCATACCGACTCGTGTAAAATTCCCCCCCCCCTTGGCGAGAGAAGAAGAACGCCCACCCAATGTTAGCAGACCCGGTGGTATGGTCCTGGCGCTGCAAGCCTATGGAGCCCCCGCGGTCCCCCCATGACTCGGTTAGAAGTTCAATAGTAGCCCATGCTAATGCGGTTCCGCGGGTGGAATTTTGCACAAGGGGCAATGTGCACTGTGGGCATAAAAAAGGGGATAAGGGGGGCAATTTACACCAGGGCAGTTAGAGGCAGCCTTGCGGCAATCAAAAGCAAAACTGGTTCCAGGACAACCAAAACTAGCGGAACCCCACCGGGAAGGACCTCTTAATTAAACTGGCCTATTGACACGTCGGAAGATCCGAGAAAAGCTATCTATACATAGAAACTATCATGCTGGGTTATTTAACTGCTGGTAGCGAGTGTCCGTTCTCGTAAATTGCAGCCCGGGCTAGTACGGGAGGCAACAGATGCGACGAGTCACGTCCAGGTGCAGTGCCGAAACAACGGAGGCGATAGTCGCTTGGAACAATAATGATGCTGCCAGAAATCGTAACCGAAGAGTAAAGAGAAATCAAAGCGTGGACCCCAGAAGAAGCAATCATTCGAACTGTAGTCAGGAACTATCAAGTCTAGAAGCATCCCCATCCGGTAGCCCATCTACGCTGAATAGCAGCAGATGTAGGTCTCGAAGGGAGGCGATTGAGCTTCTAAAAACCGATGTTCCAGGCCAATGCGGCAACTACTCGCCTAAAGACGAGAGAACTACAACGCAAAAAAGGAGAAAACCTCGCTCATAAGAAGCAAAACTCACAGCTGAAGTCAAGGAGATACTTTCCCCAGCAAGTTTCCAATCGCAGCCGCAAGGTCGCAGTTAAGTCCACCCCGCAACAACCCACTCGATGAGGGAGGTATCGCTACCGAGGTGGGTACAAGCAGAACTGCCGCGGATCGCCAGTAGATCCTGGTACCTCTCTCGTCCGAGGTACCAAGAGGGGTGCCTTCGCGCAAGGGACGGCTCGCACCGTTTCCTCCCCTCCATCTCGACCTACCTGCGGTCCTGGATGCTACCTACCTGACGCTCTTCACACCACCCCCCGCTGGGATTCTGATGCAGGTCGATGCAGGTCGATGCAGCCTGACGTCCTCTAAGCCTTACTCATCGCATTGACCCTAAGTTGTCTGCGCCGCTGTCCAACCGGCTTACACGAGCACATCTCTTCGCACTTAGAGTGAGGTAAGTAGTCATGACTCACGAGCTCAGTCAGTTGCGCCAGATATAGAAGTTGTACAGTTGCCCTGAATTATTATGATAATATCTATGTAACAAAAGAAAAAGTATGAAGAAAATAGGGTATCTTTCCGTACAAAATAGATTCTATCCATCTGAGCCCAGCCCAGAATGAACACGGACGGGAAATCTCTCCTCGCCACATTCGACCACCTTTTTTTCATCCTTCTAAACTATACAGTTGGTAGATCATCCACCAGAGACAAAAGAAATTTTTTCGAAAAAGAAAAAAATGCAAGCCAAGACACGAAAAATCGGTCGAATGTCGCTGATATACCTTTTCCCATTCCGCGCAACCTGTATCCCGCGAGAGATCAATGGCTGGCAACCAAAAAGCAAAGTGTAAAACTGAAAACAAAATATCCCAAAAAGCCCTCCAAAGTCTATGCAATGTATCGCCTGATCCCTGAAATCCGAAATGTGTTTCTATTTTCCCAACCGACTGTTCCCAAAATTGTGGGATGGCAATTATTCTCCGTGGGGAGCTGTGTCTTCTCTCGTCTCTGATGCCGTAGAAATCCGAAATAAATCCTGCGCCGAAATAACACGCCTCTTGAAAGACAAATGAATGCCTGGCTGTCGCAGAAGTGACGCCATATGCATTCCGCTGCCGGGGTCTTGAAGCCCTGCCAACGGCACACTTCCAAATGGGAGACATAAAAAAGTGAGATCTGACAGAACACAGATGCTCTCGGCGAGATCGGCGGCAGAAAAAAAAATGGCCAGAAATAACAGTCGGGCGCCCAAACTCCTCCTATGTCTATGTTTCAACGCCAATAACAATCCCAGTAGGGAGAAAAACCAGAGTAAAAGAAAAGTGCCAAAAGGTTTCCGTGTAAATCGCATAAGACCGAGGGCAACAAATATTAATAAAAATGAACCCGATGCTGCAAGCGATCGAGTCGGTGGGCGGAGGTGTTGTACATGCCACCATAACTGATTAGGGGCTCGGCAGTCACAATGATGTACATAGCGCGGCGATTCAATCAGCCCACACTAGTGACAAGAGGTATTAGAAGACGGTAGTCGAAAACAAAACAAGTTCCGAATGAAATGAAAACCGCCAGTCATTGGCGAGTGAGATCCGGCACAGCTGGCGGGCGAGACGTCAGCTCGCCAGTTGGTCGAGGCCCAGATGTTCGTCGGATGTGAATATCCTTGAACCATGATATCGAGACACCACTCATCGAGTAGGACGAGGGGGAGGCTTGGGAAGGCCAGTTGTGTCGTAGGCTCCGCGGCCCATATCGCAAGGAGTCCAAGAGTCGGAGGCAACCATTGTGATGAAAGTGTTGTGGTGGTTTGTATACTGAGCTGAAGTTAGCAGTTGATCTTGGAGCATGTCAAAGTCGGAATCAAAGTTGGCCCGGGGGAGAATATATAGAAAACCATGAAGGCGTGAAAAGATGAAATCAGGGCTTCGCCTAAATGAACGAGCAAGATTCAGTGAAGCGAGGATTTGACTCACCAAAGATTCTTCGTGGAACCAAAGAAAAGCGATTTTCCACAATCCAGGGAAAGTCGTTTATGAAGAGTGAGAGGTGGAGATGATGCGACAGATTGTAGCCAAAGGGCGGATTGGTTGCGAAGCCAGAAAGTCGCGGATAGATCTCAGTATCGTATTCTCAGGGCAGTCAAGGCAAACCAGGGCTGGGCTGAGACGAGGTAAATCGGCACCGGCGCGTGGTCAAGGTGTGACGAGCGAGATTCTGTCGTAGATGACGGAGGACAAGAGTGATGTGCTCGCTGGATGGAGATATATTGGCGTCGAAATAGGGGTCGTTGCGCGAGCTCGGAGCTGTGTGACTTTGAAGACTGGGCGCAAGATCTGGCTGGTTATCTCAGAGACCGAGAGTGGGCCAAGGTGTCTGGGATTGGGTGCGATATTCTATCGAGATTGGCGATATCAATTTAAGCAGGCGAGCGCGTGTCGAAGACAGGTCTCGTTTGCGATAGACGACAAGATCCTGGTGATCAAGGGCGACGGGAAAAGGTGTGATCGCAGAGTGGTGAGCCGTGAGGCCGTATTAGTGTAGGTAGTAGTAGTATTCTTGGTAGCTTGGAAGGCACGATGGAGAGTGGTTGCTGAGTCAAAGGAAAGCAAAGGAAAGGAAACCCGAAAACAATTCCAAGAGGATACAGTGTAGAGTGAAGTCAGCAGAAGATGGAATGGAGCGAGAGGGAGGGCAGCTGCTTTTGAATGAACAACAGGTGAGAGGCTGGATGGATTTCAGAGGAAAATGGAACCGGGGTGTTCTTGGCCAGCCAAAGGTACTCCCCCATAATACAAGCAATTTAATTACCACCAGCAGGAATACCTTCTACAGGGAGGGCAGCAGTACGACTACGAAGTACCGGACCGAAAAACCAAGGTGGCCAGGGCCCTGTTTGATCGTGCCGCGCCTGACAGTTACGGCAAGGGGGTAGAAGGAAAAAGGAACGTCTAAGCAAGGAAGAAGGAAAAAAACAATAAAAAAATAAAATGACGAGTTGACTTGGCCCGAAACGGAAATTCCAGGAAGCGCTGGGAATGGAATAAGAAAAAGGAGGGTGTGCCGGTACCGTGTACGCGACCCAAGGCTAGCCTCACACGCCGTCCTCCGAATTAAGGGAGACAGACCAGACGCCAGGCTGATCCAGACTAACCGCGTCGGTCATGCTTCGTCCACACTGGCGGATGCGATGCAGCAAGGGTCTGGGGTTATGCATTGTCCGTCATCCATGGACGCTGATCCGCCAGTAGTCCCAAACGCCGGGGCTGGCGACCATCGTACAGTGCCCAAGTGACATGGATCACTGTAGCTTGGGCCCCCGAGCAGGCCCCAGGCACACCCAGCCATAGCGCACATCGCTGGGTCAGCCCAGCACTGGCCAAGGCTGCCGGAACGCTGCTGCACCGTGCCCGTCCCCTAACCAAGCATTGGGGTCCAGTGCCATGTCCTCAGAATTGAGCTTGGGAGGCCACTTTGCTTGAAAAAATCATAGGCTACGGTACCGGATGGAGTTCCGTCGCCTACGTTTCCCAACTAACAGCTCTCAATCAATTCAGAGCAGGGGACCGACCCAACAGCCATAGTATCTCCGGAGTATGGACGTGCAAGGTGGCAAGCCAGCACCAACCAACCACTATGCAATGTCACTCCCCATAGATTGTCATTACTGTTACGAAGGAGCCAAGTATACAGCACGCATCGGTACCCTCCGACAGCACCAAGAATGTAGCAACGGTTTGTAGCTGGTACATTGTTGGCTATGACGAGCCTGCCCAGGATGACGGATCACATCAGTCACAATCGATCATCTCTCGATATTACCATCACAGTAGCAGTGCATACCGGTGCGGCGCATTAGCATGGTTCGACTAGTACATGCAGCGCCCACGTACCTGGATACTCGAACAGCAGGTCGTCCACGTCAGGTGATTGTACCTCGGTCGCTCATCTACAACTCCCACCAGCTCTGGATACCTACTACATAGTATCTGGAAAGGAGGAGAAGAATGATCAGATCGTCCCCTTCTGCCCCTGCTTCGGAAAGGAGTTACATGTGGACAGAGGCATGCTTGACAAGAAGTGGGCACAACGTGGGAAATATGCAGGCACCTTGAGATGACCCACCCCGAAACAAACCCCCTGGTGTGTCATTAAACCGTCCCAAGCTTCATCATGGACGTGCACTGCTTCATTCACTCGTCGCACGTACTCCATACATTATTTGCAAGTAGCGTGTCAAGTGCGTGTGCTACGTTAAGCATCAGCCCTCCTTCCAGGTACCAGCCTCCAACTACTGCTCTTAATTTAGGCATCCAATACAATGCTATAGCTTTGGATATTGGTTCTGACTCGATCAGCAGATTCGACGAGATGGGCGCAGCGACGGATCTTGTTGTTGTCGGAGTAAATCTCATTCTTTCTCGTTTTCTTTTTCGCGTTTTTATTCTCCTTCCTCAATCAAGGTACCAGCCACCGTTTTAAAAGCCAGGGTGGTTTGTAGGCGTTTTCTCATTGATGAGATCTGGTCTGGAAGTTCACAATCCCTTGGGGGGCAAAAACACCTGGGAACTGCCCCGTTTCAGGGGGGACAGCCTTCCATGCCTGGCTGGATTAGGCTAGCGGTCGCCTGTAATTCCAGTGCTGTTAGCGCTCAGCGCTTCTTACTCGCGCGGCCCAACAAGATGCGCGCTCTGTTCCGTCTGCTAGCGCCAAATGATTCGTTTTCTTAGCCCAACAAGAAAAATAATAATTGGCAATTAGCTGTTGCCCCTGGCAAAGCAAAACCAGGAGAGGACAATGCGCTTCTCGCTCCAACGTCCCCCAGAGTTTTCAGGATACCTAGACAGCGTTTAGGAGCTGTTTCATGATTCAGTATTCGCCTGCAGCTCGGTTCTGATATCAAAAATCCGGTGCGTGGGCGTTGGGTCAGACCCTCTGCCCTGCCGTGTGAGTGAATGTGCTCCTTCGTTCTGATCCCAATCCAAGCCCACAAGCACGATCTCCATGTGGCGTTATGGATAAGGCGTCCTACCCTGACGATCACTGCCAGTTAAAGGTCATGTGAGCTTTTCCCGCTAGCCGACCGACTGAATCGTGGCTGTCAAACAATGGGCCTTGCGAGAAGTCATCTTCCTGGCACCCATTGTCATTAGTTGAGCCTATATCATCATGCCCCCCACCAGGCCAACAGTTTGCGCGACCACCTATACGGTGCAAAGAAGAGCATATTGCCGTTCTGGTCCATCCTCGGCAGTAAATCCAGATATAGATAAACCCTGGATCTGTGCAACAAATATTTTGGGCTAAGTATTCGAGAGCTAATTAACCCAGTATCACGGAGGGTCAAAACCCTTGCCTTCACCAGCCGTATGGGACACCGGGGCGCTTTCCGGGCAGAGCTACTAGGGCGTGGAATACCCGTCGTCCCGATCCTCTGGTACCTCAAGAAGCTGGTGAGGAGCTTTCTGGAGCCTCTCGTTACCGAGCCAGCCACCTCGGTCAGAGGACTGACTTGGGCGAGCGCAGGCCCGGGGAAGCCAGCCGTCAGGGAAGGCAGGGCGACATGCTCTCGGTATGTATATATGGGTACGTCAGCTCACGGTCGGTCAGATCCAGCCTGTCAGTTGCAGGCAAGGTCTACCCAGTCGCCTTTTTGCCCTGGGTCACCGAGATTATCTCGCCTGTTCGTGTTTCACACATGGTTGGCAATTTCATTTCGAGATGGGCAGATGTCGCCTAATAGGCGCAGAAACGACCACAGACGGCTCTTGCCCTCCCACGGCCGATCTCGTCACACATTGACCTGAACCATCGCATCCGGGTGGGGAGCAGCACGTGAAAAATACATCTGATCTTGGAAACATGTCGGGGCGGCACAACCCAGCTCGTCGGTGTTACCATAGGGTTACGTCAAAACACCATTAGTAGAGGCAGAGATGGGCCGAAGATGGTAATCAAGCATACGTCCAACACGTGGACTGCTGCCTAGCACATTCTGGGTAGGGGCGTTGGCGGGCCCTGACATGATGACATCCGCTGATCGCCCATCTAGAGTAGGTAGGTCGGTAATCCAGGATGTCAAACCATGCTGATGCAATTGGGCATCAAAGGTGACATTCTGATGAGCGTCTTGGGAGCGCACCCAAAACGCCTAAAGGCAGAGCACGCGCCCAGATGCACGTTGTTTCGCCTGAGAATGGGCGTCATAGCACCGATCGCCGGTGTATCTGGGCAAGATTGCCTCGCCCATCTACGAATGTTGAATCCGTTCATTTGGTCGCGGAGCTCGGGAACGGGGAGCGCGATGATTTTTCCCCTGCCTCGTCGCGGGCGGCTCTCGTAACTGTGGCCCGCCGTGTGTCAGCAACTTCTATTTTTTGGTCAGGGAAAGGGGGGAGGGGTGTCCGGAGGAGGCAGATGGCAGGCCCCATACACAGTGCAAATGCAGGTACTCCAGCGACCTTTGGTAGAACAGTTCTGGAAATCGGCAGGGTGCCCACACATCATCCCCGTATCAGCAGGGGCCAGCCAGGAAACAGCGCGATAATCAATGGCCAGTTGTCTGACTCGTACTCGTAGCAGATGAGACCTGGAACATCACTCCGTTGACGATTTGCTTATCCGTATACGTGTTGCTTAATCCTCCTCGTCAGCGCATCCTGTTTTGGGCTGCCGTAGGAAGCAAGCCAGCGGCCCATCTGCGGCGATCAGATCCAACCGCCGGGGGTTGGGTGTTGATTGCTTGAGGCTGACAACGTGCGGCTGCTGCTAACAATAGGCCACGGCATTATGGATGGATGCAGCGGAATGAAAGGTGTCCATGCAAATGTGCCTCCCGACGAAATACATGCTGACTAACACCGGGCAGAGGGGTGCAGCTTAGAGTGCGTCGGTGGGTCCCGCACATGTGGCCTCACGGCTGTACCTGCATTAGCTTCCATCTGCGATTAACAGTCCCGTCAAGTGGACGTGGAAGGGGAATGGAAGCCAAAGTACGAGTACGAAGAATTACCATGTTCGGGCCATGACAATTGAGCCATAGCTTAATTGGATATGCCTACCCAGCAAGACCCTGATAGATTCGGCCCTCTGCCCCTGGCCATTGGCCCAGCCTGCTAGTTTTTCCTCTACCGCTCCCCGGAATTGCGCCCAGCGTATCATTTGCCTTCCCAACGATCTGGACACCAGCCTTGACCCTACGCGATGGCTTAGGTTTCCATGCCCACGGAGCCTCCATCATGCTATACTATGTACCGATGATATTACGCGAAGAGAAGCGCATTGACGAGCCGGTCCCACAAGCAACCAAGTCAAAAACGTGGCCTCGCTTCTGCCCGGATCCATGCTATCAACAGATATAGAAGTAGGACGCGAAAATCTCTTTCCACGACGCCCGCTCGTGCTTATGCGTGTATCGAACTGGGCTGCGAATGAAGAAAGAAAATAGCATTCCTAGGGTTCCATTAACGTTGCATGAAGCTTGCAACAGACTACCCAGATGTATGGTGTGTCGGGGTTTCAGCTCGGTATCCAACTGTAACACGGGGAAGAGATGCAAATCTCCTCAGGTCGATGCTCGCCATCTCTCTCTTTTCTTCTCCCATGCGCCACCTATTTCCTTTCTGTTTGAGGGATACAACTCTGGAACGTACACGAGGCAAGTAACAGGATGGATCAACATCCAGAGAATGCCTGCTTGTCTTTCTCCCTGGATCCCTTACGACTGGGGCGAATTATAGTCGCTTGTCAAAAGCCATGCTTCACATCGACCACTCCGGCGGTAGCGACGGTAGGCTCCGTCTCCCAGCCACAGACGGCCCACGGGGAGGGGCGCTTCTCATCAGGGTCTGCCCCGGCTCCAGCCTCCATGTCTAACCGCCCAAGCGATCCCATATCCTCTGAGCTGGGTCTGGGGCTTGCCTCGTTTTTCGTCCGGTCCCAAGTGCAAATGGGTATGTGGGTACGAGAGGAGCGCTTCTGTACCTGCCCTCTTCCCTACGACTTTGTGGGGCGGGGGAACCTTCGCCGGTGTTCCGGGGCGGACCTAAACCGGAAAGTGGCCCTACTTGCGCCGGCGGTACAGCTTCCGCCGCACCACACGTTAAATTGTACAGCATGTTGGCCAGGCGCCGGGGTGTCACTGGCGGTTCTTTTTTTGGAGTAACCAGAACGCCTACCGATGAATCCATGCCCCGGGGACATGGCAGCAGAGGGTTCTTTTTCTAGCGTGCACGTCGCAATTTCTCACGCCTGGGCCAACAGAAAGAACTTTCTGCTTGACCCCCGGACACGGCATCCCAATCCAGGCAATGTAATGTTCTAGAAGGCGTGATCTGCGGAATACCGCGTCCCATGTCAGCACACGCTGGTTTAAGTCCGACTGGTTTATGCTCATGCGCTATGATGCCCGCCTCATACTGCCGATGTTGGTGTCACCCATGGTGAGGCTGATTGTGAAGTACTAGCGCAATGCTACCTTGGCCTGTCACAAAATATGCCGTATTGCTAGCAACACGTTGAGGTTGCAGGCTTTAACCGGCGTTAAACACTAATCGATCAACACGTCGAAGTCTTCGGCCAATACCTGTAGAGTTATCGAAACGTAGTGGGTTTCTGAATGGTTGCATCCTAGCAACGCAAAATTGATTGAGTGGTCTCAAGCACTTGGGGCGTAATAGTTTGTGACAGCTAGGTGTGTTGAAGGAATGTAACTCTTCGTCTTTCGCTGGTTTTCTGTGATCTCGGTACATTTTTGACCGGCCTCGGTTCCATGTGCCTTTGCTTGTCCGTCTTATCACATCTTCTCGGAACCGATAGTTTAGTGATTCAGATATCGTATATCGGTGAGATTTTACGTCAAATGTGCCTATGATCAAAAGACCTCTTACATTTACCCAATTGAGTAAATCGGAAAAAAGCCCCCAGCACGAATTTCAGAAAGGATTTGCTACAAAACATCGAGCAATTACGAAACACATTTGTAACTTACCTCATGAGGCTGAGGTTGTCTGCTATGGTATAGGGTAGGCGGTGCTACAGGAAGCTCTCCCCCACACAGCATTTCTCCACCCCGCCAGCTCGCTGACGCACCACACATGAGCGATCCCGCCTAGCTTCAAGGCAGACACTCAGCTACAACCCCAGCCCTCACCGATACACCATTTACCTTGCCAGAAGGCAGACACCGAAGAAAGATGTCAATCATCCAGCAGCACACCAGCGCCACGCTGAGCGACGCATGGCGCACGATCGACATCGACGCCCTCACCGAGGAGTCCAGCGTCAACTTCGACACCTCGACCCTCCACCCACCCCAACCAGAGATCACCGAGGCGGAGGTGCGGCAGCTTGCGGGCCAGGTCAGGCAGCTTCTCCGTGGAGGCGACACCGAGGGCGCCCTGAGGGGGTGCCTGGATACACCGGTCTACAATGGGACTGATGGTGCAAAGGTATGGCTCACAGGGGGGGTTTGATGACGCCGGTTTGTGGTGAGGAACAGGTTCCCGCTGACATGAATTGGGTGATTTGAAGGATGCGCATCTGCAGACCATCCTCGAGGTTCTGCAGTCGATCAAAGCGAGCGAGATGAGCCCTCTGCTCAAGAGCATCTACGGTTCCGAGGGCGGAAGCGAGGCACTCGATGTGCTTGTTAAGTATATGTGGGTGTTCCCTTCTCCGTCCCCGGAAGAAAAGGACAACAGTATCTGACATTATTTCGAAACATACAGCTACAAGGGAATGGGAGGAGGAGCCAACGGAGCCAGCAAGGTTACTCCTCAGTCGACCGGTGGATTCAGCCAGTTTTCCTCACGACCAGGAACCACCGAGCCCGCTGCTGCGGCGATGAGTGTTTTGCTGAGCTGGCACGAGAAGGTCGTGGAAGTTGCTGGTCTGGGCTGCATTACCCGCACAATGACGGATTGGAGGAGAGTGTAATCGGTGTTGGTGGCTGGTACACACAGAGAAGATAGATGGACGGAACGAGGTATACATAGGTCTCTAAATGCACGCTGCTTTGTTTTTATTACATGAGAGACGGTGCCATCATATACTGGAGCCCCCGAGATGGACCCCTCTGGGAATATCGAAAACCGAGATTTCTATTTACTTTTGTTCCAGGATGTCCTTGAGGTTGATGTCACCGCTTCCTCTAGCCAGAGGTTTGGTTTGGTTCGCGCTCTCGTGCCACCCGATCATATATATAATTCTGAATGTGGCAGGAATAGAACCATCGGGGTTTCCGTGCAGCTCTCGGTAGATGCCCTCGCTTGCGAGGAGGACGTCCCTGCTGATTGGGCCCATCTCTCGGCCCAGGATAGCGTTCCCTTCACCCATGGCCTGAAGATCCTGCATCAGTGCAAAGGAATCGGGATAATCAACGATGATATCATCGATGTCCACCGTCAGCATCTTGAAACCGGCCTTCTGGAGCAAGCCCCCGACGTCTTTGACGTCTGCTAATGGAGACACATGTGGTGAGATGCCGCCCCGTCTCTCTTGCTCGGCGAGCTGCAGAGATGTTCGAAGCTCGAACAATGTGTCGCCTCCCAGCATAGCGCCGATGAAGGGACAGTCTTCCTTGAGAATACTGTTGATTTGGGTCAAGACACCGGGGAGGTCGTTGATCCAGTGGAGACTCAGAGAACTCATGACGAGGTCGAAGGAATTAGGCTCGAAAGGGAGTGATTCCTCATCATCTAGAACCTGACGAGTGATGTTGATTTGCTTGTTGAAGTCGTGATCCGCATCGCGGTACAGGAGGCCTTCCGAAGAATCGGCGGCAACGAGCTCAGAGATGCGAGTGACCAGAGGTGGGGAGGCAGGCAGGTCCGGATCGGGGTCGGGGTTGTCTCGCACCAAAGCTCTTGCGATATTGCAGGAATTGGCACCTAGATCAAGAACTTTCGGGAAGTGACGCTTGATATCCTGGTGAGTCAATGTGTTAGTGAGCTTCGTTACGGCGACAGCTCGCCTCGGTGGTGGGGGTTAGGACTACGAACCAGCAGTCGCTCTGTGAGCCGCGACGCAACCTCGTCCTTCAAATAATCGGCCACGCGGCTTTCCTCAGGGTTTAAAGCTGTGCGCTCCTTCTGGAGCCATTTTGTGCGCCGGTTGAAGACCTGGAAGCGAGGTGCACCACCAGACTGAACCGCAAAGGCCCTTCGATTAAAGGTCGAGATGGGAAGCTGGCGCGGGCTGGATAAGCACCGGCCTGCCGGAAATAGAGATCGCGCGCATCCTGACATTACATGCTACTCCAATCTAGACTGGATTGGAGGTGTGGAGGGGTGGTTGCATGTAATTCGGTATGAATTCGAAGTAGGCGGTTGTTTTAATGTAGATTGGAAATAATGTGATGAGGTATCGAGAAATCTGGTTGGAGGTTGACGGCATCGGCCCCACTACCACCGCCAAAAGCAATGACTTAGATCTTACATCAACGGCCAGCCTATAATGCGAACTCATCAATTAAGAGCCTCAATGTAGAAAAGGTCGGTTGAGTGGTTATGAAAAGGGCATCTATGTTTCAGTAACAGAAGGCAGGGCTCCTGCATGATTCTTCCTGTCCTCTGCATCTGTCGAGCTTCAATGTTGACGCATACCATTTGTGACACCCTGATACATGCCTGGGCCTAGAACTTTGGTCCGCATTATCTGTTTTGTGCGAACGGCATTCGACTCTGGGGTAGCACTTATTGAATTAGGTATGTAGGAACCTACAGGCCTCCCATTACTGCAGTATGAATACGGAACTCCCACTACCTACCTACCTACTGTAAAGTAATCTTCAGCAACCGGCGCTGCAGGGTATCCCGAGCTGGAATGGACACAGCATCCAGTGGTCAATAGCTCAAGAACGGCGACGGGAAGATGGTGGACCGATTGGTCGTGACTGGCGTCGTGCTGGATTAGGACTTGGCCCGTGCAGCGTTCCCACTGGACCATTTATGTGCTTTGGGGCCACTCCTTTAGCATCTTCAGTGAGTGGTGGGACGAACTCCCGGCTGCCATAATCTCCCAATCTCACACCGTTGCAGATACCTTGCCTCAGCTGTACACGACTCGGCATCTGCTGCATCATCCAACTCCCGGACCTGCTGGTGTCGCTGCTACGTCCCGATACGTCCGTCCGCGTCGGCTTGGCCATTTCTTCCGCACTGCCGCCGCTTCCTTGACTGACGCTCCGCCGAACCAGCGAACCCCTCGATTTACAATCCTCCCTATCGATTCCAACGGACAGCGCCAAGCTTGGGGGCCTCCATTCAATGCCGGCCGCTTGAGTTTAATCGGCCCCTCGTTCCTGAGTATGAGAGTTCCGCCATAGGTCTATACTGTTTGGAGTTTGTGTCTCGTCCTCGACTTGCCCTGCTTTGAGCTCTGTTGGCCGACCGCCACCTGCGCCGAGCTTCCCAAACCGCCATTCTTTTCGAATTTAGCCTCAAGGGCTAGCAAACACGTCGCAACATGTCTACTCCGGGATCCGGCTTCCTCGGCCGGTCGAGCAATAGCAATGCCAACATGCGAGGACTCGTCCAGTTCATCGCCGATTTGCGGAATGCGCGCGCCCGCGAGCTCGAGGAAAAGCGAATCAACAAGGAGCTAGCGAATATCCGACAAAAGTTCAAAGAGGCCAACCTCAGCGGATACCACAAAAAGAAATACGTTTGCAAGCTGCTGTACATTTACATCATGGGCTGGGATGTCGACTTTGGCCATCTCGAGGCTGTCAACCTCATCTCTGCTACCAAATACTCCGAGAAACAAATTGGCTATCTTGCGATGACATTGTTTCTTCATGAAAAGCATGAGCTGTTGCATCTGGTCGTCAATAGTATTCGGAAAGATCTATTGGACCACAATGAGCTGTTCAACTGTCTGGCCTTGCATGCCATCGCCAACGTTGGTAGTCGCGAGATGGGAGAGGCCTTGAACAGCGAGGTGCATCGGCTTTTGATCTCCCCGACTTCCAAGTCATTCGTGAAGAAGAAGTCAGCTCTGACGCTGTTGCGGCTGTACCGGAAACACCCGGATATCGTATCACCTCAATGGGCTGAACGAATTATTCACTTGATGGACGATACTGATATTGGTGTCGCACTCTCAGTCACATCTCTGGTCATGACGTTGGCCCAAGACAACCTAGAGCTCTACAAAGGAGCTTATGCCAAGGCGGCGGCTCGGCTCAAGCGCATCATCATCGACGGGGAGTATACTACCGACTATCTTTATTACAAGGTCCCATGCCCTTGGCTGCAAGTAAAGTTACTTCGACTTCTCCAATACTTCCCTCCTTCCGGTACGTTGACACCCTATTGTGTGAGCTGAAGCTTGTAAATGGCTAACCCGACCTTTTCTAGAGGACACGCATGTTAGAGATATGATGAGAGAGGTGCTGCAAAAAATCCTCAACCTGGCCATGGAGCCCAACAAGAATGTACAACAAAATAATGCACAGAATGCGGTTTTGTTCGAGGCCATCGATCTCATCATTCATCTTGATACGGAGCATGGATTGATGAAGCAAATTTCTTCTCGCCTGGGACGCTTCATCCAAAGTAGGGAGACCAACGTGAGGTACCTGGGCTTGGAGGCCATGACCCATCTTGCTGCGCGGGCAGAGACCTTGCAGCCCATCAAGCAACACCAGGAAATTATTCTCAGCTCCCTCAAGGACCGAGATATCAGTGTTCGCAGAAAGGGTCTCGACCTGCTTTACAGCATGTGTGACACAGACAATGCCCAGATTATTGTGGCCGAGCTTCTTCATTACCTCCAGAATGCCGACTTTGCCATCAGAGAGGAAATGGTTCTGAAGATTGCCATCTTGACGGAGAAATATGCCACCGATGTTCAGTGGTATGTCGATATCTCCCTTCGACTGATCGCCATGGCTGGAGACCACGTTAGCGACGAGGTCTGGCAGCGAGTGATACAGATCGTGACCAACAACGAGGAACTTCAGGTCTATGCGGCACAGAATATTCTTCAGTATGTGAGGTCCGATCACTGCCATGAGACTCTGGTCAAGATTGGTGCCTACCTCCTTGGCGAGTTCGGTCATCTGATCGCAGACCAGCCCAAATGCAGCCCCATCGAGCAGTTCATCGCACTGCAGTCAAAGGTTGCACCATCTTCGTCCAGCACTCGCTCCATGATCCTGTCATGCTTTATCAAATTTGTCAATTTATTCCCTGAAATCAAGCCTCAGCTCGTGAACCAATTCGACATCTACAGCCATACTCTGGACTCGGAGATGCAGCAGCGAGCTTGCGAGTATTATGCCCTTGCGACCCGGTCTACCGATGACCTTCTCCGGACTGTGTGCGACGAAATGCCACCATTCCCTGAGAGACAGTCTGCCCTCTTATCCCGACTCCACCGAAAGCATGCCAACACCAGTGATCGCAGGACTTGGGTTGTAGGAGGCAAGGATGCTAATGCCGATAACACTGAATTAGGGATGGCCACACCACGTCTTAAGCGGACGTTTAGTTCCAACGCCTCCACGAACGGGGCTGGAAATGGTCAATTGGGCAATGGTGCATCGCTCGCTGGCCTGGACATGACTTCCCCTATGACTCCTCGAACTCCTAATCTTGCCAGTGCGGCGCACCTGTCCCCTGGATGGGAGAAGGGCTATAATAGATTGATTCTCAAAGGCGAGGGAGTTTTGTATGAAGACGGCCAGATTCAGGTTGGTATACGATCTGAATACCGTGGCCAGATGGCGTGTATTATTGCCTACTTCAGCAATAAAGCCCCTACAGCTTTGGGCTCCTTTACGACTACCTTGGATTTGGATGAATCCGAAAAGGGCAAGTTGACCTGGGATACCAAGACACTCCCCGAGAGCAACGTTCTTCCAGGATCACAAACGCAACAAGTCATCATGTTTGAAGCCAAGACGATTTTTGAGAAGAGCCCAACAGTGAGGATCAGCTATCTTGCTGGTGCTTTGCAGGCTGTCACACTCAAGCTTCCTGTTGCCATCCACAAGTTCATGGACCCTGCCGATCTTACCGCAGAAGACTTCTTCAAGAGATGGAAGCAGATCGGGGGTGCTCCACGCGAGGCGCAAGACATTTTTGGCCTTTCGGGCGGGGGAAGTCACCGAGAGATAACTCCCGATTTTGTGACCAAAACAGTCAGTGGCTTCAGATGGCGGGTGTTGGATATGGTTGATCCTAACCCCAAGAACATTGTCGGTGCTGGCGTGCTTCATACGGCCGAAGGAGGCAAGTTTGGTTGTTTGATGAGGCTTGAGCCAAACTACTCTAGTCAGGTAAGCAGAAACTCCTGGACTATTGGTCGCCGATACGATCCCTAACAGTTGTGCTCTCTTAGATGATTCGTTTGACGGTCCGCGCCACAGACGATACAGTTGCACCCATTCTTCTGAAAATGATCAAGGACCGACTGTCTCGAGGAATCATCAACGTCCACGATGGTGGCCAATGATGAGGGGCGATACCGTAAAATCTTTGAGCGTCGGAAATCTAGCCAACAGTAATTCTCTTTACAGAGTGTATATAACTCATTCTGATGATGGCATGAGGTTAATTTTGGGGGCGTTCACTCTGAAAGCATGACAGCGTTAAAAACTGCTAACATTTTGACTACAAGCTACATTGTTGGGAAGGTATTTGAAATGTTTCTAGTATATGTAGGATGAAATGAGATGTTCCTTGGCGTGATCTCTGAAATTACGTTTGCTTAACACGATGCTTGATTTGCTCTCTCATAGAGACGTATTTTGAAACAAGTGACGCCTTCCGAAAGGATTCCTGTCTCATTGCGATATTAACAATGGAGTTTTCTGATTCCTATTTCGATGACAGCTGCATTTTAAACCTTGATCTTTGCGTCGGCCTTTGCAGGCCGTTCGCCAAAGATGGTGCTCCCAACCCTCACCTCGCTGCTGCCCAGGCTGATTGCCCCCTCAAAGTCCTCGCTCATGCCCATGCTCAGCTCCAGCCTGCCCTCGTCCAGACCCAGCTCCTTGGCGACGAGCGACCGCTGGTCCCGGAGCGTCAGGAAGTCCTCGTTCTCCGTCTCCGCCGTGGTGGCCTTGCTCCGCGCGATGGCGCCGATGGTCATCAGGCCCAGGAGCTCCAGGCTCGGGCAGGTCTCGACGATCTCGCGGCAGAGGGCCACGGTCTCGGGGCCGGGGGCGCACCCGGACTTGGCCTCCTCGCCGGAGGTGTTCACCTGGACGTGGATGCCGAGCTTGGGGGTGGAAGGGTCGGAGGTGATGAGGTTGGTGCGTGCTGTGTTTAGGAGCTGCGCCTTCTTGGACGTGTCCACGCTGGATACGCTGAAGAGGTTGGGGATCTTTGCTAGAGTCTTGCAGTGGCCTTTATATGGTTGGGTGGGATCAGTGACTCATTCATTGGCTCACTCATGAATTAAGTAGGGGAAATGAGAACGGATGAAGACGGCCAGACTCACCAGACTGCAGACCACCAATGAAATGCCAATGGATCGTGCGCGGCAGCAGCTCGGCTTTCTGTGTGAGCTCTTGGGTGTAGTTCTCGCCGAAGTGTGTTTGGGCTACTGGGTCCTGGTGAAGAGCCAGGATATCATTGACTGGCTTCAGTTTGGAAACAGCTACCAGACGGATCTGGTAAGTAGACGAGGCGATTATCAGTAAAAGCCATATAGCTTGAGAGAATACAAGGCTGGGAACTCTTATGAAGTGCATGATGACCGGGAGAGCTTACATTTCGGCCATTGGCAACTGCGGCAATGCGGTCTTTGACAAGCCCTATCTGGGAGATGAGAGCTTGCGCTCTTGCCGGGTCAATCTTCATCTCCTCGCTCATATCCACTGTATCAGAAAGAATATATATATGTGAGTTGAATAATGCTGGGTTTGAGATTGATGAGTTGGACTGTCTTTTGCGAGTGAAGATGGGGTCGGGATATTATCGGCTTGGTCCGGTCACGACTCTCACAGCGGCGTTTCCACCATTTCTTAGTGACCACCTAATTGCCATCCTCCGTCAAACAGATAGAGCACGACGCAACTGAATCGCCAGTCCCAAGCATTTTCACATTGACAGCGCTCTGCATGTACCTTGTTTCAGGGGCGCAGTAGAACCATTTGCCTGGCGTTTGCATTTTCTCGGGCAGGATGGCGGCGGAATTGAAACAGGGCCGTCGCCGGACAAACAGCAGCGCTGTCCCCATCGGCCGCAACGGCCATGCGCGAGGAGCGTCGGTGCAGGTCCAGCCAAAGTCGAGTCACACATCAGACGAGTTCCTCAGACCGTTCCTCACGCCGGGCTTCGACCCGGCCTCCTTCCTGAATTCTACCCTGCCGCCCCTGCAGCGGTCGGCGGCGACAACGAGCACAGAGAGTTCTGGTGTTGCTGAGCTGTCGACGCAGGCCCAGACCCTGATCAACCAGCTCAATGCTCACACTTCGAGACTGTCTACCACACTGACGTCGTTGACCGATGATATCCTACGGAGTGGGAGTAGGCTGGCCTACGAGGTGGAGCTGCTACGTGGAGAGACCTTGAGTCTTACGGAGACCATGCATGACACCCTCCAGGAGGACATTGAAAAATTTGTGCCTGGGGGCTTGAAAGCTGCTAAGGAGGAGAGGAAAGACGGAGCATCGGATGACGGCCGTGGGAGCCCAACATCAGAGACGGCGGAGGAGGAGGCAGACATTGTCGAAGATGCAGGGGACCCGCCCTATGTCAAGCAGTTGCAGACCCTCACACTGGTACGCGAGCGCCTGGAGTCCGTCATCAGGACGTTTGGGGATGCGATGGAGTTCGTGTTCCCCCCCTCAGAGCTGTCGGTCAGCAGCTCCTTTCTTTCCGTGTCTGCGCCGGAACCGGGTTCCCAGCAGCAGAGCTCCGAGGATAAGGGCCAGGAGGTGCTTAGGAAGCTACGGGAGGAAATTTCAAATTTGTTACTGCGCTCTGAGGACCCAGTGGATGGGATCGCCAAGGCTGCCGAGAGGATCGAGGAGTTGAAGCTCCTGACTACGGTGTGGAAGGGGACAGCCGAGGAAAATGGGAGAAACAAGTTTATTGAGAGCCTGGCGAAGATGGTCGAGGATAGACACCGCGAACTAATGAGAGATATGGAACCAGGGATCAAGAAGGATGGTAGGCTGGAGGGATCGAGGGCGCGGAAGGGCAGCGTCACGAGGGATGCTGCTGTGGCTGGGGAATCAAAACCAATGCCGGGTGGATTTGGTCTTCTTACACAACTGCAACGGCTGCGAAATGGCATTTAAGACGAGAACCATAGCGAAGGGGGTTTCTTCAAGACGAACCTCACCTTGGCACTCTAAACAGGGAAAAGTATTCATACGGGTATACTAGAAAAGCAATATCATTGTTTACGGTCGCCTGCATGCAGATATATATTCAGAGAATAATAGACAATTTGGGCATCAAGGAATTCATTACTAGCAACTTTGGAAAGAAATCTCACATTTAAATCTTGCCTCGTATTGTCAGCTCATTCATCGTCGGACAACTGATTGTGATGAATACGACCCACAATTCTGAGCTGCGGACATGGAAATCCCACAATTGTTCTGACTGGCTTTTGAATGCAGGTCCCACAATTGCTCTTTACTGGCAGCCTACCTACCTTACATACGGTTTTGGCAGGCGGTGAGGGGGCCCAAGGAAATCAACCTGCGACATTCGCGGTAGGTTTGAATAGCAGCTATGGAGGGCGGCGATTAGCAATGGGAATAAAAGACAAAACCTTTGTAATTTTGAATAGAGGGACAATTCCATACACATCCTTTTCTTTTGTGCGGCAATCCAAAGCCTATTGTTCCTTTGGCGTGCTGTGCATACTCCTCCCTCCCATCTTACTGCCGGCCTAGCGCACGGGCTGCCCTGGCGCTTGTCCTGCACTTGGGCTCTTCCGTTCGGCTACTTACGTCGTAGCAATAATAAGTCTCCCAATTCTCCTGCTCACACTCTTCGCATTCGACACCACAGACCCCTTGTTACTCGCCAGCGATCACCAGTTGGCCATACTCTTGAACCTCATCATTGGATTCTATCTTCTTAGTCTCTACTGCTTTCCCACTCGGCTGATCGAGAAACTCATCATGGCCGCCAATACTGCGGCCGTTCCCTCTGTCGTGGGCGGCAGACCTGAACGACGCTCCCCTCCCCCGACAGCCTCCCAATCCAAGCGAGACCGCAAACGCCAGGTCCTCCTGGACAGACTTGCAGCAATGAACGAGAAATTCCAGCGAGACCGAGATACCACCTACCGCGAGCAGCTCCAAAAGATCCAGCTCGATACCAACCTTGTCCAGCGCTTCGACCCTTACGACCAGCGGGCGCTCGAGATCATCTCCGACTTACAAAAGGAACACAGAGAGAGCCAGGCTCCTACTGTGAACGCTGAGAGTGCCCGAAGCCTGCTGGACATGGCTGGGCCTAAGTTTCTAAGCTTCATTGAGGAGGTTGAAGACCTCATCGAGGTCCGCGATTTTCAGCTGACGCAATCCAAGGTATGTCCGCTCAGCGAGGGTGCCCACTCGAGCCAACCAATTCACTAACATGCCCGACCAACTAGAACGAATTTGACTTCCGAGCCCAGCAGTACAAGAATGTTCATGCTTACAAGGTCGAGACTGCTAAGCGCGAACACAACGCCCTGACTAGCACTCTCCGCGACCGCCTCATTAATACCCTGACCCACAAGAAGAACAGACTGAATCGCGAGAAGGAAGTCTTGGAGATCAACGACTCTAACGCTCTTCTACTCAATCCAAACCAATTCAGCATTACCAACCCTTCCAGCCCCGGCGGTGCTCACGGAAAGCGAGCTACCAGACTCCGAAAAGATGCCGAAGACCTCCACATGTATTCCGACAACAAGAAGAGAAAGCGCAACGGCGGCGAGGATGATGGCTCTCCCGCGCCTACACGCAGGGCTCTGGATCCCAATTCTACCACTCCTCTTTGGCAGTCGGAGAAGGCCCGAGCCGCTGCCAAGCAGAACGGCCCGATCTACAGCATCGATAAACTCTTTACTGACAAGGAGCTGTCTCTCCACTATAACAACGCCGCGCTGGCGGCCCACCAGTATATCCTCCGTAACAGACTCAACGGGAACGGATCATCGCCAGATGATAGTGACTCTGGCAATGGTGACGAGCAAGGCGATGACGAGGTTTCTGCCCCTATGATGGAACGCCAGGTCTCACACGCTACTAGAAGTACACGTGGAGCCGCGAACCATAACTTTGTGGATGACAAGATCCTGGGAATCGAGGGAATCGCCAATTTCGAAATCCCAGCAAATCTGGATCTTGTCCATGCCCTTGAGCCCCCCAAGATGCCACCACCTGTCCCGCAGCAATACCTCAAGGCATATCCCCGAAGCTCTGACCAGAACTTCCCCGTTCCTCTTGCCCAGGACGATATCTCTTCGGATCTGTCGCTCATGAACTACCTGAAGCAATACGATCATGCCCACAAAGCTGGAGCTCATCTCGATGTATCTTCAGGGTTCCGCAGGGTTCTCGAGGCCGTCTCGACTCCCTACCATCAAGGACGATTCGTCGCATTCACTAGCGCGCCTCGAGAGGATCCCGAGGTATTCCACGACACACTTCACCTGCCAGTCTCAAGCCTGCGTGACCACCCAAGTCCCAAAGTTGGCTCATACTCGGCAGCCCCGATGAGCCGACAGAGCAGTCTCGGCGGAACGGCCATGAGCCGGAGTGGCAGCACGAGAGGTCGAGGAAGTCGACGAAACTAAAACCCCTACATTCTTTTTTATGGCGATATCTTCCGTGAACGAAATTCATGGACTGCATTTAATAGGCATATTTACCAAGCACTGTCTCTACCATGAGGAAATACCCCCAGACAGGTTCTTTTTTGGAAACAGCCAACTGTGGCTTAGCATATTTGAAACTGAGATGGAAACCGAGACACACATATCTGAGCTTATGTATGTCTAGAGAATGAAGGAGTTAATAAGGGATTGGGCAAGGTTCTCGAGATCCCGTGGAGTTACAGGCACTCTGGTATAACTTATTGGAATTGACGGACCATTCCATAGCGAATGCATTTTTCGTTTACTTTAGCTCTTATACATGACAACTTGTTTTTGTGAAAAATCTATCCTCCAGACGTTGATGTGCATGCTCAAATGCTGATCGTAAACGGTTAGTTGTATGTTCTGGATGGGTGAAAGGCGAGAACCACGACCATCAACGAAGCCAGTAATAAAATACACCCTTCTACCAGGTATTGATGTAAAAGTGATCAGATCCTACGCTAGAGCTGTTTTCTTGGCTGAAATTAAGGGTTAAAAGGCCAACAGGAGGGGCGCTGATTACACTCGTAGACCAACCTTGACTAGGGCTGAGGAGATCAATAGTTCATTGATGTGATGGGTATACCTACCTACCTATGCAGGTGAGGGGGGGTTTTCAAACAGTGGTCCAACAGTGCTCTAGCAGGCTTGCCTAAGCCTTTTAAGGCGTATAATACAGCGCCTTCAAGGTGATAAGTATATACCAGTATATGGTAATTTTTTATTCCTTCCCAAAAGAAAAATCCCTTAACAGTCTGAAGACAGCCTTATAGTAAAGCTTTTAGTAGGAATAGCCTGTCCAGCAAATATTATATCCAGATAGCGAGTCTGATAGTCAGATAATACGAGCATATGCTCGTGTTAAAGAACGCCTCTGTTAGAAAACCCCCCTGACACGGGTAGGTATAGATCTGAAAATACATTTTGCACAGCTAGGTTTCTTCCCATCCCCTATTTTCTTTGAGGTACCATCCCCCTCTTCTCATAGAAAAGTCTGAGCTCACCAAGCGTAGTGATTACTTGCCCCTCCACACATCATGGCGCGATTTGCTCATGTTCCGACTGAAATAATCGACCGAATCTTATGTTTCATCCCAAGATCTGGGCTTCCAAACCTTTGCCTGGTGAATCAGTCCCTACGCCAATCGGCTGAGCGCTTTCTCTATTCCACCATTATTCTTCATTGGGACTACAGCGATATCCCTCCAATTATTCTTCTTCTGCGGACTCTTCTCCAAAGACCGGAGCTTTTTACCTATGTACATACTATTACTTTCCTCGGAGATGACTTTGACGACGGAACACCACCCCTGCCAGATATCGCCGAAATACCATTCGAGCAGTTTATCCCTGCCATCGAGAAGACACAGGTGCCATACACTAAGCTCTGGATTGATAGGTTGAAGACGGGCAATATGGAAGCCCTTGTTGGTCTTTTAATTGCCAACCTATCCAGGACTCGACGTCTTGCTCTCAACCATGGCTTTATCAATGGCTGTAGTCTTGTTGGCAAAGTTATCCAGTCCAAAGTCTTTGGCGGCGGTCAACTACTCGCATTTGAACAACTTGAAGATGTGAGATATATTAAAGAATTTGATTATTCTTTCCCGGAGAACAATTCTACGTTTACCGATGTACTGTCCCTGTTTTACCTACCGACAGTTACACATATTTCAGCTTGGATTCCGAATCCCACAACATTCTCTTGGCCGGCTGGGGAGCCTAACCTTGATCATTTAACTTCACTGGACATAGATTGGCTCTGTGAATCTTTTATGGCGAAAATACTTGCCCTCACACGAAACCTGAAGTCTCTCTCCTGGACCTGGGAATGCTACAGTGAGCTCGATGACGTCGATCCCTGGAAGACGTCTACTCTGGACCTTGATGCGATCATTGCAGTCCTCTCGCACGTCAAACGCACGCTAGAAAGGCTACAATTTCTACTGGAAATTGGAGAGGCCTCGCTTATTGACGATGAACCAAAGATGACTGTCCTCGGATCTTTCAGCAACCTTGTTCATTTTAATCGGTTAACGCATATCGATGTACCCTTTGTGACGCTGGCCGACTTTGGGCCCGATGCTCTGCCTTTGGAGCGCTACCTCCCAGATAGTGTCGAGGTCCTGTCTCTGTCGACCGGGATGCTTGTTCATGACGCGGTCAAATGGTATACGAACGATTTCGATCGGGGCAATGGCGACGACGCGGATGATTATTTTGTTCAAATGATCCAATCGTTGGCCGCAGTTTATCCTACAAGGCTTCCACGACTGCGGCACATTAATATAGTTGATGAACACTGTTGTTTTCAGAATGGTAATTTGGCCACTCTGACGAAGGGACTTGCTTTGGGTTTCGATGTACAGATTACAGATCGTTGTGGATGGTTCGATCAGCGTGAGAGTTTTGAATATCAAACGCCAGCAGTTTGGGAGCAAGATTCTTTGGAGGAGCCTTCTTAGAAGTAACAGCCTTCTGAGCAGGGTAGGGTAGGGTACAGTGGGTATGAGATACAACTTAGTGCTTTCTGGGCCTGATCTTCTGGGGATTATCATGACGGGAAAGTAGGAAGTAGAAACGGGATTGCAAAATCGCCATTGCAGATCACTAAGAAGGAGTCAAAATGCCCACCGAGTTCAATGTTGCTTTATAGTTACCCCGCGAATCGTGGGATTTAGCCAAAGGGAGCAGTACGAGGTCGCACTGTAGCAATCACGCTAGACGCATGAACACAGACAGTGCCAATAACCACGGATCAATTTAGCCCCGTTTCAGATGGGGCTAATTATAGCGCTTTCCCACTCGACACCACAACAATCGTCCTGGTGAGCGAGCCCAACAGAGACAAAGCCCTTCTCAACTCAAGCATTGCCGGGAGCTCACCAGGCCATCCTTATCGTCTAGCGGACTGTCGCGTATTGAGAGCAACCTGCGCATTGTCTCCTACAGCTGATGTGATGAGAGGCGAGGGCGCGTCACTGTCCTCCCTCTCGCTGGAGGTGGAGTTCAGCCATGCCCTCACTCGATGGGCAGGCTCAGCAGCAACAGCAGCATGCGCCGCCCCCAGCACACGGAGCAGAGCAAGGCGGTGCTATCTCTGAGACCAATCGCGCATTGCCCGATAGGGCTGTGACCGCGGCAACTCTCGAGGATGCATATGTGAAGTTTATCTTCTACTGCAACCCGGCGGTGCCTGCCGACCAGGATACACAGGCCCTGCGAGATGCTTTCAGTAACCCACCAAAGAGCGCCGGGAAGAGTTTCGAAACCTTCACTGTGTATCAATTAGTCCTGCAGTTTTTACGGAAAGAGATAAAGACGTGGACGGAGCTGACTATCAAACTGGGGGTGGAGCCTCCGGATCCGAAGAAGGACGAAAGTGCTCAAAAGGTCACCCAGTATGGGGTCCGCTTAAAGGTGAGAGAAGGCTACCGTCACTGGGAAGCGAATTTTCTTTTTGGTGCCCTTGCTCTTGTTCGAAAATTGTAGAGTTGAGGCGAGAACTTACACGGTTTAGCCGGTGATTAGTGGTGGCTGTAAGTAAGATCGCGATTGCTGACACGATATAGAAATGGATGAATTCACTCCACATCAAGGCCTTTTTCGACTATCTTCGAGGCGTAGAAAATGAATATTGGACTGCAATCCCCGGAGATCCCGACCCAACTTCGCAGCAGCTGCGAGATGGCGTGGCCCTGGAGGACGACATGGCCCTGAGGGCACTTTTGCCACAAATCCGCCCCAGACGAGGCCGTAAAAGACCGGACGAGTCTGACGGCCCAGGATCTGCGGCCCAAAAAATGAGACTTTCGCCCTCGTTCCTGGGCGAGAATCTAGGTGATCCCCAGCTCTCGGGATACGTCGACGGAGCCAGATCCGCGCATCCCGTGCTGGGTAAAAATGATGGCTCGCAGACACCGTTCAGCCAGTGGCCCACCTCAGCCGTGACCCCAACAGTGAGAGGTTCATTCTGGGATGATGCTCTTGAGCCACAATCCGCGACCACGCCATCTCAGCTGAAGCCGGGGCGTCAGCGCCGCGGTGCCAAAAATGTATCGTCAGCCTGGAAAGCAGGCGGTGCTGAGGGTGGGGGCAAGACCAGAGGTCGTCCGCCCATAAATCGGACGCCTATTGAAGGGCCTGGATTCCACTTCCAGCCATGGCTACCTGCAAAGCCGGGCTCGAATCTGGCAGCGAGCCCTATCACCGAGTCCAACCAGGAGACTTCCCCGTCACAAGCGCCTGCTGTGGCGGTCGTTACGCCAAGTCCAACCCCACAGCCGCCGAGCCACCAGTTCTCAACGACTGCGGACACTCCCCCGACGAGGGCCCCAGTGCGGCCCCCAGTTAGATCGTCTTCTGAGCATTCAAGGCCTGCACGGCCGGTCATATCACTGAAAGTACCAGAGAGATCGGGTGGACCCATACGGCTTGCGACGCCGCCCCCACCTGTAGTGGTGGTGAACGGGGAGGTGGCAGGAGACCCGACTACTGAAAGCAACAAGACGATCGAAAGCCAAGCTCCTCGTTTCATAGAAACGAACATGAAGACGACAGAGAAATCCGATACAGAAAGCCAGGGGGCTCGCGCAGTCGAGAAACCAGTTGGAGACTACTATTTCGAGCGAATGGAGGACAGAACCAATGTGGACTCTTTAATGGAGTACTTCTTGCAAGCAGCATCAGAAGGAATCTGGTTGGATCAGCACGGCAACCCTGACGATGTGGCCTCTGTTGGGGAAGCATCGGCCATCATCAACTCGATCATGCAGAACATGATCAATGCGGCTACCGACACCGCTTCGTTCCTCCTCAACCTCTCAGTTCTGGCAGGCGCACGGGCTCTCAAGGCAAAGCCGGTAAAATGCACTCGCCTGGCGGACGGCAAGGATTGTTACAACTACAAGTTCGAATGGGAGTACCGGTTCGGGCACCTTGTGGGACAAGTCGCGATGGAGCACAACGTTTCCAAGAGTATGTGGAGGAGGCCCGGGTCGAGGAGTCCAGATCCAGAAGATGCTGCGCCAGGGATGAATGGACTCTCGGCCGAGGAGTGGCAGCGCAAATACGAAGTGCTTCTCCAGAGGATGAAGCAGAAGGACGAGGAGTTGTCGGACTTGCAGGCCAAGGCGACAGCAACCCCGGAAAAAGAGTGATTGACCTAGGATCATATCTTGTATCAATAGCTGGCAGGCATTTCCTTCTCATTTTTTGCCAATACTTCCTGTCTGTTTTCATCTTCTGTTCTCCCTGCATTTGTGGCCCGTTAGAAGTCGATGAGGTTCACTACGATTATTTTAATTAGCGCCGTTGCTACTCTATTTTCTTTTTCTTGGTTCGGCATTTTAGCGGAGATCGACTAGGGCGTTTGAGCCTGTTGGATATCTGGGATCATTTTTTGTTAGTTTGTTCCTGATATGAGCGTTTGTATTGACATTGCATACCTAGGTATGAATATGAAACCTCGAATTGAGATCACTATCTATGCATGTCTTGATCCGAAAATTTGCTTGGGATTCGCTCCACCTTGACACGCTTGCTGTGATCTGAAGGAGGAATTGTGGGTAATCGATGATGCAAAATTGGATCTCGATAAATGCAGTAATTAGTAAAAGCTCTGGCTTTGCCATGTGGGTGGTTGCAGTAAGAATATTCTAGATAGGCAGCCAGGGAAGTAAATATAGGTCTGTGGATGTAACCAGCCAAACTCTGTCTGGAAGCTGGGCAGTTGGATGTTCGTCCCCTAACGTCCCCTAACGCCTGGACCATCGCCGAGTGCCGAGATATGACTCAAGGCCATTGCGAAGGGATCCGAGCGTCGAATTACACCCGGTCGACTGCGAATCTATCGCCGGCCTCTGCTGCTGACTGCACCGTCGGGCGCACAATGTACGATGCATTTCGGTTCCTTCCCCGACCCGTGGTGGGCTGGTTCGTTGCAGGGGGGGAAGGATTCTCTGGGTAGCATTTGGTAGCAACGGTCTGGGATGGAATGGGGCCTTGGCTCCTTGCTGTCTCATGGCTAGTGGTTCCATGGGGAGTCGGAACACCTCAATGGATTCATGTGTTCGCACGTGGGGCCAAAAGAATCTCGGCGAGGCTGCTCGAAATGATGATCCAGCTGGCCGGCGACGCAGTGTGATGAGGGTCGATTCCCAGTCAGTCAGTGGCTGCTTATTCCATATATGCAGCGACTGACTCTCCCGGAATTGAAGGCTCACCCGCCCAGCTGAAGTTGGGACTTTGACGGGGATCAGGCTAGTGTGCTAATAGTCGAGCCTTCCCCAGGCTCATCTGTTCTCCACGATCCTCTCTCAGCTCTTCATTCACCCACTAGTGGATCCCCCACCCATTTGTTCATTAGTCGACAATCCTCTTGCCGGTATCTCGTCCCAGCGTTCCCCATCATCTACTTTGCTGTGTTCCGCTTCATTGCTGCCCTGGCTCCCCTCATTGCATCGCAGTAGAACCAGATCCTTAGTTATGACTGCAGGCCTACGGCTACTTATGTCGTTGGCCGCCATCTCTGTTTCTGCCGGCTCGCCTCCACAGCGCTTGTTCCATCCTGCATTCCTCCCCCTCGGCAGATCGCCACCCCTTTGATTCGCGAGTCTTGTCTTATCACCACGAACCGATCTACTCCCGCCGGAGCCTCGCATGACTTCTCGTTGAAATTACTCCCCGCGCCTCCTCTGCGTGATCTGACCCGATTGACTGTTCCTGACGGCGGCCGCTGTCGCAGGTCGACGGCTAGCCATGTCGTCGTCTGCCGTCGATGTTGATGAGGTCGAGGCCGAACCGTAAATCAACCCTCCCCGATTCCTCTCTTGTGCCTGGAACCCCCTCCCTCCTCGCTGTCTCACTGTCTGGGACACGCCGTCGCAACCATCACGAGCGCCTTCATCCCACCCATTGACTTTGCCGCTAACACTTGCCTTCGTCTCACAGTTCTAGTAGGATTCGCGATCATCAACCCATCTCACCCACCTCGCAAACTCGCTTCCGCCCGAGAAGTAAACATGTCAACCTCAACGCCAATGTCGAAGCAAGGTGCGCCATCCTCTTCTGATGACGGCCCATTATCCATGGGCCCCCTCCACAGGTTCCTGACCGATCGCATAGAATCGAGAATCCGCTTTCCGGCCTGGCGGTCCGAACGCTCCTGCGCGCCGTTGACGAATTCGTTCACGAAAAGGGACTCGAAGAGCATCGCGCTGTGATTCGAAAGGGCGCCCTCGTTGCCCGGGACCCTACTGGTTATGAGGATATTACGGGCGAGGAGGCTCTGACCGAGGTGGAAATAGACGCTCTCCGCGACGAAATTCTCCACAAGTGGCGTATCAGTAATGTCCTCTTTTTGACCGTGGTTAGCTGCTCTATTGGGGCGATCGTTCAGGGATGGGACCAAACGGGGACGAACGGTGCAACCGTATCATTTCCTGGGGCCCTTGGGATCGGCGGTGACAGCATAAACGACAAGCTGCTCGTTGGTCTCGTCAACGCAGCTCCCTATATCGGCACTTCTCTCGTTGGGTGTTGGTTATCGGATCCCATCAACAGTTTAGTAGGACGACGAGGCACCATTTTCTTCGCCGCAAACTTCTGTCTCTGGCCTGTTGTGGGAAGTGCCTTTTGCAATACATGGCAGCAGCTTCTGATATGTCGCTTATTGATCGGGATTGGGATGGGCACGAAGGCTTCTACTGGTTTGGCTCCCCTTCCGGATATATCGCGCGCAGTTTGGCCGTTACTCACATGCTGATAGTCCCGATCTTTGCTGCCGAGAACTCTCCGGCGCCCATTCGTGGTGCTCTCGTCATGGGGTGAGTGAATACTTGGTTATAACCACTGCTCATGAGACTGACATGGATTCCCTGGATGATAGCTGGCAGCTTTGGACCGCTTTTGGCATATTCTTGGGAACTTGCGCGAATCTTGCCGTCTCGTCTTTCGGCCCAGAGGCATGGCGATACCAGCTCGGCTCCGCTGTGATACCAGCGGTTCCTCTCGCCATATTGATCTATTTCTGCCCCGAATCCCCGCGTTGGTACATGAAGAAGAACCGCTACCGAGATGCAATGAAATCCCTTCTTCTTCTGCGAAACAATGCAGTTCAGGCGGGCCGTGATCTATACTACATTCATGTTCAACTCGAACTGGAACACCAGTTCATGGGTAAAGGCAACTACTTCAACCGTATTATCGAACTCTTCACGATTCCTCGAATACGTCGCGCCTCCCTTGCAGCGTTTACCGTCATGATCGCCCAGCAAATGTGCGGTATCAACATTATTGCTTTCTATTCGACGACGGTGTTCAAGGATGCTGGAGCTAATGACTTTGAGGCCCTTTTGGCCTCGTGGGGGTTCGGCCTCATCAACTTTCTATTTGCATTTCCTGCCATCTGGACCATTGACACATTTGGCAGACGATCACTCCTGCTTTTCACCTTTCCCCAGATGGCGTGGACGCTGATGGCTGCTGGCCTCTCCACACTCATCCCGGGAAAGGGGGGTGCACATTTGGGGATGGTGGCCTTCTTCGTCTATCTATACGCCGCCTTTTACTCACCTGGAGAGGGCCCAGTTCCCTTTACGTATGCTGCAGAAGTCTTCCCTCTCTCACATCGAGAAATCGGGATGGCTTCGGCTGTCGCAGCATGCCTATTCTTCGCTGCGGTTGTGTCTATCACTTTCCCACTCATGTTACTAAGACTTGGAGTCCTTGGATCATTCTTTTTCTATGCAGGTTTCAACGTCATCGCCCTCTGTATGATCTTTCTCTGGCTCCCAGAAACAAAACAGCGGACCTTGGAAGAGCTGGACTACATCTTTGCAGTGCCAACGCGCGTCTTTATGCACTACCAGATCACCAAGGCCCTGCCATGGTGGATCAAGCGCTGGATCTTCCTCGACAAGAGGGCCACTCTTGAGCCCCTTTACCAGCTTGATAACGGACCAATTCCTGAAGCCGAGGAAGTAGACCACAGCTATGAAAATGAGAAGTCAAGAGTCGAGATGAAAGACATGATTGGATATCCCGCTACGACACACCACTCTCACTCCATATGAGCGGGTGCTGAGCCCCTTTACATTTTCCCCTTGGTTATTTTGATCCTTCACAGCGGGACACTTGGAGTTTTTGGGTACCATGATCACTGTTTTCAATCATTTGTTTTGGTTTATATTTTCTTCATGTTTTCACGATACCACGGAATGGGACTCACGATATGGAGAGACGGCTTTGTTAAAAGATACCCCAGCAATCACACCTACTTTCCTGCTACAGAATAGTATATACTATAAAACACAGATAAACACAGATAAATGTAAAATATATATTATAATACCTACAGGGTTGTGTAGTACGTGACTGATGCCTTGCATGTTGCATCAATGCATAGATTTGCTTAATTAGAATCTATTATTGGCCCAGGACGGGCGCATAGCAAGGGTACTATTATAATAACCGAGAGCAATATTGATCCCAATAATCTGGTTGTTTCTTTTTCTAGTTTGTTTCATGTAGTTAATATACAGAAGACATTAAAGCAACAGTCACGAAGGGCATTGGATGTCAAGGACGGTATGTAGCTACGCCACTGAGAGAAATATCACGTTTCAATGATGAGGCATGCCACTGACATAGAACATGGCACACCTAGGACCTCCGGCGTTGAATCTCAACATAATACTAAAACAACAAACACAGTATCGAGCTCAATATTGTATTATTGTTCAGTGCTACCTATTCATAAGAAAAGGAGGTCGCTGACTTGCGTGTGAGGAGCTTGGGTGTGCCATGTTTCAATATCAGTCGCTTGCGAGCGCAAACCGTCCAGGGGTGACTGTAGAACCCCGATTGCCTTTCCAAAAGCTTTCCAAAGTAAGAACTAAAAAATTCCTCACCTCGGTGGGACGGGTCGAACTAATTCCTCACGATCGTGATGACGACGGAAACTACGGATGGCCGAAACTGCGTAGGCCCTTTGCCACTGGCTGGCCCCGCTGGCCGATGAACAAACACCAAAGGCCGTATGAGGTCATGTCGTCCCGACGGATGGATACCTACACGTAGGTTGGGATGGAGAAGCAAAGAAGGCATCAAACCTTTTTCTGACAGGCACCCGCGCCAGGCGCTAGGCCGAGGGAGCAACGGGAAAACGGTTGTCGAGCTGAACACGCACGCGAGGGCGCTAGCTCACATGGCGGTTCACGGGTCGGGCTGGGGATGGGATATGCCCGGTCCGCAGGGTCATGGCGGCCCTGTCGGGTCTAGACATCTGATATACGCTGCGTTCGATAGGCGTGCTTGTCTAGAACATAACGTTATCAGGGTCCGGTATTAGATGTAAGGTCTTATGTGATCAGATGGAAAGCTTGGACTGCGAGATTGAAACAAGCAAAACGGGGGAGGAGCCTTGGGAGGGTGGTCGGCGCATTGACGTGCCAATGCGCGGCCAGCTCAAGAGTGGGGAGGCTTCATTTCGAGGAGCAGCAGGAATGCACACGAGGATTTCTTGGTGAGTGATGGTTGGTGGTGGATCTCGTATCGGAGCCACCTTCGTGCATTGGTGGTGGTTGAAGCTGCTGCTCCGAGGCGCTCTCTGATCAATTGCCCTCTCAGGGAGTTGGTCCCCCTTTTAGTGAGGGTAGCGTGTACCTCGGGGGGCGGACACCAGGGGGAAGAGCCGTGTCGCAGGTGCTGCAAGGCACGGAGTACGTACCGATGCAACGTCATCTATGGGAGCGAAAAGAGTGAACCATACTCGGTCCGTATGCTGGTGCTCGGCCGTGTTGTCTGAGGTTGGTTGGTGGCTGGATTGGTGGCGCAGACGCTAGAGTAAGGGGTAAAAGGGCAAAAGGGGAACTCGGCTGGCGTCTGGCGAATGATGGAACCTCCCAGCGAGAAGGTCGGCAGCTCCAGTCAGCCCACTCGTCGGCCTCGTCGACGTCTGGGATCGCAGAAATAGCACCAGCAGGGACGAGGTGGAGTTTACACGAGCTTTTTGGACGGGCTTCTCCGCCTGCATCGCGCAATCGGATGTGTACATGGTTCGAATACAGAGGTACGGCCAGCAAAGTTCACTGTGCTTTGCAAGGGGTCTCGGAGCAGGAGTGCACTGTGCCGTGCCCCTTCCAGCTGCAAGCACAAAAATGGGAATTGGGTATAGTTGATCAGCGACCTACATTGCTGTGAGGGGAGGGAGAGACGCGGTAGCCAGTGATATTCCAATCTGATGATGATCACTCGGGATCTGGCTGGGCCGATCTAATGATACGTGATCTCCAGTAACCCCCCGTGAGGATCGAGCCACCGAGAAGTAATCTCGGTTCAGATGAACGTGAACGACAAGAGAAGGCACCCCTTTCCACTGACTGGCTGGTTGATGCGCAGACTATAGCCAGGCGGTCAGCTCCAATATCATAATTAGCTTTGGAAATGGTGTTGCTTTTGCGTGCCCCTGGTGCTGGTCTGAGTTTCATACAAGGAGGCTGCTTGTGAAACAGCTGACAAGCGAAGCGTTCATGGCTGAGAAAACTCTTTAGGTAGCCAATCAGGGCGGCGGGCTCCACCTGCTGCCCACTGGCCCATTCCCCCACCACCCAGTAGGAAGGCGCTGTGCATTCTGCTGCTTCAGCCCTCAGGGAAGCAAGTACAGAATACAGCGCTAGACCCCTGAACGCCTCCCGCCAGGGCCCGCTTGGATACAACACCGGCTCTTGATCGTGCAAGCCACCAATCCACAGGCTGGGATCTTAGCTGGTGCTCGACGCCAGGAGGGAGAAGCGAACGTAGGAGAAGAAAAAAAAATCACAGCTCCTTGTACACGCCCCATTCCTCTCCATCATTACGTTGCCTGGCTTTGTCTCCGTCCTAATAATATCCATCTGGGTACCCCATACATTCGTTTTCTCCAGGCACTCCTTTCCTACTCTCGTTATTAACCGTCGTTTCTGAAGAACACGCCCGTGACTGCTTCTGACTGGGGCAGAGAAAGTTTGCAGACGTATACACTCTCTTCGTTCTTTCCGTGCGCCTCCTTTTTCTGGAGCTTTCTCATTGTTCATTAACAAAGATCTTCCCTTGAACCACCTCTTTTCGACCCTCGTTGCTTGTTTGTTCGGAGCTAGACTCGAACACACAGGCCCGGCGGAGCACTTCACCTCGGCCATTCACACGAGAGAGGCCTCTCACTCGCGCCCAATCTTTTGTCGATCGACATCTTCTGCCTTGTTTCGGATCGTGCTGGATGCTCTGCAGCTTGACGCTCGGCAACCCAAGCACGAACGAACGAATCGACGACACACTTTTAACCCCCCTCTCCCCCACATCCTCTCCACCACGGCCAACCTGGCACCTCGCCTAGAGAGCCTCTGCTTAAAGACTAGCTATGCCTCCCTCCCTGAAACGCAACTCCGGATTCATTCAGCTACAGGGCAGCGGAACCAACAACATGAACGACGAAGGCATCCAGCTCACCACCGTCAAGAGCAATGTCTCGACCGGTGCTCGCAAGCCCACGATGGGCAACGTCTCCACCAACGGCTCGGATTTTGAGAAGGAGAAGAGCGGCTTGCATTTCTTAAGCCGTGGGCGCAGAAAGACTGGCAGCGAGAAGCTTGGTCGTCGCGGTACTGGCGACAGCGACGACGAGCCGGCCCGCCTCAACTTCATGGGCCGACTCTACACCAAGCTCTTCAGCTTCTCCATTGTCTCGCGATACCTGGTTTACATTGTCCCCGTCGCCATTATCCTCGCTGTCCCTATCGTCGTCTTGGCTGCTCTTGGTAAAAAGGAGACCAACAGGCTGCCCGAGAATGATGATCCGGCACTGGAAGGCCCGCCCTTGTTCAGACTGTTCCTTTGGATCGAAATCACCTGGTGCACGGTCTGGCTCGCCAAGTTGGTCGCGTACTGCCTTCCGCAGACTGTCATGACTTTCGTTGGTGTGGTCAGTGCGGGAACCCGCAAGTACGCCGCTGTCTTGACCAGCCTCCAGCTCCCCCTCTCTTTGTTCTTTTGGGCCCTAGCCGTTTGGTTGACCAATATTAATCTTTTCAAGCAATGGAGCGAGCTGGGCTGGATCAAGGTCCTGAACCGAATCTTTGGATCTCTTTTCGTCTCGTCGGCAGTTTTCCTGGGCGAGAAGGCCATCGTCCAGGTCATTGCCGTCTCGTACCATCAGCGATCATTTGCCAACCGTATCAAGGAGTCCAAGAGAGAGGTTCACCTGCTCGGTATGCTTTATGATGCCTCAAAGGCCCTCTTTCCCATGTACAGTCCCGAGTTCGTGGAAGAGGACTACGTCATCAACGACACCATCGAGGCCAAGCTTGGAGGAGCCAGGCACGCACGCGGCAAGTCTGGTGTTGTGAACCCCACCAAGCTGATCGGTGAGGTCGGTCGCTTTGGTGACAAGGTTACTTCTGCTTTTGGCAACATCGCCTCCGAGATTACTGGAAAGAAGGTGTTCAATCCCAACTCGACCCACTCCATCGTTCTCGAAGCCCTCGAAAAGCTCAAGTCGTCAGAGGCTCTGGCCCGTCGTATTTGGATGTCTTTCGTTGTCGAGGGAAAGGATGCTCTCTACCTTGAAGATGTGGCCGAAGTGCTTGGACCCCAGTACAAAGCTGAAGCCGAGGAAGCCTTCAATGCCCTGGATGGCGATGGCAATGGAGACATCAGTCTGCAAGAAATGATCCGCAAAGTTGTGGATATCGGAAAAGAGCGAATCGCAATCGCTGAAGGCATGAAGGATATTGGACAGGCCCTCAGCGCGTTCGATCGAGTTCTCCTGTTTGTGGTGTTGTTAATTGTTGTTTTCATCTTCCGTAAGCACATCCCCGTTCTAATATCTCGTCGACGACCTCGGACTAACGTGTGAGTACAGTGTCTTTCTTCCAAAGTAGCGCCGTCACGACCATTGCGTCTGCTGGTACCACTCTGCTTTCTCTTTCTTTCATCTTCGCCGTGACTTGCCAGGAATTCCTTGGTTCTTGCATTTTCCTCTTTGTCAAGCACCCTTACGATGTCGGTGACCGTGTCTACATCAGCGACGTTCAGCTCATTGTCGAGAGAATCTCCCTTCTCTACACTGTCTTCACTCGCACCTCCACCGGCCAGGTCACTCAGGTATGCCGTGCCACTCCTCGTGCCCCGTATGTTGACTAACAGAACTTGTAGGTGCCCAACATTCAACTCAACAACCTGTGGGTCGACAACATCACCCGTAGTAAGGCCATGTCGGAGAGCATTGCGATTGACGTGTCTTTCGACACTACATTTGAAGAGGTTGAACTCTTGCGCCAGGAGATGGAATCCTTTGTCCGGGCACCTGAAAACTCGCGCGACTTCCAGCCCAACTTCACGATTGGTATTGGTGGCGTCAACGATCTCGACAAGCTCACCCTCAAGTTCTCCATCCTGCACAAATCTAACTGGAACAACGAGATGGTTAGGGCTACTCGCCGATCCAAGTTCATTTGTGCCTTGGCAACTGCTTTGAAGAAGATCCCAATCTATGGCCCTGCCGGTGGTGCTGATGCTCTTGGCGGCCCCAGCAATCCTACATACTCTGTTGCCGTTTCCGATGACTTCGCTACAAGGGCTCGCGATGAGAGTGCAAAGAAGAAGGAAGAAGCTCGCTTTGTTCCTCTGGACAAGAAGGAGGAGGAAGCTATTGAGAACATTAGCGCCCGTCCTCCAGTGGTTGAAATGGCAGGTACAGGTACCAACTGGGACAACCACACTCTGCACCCTGATGGCGACAACGGTCGCTCGATGTCATTGGATATTCCTCGAAATGATCTAGTGAAGCGCTCAAGCACCGGTGGCGGCCGTCGTAAGGCCGGTGATACCCTGCCAGCTCACTCTGCAAGCCTTCGAGGGGCAGCCCCCCCGACCTCGCCAACACATAGCCGCATGGACACCTTCGATGAGGAGGCCCAGATGGGGTTGTATCCCACCACCTCATACCAGTCTACCCACGGAGCCGGCCTATCAGCTACTCAGACACAAGGATCCATCCACCCCAGCCAGTCGCAGCAGTCTCAACAGCAGCGATACCCCCCTGGGTACCAAGGGCCACCACCTCCCGCAGGCCAGCGCTAATGGTGAGCCTTGGGCAAAACAATGACGAGGAATGATTATAAACAAAATATCTAGTTTTCTTTCTTTCGATGGGCTGCAGGAAATAGATTTCTGCTTTTTGCCTGGGCTGCATTTTGGTATACAACGGTGTCTAGGATAGACTGTTTGAATTGTTTTTGATCACTGTTTTTTCATTTTCTATTCTATGGTGAAATGCCCCTTGGTTAAGTCGATAGACATATCGTGGCACGTAACATATTTTTATTGAGTATTGAACACAGGAGTCGGGATGTCTCCGCTTATGCCTGAAGAGAAGAACGGCCTATCTACACAGACTGAATATGGACAATAAAGTACTTTTATTCAACATCATACATCAATATATGGGCTACGTCATGGATCTTTCACCAATGTTATCAGTGAAGCGAGCAGAATGTTACAAATTTTATTCTCATTGACATTACTTTTGACTTGAATACTCAGCAAACGTGCTCGGGAGGAGCGACGCGGCCGTCCCTGGCCCCCAGATCGGTCTTGAGGACGCGGCCGAAGAGCTCGAGCAGGATCTCGAAGCAGACCTTTGTGACGGCCGGGTCGTAGCGGCCCTTGCTGAGCTCGTCGCGGATGAAGGCGTGCTGGGCCCACGCGAACTCGTGGAAGCTGGCCGTCACGCCCGCCTCGCGGAGCTTCGAGCGGATGAGGTCGCGCCCCGCCCCGTCGACGTGGGTGTCCTTGACGCCGAAGATCATGGCGACCTCGGCGTCGTGGGCGGCGAGGCGGGGGATGAGGTCGAGGGTGTGGTTGCTGGAGGGGGAAGGAGGGTTAGGGGAGGTGTTGCGGGCGTCGTGGGGGCCGAGGGTGCGGGAGTGGATGTCTGTTGCGAAGTAGGCTACGCAGGCGGTGATGCGGGGGTCGAGCTGATGGGAGTTAGGGGGGATCGATCATGAAGGGTTTTTGGGAAAAGGGGGAAAGGAGGCGTACTGCTGCGCGGAAGGCGAGGTGGCCGCCGAGACACATGCCCGTGGAGCCGATGAGTCCCGTGCAGGTTGGGAGGCTCAGGAGGTGGTCCACGGTCTTGTATGAGTCGGCGTCATAGGACTCGAGGGTCTGGAGAGGTTGTGTTAGTGAAGAAATGAGAGTTGAAGAGGTTTGTGATGCTGACCTTTTGGATCTTGAAGTCGTTCCCGCGGTCTGTGTCGGCGGCATCATACTTCAGAGGCTCCGGGCCTACGAAATCATGGTAGGAAGATGGGGCGGCTACGATGTAGCCATGGCCGGCGATTTGACGGGCGAATCTGGCAACGGGGCCGGTGACTTTGATATACGACAGGAGTAAGTTGGTGTTTGATAGACAAGCTGGTGTTTAACCACTGCACAGTGTGTCCATCATACCTTGATAGATCTCACTGAAGAGAGCTACGCCAGGGAAGCGACTATGGAAGTATTGCTGGTCAGTTCAAGAACGGACAAAAGCCTTGAAGGAGAAGAGGACGAGTCTGCATACGCATTTGGGTAGCCTGGAATGGTCGGGTGGAAGACATAGATGCCTGTTGCGCATTTGCATGTGATGAGCTTTGGGGCTATTTTGGTTGGAGGGGTTGAGGCGGGGTGATGAGCATACGCATGGTGCTCTCCTTGCCATTGGCAACGGTCTGCACATCGACGAAAGACTCTGTGATCAACATGTTGGCGATTGGTAAACACGCAAGTATAGAATGGACGGGATGCGAGGAAGAGGGGCAAAAAAGAGCGATGAAATGGTCCCAGGGCAGCAGATATAACAGCGAGACGTCACGGCTCAATATGGGAATCCAAATTCGCGCTGTGGCTGGTGGTGGTTTTCATTTGATGTGGCACTCAATGTACCTGCATATATGATATATTACTAGACAGTACATAGGTCGGCCAGTTGGCAGTAGTAGTAATGATTATGTGGTGCTGGATCAGCCAGCCAGTGGGGGTCAGTTGCGTCGAGTGTACGCAGGCACAGCAGGCAGGAGGACTGACAGGCGATAGATAGTAAGGATTTATCATCACTAACTGGCAGTGTGACGGTCCAAGCTAATGGTCGTATTAACAGGTTAAAAGAGGCAGAGGCAGCGCTGGTCAGTAGGACGGAGATCACGTTCTGTCGTGCCAGCACACCAGAATAGCGCAGACCCCCGGATCAGCTCACTTGACACAATCGCGCACAGCTCCTGGACAACCGACGGCGCGAAAGGATGCTAACACCTCTACGTCATTACTGGTGCAGCAAATCTAGAGGCTTTCGCGCGATTCGCAGTTCGAGCTGTCTGTCTTGTATGGAGTGGCCTCGGAGGCGGAAAAAGGTTGGGTCTCGGACTGGCTCCCCGCCACGCCTGACCCTTGCTGGCTGCTCCTTTGCCCGCCACACATTATGCTAAGGCCCAGCCCCAGCAGCTGCCCAGCCCACATGAACACATATTACATGTCATGTTTGGCGGTTTGTTGGACTGTCCCTCTTATACCATCCCATCCGTATATAACCTGGCCTGAACAAGGGAGGTCGGCCCTGGACATTGTCCCTTCGCTACCTGTCTACACCGCTGCCACCCGAGCCCAGAATCAGAGCTTCCAGCCAAGTTTCTATCCTTCGTTCAGCTTGCGTTCTGTCCTCTCTCCTTATATCTGTCCCGCTCTCCCACCTCCCGCCACCTCTAACTAATATTAATGCTGGAGCTGGAAGCTGAGCTTCCCCCCAACTTGCGCAAATGAATGGCCACATGGCAAAAGTCGGCGACCAGCCGACTGCTGGCAGCTTCAGCCATGGCGTGCAGGTCATTGACGAGGACAAGGAATTCAAGTATGTCAACCGCGCACCGACCCTCCGCCCTTCCTTGACTGACCCGAACCTCAATCCGCAGCACCAACCTCAATGAGTACCTCCAGCTCGAGCATGTGGCCGAAGCTGGCTTCAACTACCACCTCATCTCCGTCTTCGGGTCGCAGTCCACCGGAAAGTCCACCCTCTTGAACAATCTCTTTGGAACCGACTTCTCCGTCATGTCCGAGACCCAGCGCCAGCAGACCACCAAGGGTATCTGGCTGTCCAAAAATAAGCGAACCGAGAGTGCCGGCACCACGATGGCGGAGAACATCCTGGTCATGGACGTCGAGGGAACCGACGGCCGAGAGCGCGGCGAGGACCAGGACTTCGAGAGGAAGAGCGCGCTTTTTGCGCTAGCCACAAGCGAGGTTCTCCTGCTCAACATCTGGGAGCACCAAGTAGGCTTGTATCAGGGCGCAAACATGGGCCTGCTCAAGACTGTCTTCGAGGTCAACCTTCAGCTGTTCCTCAAGGACAAACAGTGAGTGCATGGCGTCTTTGGCGGTGACGGCCAATATTTTTACTAACACTTACATCAGGTCTACCCCCCGGTCGCTTCTCTTCTTCGTTATCCGTGATCACCTCGGCACCACTCCTCTTGCTAATCTTCGAGAGACTTTGATCCAGGATTTGACCAAGCTCTGGTCGTCCATTTCCAAACCCCAGGGGCTCGAGAACTCTCGTATCGAGGACTACTTTGATTTCGGCTTCGCCGCACTACCGCACAAGATTCTGCAGGGCGAGAAGTTCGTCAGCGAGGTTCACGTTCTTGGCTCGAGATTCACTGCTGGCCACCGCAACAAGGGAAGTCGCACCGAGAACGAGCTTGAGGGTGGCCTCTTCCTGCCCGAGTACCACAGGAGAATCCCCGCCGACGGTTTCTCCGTCTACGCAGAAGGAATTTGGGACCAAATTGTGAACAACAAGGATCTCGATCTTCCCACGCAGCAAGAGCTTCTCGCCCAATTCCGATGCGACGAGATCTCTCGAGAGGTTCTCGTCAACTTTGACAACGTCATCTCACCGCTCGAGGAGAAGCAGGCCGAAGCAGTGAGACTGGGCAAGCCTACGGTCCTCGAAGACCTCGGACCTTCCGGTAGCAAGTCCAGACAAGCGGCCATCAAAGCCTTCGAGCTCCAAGCTAGCCGGTACCACAAGGGCGTCTACACCCGCAAGAGACAAGAGCTGGAGGGCAAGATCGATACCCGCCTCAAGGCGCTGTACCAGGGGCAGCTCACTGCCGCACACAAGGCTGGTGTCGCTGCTTTCAGCGACGCCGTTTCCAACAAGGTCAAGGCAGGACAGAAAGCAGGCGGCGCCTATGAATTTGCCGAGATCGTGTCTAACGAAAAGAAGAAGACGCTTGAGATCTTCAAGGCTGAGGCACAAGGTCTGGCGATCGAAGGTGTGCCCTGGACTAACTTCAAGTCCCAATATTTGCTATTCGAGTCAGAACTCGATGAGGTGAGCGGCAAACTTCGCAAGGAAGAAATGCGACGACTGGCCGTGCGCGTGGAGAGATGGGTCAAATCCCGGCTTGGCGAAGCGATCGGCGTGGAGTTCAACAAGCTTGGATCCGGTAGGGCCGGCTCCGATGCTTCTGAAGCCGAAGGCAAGTCCGCAACAGAGAAGGATCTCTGGGACAGAATCTGGAACGTCTTTGCCGGTATTGTCAAGGAGGCCGAGGTGCGATTTGTCGACCGGGCAAAGAGCTTCGATGCCAGTGATGAGGAGGTCGAGGTTGGCACCTGGCGCTTGCGTCGCAAGAGTTGGGTAGCTCTACGGGAGAAGATTGACGAAGAGGTCATGGAAGGGAACATCCTCCTGAAGCTCCGCGAAAACTTCGAGGACAAGTTCCGCTACGACGAGGCTGGAGTGCCAAGGATATGGCGCCCTACCGACGATATCGAGGGTATCTACACCAAGGCTAGGGAGTCAACTCTCAAGCTCATTCCTCTGCTATCGAGGTTCAGGCTCGCATCTACCTACGCGCCCCCCGACCTCATCTCCTTTATTGGCCCACAGCCTTCTGGAGTTGAAGCTGGGGATGAAGAGGACCTGTCGCCCATTGGAGGTGTTGACGAAGAGGAGGGTAAGAGTCTCGAGGAAGAGACTACTGTGCTCAGCGAGAGCAAGAGACAGGATTTGGTTGTGCGGTTCAAGAAGACGGCAGACGGTGTTTTCGTGGAGGCCAAGCGAAGCGCAATTGGTGGAGTCGCTCAGATCCCTTGGTACTTCTATATGCTCCTCCTGGCCCTTGGCTGGAACGAGATCTTGACTGGTAAGCATCCAGCATTTGGCACAACAGTTCAACTGAGCACTTTTACTAACCGCCTTTACAGTTCTTCGAAACCCAGTCCTGATCCTGCTGCTCCTCCTCATTGCAGGTGGCACATATGTGGCCTACACGCTCAATCTCATTGGCCCCATGATGCACATGGGCAATGCCGCCATCACCCAGGGCCTTGACATTGGCAAGGCGAGACTGCGTGAATACATCATCAACTCCGAAGGCACCCGACAGGCCGTGGGCGTCCCCGCCAACCGCAACAGCACCAGCGCCGATATTGGTCTGGACACTTTGGACAGCAGGGGCAAGAAGACCAACACATCCGCCGATGATGATGACTTTTGATGTAATAATTATAGCTGTTTGACATTGTTGAGCATATCCTGGTCCGAGCAGTGAGCTGCAAATACATAATTGGCCATGAAAATAAAAGTTCCCAATACACAAATTTCCCAAAGTTCCCTCTCTTCAACGCCAAACGTGGTCTTCCCTGTGATGATTTATACGTCGTTTGCTCCAAAACGCCATCCCTTAATTAAAGACAGACTACCCGTTAAAACGCCTCCAGGCCCGTCGAGCTCCCAAACCAAGCACCGAGCTCATCCGCCTCGCCGTCGTCATTCCCAGAAACGAAGAAGTCAGTGAGCTTGCTCTCACCGTCGTCCTCGGCCGGCCAGTCGACCTTGACGCCCTCCCCTTTACCCTCGAGCATGTCCTTGGCCGTGCCCCAGCTGAAGCGGCACTCGTGCCCCCAGCCGAAGACGGGGTGCATGCTGCCCCTCATCCACGGGGTCGCGTCCCTGGGGTACCCGGACCCCCAGCCCATCTTGCCCTCCTCGCCCCTGGCGTCCCACAGGACCTCGAGGGCGGCGTCGCGGGTGACCTTGGCGCAGACGGAGGCGGCGCTGACGCAGGGGTAGAGGCTGTCCGCCTTCTTGGCGACGGTGACGCGGGCCGTTGGGAACAGGCGCTGCAGCCGGACCTGGTAGGCCTCCGGCTGGCCGATGGTGTCGACGTAGATCTCCGTGACGTTGACGCCGAGGGCGTAGACGGAGCGGATCAGGTCGATGGTGGCGTCCATGGCCTGGGCGTTGAGGTTGTAGGACCCGCCCGGCTTGAGCATGTTGGCGCCGATGTCGCGGGCGGAGAGGGAGGCGGTGGCCCAGCCGCACGAGGCGTGGAGGTCGGTGGCGGGGGTGCAGAGGGCGCGCATGAGGGAGGAGCGGACGGCGGGCGTGAGGACCTTGGAGTCGTCGAAGTGGTGGGCGGTGCGGAGGAGGGGGGAGGAGAGGGGGACGGGGAGGTAGAAAACGCCGTAGACCATGGGGCCGAGGACGGGACCGCGGCCGGCCTCGTCAACGCCGAGGCAGCAGGGCGGCGCGGTGGAGGGGTCGGAGGGGTCGGAGGGCTTGAGGGAGTCCGGGACGGGGGAGAAGTAGCGGGAGGATGCGCCGGAGAGGAGGGCGTCTCTGGCGACGGATGGGGGGATGAAGGTGTCGGAGTTGGAGAGCTGGGTGTCGTCGACGGCGGCGGCCTGGGATTCTGTTTGAGGCTCGTCCATTGTGGCGGGTCAATGCGCTCGTTCGCTATGATTTGGGGTAATTCGAGATCCACTGATGATCCGTAGAGAGTATTCTTCGAATTCGACGTTGAGAGTGTGTTGGAAGACGTCGAGTTGGGATGCAAGATTATATGTCTGGGTGGTTGTCCCTGCTGATCGGCACCCCACAACGCGTGTGGTTGGAGCTTGACGCGTTAGAAAGAAAAAAGGCGTGTTGGACAAAGCTTGGTTAATTGATTGCGGGTTGGTTGTCTGGCCAGTCAATGGGTGGAGACTCTCGCCCAACAGGGGTGCAACGCTGAAGATATGCCTGTCAAGAATATAATGTTGTTAATAAAATGGTACGAATAATGCTGTGAGTAAACAATTATCCAATGGCTATAGCCATCTAATATCATATGGAACATAAATTGACTTTGCAACGACGACGATCCCTGGTAGCTTAGCACCGTTCCTGACTGCCGTGTCTTACAGCGGAGGGGCTTTTGCAATCGACGCCAGCCTAAGCCCCTGCACCAGCAGTTTTAGTGGCCGGTGGTGGTGTGTTGACTCTGCTGGTGCAGCTTGCTTAGTGTCTCACAGCACGTCGCGTCTGTGGAATTGGGCTTTTGACCGCTGTAACCTCACCGTACCTCCCCAGTTTACAGGTCCCTAGTCGCAACACCACATGCCGCATTGTTTTGTTGATCTGCGTCCCTCCTCATGCGCATGCCCTCACGACTTTCCAACACTTGCGCGACCTCTGGCGCTGCAATATTGTCACGATATCGATAGTCGCCCGCGCATGCCGAAAATAATCAATCTAGGTCATACCCTCAGCACAATCCGCAGCTAGACCGCCATGGCTCCCCGTGGGCGCCGCGTTGAGTCCTCAGAACCCCAAGCTTTCCACCAGCTTGGAGTGCAAGGGCGGTATGTACACAAGAATCCGGCGGGCGCCCATGCGCCGGAAAGAGAAAACGCGATAAAGGAGAAAAGAGAGAGTGCTGATTCTTGCGGAATAGAAAAACCGGTGTATTCCTCCCCCCCACGGACAAGGTCGACAAGGACGGCTTCCAACCACTCGAGGACATCTTCTCATCGCCGCGGCGGGAGCCGTCCGAATCGCCCAATGGCGATGACGCTAATGACGAGGACGACGAGGGCGACGAGGATGAGGAAGATGGCGGCGATGACACGGGGAGCGAGGATATGGAAATCACAAACAGTGCGCGAATGCCACCTCCAGATCAAGCGGTCTACGATGACCCAGATAGCTAACACGAGCCCGTAGGTGCTGGACCCGGGCCTCAAACGATACTCAGAGCGCAGCGCAGGTATCAGCCGTCCCCATCCGAGACCCGATCGCCAACTAAGAGAAGCGTTCCCGCGGGGCGTGCGCCCACATATCCCGGTCAAGAGTCTTCGCCGAACGGTGGCAGTAGGGATGCGACAGTGACGCGCAACATTGATTTCCAATCCATCGCTAAGGGACGTGGGAGACTCAATGGCAACCTAGGGGGCCGTCTGGAGGCATCACGGGAAGAGGAAGAGGAAGACGATGATGAGGTAGAAGTGGCTCCCACTTACGACGAGTCAGCTGGTCCGCAGAATGACGATGACGAGGAAGAGGAGGAGGAAGAAGAGGTTCCGTCACCCCAACCAACAGCAGGGAAGAGAAAGCGCGGGAGGCCCAGGACTTCACTCCCTGAATCCGAACCAGCATCTGAAGACCGCAGGTCTAACACCCCCACCGCGGCACCACAGCAATCTGTAAAGAAGAGCAGAGGAAGACCTGCAAAAGCGGCTAGCAAACCGGCAGGAGCCGTATCACAGCCCTCGCAAAAGTCTCGGGGGAGACCGCCCCGAAATTCCAACAGTAGTCAGGAAGCTGCAGAACCAGAGGAGGAAGAGGAGGAAGCACCTCGGCAAACCAAAAAGCAACGAGTGAATGGAACTGCTAAGGCAGCACCTCCTGCCGAGGTAGCGCCAAAAGCAGCAGCACCAGCAGCAGCGAAGCCGAGGGGTAGGCCAGGCCGGAAACCGAAAGTCAGTGTTCCAGATGGAGATGCGGGAGAACAGTCATTCATGGCGCTGCAAAAGGGCCCTCCTCTACCCAAGCGCCGCGGCCTGGTCTCCGTCAAGCGTGATCCAGACGCTATAGTACAGACCAGATCAGGCAGACACTCGTACCGGCCGCTTAACTACTGGGCTGGCGACCAGGTCATCCAGGAGGTGGAGGAGCGCGACGACATGTTCACGAACGACCGCGGGTTCGTGTCCATGTCGATGAAGGGGATCGTGCGGAATCCCGAGGACGAGCCCTCTGGCACGAGACGCGGGCCTCGCGGGAGAGGACGCCTAAAGGGGAAATCCAGGCAGCTCAAGGCGGTCGACGAGGAGGAGGAGCCCGACAAGTGGGAATCGGACCCGGGCCAGGTCTTTGGCGAGGTCATGGGGTGGGAGCCCGAGTACGAGACCCATCCGCCCGCCGACGACGACCAGGTTCCCGTCCATGAGGACCTCATTGCGGTGTCGGCCGAGGCGGTTCAGACCAAGGACATCAAGGATGCCACTTTCCGCTTCGCCAAGACTCTCACAATGCCCTTCATGGGCGCCGGCATCGTCGATCTACCCCCGGGAACGGAGAAGAGGCCGAAGAACTCGAGAAAAATGCACATGGTCTTCTTCGTCCATTACGGCAAGGTCACCGTCACTGTCAACGAATCCGAATTCCGCATATCCGCTGGTGGTCAGTGGTTCGTTCATAGAGGTGAGATCTTACATTGCATCTGTCCCAAAAACGACTTCTTTGACTAACATACTCATGTGTACAGGCAACTACTACAGCATAACAAACGAGTCAAAAACAAACGCCCGCATCTTCTTCTCCCAAGCCTGCGAGGTGCCCGCTCAAGCATCTGGGGTATCACCCGATGACACCCAAATGGGCTGAACAAATCGCAAAAAATCACAGACGAAAATTAACAAGCCGAGCGGCTCAACACACGAGGGGACTTTGGGCGGCATCTTCATCTCTACTATCATTGGCCATGACTGGGGGCGAATAGGACTACTGGGAGGGGGGAAATAAGTTGATTTACCTGTTTTGACTTTGTTGATACCACGTGTCGAACGGCGCATATATGTTTTCACGATAAAAACCTGTCGTCCTCCAACGGCGAGCATCTGTTACTAGCTTCATATTCTCTTTGTCTAACAAACTCGAACAATCTGATGACGTTATTTGAAGGTGGAACAAGCGATTTCTGTCTCAATACGTCTACAAAATCAATTTTTTATGAGGAGGATGATAATATATGTACATTCATTAAGCAGAGTTGCAAACTATCCCTATCCATCCGCCCCAGGTCCAGTTCGCGAGAGTAATGAGTCTTCGGCTCGTCCCGACGCCCATCCTAATGCTCCTGCCTCAGGATCTGCTTCAACTCGCCCATTTCCCTCTCCAAGTCTGTGATCTTTTGCTGGCTGGATTCCAGTTTCTTCAGGAGGTATGAGACCCGCAACGATGTTTCGCGAGTCTGCTTGGGAAGGTGTCCTAGGAGTGAGAGTTCAGTCTCTGCAGTTTCGATGGTTTTTGCCTCAAACTTTGACATCTCGGTAAGATTAGCAAGCTCCATTTTGGCTCTGAGAACCGTGTCATTGAGAATAAGCTGGAACGCAGCTTGGCTCAGAGGCTTGCTGGCTTGAATGGTCTGTGGCCGTCCCAGGTGATACTTGATTGAGATGAGTTCTGCGTTGGCCAAGCCCTCGAGGGCAGCCTCGGCATCTTTGGCCCCTGGTGAGAGAGACGAAGAGAACGGAGCTGAAAGAACGACTTCGTTGTAGCGGAGACTAGGTCCTTGGGAAAGAGACTTGATAAGATGCCAGGCCTGCTGGACTGACCATTTCTTCTCATCGTCGCCATTCTTTCCACGTAAGAAGATCTTGACAATGTCAGTGGCATTTTCGTCAACAATCTCATCAAGTGCTTCCTTGGGGGACTGTCCGGCCTTGATACGACGAGTCAAGAACTCAAGATCTGTCAGTCGACCTCCCATGGTCTCAATACTGGTGTTCAAGCCCCTATAATCGATCTTGCGTTGCTTAGGAGGCTGGCCATCCTTTTCGTCGCTCTCATTTTCGGCCACTTCTTCTTCGTGGTCATTCAGGCGGCCGAGGACGAAGTTTCTCGCAACCTTGGGATCAAGATCGCCAAGGGAAAGCTCCCGCAATACTCGATCCGGTAGCGCTTTAGAGAGCGGCTTGGTAAAGGAGGAATCGTTTGTGAGAAATACGACGTGGGCTATCTTGTTTTGAACAATAGACGCCGCCCACTCCGCAATCTTCTCATAGACAACAGCCTGATCGTCTGCCTTGTGCAAAAAGTTGTCAATGACAAGGATTGGTCGCTTTTCCGGGTGAGAATCCAAATAGGCATCATCGGATAGATCTGCATCCTTATCCTTCTTTGTCCGTCTCGATAGAGCAACATCCTTCAGCGCTGCACTTGTGGTATAAAGGATCTTGGTGAGTTGAGACTCGAGAGTCTCGGAAAATCCAGCCTTGACACCAGTCGTGCTTTGAACAGCCAGGTCCACAAGACTACTGATACTGTTTGCCCAGGAGAAAACGGGTCGGTACCCGACTGCAATCGCGAGTTTACGAATGGTGCCAGCTTCTCCCCTAGCCTCAATGATAGGACGGCAATCAATGGTAAGGATATTCTTTCTGCCTTTCAGACCCTGGTCCATAACCATTTCTTTCTTCCCGGAACCCTTTGGACCCATAACGACGATGAAAGTATCTGAAGAGCCATCAAGCCAACTTTGGAGTTGAGAGATAAGGTCGCTGCGATGTTTCCAAACAGTTTTCAGGTCATCGCGCTGTGTGTTTTGCCTTCCAAAATTGAGATTGCCGGTTTGGGATTTGAACCACTTGTATATTTTGTAGTCTGATAGCTGGAATGAATGCTGGATATGTAGCTTGACGAAAAATTGGCGTATCGGATCGAAAATAATGACCGAAATACCGGCAAGGAGAGCAGCCAGGACAGGAATAACGATGCGCGGGTGATTCGTGAGCCAGTCCCAGATGCTATTTGTTTTAGGACGCTTATCATAGGACATCCGCAGTCGGGTTCCATTCAACCCACCACCGAGAGTCTCTCCCACGATGTATCCATGCATACAGTTACGAGCCATGATAGCATCTCTGAGCAAGGGGAAGCTCAGATGAGCGTATCTTGGCGTCACCTTGCTATCTTGTGGCTGTGGAATGATATCAGCAATCTTGCCGTATTTTCTGAAAAGTTGATACAGCGTCTCTTCTGACAGCTCTTGCGGATTTGTGCCTGGCTCGTTGGTGACAAATTCGACTCTGACATAGCTTGAGGGATACCTATAGAGGTCCTCTAGCCAAGGCGTGCCCCGCACAAGACGTGCCTGAATCCCGCGGAACGGGCTGAACCAAGGTCTCAGAGGATTTGCTTTGAGTTTATCCGTAAGAGTCTCTTTAGTATCATAAATCAGTATATTGCCACAAATGGTCAAGTAATTCACCATATTTCACTCACGCTCAATCTCCGCCGGGTCCAAAGAGGCCTCGTGCTCAAATTTCACAAAGGCACCACCGTCCTTTAATCGCGGGTTAATCTCAGTGACCTTCATGCCCATGTCTTGCGGAATAGCAGTCTTGACAAGCCTGATAGGATCCAGAGTCCCCAGGCTTGAGCTCTCAAAGCGTTGCAGCAAGTCGGCCACATCATGATTGGTCTTCCATGGCCGGTTTAGAATGGTGCTTAGTTTCAAAGGGAAGATATCTGCATCAAGTCAGCACCTATGCCCTTCGACTGGTCACTCTTCAGAAGTATGAATAATTGGTCGCCGACATACTGTCAAAGAAGAGAATTGACTCGTTGGAATTGACTGCGATATGACCATCCTCCTTCTCTCCAGACTTTGGAGAACTGGCGGTGCTTTCCCATGCTCTGCTGGTCAGTCGTACGGGAGCTACCGTGTGTCGGCCGACGGCGAAAAGGCCCGGGCTGGTAAGCCGAGGTCTCGTCGCAAGAGACGGCCTCACTATTGGAGTTGCAACCCCTCGCAGGCGAAACATGGCGACTCTCTCACCATGAGCAGCCGGGACTATTTACAGAGAGCTGAGAGAGGAGAAGCGAGAAATGCCAGGAATTTTAGCAGGTCGAGGTAGTAAGGCACCGGCACGGGTTTCTCCTGCCTTAACTAACCTGCTTGCTGCTACCTTACGACTTATTGATTTATGGACCAATGAGGTCATCGGTTTTTGGGCATTGAACCACTGTTCAAATGCGACCATCTTGCGACCCACCAACGATAATCAGAGCTTTTATCATAACATCATATATCTACTTGAGATATATTATAACAGCTACCATGCTAGATTACTAGAATATTATAATCTTTTCATCGAATGTGGAATACAAGAAGCTCTATAGATTCCCTAGTCTTGATCTATGGGATTCCACAGCATTGGGCTATGGCACCCTCCCCACCCAGCCCTATACATCGAGATCGACTCTCAGGGATTCGACATCACAACAGACAATCAAGAATAACTAAACAATAATCAAATAATTGTAACAGCCATTGGCTTGTCTTCATTCTTGCCCATCGCCAAGCATTCAAAAGCCCAGTAGAGTAGTAGATAGCCAGTGATGTAGCGTATCGCAAGGCCAAAGGCATTAGTTATTCCGGCATTTACCCAATTTGCCCTTTTGAGTGCCATTGGCGATCTACAAAAAAAAGAAGCCAATGATCGCGCTGATAATCAACGTCGACACTTTATCTCTCCAAAACCATTGTTCTTGTCACTCCGATTGGCCATTCCTGCATATTCAGCCTAAACACTCGTACGAGCCTCGATACATACATCCATCCAGTCCTTCCCCGCGTTTCTTGCGACAACATCTACCCGGTCCTTTGCTGCGATCCTTAGTCTTCAATCCCACCCACCTACATCTTGCGCTGCCAGGCCATTGAAGAGAGATATACCCAGCACAACGACCACAATCCTTCACCATGGGCTGGCTCTGGGCATCGCAGCCCTCTGATAAACCTCCAACGCTCTCCACAGAACCCAAACCAGCCGAGGCGAAACCCGCGCCCGCAGAACAACCCCCCAGCCAATCCACCGACCCCGAAATCCAAAAACTCTACGACCTCTTCAAGGCCGACGCCTCCTCCTCCTCCACAACCAGCTCCCAGAAGCCACAACCCTCAACAGACACCGCCTCCGACTCAGGCTCCTCCTCCATAGCATCATGGCTATCCCTCAAATCCTCCCGCGCCCCCGAGGAGGTCCCCAACGCCCCGCCCCGCGGCCCAGTCTCCGAGGCCCTCCTCCCGACCGAGATGTCCTGCCGCCAGGCCTTCGACCTCGCCTGGTCCTGCAACTCCCTCGGCGGCCAGTGGAACGCCGTCTACCGCCACGGCGAGATGCGCTCCTGCTCCGAGCACTGGGACGACTTCTGGTTCTGCATGCGCACAAAGTCCCACACGGGGCAGGCGAAGGCCGACGCCGTCCGCCAGCACTACCGCAACAAGGAGCACGCCAAGTACTACGCCCCTGGGCGCCACAGCAGCGAGGACGTGTGGGAGTCGAGGCCAGAGAGGCTGCCGCCCGGCGTGGCCTTCTCGCAGGGATTCCAGACGAATGTCAACGACGAGGAGTGGCGGAAGCAGGAGAGCGAGCGACGGAATCAGATCAGGAAGGACTTGGGATATGCCAATCCATCAACATAAGCTGGCTGGATGTTGTCAAACTCAAGATACTTTGTAATATTACGGCCCTTCAGGCCATCCAGCTGTACAAAACTTTGCCATGACTAAAGACATCATGATTGCTCTCCCAAATGTTGAGTGTATTCTATTGGTGATATCATGTTACATATTGTTTTTGACAATTATTGAGTATTGCTACTCATTAGGAAAAAATGACAAAAGTTCGAAAGGATTTGGCTACCAACTCTCGTGCTCTGCACCGACTTCGCACTGCTTGCGAGCGTCGCCGACATATATCACACATACATATTTATCGATTCACACAGATCAAAGAGGGCAATCAGGTTTTTGAAACTGAACGTTTATTGGATTCAGCGCGAAATTCATTAAAATACATAACCACCGAGCTTTTCCCTAGTCATTAACCGTGAAATGCATCGCAAAATAAAAGGCAAAGTCTAATCGTTACCCATGATTCCCGTAACCTTCGAATCATGGAAGAATTACCAATCTTGGTGTAAAGATTGAGGAGGCGTGGGGTATCTCGAAATTTAGTCGACCTCCTCGACAGTGGGGCCGTCGTCGCCGCCGTGGCCGCCGCCAGGGGCACCACCAGCGCCGGGGAAGCCACCAGGAGCACCGCCGGGAACGCCACCCTCACCGCCACTGCCGTAGAACTTCATCATGATGGGGTTGGCAACAGCCTCAAGCTCCTTCTGCTTGTCCTCGTACTCCTCACGAGTAGCCTGCTGGCTGTCGTCGAGCCACTCGACAACCTTGTCGATCTCGGTCTTGAGGGTCTCCTTGTCGGCGGCCTCAATCTTCTCATCGACCTTGGGGTCGCTGAGGGTGTTGCGGAGAGAGTAAGCGTAGGACTCGAGGCCGTTCTTGGCACCGACACGGCGGCCCTCAGCCTCATCCTCCTCCTTGTACTTCTCGGCATCGGAAAGCATACGCTCGATCTCCTCCTTGGACAGACGTCCCTTGTCGTTGGTGATGACGATCTTGTTGGACTTGCCAGTGCCCTTCTCGACGGCAGAGACGTTCATGATACCGTTGGCATCAAGATCGAATGTGACCTCGATCTGGGGAACACCGCGAGGAGCGGGAGGGATACCAGTGAGCTCGAACTTGCCCATCAGGTTGTTGTCCTTGGTGCGTTGACGCTCACCCTCGTAGACCTGGATAAGAACACCGGGCTGGTTGTCGGAGAAGGTGGAGAAGACCTCGGACTTCTTGGTGGGAATGGTGGTGTTGCGGGGAATGAGCTTGGTCATCATACCACCAGCGGTCTCAATACCGAGAGAGAGGGGTGCAACGTCGAGCAAGAGGATCTCGTTGGTGGACTTGGAAGAAGTGTCACCAGACAGGATAGCAGCCTGGACGGCAGCACCGTAGGCAACAGCCTCATCGGGGTTGATGGACTTGTTGGGCTCCTTTCCGTTGAAGTAGTCGGTGATGAGCTTCTGGATACGGGGGATACGGGTGGAACCACCGACGAGAACGATCTCGTGGACCTGGCTCTTGTCGATCTTGGCGTCAGCGAGGACACGGTCAACGGGCTGGATGGTGGAGCGGAAGAGGTCCTGGCAGAGCTCTTCGAAACGAGCACGGGTGATGGAGGTGTAGAAATCGATACCCTCGAACAGAGAGTCGATCTCAATGGATGTCTGGGCGGAAGAAGAGAGGGTACGCTTGGCACGCTCGCAAGCGGTACGGAGACGGCGCAGAGCACGAGAGTTGGTAGCAAGATCCTCTGAGTGGAAGTTAGCAGACTGTTCTGACGATGAAGAATGGAAAGGGCTTTGCTTACTCTTGTTTTTACGCTTGAATTCGTTAACGAAGTGGTTGACAAGTCTGTTGTCAAAATCTTCTCCTCCCAAGTGGGTGTCACCAGCGGTAGACTTGACCTCGAAGATACCCTCCTCGATGGTGAGGAGAGAGACATCGAAGGTACCACCACCGAGATCGAAGATGAGGACGTTGCGCTCGCCCTCAATCTTCTTGTCGAGACCGTAGGCAATGGCAGCGGCAGTAGGCTCGTTGATGATACGGAGGACGTTGAGACCGGCAATGAGACCGGCGTCCTTGGTAGCCTGACGCTGGGAGTCGTTGAAGTAGGCGGGGACAGTAACGACGGCGTTGTTGACGGTGCCACCGAGGTAAGCCTCGGCGGTCTCACGCATCTTGGTGAGGATCATCGAGGAGATCTCCTCGGGAGTGAACTGCTTGGACTCTCCCTTGAACTCGACCTCGACGACGGGCTTGCCACCCTTCTCGATGATCTTGAAGGGGAAGTGCTTCATGTCGGCCTGGACCTCAGCATCTGTGAACTTGCGACCAATCAGACGCTTAGCGTCGAAGACTGTGTTGTGGGGGTTCATGGCGACTTGGTTCTTGGCGGCATCTCCGATAAGACGCTCGGTGTCTGTGAAAGCCACGAATGAGGGAGTGGTTCGGTTACCCTGGTCATTGGCAATGATGTCGCATCTGTCCTCACGGAAGATGCCCACGCAAGAGTACGTGGTACCAAGGTCGATACCGACGGCGGGTCCCATCGACATGATCGCGAAGGTGGGGGGGTATGTGATGAAAAGTGATGAGTTTGTTGCGTGAAGATGGTTTTTTTATCCTTTCTAGTGCAGAAAGCTGCAAGAGAAGCTTCACTGTAATAAAAAACCAACGAGAAAAGAAAAGAGGTGTTCGTGGTGTGAGAGAAGAGAGTTTGATGTGGAAAGAAAAGAATTCCAAGTTGGCCAGCTTTGGGTTGGAACAATAAATAAATGCAGGTGCGGGGATTCGATGCGGTTCTGCGCTCTTCTACTAAACGCAGAGGTCCCCACACCGGGCCTTGCAGGGGGGTTCGAGAAGTCGGTGGTAGGTGGGCGAAGGCGCTAGCAGCACGTAGGCTCCCTGCGGACGGCGCCTGAAAGTGGGGGCTGCTGGTTTTGCGGCAGGATTTTGGACGGTTACAGCCTACCTATTCGTTGACTGTTGCTTTTGTTCTTTTCGTTTGTGCAGAATTCCATTGGCTTCGCTGGCCAGCTCATTATCTCCAGCCATCTGAGGATCGCAGCAAGGATGGCAGCTGGCGATGCGGTCGGGTTCTACGGAGCCTCCACGCCAGTCACTGATGTCATTGGCATCTGGGAGCTTCCAGCCTGTGCCATCACCGCGGGGCGGTTTGCAGCCTTCCACCTGGGAGGTACCGCCCTGTTACTCGCTGTGGCGTCCTGCCAGGTCGGTGCCTAGGCAACCGCCATACACTGCCCCAACAGTCTCACTGGGAGCATCAACGCCCAGACGGTACCGCGAGGTACCTGCCCCACCAATCGAAAATCTAAACCTTGAAGGTACCCTCGGTGCCTCGTCTGATTGCCCCTCCTTCTTTTTCTGCCTGCTCTGCCAGTTTTTTGTCACTGCCTCAGCCAAGCCATTACAGCTGGCACAATTACTACCTACCTATGTAGACATATCCAGCCTCATCATCATGGAGCAGCACGTCGGATAACATTAAACTGACCCCAATTACCGATCAATTATGTGAAACTGTATTTGGAACCGACACTACTAGACTGTGTAAGGCTGTTCATCCACCAAAGAAAGCCTCTGCAGCAGCCCGGTCAGTGTGTCTCACCTCGACAATCCCTGGACAAAGATGTAGTGGATAGCAGCCAGCAGATAGAGAAGTGGCGGTAATGCTGTATCTGCACTTTCCTATTGCACCACCAAGTCCCTCCCCAGGTTAACAGAGGCAAGTGGGTGACATTGAAAATTGAGACACTCAAACAATAAGCTGCTTATTCCCAAGTCTGCGGCTGGTATTATCAGATTATTCAGTCCTAATAATATAGATTACTGTATTTATTATTCTTCTCTTCTGTTTTATACTTCTGGAATTCTCTATTTCTTGCAGAAAGTAGTCGATTAATAGCCAACTCTTCCCTTAGGTGTCTCATTTCTCATGTCACCCACTTGAGAGGCTAGCGATGGGTGGTTAGTGGTGGCATTTTACTCAGTCCTTTGTGTTCAACCTCGACCATGTACGAGAGCTTCGTAATGCACGACCAATTGGTGCTAGCTGATAGCCTCCCCGCTCGTCTCGAACTTCAAGGTCTATGATCGATTATCTCTGTGCAGATAAGCCTACCCAAGATGTGCAATGGAAGCGTATGAAACAAGACCTTGGTCACAGCTGTGTCAGCTTTTAGCAAACCTGGAGGAAGCACAACTCATTGGTGGGGCCCTTTTGGTGGGTGACATCCGGCGCAAATGTTAGAACTCTCGTCAAGCTTCATATCAACAGTCGTGTTATAATATAACGGTTCTATAATAATCCCAGGGTATTGGGATTCTATCGTCTCGCTGCTACCGGTTCGGTTCCATTCTGAGCACACCCTCTTCAAATATTCACAACTACCTACCTATGGCATGCTCTCACCATCCAGATCGGTGCCACCTCAACCGCCCAGCATCTACAGGCAGCCAACTCACAAACGAAAATTAAGCGATGATTGATCAATGACGACGTAGCATCAATGCGAGCCCGGCTCAAAATGCACTTCAGGAAATACCCACTTCCTGCATGTGCTCCCTATCACTGCCTCACCGTATGCACCAGGATTTTATCTCCTCTCGGAAATCTGCCTGCACAGCAATTTTTACCTCCACACAAAGGCTGTCCGGCAGCGGTCCGCCTAATTCAATGACCACGACCTCCCGTTGCAGGTTGACATGTAGACTAACGGCATGGATGTCAATTCAAAGGGATGCACAGCAATTTTCATCCTCACGGAAGGGTTGTCCGGCGGGGCTTCGCCTTGTTTAATGATACAACTCCCGTCGTGCGCTGACATCTCTGCGCATCACCACCTCCTCGACTACCCTGAACCAAGCGATGCCCTGGACATAAGACATGGCCAGCTTCGGCTATAAATTCTAGTGTGCATGAATCTTTCGTCGTGAACACAATATATCTTCATATAAATTATGTTTCACCTTATTTGGATAATATGTCTCCTCCATTGGCCGTTGAACTGTTCATGGTTGATACATACTCGCATTCCTCCGCGCTCCTCTCACACTCCATGCCTTGGATCCTTCTCGGCACTCTCCATTTCTGCAACTCTGGAGTAGTTCCGAATGCTGTAGATCCTTGCGTCACCTTTATTCTAGGTTCTGTAAAAAATTCTGAATGAGATTTTGGCTCCATTCTATGGAGACCAATTGGGAGATCGGTGAAGATCCCACCGATTTTGGAATGGCCAAGCTTCTCGATTGTTCCAAACCCAAAAAGTGACATTCTTCAGCATGTCTCTACCAGTGAAGATTTTTTCTAGAAAGAAAAAAAAGAAAGCAGAAGGAAAAAGGAAAACGCATTTCATATGGAAACATATACATAGTCTCTACATCTAGACCGGGGGACTCTACCAAGTTCGGGTGCAATCGTCAAATGTAAGGTAGCCTAGTTGGACATATCTACAGCTGAGGTCTTGATTTATGACAATAGTGAACAAGATATATAGATACAGGAGTAGCCTACATGCAAAACTGACAAAAACCAACGCTTTATATGCGATTTAATCTTACTCATGAATCGTTTGATTCTCGATCAATATTCAGTTAACCGTAACTTCTTGCCAACATCTCGTCTCCTTGCCTGCACGGCAGCCCGCTCCGCCGCTGCCTTTGCCTCGGCGTGCTGATGGCCCCGTGCCTTGAGAGCCTGTAAAAGCATCCCAGCGTCAAAGAATCCATCTGGCGTGCATTAGTATACATTCATGCCTATATAAAGAGAATGGGGAACAGGTGTTGCGGGTACTTACATCCACCAAGCTCGTCATCTTCTTCGCTCAGCGCGATGCTCTCCTCTGTCGGGGAAGTGGCACCGCCGGTGCTTCCAAAGCCTCTCAAAGGCCTGAGGCCATCGTGGGATGTGATCAACCTTCCTCGCGACTTGAGTCGGCTGACCGGCTTTGGCTTCACATCCTCAATTTCACGAGCACGGCTCGCTTTGCCCGTCGATAACTTGCGGTTGGTGATCCTCAAGATGCGGCGAATCTCGAGCAGATAGCTCTCCAGAGTATCGAGGAAGCGGCGTGTTTGGCGGTGCTTGCTTGACACACAGATGGAAAGGCCATCGTCCTTGATGATATAGCCTATTCCAAAGCCGTCGCCAGAAGTGGGACCAAATCCAAAATGACGAAGTGATGGATTGCCGCAGTTGGAAGTAGACAGGATAGTTGTGTTAAGACGATCCCAGCCAGCATCGGCAAAAATAGCTGGGAGTGGTTGGGCATCTCTGAGTCTTGAGGCGGTGCTGTCCCCTCTGTCTCTTGTGGGCTTTACCTCCACCCCATCTGCTGAGTGTGTCGAGTTCCGGTCGGGGCTGCCAACTGGCGAGAAGGAGCCTTGTTCGGAATACCCATCAGTAGGGCTCGAATAGCCGTTGGTGCTGACTTCGTCGCTATCTTCGTTGTTGACATACTTTTGCCAAACACAAAAGAGCGCATACAGGTGGCGATCGCATCCTTCGGCCTTGGCACACTCTCTTGTCATAGAGGTGTGCTTCTGACAAGCTTGTTTCAGGGCCTCAACCTTCTGTTCAGCAGGGTTGTCGCCCCAGAATGTCTGTACAAATTCTACCGATTCGTCCGAGACAGAGCGGATGGCTTCTGTCCGCCCGTGCAAAAACACTTTTGTCATCGCAGGTTCGTAAGTGCACTCTACCTTGCCGTAGAGTCCATAGTACGCGGCCTGGAAAGCCATTTGCACAAACGCATCTGGAGAAAATCCCATCGACGTGATGAAGTTCTTGCCGTATGCGGCAAAGTCAAGACACTGGAACTCATTCTGACCAATGAGATCTGCCAGTCTTGTTTCAGCGAACCGGACTGCGATGCTGAGCTCAGGGATCATATCCCACTCTAGTTTCCTCGGGGTGGTGTTCACGACTCCGAAGCTATCGGGGTGTCGCTTGGAAGGATCTGGGCTGGTCGACGCCCACAAGCTGGGCGCCTGGTTGTTGATGGAGCGAGCGAATCGAAGAATGGTGTCTGTGTACACATCCGTTGCAAATCTCAACACGGTGTGGCCGTCGACACCGGTATGCTCAAAATTGATACCCGCACTGCCGTTTTTGCAGACAATAATTTGGAGCTTGTCATACCAACGGTTCGTGCATGTTCCTATCTGCACACCCTTCTCAACTAGACTGCTTCCGCAGAGCATGTTCTGGCAAAGGTCTGCAACACTTGAAGGTTCCGTGTAGTCGAGGCAAAGAATGAAGAGGGCTGAGTCGACAATATTCAACGAGTCAGCATTGTTTGATGCCGGCTCCTGGTGGAGGACATCTCGAAGGCCAGACCAAACCTTTCGGTTTTCGGTGCTGAGAACGCCAAGGGCCCCTTTCGCTGCTTCCTGGATGGGAATCTGAATAGCATCGTCGATGATAGTTTGCAGGTTGATAGATATGTCCTTCTCTGTCATAATCAAGTCTGAGTTGTCGTCCAAAACGTCGAACCAGTAGAATTGACCATGACACATAACGACAATGTGCTTGGACTCTGGATCCTGCTCGATCTGGCATCCTGCTTCGGTTGGCACCCGGGCGGTGCCAAACAGTCGTGAAAACTGGTACATGCATAATGGCGTTCCCTTGATATTGTCTGGTTGAAGTTCCTCCTTTCTTACGGCGCGAACAAACTCGAGTGCAGAGACCACCAGCGAGGCGGCTCTAGTAACCTGATTATTACGTGCTGGGGTCGGGTCATCTTCCAACAGAAAGAAGGGGTTCAAGTTGAGCACAACGGGATTGTCAAAATTGAGATATGAGTCGTACCCTATTCATGAAGTTAGTCTAGGACGGTCCTGTATGGCGCCAGGGGAGGGGAAAACTTACAAAACTGTTCAATGTAGCTGCTTTTACCCTGGGCATAGTTCCTCAACTTTTCTTGCAGCTCAGGACCATCCGTTCGAAGGAATTCTTCCACAGCTTGTCGTGAATCAGAATGCTCTCGTGGCGTTTGAAGTGGTTTCAAGGCCCTCAAGTACCTCTTGAGGGAACTCTCCAATTCTGGGATAGGAAGCTTGGGCAGCTTGTCTTGGGCGGCAAATGTTATGCCGCCATCCTGCTTGCTGTTGTGCGTTGCCATAGGAAACTTCTTGTAGCTCGACTGCTGCCGGAACGTATCCCTTGGATTGAAAAAATCGGTCTGTTTTGGAACAGTTCTCGGGGTGTTGTTGATCAAGACAGGTGTCTCTGCAAGCCTCTCACCAAGAGGTTGAGGGAGGCAAAATGTTCGGACTTGAGTAGTCATGGCGTTAGTTTCTCAAATAGTTTGAATTCTTTATGCGTGGAGAGGCGAGACAGTGGTGCAGATGTTGAGGCCGCGGAGAGCGGTACGGTAGAAGTAGTGACAGTCCTGAAGATAATAGGCAGGCATCACACCAAGGATATTATAGCATCAGTTTGGGGGGTTCATGGGGGGTGAAGTGATCCATACACTACAGCGATGATCAAGCGACAGCGTGAAACAATGAGGTAGACAACGGTGAAAGTAGGAGGAGGTGATATAGGTATATAAACGATGGGAGGGAGGTGTTGTCACTATGGCTGTTGGTGGCCGTCCTGTCCGGTGGAACCGCTATCACGCTCACAGTAACACCCTCAACCGAAACGATCCCATTGCCCCGGGAATTGCGAACCCGGGGATGGTCAACGGCCCCTATGCCATGCCGCATGTAGCTTGTCAGAGGCCGGCTGAAGATCTCGCATAAGCCACCGAGGTCGCTGATTCATTGGCACGTGGGGCGGCAGAGACATGGGAAGGACGGGTAGAGAGGGAGTGTGTGTATGATGGTGGTCCTCCGCAGGACCGACAGAGGTCTGGCATCCAGCTGGAAACACAAGCTAAAGTATACCTCCCTCCACGGGGGACCCAGCAAGGATTGCTGGCTTGGGACACCCAGGAACAAAGCCAAGACTGGGGTAGCACCGTAATGCAGGGAGGGTGAAGATAGCAATCAGAGCACAGAGGAGCTCATCAATGCAAGTGATGGGCAAGAGGATCGGGGAATCGGCGGGAAATGATGGGCAGTGGTTCCTCTTACCGGCCAGGTGATGGACATGGGAGTCTGTTCCAAGGGAACCAATATCTTCTCATTCCCAAAGTCGAAATGGAAGAAGTCAGTCGCCAGTCGAGACAAGAGCACCCAAGACTCTGTTCTAGGCAGCGAGCATCCTCCAGCTGTTGGTGGCTATACAGCGCATCGGTTAGGGTGTGATATCGTCAGGCGACTGGCGCTGGGCAAACAGACAGGCTCACATGTGAATTAAGGTCGGGGGCAAAGGCCCTCGCTGGATCGGTCACGGACGCCACCTGCGGATGAAGCCTGTGACTGAGACTATTGTGACCCTCCACCTCCCCGCCGAATCATTAGAGGGCTAAGAGTGCTTAGTGGAACAAGTAGCTTCGGACGACAGGATGTTGTTGTAGGCAAGACGTGATGCGATCTCGACGGGACCAGCTCCAGTTTATTTCTCCAACGGCCACCCAGTCTTCCCGCATTATCAAGCAGGCCGCAGGAATATGGTGTACGGCGGGACTAGTGCACATGGTGCAGTGGTCGGTAATCGGGCTACTAATGCACTCAAATACAGTTGACGGATGCAGCCATCAGCTCCATCCAGGGAGGAGGCAGTGTGGGGAACGTTGCCTACAACGATCACGGTTCTGCCGGAGTGCTTCTCTGCGCTGCAGGGCTTATCTCTTATCTGGTTGCCGGACCTGCTCACCTATGCCTACGGTACCTATGAGATACAAGTGAATGCTCGACAACTGGCCAGTTCGAAGTCTGGTCAACAAGTCTGCGTAGCGGCGTGTGGCTATCTACGTCGGCTCTGCTGTGCCTTCGGCGGACATCAATATCAATCATTTGGGGGCATCCCAGCATCCCACGCATGGGTGAGGTCATAAGGTCGCGGAGTCAGACCTCCCCAAATATCCAAGAGCAAGAAGATGATGCACCTACGAGCGATAATGGCAACCATAATCGCGAAACAGGCAACTCTCTTACCTTTGTATAATTTAAATGCCACTGAAACATAGACCCATTATCGGAGAAGGGGAAGCTGTCAGCAAGAGCAGCCAAGTCGCCAACCGATGCCATGCCTCGGTCCAATGGAGCTCAGACTGATGTGTTGCAGTGGGATTGAGTTGGCACCTAGATGACCTGAGCGTGTTCTGGCCATTCTCGGCTTCAATAATTGAACGCCGTCAGGAATCATCCAACTTTCATCAGTCTCCTATTTTTGTCCATTTCTTGCAGGCTGATAACGATAAGGCTCGCCAGCACAGCCGATGGCTCTCAGATCCATGTCTCCGTGCCGACTCCGGACCCGATCCGTGGCCCGAGTGATGCCCTCGGTCACATAGATAACCAGACGGTCCCCCGCGTAGCAGAGAAATTAAGTTTACAAGAGACTCGGCCTCGGGGGATTCGGGATGTTTGACATGACATATGTCCAGCTACTGTTGAATTCAAGCGTCGAGTCGTGTCCGCGGCCGGGTATCACAACCAGCCTACTCATTCCTCTTCAATCAGTCCAAGCAGCCAGGAAGCCCGGACTATCCGTCCCCATCGAAACTATCTGATGGAAATATGATGAACAGGAAATTCTCTGAGATTTCGCCTTTCAGGTCGTCTTTCGTTGCTTACCCTACATCTCCGTTGCAAATCTTCCTATCTAGGTAATCGATTCGAGGCGAATGCTAATCCTTCCGCTTTGGGAAACCCATTCGAGGTTCAGGGACCCTACAACACAGCCATCAAACCTCCAAGCCTCAAGGTCGTCGTCCGCCCTCGCCAAGACGTAGAATATCCTCATCAATTGACTCTCCAATCCATTTTTGGAAGTCCATTCGAGCAATTCCAGTCTGAAAATATCCCATTGATGCCTGCCCAGGATGATCAACTCCACAGCCTTACGTGAATTGGTATTCTCATTCGAAAAAGCATTGCCTCATCAGCCTGGTCAAGGAATATTTAGGTTGCTCCATTCCGCGAGTCGCTTTGTCAATAAATTCTTCTTCTGTATGATATCTTCTATTCTGTAATTCCAAACCGTTAATTTTGGACATTTATTCTATCATTTTTGCTACATATTGAAGTCTACCTGCTATTCGGATACTCTAAAATCATTTCGAGATGTTAATATCCTACATGATCTCGCTATTCAAATCCGATTCTAGCTCTCCCAATAAGTGTGAGCATCAAGTTCGGGAATCAGCAGAGCTATGTCCACAATGCCAGGCCGCGAGCCAATACCAAAAGTATCGATGGAAGATTATCCTAGGCCTGGTGTTTCCGTTCGCTTTGCAGGCTCTAGACTCAACCATGTAAAGACACACTATTCGAACCATCCCCCAGAGTCAAAACTTGCCGAACTAACTTATTTGGCCTTCTAGAATCGCCAGTGCTCTGCCATGGATTGCAAGTGACTTCGGAGAGGTCTCACAGTTGAACTGGATCGTATCATGCTTCAATCTAACATCTGCGGCCTTCATCCCGTTCTGGGCTCAAATGGCGGATATTCTAGGACGGAACGTAACGCTCAATGCCTCAATCATCCTGATGCTCATCGGCAGCGCACTATGCACTGGTGCACCGACTCATGCGTTCCCCGTCTTGCTGCTCGGCCGAGCATTCCAGGGATTGGCCGCGGCTGGATTAAACGTGGTTGTTCACACGATACTGGCAGATCGAGTGTCGTTGCAGGAAAACGCCAGAAATTGGACGCTCTTTTCATTCATCGGCGGCATTTCATATGCTCTAGGACCTGTTATTGGAGGTAACTAACCTCAACGCGAACTGCTATGTGCTATGGACTACTTTAAAAATGCTAACTTGTTTATCAGGATACCTCACAAACGCCAATTGGAGATGGTGCTTTGGCATCAACTTGCCAGTGGCATTTGCTGCCATAATCATCACCTTCGTGGTGTTGCGAAAAGAACTCCTGGGCCCTCAGCCTATCCCCGAGCTTGACGAAACCACTGAGACTGGCCGCCGGACTAAACTGGCCGCCCGGCTCAAAACCGTGGATGTTGGAGGCCAAGTCCTCTTCCTGGTTGGATTCGGACTGATTATCCTCGCCTTGACCTGGGGCGGGGCTACATACCCCTGGAACTCGGCTGCCATCATTGTTTCCTTGGTGTTCGGTTTCATTTTTATCGGAGCTTTCGTTAGTTGGGAAAGACTGATGGTACCGGGGAGTTTCCTCGCAGAAAAACTACCGCGGCAGAGGCCGATGATTCCTTGGGATATCTTGTCTCACCGAGACATTGGGTTGCTCTTCTACTCCGAGATCACATCCGGTATGGCTATGTATGCAGTGAGTGTTCCTCCCGTCTCTTGTCTAAGAAACAGCTCTAATTCGAGCACAGGTTCTATACTACTGTAACATCTATTTCATCGCCGTGAAGGATTACACTGCAGACAAGGCGGGAGTGCAACTTCTCTACTTCACTCCAGGAATTGCTGGTGAGTCCCCCATCTTCAACGGTAAAGGAACGCCACTCTGACCAAACGCAGTCGGAATCCTTCTGTGTTCCATGATCTGCTCTTCGTGGCCGAGAATGACCTGGCCTGCAATCTTCCTCGGGACCCTTGTGGAAGCTGTGGGCATTGGTATGATGGCCTATGCGTTGTACACCGAGTCCTCGCCAACAGTTTTTGGCATGATGGCACTTGTTGGTGCAGGAGGAGGGCTGCGGATGATGGCCTCTCCATTACACGGCGTCGGCATCTTCAGACAAAGCAGAGCAGCGGTCATTGGCCTGTTGACATTTGCCACTCCCTTAGGAGGGACCATCGGACTGACAATCATGTCGACTGTTTTCAACAACGTCTCCAATTTGGAAACCGACGGCGACTTCTCGGCTATCCGGAATATGGACGCCGTCGCTCAGCAAGCAGCTAAGCATTCAGCCAAGGTAGGACTGCACTACAGCAAACCTTGGAAAGCTATTTGACTGACTTGGAACGTCTAGATGGGCGTAGTATGGGCGTTTGTTGCTCTCACACCATTGATGGTTCTTGTAAGCTCATGTCCTCTCTGAGATAGCAAGACGATTACTAACGGCGGGTGCTTTAGGCCTTCCTCTGCTCCCTTTTTCTCGGAAATGTCACGGTTGCCGGAAAGAGTAACTCCGGGGCGGACGAGGACCAGCACATCGTGATGGAGGAAATATTTCTTCTTTCACTCCTCCGTGAGCGGTTCAATCGAAACGACTACGAGAGGGCAGTGAGACTAGACAGCTCCGATCCAGGGGCTGACGTCGAACAGATCCCAATGACCTCTCGGAAATAAATATTTGATCTTTTAACCACGAATGGGGGACGAGCCAACTACTATTGTTTACATATACCCAGTACATTGCTTCCATTTAATGGAGCATTCTTTTATGGAGAGCGAGACTTTGACGTTGAAAAGCATAGGATTGGGTTTATACTTCATGAATCACAGATAGAACTAAAAGAAGTATGCATATACCAACCTAGTTTTCTATCCCATCTTTATTTCACTTTGATTCTCAAGAAAGAGTCCACCAATATATTCGTCTAGTGTCCATAACAAGATTTTTGAGCTTTGCTGAGGGTGCTTACTAGTCATAGATGACTTGCAGAAGCATGGCTACTGTGTTCGGGAAACCAGGACCAAAGTACCGACTTGCTCCAATGCAACAGAGCGAGTCTCATACAACAGGGCATCAGATGGCCAAAGCCGCAAGGCACCCCGCAGAATACAGTGCTTACTTGCACGATACAACATTCGTAACCTTCCAAGTTGGCAAATAACAGGGGTCATTGAGTGTCAGAGCATGATATTCTCTTTGATATGTTCTATTCTACCACTAATTTGGTGACATGTTCTTCTCTCTGGGAATCAGACAACAACAAGTCTATTCGGAAGCTGTATTGAGTGTGAAATTAAGCACCCATGCAATAAATGATCAAGTTCGTAGAGGGGATATATACATAGGGCCGCGCTCTCTGGCTGTGTATTAGAAATCATAACAGAAAACACGCAGAGCCTCAAAATCAACAAAAACCCTCCCAACGCCAGAATACCATATGTTTCCTACACCCGTTCAGTCCATACTTGTCATAGTCTCCGCCACTCAAAGGATGCTCAGGATGACCCCAAGCCTAAAGAAGAATGTGATTGTTCCATAGTTTCTAAGCCAATTCATGCATAGGTCCACGGTGCGACTGAGCCGGATTTGCAGGCGCTTCGTGAATGGTCGGGGGAGGCTGGCCATAGCCGGGCTGTTGGAAGTTTGACGGGCTAGGGCTGGTTCCTGAAACAGCGGAGCGAGGATCGCCAGGCGACAGAGTTGGAGACGTTGACGATGGTGGATGTCCGTAGCCTGGGTTGTAACCCCCATTTTGAGGGTACTGGCCCGTTGCAGCGTAATTTGGCTGACCACCGGCGGCGACGAACTTGGGGTCGTAGAAGCCGGAGTTGGGGTTGTAAGGTTGGCCTTGAGGGGGAACCTGCGAGACGGGTGGGTAGGCGCCGTTGTCGTGACCTGGAGGAGGATATTGAGGAGCACCACCGTAAGCTCCAGCTGGGGCGGCGGCAGCAGCAGCAGCAGGCTTCTCGGCGTTGGATCTCTTCTTGCGGAGAATGAGCCAAACGATGATTCCAATGATTCCAATGGCAGCTACACCACCCACAACGCCGCCAACAATGGCTCCGATGGGAGCTCCACCACCACTCTTGCTGCTGCCGCCGTTGCTGCTGTCACTCGTCGAAGAGCTGGAAGCTGATGAAGATGTGGAGCTCGAGGTTGCGGAGGATGAGGACGAAGACGAAGACGACTCAGATGACGAGCTTGAGCTTTCTTCGAAAAGGACTGTCGTTTTGTATACCCTATTTGGGCCACCCGAGTAGGTTGTGAATGCTGCCTGGGCTGACGCAATTTCTTGGTTATTGCACCAGTAATCAACAATACCGCCGGAGAACGAGATAGTGTTGCAGTAAGGTGTGGCCGAATTCAGACTAAACGAAAGAAGATCAGTATATCTGCCGTCCGCCAATTGAGAGACTCGAAATTCGGAGACGTTGCCACATACCATTTCACGGTAAACGCATCAAGCCTGCAAGCATCGTCGCAAGCACTGGAAGAGTAGTAGGCCGCATAGTCGACACATCCCCTGCGAACGGTACAGGCCTTCGTGTTACAGCAGCCAACATTACCAGTTGACGATCCAGCACCGGGGATGAGAGCGCAAGAGTAGTCGCTTCCGATACAGGTGTAGTAAGCGCCCTGGAGAGCAGAGACGAAACCACAGGTGTTGTCGGAAGCAACCACGGCAGTCAGGCCATCAGCCCGCGCAAAATTGAAGACCTCACCAGCGAACGGAGCGGCGGTTGGCCTGGGAGAAACGCCGTCGCGTACTGCCAAGTCCAGAGCTCCAGCTCCTGTAGGCTCGGGGAGTCGCTCGATCACACTGGCGCTGATGGGGACAACCATCGCCGCCAGGACGGCGGCGAGCCCAGAGGTGCTCCTCATCGTGACGGGTAGGTGTGTAAGTCGTGTCGTCAAACAGCCCGAGGGTATGGTCTTTGGCGGCAATGATCGTGACCGGAAGCTCAACGACACAAACAGAGGACACCAGAAGAGGCAACCAGAGCACTTCAGATGCAAGAACCAAAGGTGCTGGCACCGACTAGATGAAAAGGTAGCGCATCAACCGCCAGGCAGGCGGCATGCCGCAGGACCCAGGGCCAGCCCCGGGTAGTCGGCCTCATGGCTTCGAGGTGACAAGCGACCTAGCGCACACACAGGGGATCGTGGGACTTGCCGCCTGCAGTCAGCACCAGCTAGTCTCTGTCCAGGTCGAAAGAGATGATGGCGTCGAAGCAGATTGGCTGAATTGGCTTAGCAGGGGGGGAGAGGGGGTGAGGGACGTGGTGCAGAAGACGTGGGGATCCATCCATCCTTTGGGTCCCCATTGTTTCGACTCCAAAGCTGAAAAGGAAAATCATACACAGCTGCTCCTCGGGAGAGTCTGGACTCAGCTGAACGGGAACGGGTCTCCTTGTGCTCCCGCTGGTGGAGGGGTAATGAGCGAGCTAGTCGTATTTTGCTGCGCCCACCCAATACTTTCGGCCCTCGACTCTCACCCATTGATTGTCCATCTGCTCGACATTATTGCATATCGTACCGCTTTCATGGTGGCAGTCGGCTGGGGGGATAGTTGTTGTGGTGGTGAGATTTGCGAACCAGCACAGTCTAGCGCCCAGACTACGAGCCTGTAGGTAAAGATCCCCATTGGGCCATCAGGGTCTGGTTGGGTTCAGTGGACCGAGAGGAAATTGCAGCGGGCTTGCTAGGGTTATTGCAGCCCGAGAAGCTGGAATATCGAGAGCCCAGGGCTGTCCCGTCTGTCCTCGTGGCTGCTGCCTCCCTGTATACTCTATTCTCTGCAAGCTGTGGAAGTCGGTCAGGCAGTCTAGCTCAGAGAGGGAGGTAGGTTAGGGAGGGTGGCGATCTATTCCCTCGACGCCCTCCTGCCACTATTCAATGCTCCATGGTTCATGGTTCATGGTTGATCACCGGTCAGAAAATAGATCCAAAATGGCGGCCGACCACACGAAGAAGAGACGACGGGGGACAACGAGTCGAAACCGTCTGGGGTTTCGGCGCTTGAGTCTGTGAAGTGGAACAGCGCAGGGGTCGTCCCAGCTACCGAAATACGAAAAATGGGGCCTCTGGCTCCGAAAACGCCTTGCGCGTGGACTTTATTGGGTGCGCGGTAGTGCGACGCCTTATCGATATTCCCTGTCAGCCCTGTTGGATCGGTCAACGAAACTAGACACAGAGTTACAAAGCAAAAGGCGAACCATTCGCAAACATCCAGACACCTTTGACACCTTTGCTGTTTCTGCTGGGGGTTTGCATTATATCTCTCACAGCGTCCGCCCCCAGGTTGCACACGGGTCTGCTTGCTACATCGAAATAAGATCACCACAATGCACTGCACTGCCCCTGGCTTTACGGGCAGAAGAGGGGCGCCTCCTGCTGGACCAATGATCGCACAGTTCTGGATGATTACTAATGCAGCTGAATCGAACCGCCCAAAAATAGATACGCAGTGCCTACAGTGTGTAACGACAGTGCTTGAGCACGACTTGGCCTGGCTGTCCAACTGAAGTCACGACGCAACCCACAGGCATATACAGTTGTTTTCTGTTGAGTCATACACCGGAAACCTCATGAAAGCTTCCAGACAAGCCGGAGCATTCGTTTGCCTGCCGATACTCAGTTACCACAATCCCCAATATACATTCACCTCATGCTTCTATATACTGTCTAGACTCATTATTAACACTGTGCAGGAACATCACGCTCCCTTGCCTCAGGTAAGAATCGTGACTGGCAACAGCTTCATCGAGTTGATGAACCCATCTCCGGCCAGACCATCATGCAGATTGGCCAAAGCTGATATGTTCCACGTAAACCGCATATACATATCATCCCGATTCATCTGCCTTTCATCGCTCCCGCGTCACACGTCAACCTCGAGATGAAATTTGCCTCACCCCGGCTTCCTCCACCACTCACTCCAGAGACCTCAGTAGTGCATTCCCAAGATCATAGAGTATCAGACATCTGAAATCTCCGATTATCTCTTGATGACATGAGTGATATTCGCCAAGTTCTGCCTACTTTTCCCGTCTCCAAATATGCGTCTCTTCTTCCAGCAATCGAGCAGCATGGTCTCACAACAACCGACCTCCTGACTCTGCACCCAACAGATATAGCAAAGCAAACTCATCTGCCTCTTGTAGATCTGAGACGCTTTATTGCCATCATACAAATCTCTCTCACGAATGACTTAAAGCCTCAGCCATTGTCATTATCGCCAGAAAAGGAGGTTTCACATGACGAATCAGAGGAAGCCCCAAGGACGTCTAAAGCTCAACCTCTGCCTACAGCCAACCCCCCATGGTCAGCTTGTATCAGCACTCTAGATGATACGATAGATGCTGCCCTGGGGGGTGGGATCCCTACCGGCAGGATCTCCGAGTTTGTTGGGGAAAGCGGTGCCGGAAAGACTCAGTTTCTGCTGAGTCTTTGTCTCGCCGTCCAGTTGCCCTCCCCTCGAGGCATTGAGAAACAGGCTCTCTATATCTCAACCGAGTCCGGTCTTTCGACCTCCCGTCTCGCACAGATGTTGAAGAATCACCCAGTCCTACAAAATGTCGACTTCGCCGACAAACCCTCGCTCGACAACATCCTCAGCACCTCCCTCCCGGACCTCGAGTCCCAGGACCACATCCTTCATTACCAACTCCCCGTCCTTCTGGAGCGCCACAACATCGGCCTCATCATCCTCGACTCCGTGGCCGCCAACTACCGCGCCGAGTTCGAGCGCCAGGGCACAATGGGCCATAACATGGCCGCCCGCAGCTCCGACCTCGTCAAGCTGGGCGCCCTCTTCCGCCACCTCGCCCGCAAGCACGACCTCGCCGTCGTCGTCGCCAACCAGGTCTCCGACCGCTTCGCCCCCTCGGCCCCGCCCATCTCAAGCCCGGCCCGCCTGCCCTCCTCGTGGCCCAGCCAGCTGCCGCCCACCCAGGAGACGCCGCTCGCTGCCAGGAGCAGCCTCCGCGGCCAGGCGTTGCCGCACTTCACCCCCAGCTCCCCGCTCCCCTTCTCCATGCCCCCCGACGACGACGGCGAGCCGCCCCCTCCCCCCGTCCTCATGCTCGACCACCAGCAGCGGTGGTTCACCGGCTGGGGTGACGACCCATTGTCCTCCCACGCCCTCAAGACCCCGAGCCTCGGCATCGTGTGGTGCACCCAGATCGCCTGTCGCATCGCCCTCTTCAAGCGTCCCGTCTACGGGCGTACAAGGATGGGGCCCCCCATCTCCACCGTGCCGGGCGATGACTACGACGATGTCGAGGAGCCCACGGCGACCCTGAGGACGTGGAGGCGGTGGATGAAGGTCGTGTTCGCCCCCCATGCGCCGGCGTCTGGGCCGGGGCTCCAGGACGCCATCGAGTTTGAGATCTCGGCGGGAGGGTTGAAGGCGTTGCCGCCCAGGAAGAAGAAGACAAAGTCGTGAATCTTGGTTTAATGGTGTAGGATTTCTACCTAGGTGTGTATAAGTGCCTTCATTTCATCATAGGTTTATAATGAGGTTCGGATAAGTTCACCAAGCGATGGCGCAGAGTTTGGTTTCAATATATCATCAATTCATCGGGTTCTCATTCTTGTTTTACAGTTCCAGTTGCATTATGATGTGGACCTTCTCTATTTACTTTATATAACTCGTTTAAACTTGTTTTGGATGCGGGAATTCGTCTTCGAGTTGCAGACGCACACCCACATTCATGCTGATCAGCTCTTGCACCAGCAGCTTGGCTGCATAAGGCATCGTCATCTTGGCCACTTCTCTCGTGCTCTTGCACGTGTGGCAATATCCCTTGTATCCAAACAAGCCACACTGCTGGCAGATATCAATCTCTGTCCCGTCGGAACTAATCATCAGTCGCTCCAGAAGCAGCTGGGAGGCTCCGTATGCAATCAAACAATCACGTTCCATTTCTCCGAGACGCAGACCACCATCTCTTGAACGACCCTCGGTGGGCTGTCTGGTGAGGATTGCCATGGGGCCGTGGGCTCGCGAATGCATCTTGTCTTGAACCATGTGTTTCAATCGCTGATAGTAGATTGGCCCGTTAAAAATGTATGCCTCCAAGGGTTCTCCGGTGATGCCTGACGTGAAGTAGTCCTTGCCTTCCCAAGAGAAGCCATGATCCACCAGCACTTTGCTCATTTCTTCCAGAGGATGTGAGCGGAACGCGTCTCCAAATCCGTAGTCAGGTCGGCCGTGGACGATAGACGCCTTGCCTGTGAGGCACTCGAGCAGCTTACCGACTGTCATTCGAGAGGGGAAACCATGAGGGTTCATGATGATATCAGGCGTAACCCCACTATCAGCGAACGGCATGTCCTCCTGGTCGACGATGATACCAACAACACCCTTCTGACCGTGACGGGAAGAAAATTTATCACCTAATTCAGGTCGCCGAGTTTGCCTAGTCTGGACTTTAATCACCATTGAATCCTTCTCAGTTCGAGACAACATGACTTTGTCAATGTAGGCTGGGTCAGGAATTCGGTAGGAAATTGAAGCGTCGCGGAACATGTTGGACCCGCGATCAAGACCAATGCCCGTCGAGGTCTGATCTTCCGGAGTCTCCTTCTTCACCATGGCCTCTCCAGACTTAACCTGATAGCCGACCGTCGCCAACCCGTCAACGTCGAGAATAGCATGCTTCTCTAGTGTGTAGTCAGGAAGACCCAGTCGGTCCTTTTTGCCGTTGGGGAGCTTTATCAACTCTGTTGCATACTTGCGGAAGACTTGGCATCGGCCAAACCCTCTATCGATTGATGCCTTATTCAGAACGAGGGCATCTTCTATATCATATCCTGAATAAGACATGACGACAACGGTTGCGTTTTGACCGGCAGGCAGTTTATCATAGTGAACCAATTGGATCGTTTTGGAGATGACCATGGGTCGCTGTGGATAGACCAAGGTGTAGAGGAGGGTGTCGATTCTGTTAAATTGATTGTATGCGATAGCACCAATGGCTTGTTTACCCATAGCGCATTGGTAGGTGTTTCGTGGAGATTGGTTGTGATGAGGGAAAGGGATCAGACCTGCCACGGCACCCAGGATCGTGAACGGCTCAATTTCCAAATGAGTAGTGCTCTGTGTGATTTGGTCCTCGTAAATGGTGATCAGGGCATCGTTCTCTTCATTGACATCGAGGTACTCCACAACACCCTTGCGCAGGAAGTCGTCGAATGTGGCCTTGCCCATCTGTAAGAGCCGCAAGTGTTCTGGCTTCAACTTCTGTTGTCCATTTTTCACAATAATGTATGGCCGGCAAATACGACCTTCGTCAGTGGCAATATGGACGGCATTAAAGTGCGTATTGATGTTGATGCTGACAAAAGGAGATATCCATCCTCTTCGGCGCATTGTTCGGAATTTTTGTGCAAACCTCTTTGGGTATCGTGTCAGGGCAAATGGTGTACCGTTGATGTGGATCATGAAGTTTCCCTCGCGGTGCATCTCGGCTCCAGAGAAGTTACGAATAGGTTCAACACCAGCATCCAGCGTGAAAACCCATCTCTTGACTGGCTCCTCTTCCACATTGGTGGTAATATGGGTCATCAGAGCCAAGTTCTTGACCAGACCACAAGCTTCTCCTTCGGGCGTATCTGATGTACACAACATTCCCCATTGCGAAGGCTGAAGAGCTCTTGGACCACTGACTTTTCGGGTCTTCTCGAACTGACTACTAATTCTCGTCATCATTCCCAGGGCACTGATGTAACTCAGACGGCTCAGCACGTGGGTGACACCAGCTCGATTCATGTTGAAACGCTTCACAGTCCAGTTTCCTGTCTGAATAGCACGGTTGATACCCAGCCCAATGGTATTGGCGTGATTGCTGACCATTTGCACAGCGTCAAGGGCGACTCCGCGGTTGTGCTTCTTAAGGAATTTGTCAATGGATAGCTTAACTTCGCCCATGAAGCGCTTGAAATTATCTTCGAACAGCAGCGACAAAAGTTGGCCTGCCAACTCTAGTCGTTTGTTGCCGACAAAGTCCCTGTCATCAACAAGCTTGGTATTCTGAGAGGCCATAAGCACCTTTCGAGTCATCATCGCAAGATAGATAGCCTTGGGGTAGAAATCGAGACCTTCAATGGGTACGTGGGCAACGACGAGGTTGGACAGTGCATCAAGTCCATCCTCGATGTTGTTTCGGCGAGGCATAGGACCAAACTGGCCTCTTTTGGACCCCATCTTTACCCGCGCCCCGATATATTCCAAGGCTTGCTGCTGAGTGAAGACCCCAACGCGAGTAGCTTCGTCAAAGTTGATGACAAATTCATCTTGGTATCTACCATCAGAGCCTGCAACGAGCTGCATAATCTCGTAGTCGGACAGGCCACCCATGGCTTTCAGGACAATGACGATGGGGATATTCTCGACGAGTACGTTGTGTACAAGGGTAATCTTATCCTTCTTCAGCGTAACGCTCGTCTTTGATTTACGCTCGTGGGTTGAGCTGGTGCACGAAGCTGTGATGATGTTGTTCTTTTCGTCGGCCTCGACAATGACTCGGTTCTTCGATAGCTGTTCCTGAATCAGGATGACCTTCTCGGTGCCATTTATAATGAAGTAGCCGCCCGGATCCAGCGGGCATTCGTTCATTGACTCCATCTGAGCATTGGTCGCACCACTGAGCCAGCATCTGGAGCTCTTCAGCATGACGGGCATGCGCCCAAGTGGAACATTTTTACGGGAGATCTTCTGCTTGTCTCGAATATAAACGATATCAACTTCGATCGGCGCAGCGTATGTCATATCGCGGAGGCGACACTCCATTGGAGATACATTGTGTCGTGTCTTAATATCCGCATGATCTTGTCGACGGGGGCGTAGAACTCGAATGTCGCGGAATCTACAGGCATCGTCAGTAATCGCATGCCGGGTCTGAGCAGATTAATCCAACATACTCAAGCCAGAAGTTGCTGTCCACATCGCTTCGAATCGTCCGGTTTGCGCGTACAATCTCTTTTATTTCATGCTCAACGAAGAAGTTGTATGAGTCGATATGTCTCGGATACGGTCAGCTGCTTTCTGCGAGAAAAGGATAAGCTCGGACTCACTGCTTAACAAGACCTGTGGCCATTGAGTTAGTCTTTCTTCAATATCGCACGGGTGATGGGGGAAAGTATTCTACCTTTGACTTTGAGGAACGCTGGTAATAGCTGGAACTTGTCCTCCTTGGTGGAAATTGGATCTGTAAGCTTCTTGCCATTGTAGAATGGCTCTAGGAGAGCTTCAAATCCGTCATCCACGAACGGCATCTTGGAAGTCACCACCCCAGTTGCACGGGGTATTGGTGCAATATGGGGAGATGGATGGCTTGAAGCCGGCCGCGGAGGAGAAGATTGGCGATCTGCACGTCTGAGTTGCGCAAGGTTGGAGAGCGAATGGATGGACGGCTCGTTGTCTGCTAGAAAAAAAAGTTCTGCCCCGCGGATAGAGTCATCGCTGCAGCAGGTGCCTTCCTACGGCAATTAGTGGGCCTCTCCCGGAATGGTGGGGGACGAGTCGTGATCAAAGGCGTTTCCAGGGACCTGCCGCCTAGCGAGAGCGTATTGCTACCCTGCACCTATCATGTTGCATCGTCGCGATTGATCAGGCATCCAAGGCAAAATTTGACGTCGCGGTGGTGATACTCATAGCGCTTGTGGGGTGATGCCTTTGATATCTGCTCGTGCAATTTGCAGCCTCTCTCTGGCAAAATCTCACCAAGGATGGAAGGAGGTTGGCCCGTAAGTGTTGGCTTAGACGATCAAGATTAAGTCAGTGCAGTAGAAACCACACAATTCTTGAGCCAGCTCTAAGTTATCAGGCAAGGCGGTATCAGATCAGCGGGAAATATTACTATCGCGACCCCAAGGGCGGCAAACCAATGGGCATGACACGGGCGACGGCCGGGAGGGTCTGTCTCGCATCTTGTTGCATTTACATTAAGTTGTATGACTTGCTGCAGAAGGCGAGGTTGGGGTGCCACCGGCTTCTAGTGGTGCTACTTACATATGGCACTGTAGGTCGCCCCGCCGATTGATTTTCCCAGTGCGGGTCTTCCCGTAAGGTCAGATCAGATAGAATCAGACCTACCTACGGCGCTCGCTATGGCTACAGCTCCATTTAGTAGTGTCTAGAAGTGTCTGACTCAGTCATTCTGGGCCTTTGCATCACGCGGCGCTAGAGTCTGGGACGCCCCTCCTTCTCAAGATGTCGGTTAACAGATGTGGTCTATCCTACCCGAGGTAGGTAGGCAGTCACATCTCGCCTCAGTCTTAGGAAGGGTGACTCGCAGTCGATTGCCGTGCTAGTGCTAGCTCCGAGGATGGCGGGTGGCTAGAGACGGCTGCTGGGGCACTTTGATGCACAGTTTAGCCTCAACGTCGTTGCTATTGACGCACTACGATGTCGACATATCTGCTGCTTGCCGAGCACCTCTCCCGCACGATATGAGCATGAAGGCCAGGGTTTGCAGCCGATACCCGGTGCCTCGATTCCACAGGTATTCCCATCGGGCTAAATCCTCCTCTAACCACGACTTGACAATAAGTACCCAGTCCGCGGCTAATACTACCTACCTATAAAATGGCTTGGAACCGAGACGGATCGGGGAAGGATGGAGAGGAATCACTACCCCTCGCCGTCGCAGACTCGCGTTAGACCTAAAACCGGCGCCGAGAGCGCTGCTAATGAGGAGGCGGGACGGCTGTCACAAGTGGTCGGTCCACCATGTCCGCCAACTCATCTCCACCTCACCAACTACCTCCTCAAAAGTCGGTGAGTGGCAATCAGGAGGGGAATCGAGGATTTCAATCACAGTTGTAACAGGCAAGAAAAAACAAGATACTGTTCAGTGGACAGCGGGGGTTGTTGCCCTTCTGATGGGGAGCTTTCTTGCAGGTACCTAATATTAGGACTGCACTATGTGGTACCCTCGTCTGATCAGATGCAAAGAGACCAACCAACCACGTCCGTGACTACGACCACGACTACCGCCTACTCCATTGAGTAGGACCCTGAAAAGCACCTTAGGCATGAGGACCTGTCTCTCCAGGCTGCAAGCAAGCTTGAGCCCCTCCGAGCTCAAAGGTTATCTTGGTCAAGGCAAATCGCTAATAATGGACTCAAAACATGGATTACCGTAGCCCAATGAACTGTTGCCTTCTGCTCCGTAGTCTCCCCGATTCTCGTAACAGGCGAATGCCACCATTACTAATTAATTGCCCGACCTACGCCTCTGTACACATGTACCGTCTATGTATTATGCCCTTCCGTATTCAAGCAATGCCCAATAAGTGCTGCCTCCAGTTGCTGGGCGCGAGAATAAGCCAGCGAATGGCCGACGCCAAATCTCCAGTTTTCTCCAGTCTTCGACGTAGCATCTGTTGATTTGAGAGGCTGTATTGCCTTTCCCCACTGAATTGATCATTTCGCCCTGTTGCAGAAGGTACTTGGCGGCGCCACTTCCCCCCCTCTGGATCATCCCGGTCTAGATGTCTCATCAGGGCTTGGCTCCTCGCAATGCCTTGGCTTTGCCCGGATTTGTCAAGTACATTAGCTGGACAGGGCATGTTGGTCTGTATATGTAGCGCGTCGCATATCTGTGAGGTAGGTAGAATGGGTGACAAAAATATAAATAAGCTCGACACATGGAAATACATTCTCTTATTATTTAGGTACTTGTCGAATATTCCGGACCCAACATGGCTCTATTTGGCCGTGCCTATCCGAAGCGTTCCTCAGAATGGACATGGCTCCACGGAGGAATTAGTGCCCTTCCCTTGGAAAACCGTCCTTTTAGAGCCTCGACAATTGGCGGGTATTACAAATGACCCTACAGGGAAGAATCTAGCACTATTTTGATCTTCTTTGGCAATCGTGGTATTCTCATCTCATCAGCTTTTTTTCTACCATACGTACCATCGCATAAACATGATGATGATGATGACGAGTATGCCGTTACCAATTGCTACCCATGTCACCAACTTTCAGCTCACCGAAAGTTGACAAAAACGCCAAAAAGAGCGGACGAGAAGTGTAATTGGCTGACCGGGAATCTATAACAAGCATTGGCCTGTCGACAGCTACTACCTACCTCTGCGCCCTACCTGGCAACTACTCATTGGTAGTGCTCTTTTGGCCAATTCTGCTCGAACCGTTTCCGTGACATTAGGTTTGGAACCTTGGGTAAGGTACCTAGTCAGATGGCACGGGACGAGGAGATCGGTTAGCAGCAAGCCATCCCCTTGGACGGCGAATCGTGTAGGCATGGGATGCGCACGCAAAAAGCAGGATAGAGGCAGGTTATCGTCGGTCGCGAGTATTCGTATTCCACGTAGTAGCCACCCTCTCAAGTCCGAAAGTGGCAGCACTGCCCTACTAATGTAGGTCTGGTAGGAAGTAAATTAGTATGTACCTATATTGTTAAATGGATCACATTACCTTAACTTACCTCTAGTTGCTACGAGCTAGGGCGGTTTGGCTTTCTCCGCCACAGAAGGTAAATCTGCTATTCCGTTGACTGCTGGAAGACAAGGGCAATGCACTTGATTTTCTTTTGGTCACCCCTTCCTCCATTCTTTCTTCAACCCTTTTCTCTCTAAAACGACACCGACAGGCATCGCCCAACTTGACCTGGTTCACGTCAGTTGGCTGTAATTTTCATTTGTTGAATATCGCTCTCTACATATCTATTAAGGTCTCGGCTGGCTCAAGACCCGCCGGACTTATTAGTCGAGATCACACCGCGCCCATCATCGCCGGATCTTTGCCTTCCGTGTACGATTAGTGACAGAACACGAGATATCGAGGACCCTGAAAATTGTGATTCTCAGTCTCAATAGGTCAGATACTGCCTGGGTAAGTGAGACTTTTTTTCCCCAGCTTTTGCGCAATACTCCGCCTGTGTTCTTCATGAGACTTGTTCTATGCCTGTGTTCTTCATGAGACTTGTTCTATGGCCTGCCTTAGCGGTCACTTGTATCATCAAGGACTCGACTTAACAAATTCATCCCACAACTGCTTTGCCTTTTCTCGCGCAACATTCCCAAGCCCTAGGTCCTCTCGTTGTGTGTCGCCAGACTCTGCTTCACGCGAGATGATGGCATAGCTGCACTGCTGCAGCTCTGATTTGTGCGGGGGTGATTCTCCTCACCTCTGCCTGCGACGCTTGTACATACATCCAGGTCCAATGAGCAGGGGTGGCAGGCATGGATCCAGCAGCTGTACGGCACGTCTCCGTCCAGCAAGAGTCCCTCTGCCGCTGGTCCATCGGCAGCCAAAACCCAATGAGTAAATGGGTGAATAGGCACAATGCGACCAAGAGGGTTTGACAGGTAGCGCCGCAGCCGGTCGTGTCAATACTGAACGGGCAGCCTGCTGAGCAGCAAGCCCTGGAGTTTGGTTGGCGCTGTCGAGTGCTGCGCTGGCGCTAACTCAGCCAAAACGAACCCCCAGGGCCTCAGGACCGCTGTCGTCACCCAGAGTCACAAGCCATCCACCCACTGCCAGGCATCAATCGGCACCGTCCTGACCCCTGGATTGATGGATGGCTCACACCCCACCACCCCCCTGACACTGTCCACCTGCAACATCCATCTTCATTCTTCCCAGACCCATTCCAGGCCAGTTCCAGGTTGGGTCCGCAAGACCAGACCCAAGACAAGAGAAACCCACAGGCGCTGTACCGCACCCCGCCTCCTGGAATATCGTCGTCTACGCCTGTCGTTGCCCTCTTCGAGCTTGTCTTTCCTTTGCTTCCCTTTGCGTGTTTCCTGACAGTCGCTCACTCTACCCTCGCCGTCCCCTTTACAGGGTGATTGCTGCTGACCACGGTGCTGGATCTCCCATATAGAGTCCATGCAGTCGGCCTTTTCGCAGAAGAACTCTCCGAGCAAAATTACGCTTTCGCCTCGCTAGGCGTGTACGATTGGCTTCCGACTTCCCTTTGCGACCACAACCGCCATCATGGACGAGTTGCGCTTCCGATCGCAACACTCTCCCCGTAACGAGAACCCCGTTGCCTCCTTTGTTTCTCCCAATCGCAATGGGCCCCGAGCCCTCCAGCAGCAGGGCCAGCCTGCTTCCCTCGATACGCGAAACGTCCTTCCTCGACGCTTCACTACCGATTCGAGCCGTGTACCAACATTGTCTTCCATGTCCATAACCTCTCCGCAACGCGGACCCGACCATGCCCAAGATTATAACGTAGGTGGCGCCCTGGATGGTGTGGCGGATGTGGTCTGCCGCTCTTGCCTTTAAATCCTTGGCAAACGAGTTTCTCTGGTGTAACATGTGCTAACTTTCGGCTGGACAGGCGTTACACAGAGTTCAATTGGTAGGTTGTTCAACGTAGCAATCGTGCAGAAGGGCTCTGTTAACGGCCCCCTCTGCCGATAATTTGGACCTTGCAGGAAGGAGGTTGGACTAATGCTTGGAACAGCTCGAGCAGAAAAAGGCGGAATACGAGAGAATCGTCAACCAGAGACGACGCTTCGAGCTAGAGATGCAAATTCTGGACCAAAGATCCCGCCGTGAAGCAGCTGAGTTGGCCCAGCTGGAGGAAGAGGTGGTTAGAGTCACTGGTCATCAATCCGAACCGACGACGCCTCCCGAGCATTATTCCGGCTTTCCATCCGCTTTATCACGGCCGAGCCGTTACTCCATGTCGAGCCTCACCTCTCCCCCGGGCTTTCAAAGCCGATCAGCCAGATCTGGATCTCAACTGACTTCTCCGCCCGCCGGCATGATTGGAGGATCTCGCTATGGTTGGGATGACCACTTGCCATCTCGCTCAGTCCCGATAACCCGCCGAAATAGTGATGACGAAGAGAGGGATGAGGCGGTTCGCCAAGATCCCACGAGCCATCGATCGACTCATGCGTAAGTTGAATTTCTCATCACCCGTGGGGGTGCTTTGTTTTGCGTTGTTCTGGGGATCTGAGGGACAAGTGTTGTCAAATCCTCTTGTAGGAGATTCCACGTCGAATCCACTCTAAATGCTCTTGCCGGAGGCTCTGACCCGTCTTTGGGCATCGAGCTTTTGTGCTTGACAGAGCATGGGGGTTCTTCTTGCTGATCCAAGTGGTGTCGGTGAATGGGAACCTGGGGACTGGCTCAGTTCACGAGTAGTTGAACTTCTCTCACTTTTGGCTGAGCGTGAGGTTGGAACAATGCGGCGGCGCGTTCCCGCAGGCTATTATTATTGTGTGTAGTTACACACAATAGCCTTCGCACCTCCTCTCCTGCTGCCTGTGAATGCCTATAAATCTCCGCTCTTGCTTCCACTCCTTATGCCAAGTAAACGTTTCTTTTTTGCCTCTTGACACTTCATCTTCACAACCAACCTCTAGCCGCTCACATACCTGAACCCGTATTTGCTTGGGCACCCTTTCTTTGGGCGTGAAACTTGCCCGCGAATTTATCCTTCAGCTTTGGACCTCGGGTTCAGTTCTGCTATTTGAGATCTTCGCTCTTCTCTTCTCAAATTTCATTCTCAGCGCAACGTTTTAAGTTGGCGGATTATCGGAGTACTGACGATTATGGCGTTCGAAAACAGTATTAACCGGTATTCGATGCCGGTGACGAGATCACGAAATGGCCTCTACGAGACTGGACTTGACGCCACTAACACTGCTCGGTTCTTGTTCGGGGACGAGGATGCTGGTGCTGCTCAGCACGCGAATGCTATGGACCAGGGATTTCCGACGCTGGTCCGTCGTGATGATCAGATTGTGAGTAATATTCATTTCATTGTATCATTGTTGCCTGTTATTCAAAAAGTACCACGGCCGGTCTGGGTGGAGCATTCCAGGCGAAAAGGCGCTGGAAAAACCCATTCATTGAGGAGGGGAGACGAGTCAATGGGGGGAGTGAATCACCTCCTCCTGACTTTGGCCTCACCTTACTTCCTCACCCACCACCTCATCTGACCTTTGCCCTTCTACCCAATTTCACCTTCGCGCTCCACCAATCAGACTGCCCCCTTCCATCACATCTTGTAGATTCTCCCCGTTGCCTATTGTTCCTCCAAACCACCCTTTTAGTGCGGGCACTTGCAGGCGGAGAGGCACCGAGTTTCAGCACTGTCAGATTGTCTTGTTGATTTATTGTAAACGTCGCTTGTTTTCTGACCTTCGTCGTTTGTGTTCAGCTATCTGCATCCTCGGCTGCTCTCGACCTTGCCTTGTCATCGTCACCCGCTCCTGAAGGGTCTGTTTCGCACCACTGGAGCAGTCACATTAACCGACATCGAACCCAACAGAGCCTCTCTTCAATCAACGGAAACTCGTCTGGTCCGAGTGAGATCAACACTCTGAGCAACCGACCTGCATCTCTACGCCATTCTCTTGATCTGAAATACATTTCAGAGAACGCGTCCGAAGCCCCCAGCCCTGGCGCTGTGACTCCAGGTAGCCACGCCATGACGACTCCTCCCAAGATGCAGGGCTCATTTTCCCCCAGCGACGGGCCTTCTGTTAAGAACATGTCCAGCTCCTCTACCCAAGGTGGAAATGCCAATAATCACGCTCAGCAACATTTCCACAACCACAATGCTAGCATGGGCCGCATCCCCACGGGCATCGCACCCACTCGCGGACACAGCCGAGAGCTTTCTGCTGAGAGCAACTCTGCAACCGCCCGGGACCCAACTCACCAGTACCAGTCGCTCCAGTCTGCCCTCCAGGCAAGTGCTGCTCCCTTTGGCCCTAGCGTCACCACCACGGCCCAGCAGCCATCTGTTCCTGTCACCGCCCCCCCTAACATGAATATGATGAATGGCTTCAACGGCTATTACCCTCCAAACGGATATGTTCCTGCGAATGGTGTCAATGGCCCTCCTGTCAATGGCCCTCCTGCCAACTACCAGATGAATATGCTCACTGCTGGCATGCAGCAGATGAATGTGAACGGGGTCGCTGGCGGCAACATGTATCCTAATGGCAACTTTGGTGCCGCCGGTGGCTATGGTGCAGTGCCTTTCAACCAGGCTTCGCAGCCTCCTCGTGACAGTCAGGCACGTGTGATCCAGCACCGCCGACAGCTTGACAATGAAGGTAAGTAGAGCACACATACCCCGAACGTGCGATGTCCTCTCAATGCATGTGATGCTAACTTGTCTCTCCTAGTTATGTCGCGCTACCAAAATATGCCCCTCGAATCTTTCCGCGGCCAGATTTATGACTTGTGCAAGGATCAGCATGGTTGCCGTTACTTCCAGAAGAAACTCGAAGAACGCAACCCTGAACAGGTTCACATGATTTGGCTCGAGACGAACATGCATGTCATTGAACTCATGACAGACCCCTTTGGTAATTATTTGTGCCAGAAGCTTCTTGAATTTTGCAATGATGATGAGCGGACTGTTTTGATCAAAAACGCCTCTCAAGACATGGTTCGTATTGCACTCAACCAGCATGGAACCCGAGCTCTGCAAAAGATGATTGAGCACGTCAATCTTCCTCAACATGTACAGCTCATCATTGAAGCACTCCGCTTCCGTGTTGTCGAGCTCATCCAAGATCTCAATGGCAACCATGTCATTCAAAAGTGCCTGAACAAGCTCAGTTCCGCTGATGCCCAGTTCATTTTTGATGCTGTTGGCAACAACTGTGTCGAAGTTGGAACCCACCGTCATGGCTGCTGCGTTCTTCAACGCTGCATTGACCACGCTTCGGGTGACCAGAAGCTCTGGCTGATCCAGAGAATCACAGAGCACTCTCGCATCCTGGTCCAGGATCCCTTCGGAAACTACGTTGTCCAGTACATCATCGACCTCAACGAACCAACCTTCACAGAGCCTGTTGTTGCCATGTTCCAGGGTTGCATTAGTGCTCTATCACGCCACAAGTTTAGTTCCAATGTGATTGAGAAGTGCTTGCGATGTGCTCAGACTCCTTCCAAGGACATGATTGTTGAGGAGATGCTGTCTCCGCAGGAGATGGAGAGACTTCTTCGAGACTCCTTTGCCAACTATGTGGTCCAGACAGCTCTGGAATACTCTACTCCTCACCAGAAGCATCGCTTGGTCGAGGCCATCCGGCCTATTCTCCCTCAGATCCGATCTACTCCCTACGGTCGTCGTATCCAAGCCAAGATCTCTGCCTACGACAACCGGGGCAGCGCTGCCTCAAGCGGGCAGGTGACTCCAGCAGACAATACTCAAGGTCAGGTTCCTCTCCGGACTGGTCATCCACGAACCCTGTCTGGAAGTAATTCCATGCTGCAGAGCAACGGATCTGCGAACGGTGCAGCAAATGGTTTTGGACAGAGTGCGCCCTCGACTATGGCAAACGCAGCACCTGTCCCCGCACCCTCCACCCAAGGAGGTCCTGTGCAGCCACCACAAGCTACTCCTCTTGTATCTGCCCCGTTCAATGGGGCCCAAGCCCCAGCAAACAGTCCTCCTGAGGGTGCTGAGGCTCACTGGGTGTAATATGCCGGCTTAGGCGCACCGTCACTTACACTTCGATTTGCATGTACAATGATGCCTTTTGCTACATTTCTGCTACTTCATGGTACTTGAGTTTGCACGATATGGTCACGACACGCCAACGACTGATGATTTTTCTTTTGCTGTGCACTTGGCGAGACGTGACTCAGTTTATCCCTGAAAAACAAAGTCGCAATAGAACAGAAAACACATTGAAGCCCCGCTTGCTCTGCTTTCGACGAGTTTGATTCTTCTCGTTACGATAGAGTGCCCAAGCAGGTTGATCTTTGTGTGTACAATATGGAAACTGGGGAGTTTTACAGAGAAAAATAAGAAAGAAGAGCATTCATGGCAGTTGAAGCAAGCTACTTGCAGAGCTCTTACCACCAATCCTGGAGGTATGAAGACGCAGAGCTACGCGGCTTCAACGTGTACCTGTACTTTGAACTTTACGATCATCACCGGCATAGATATTCCTTTTGTTTCTTTCCTTTTGGTCTCGCGCTTTCGTTGCCAAGCCGAGTCTTCTCGCAGATTCAAGCCTCCCCGATATTATCGCGCATGGCATTTGTGCCTCGAGCTGATGCTCCGATATGACGAGCATTTGGGATACCTTTCTTTCTGACGATAGAGCTTGGTGCTTGGGCTTGGCATTCCTTTTCATTCAGCTGCCTGAAACAATAAGGAACTTTTCATGGGAATGAAGTCAAGGTCGGCGAAATCTACTGTACTTTTTGTGCCTCTATCTTGCAGCCACATTCGACTGGGAGGGAATGGGTTGCTTGCTTCTTTTCGTCTATTATACACAGTCATTTTCGGCAAATGGGCCCTGAACACGGTATGTGTTGGGTTGCTTTCAATGGGGTTCAGACAAGTTTTTCTCGGTTTTTCTTTTTTTGCCTGTACTTTGCTATTCGTTCTCTTCAATTCTCTTTTCCAATTCTCTCGTGTTGCTTTTTTACTCGGTGTGCCTGTCTTGCCCGCATGGGTTAGCTTTCTCTCCCCATTCTCTGGGACTGAGTTGGCTATGATGAGGCTTTGAATCGAGGGTGGCCTACTAGTTTGGTTTGCCGCCTGGGCCTGGACTGGCTCGGATCCACTGAGAAAAGGGTCTTTTTGTTCCTTGTATTTAGAAACTTCTTCGAGCTAAAATTCGGTCTTTCTCGTCAACGCGCTGACTCTGTCCGTACTGTGAATCAACCGTAATATGTTTTCGTAGTACTTGATATTCATTGAGCTCGTAAACGTAGCCGGTTCAGATTCTCACAGTAGCAGGGTGGAACTGAGGATTTCACATTTTTGGAGACGGAGATATATGGTTTCTCTCAGTCGAGAGTCATGGAAATATTGATTCAAAATAGTACGAGGATAGACACATCTTTGTGGTTTCTATGCGACGAAATTGGACTGGAGCACATTGCACACATCACTCAACGAGGGCAGAATACGGCGGCCATCATCAATATACGAATTGAAGAACATTTGTCTCCGGGATTAACTTTCATTCCCATTTTGCTATCATAAGTAGTTTTAGGCCCCCCATAAGGGGAGCAAGGCAGAGCACAACCATGAACCACATCCATTTTGCCCAAGCGAAATAAGCCGACGACCAAAACACCACTGTGCCAGAGATTGCAGCATGGGCCCGAGGGCCCCAGAGTGAAGTTGGCCGCCGAGCCAAGCCAACGACTCGGTGGCGAGCCGTTTACCGGTAGCGCCAGAGAGAGAGGGTGTTGTGGCGCTTCCAGGTCTTTCTGCGGCCGGCCTGGGTCTTGCTGTAGCGGTGGCCCTTGTTGAGACCGCGGGACTTCTTGCCGGTGGCGGTGAGGCCACGGGCCTCGCGGTGCTTGTGGACGGGGTTGACGATCCAGTTGATGCGGGGGTCGATGCGGATGGCCTTGTGCTGGGGGTCGACGAGGATGACCTCGTAGTACTTGTAGGTCGAGTCCTGGTTGATCCAGTAGGAGTTGAGGACGCGCAAGTTGGCGCAGCGGCGGCCGACACGCTCCTCAGCGGTGGCCTTGAGGGAGCGCTGGTACTTGAGCTGGTTGATACCCTGGTTGGTGGGCTTGCCTGCGAGGAGAAAAAAAAATTCATATTAGCCAGACTGGTCCATGCTCCTGACATCGTCCTGCCGGAACGATGAATTGGAGAGACGAAGACGTACCGTATGTGGCACCCTTAGGAGCAGGTCGCTTGCGGCCACCACGGCGGACACGGACACGGTAGACGACGTATCCCTGCTTGGCCTTGTAACCGAGACGGCGAGCCTTGTCGGGGCGCGAGGGGCGCGAGGCACGGTGGATGACGTTCAATTGACGGAGCTATATTGATGCACTCTCAGCATATGTTCAACGAGTGTATAGCAAAGACGGGCTTGAAGGTAAAATTTTCCCGACCTCTGACTTCCTCGAGTGTCACTCAAATCGCCCAAAGACGAAAGACGCAGCGAGGAATCGAATCAAGTCGTTCAAATTGAACCCCAATGCCCGCCCACACTTGCAATTGAGTATTTGTAAAATCGAATCGGTTTAACGTACTTCCCAGCAGCGGACTCGCAGGAGAAACTGCATAACATCCGACTGCTTCTTCTTCTGAAGCTCCTCGACGTACTTAAGGGCACCCATCTTGGCTGTTGTATGACTTCTATTAGTATAGAACTTAGGATAGTGGTGATGATGGGAGAGGGTGAATACAAACCGGTTGTTGGGGGTGTTTTGTCCTGTGGTTAGTAGGATGAAGTTGATGGAGGAACTATTTCCACCAGGAAATTTTGGATGGTTAGGAAGTTTGGTGTAAAAATGAAATGTTTGTGGGCGAGCTAGTAGGCTAGATCGAATATAGACTAGCTCCAAGGGCTGCCCCCCTTCCTTGCACAGAGCGGGTCAAGCCCTCATATGGCTTAGTCATTACTTAGGCGGGTCAGTGTCCCTGTGCCTTGATGAGTAAGCCCCCATCACCGTGCATGTCCGCGAGCATGTGTGTTAGAACTTTGAACAAGATCGATCGTTTGATTATATCAAGTAAATACGTGTAGGTATTGACTCAGGATCTTCGCCAGGTATCAATTGTCACCCGGCATTGCTAGACCTCTGTTGCTCATTTCTTCTCTACGGAGCGCAACACATGGGTGAATGCTTTGACCTGTTCTTGTGCAATCTTGCCCCAAGTGTCCTTTGCCATCCCAGATATTTCCTTTGGAAAGAACTCCCAAGCCATCCTTGAGATTTCATCTTTTTGATCAGGTGGATTCCTTAGCGATGGACTTGGATTTGGCACGATGAGACTACTGATTAGCCGAGTTGCCGTGCAAATCGCATGGTCATCCAAGGATTCAAGATCCCTTTTATCCTGCGCCCACCTAACCCCGGTAGGCATTGTAATGCTCTCTTCAAATTTTTCAGGCGCTTGGTACTTGGTGATCATATCTTTGAACCGATGCAGGGCATCTTTCGTCCTTTGAAAAGCTGTATTGTGAATCTTGGACCCTCCCTCTACAATTCCGAATGATTCAAGATCGGGCAAAATCGTTGGGAAAACTCCTGAGTCGAGGTTGGTCCTAATTCTATATGAGTCAGCAACCAATGTAGTGGGGAACAAGTTTCCTTGGAGACATAGAGATCGAAGCTTACATTCCTTCTTCCTTTTCTTGAATGAATGCCAGGACATCTTCAACATGGCCCTGGATCTCAGCTTTGGCAACCAGCATGGTCACCTTGCGCTTTTTCTGTCCCTTCGCCTCCTCAAAGAAGGGCCTTCCTTTGTGAGAGCCCTGATCATCAATTGGGGAAGTTGGGTTTGAACGAACTGGTTATCATGCCGCTCATCTTCAAGCGCATCGTTTTCCTCATAGGGTTGCACTACTGCGACTGATAACTTTTTCGCTTTCTTGGTGTCCTCTTCTCGACCGTTAGTGAGGCTCAAATGGCCGCACGGTTAAGAAACTCTCACTGACCAACTGCCGTGTCGACGGCCTGCTTTCTCTTGCGGGTGCTCGGGGCCATTTTTGCAACACAAGAGTTATAAATCAAAACGTTTTGGCCTTTTCTTCTTTGGAGAAAAAAAAAAGGGAATCAAGGCAGCCTGCGGTGATGTGGAGGGCAAGTGTATTTTTGGTACGTGGCTGAAGGTCGTTTTGTGTTGTGTGCCCAAATAGCTGAGGAAGGAGCGACTGGCTACTTCCGTCCAGCCACCTACCTGCTCTCTCTGGTGGCTAAAGTTGGCGCCTACCACCCGCCTCCTCATCTACAAATGTATCAACATGAACCATGGATTTACCTATGTAGTTGGACCGATCTTGGGTAACAGGAGCAGAGTAGGAGCACGTTGTGATACCACTACGCCAGGACCCTCAATGTGTAGAAAGGGCGTGTAGTGCTGTAGCAAGTGCCTCCTTCAAGACGAGGCCAATATGATATAGGAGATCAGGATATCTACATCACATAAGAGCGAGTTAAGATCATGAAAACATCGTCAATTTCGTCGCAGAACCCGTCTTTAAAAACCAAACACCAATGCCTTCTTTAGTATCACCCAATTTGGCCTTCCCGAAACCCCACCCTTAAAATGCAAAAGAGCACACTGATCTTTTTGTCATTTAGACGTACACGGCTTCAATTCCATACCCAAGCTTCCCCGCCTTTGTTTGCATATTAGTTACACCGTAAATGTATGAACTCGTCTCTGTGTCTATGGTCTCTGCCCATCCAGCAAAAGCAAAACATTTTCCAGCCGTCTCCAATCTTGTCTTGATTCATAAAATAATAGACGGTGCCAGGAAGGAAACTCAAAAGCAAATAGGCCGTGTATAAAACCAACAAGCAATAAAACCAAAGTAAAACAACCACAAAATGGTCTCCGTCATCAGTTGGTTTGTAAGAGGAATGAATGATAAATAAAGAGAGAATAAAAGAATAGTGTTCCCATAAAGCACAACCAGGTGTAATCGTCAAAAAAACAATTTCTGATCTCGTCACTCCTGTTAACGTTCCTGAACGTGCATGTCATTTGAAATCAAAGATAATAACGATTGACAAGTCTAGAATCCTCCAATTGCGTATACATGAAATCAGCTTCTCTTGAAGCTGAGCTTAGTGAGAGTTCAGTGAGAGGCCCTGGAATGAACTGGTCCAATCAGCTTGTGTTGAGATAGGCGATACACCTTGCGCATGAGGGTTTGGACTGGGCTGGGTATTGAAACGCTGGCGCATCGATGAGAAATCTCCGAGCTGTTGAAATCCAGCGCCGGGGAAACCATCGGCACTCGGAGAGATTGCCTGTCCAAATTGGGCTGCAGCTCTGGCGTTCCCAAATGCCCCGGCTTGTGTGTAACCATAGCTAATCCCTGGATAGGCAGTACCGGCCGCTGGCATCCTCTCTCCTGTGAATAATGGGTTGACCGTTGGCTGAAACCCACGGCTTGGCTGGGACCTAGGGCCATAGTTGGATGGCGACTGCTCTTGCTGTGGCAGAGGCTGCTGTTGTTGCTGCGATTGCTGCTGAGATTGTGGCTGTTGGGCTTGACGCCTCTCACCACCAGCCGACGACCGGCCAACACCAACAGCTCCAGGCCCTACACCGCTTGGAGCTTGAATGCCTAGAGTTGGGCTCGCAAAGGAGGCTGGATTGATTGCTGACATCCAAATGCGGGTCTTATAGATCTTGAAAAGATCGGTGACAAGGGAGTTAAAGTTGATATAAGCATCGGCGAAATAATAGAAGGTTAATTTCTTCCAATCCCTGCTGAGTATTAGCGTTGTCCTGTCTGAATAACAAGCGCGGAGCTTCAACTTACATTTGGAATTCGGCATCAAGAATCTCCATATTCAAACCATGCTCTTTGACCTTTTGCATGCAAACTCGTTTCGCTTTGGCTTCCTGGCCTTCCTTGTCCCGCAAGGAGTGGACCTCGTGGCTCTGCGCAAGTCGTTTGATCAATTTAGGCCGAAGCTCGCCAGCATTCGGTTCTTGCATATGGTGCTGTGTTGGTGGTCCCATTCCCCCAACAGCACTTCCTTGGAGTCCGTTCGGGGATGAGAGCATGGTAGTACCGGTACCCTCTTGAGCAGCAGCTGCGCCCTGAGAGTACATCATCAACCACTTGTAATGTTCCTCGGCGTAGTGTTCTTTGAGTTCCTTGGCTGTTTGCCAATCAACATTGTCTTTGGCCACAGTGCCCAGATCGGTACCACGATCTGCTTCGACAATGACAAGGTCGCCCGGCTTGACAGTCAAGCCAGTACCTTCCTGTATGTAGAATACATCGGCCCGAGCACACTTGAAAAGAACCATATGAAGGAGCTGATTGTGTCTAGGCTGTGCCATGCTGAAGACATTGCGGTGAGGAGATGGTGCTCGATTGGCGAATGGAGGCGGATTTCCGTAGGGTGCTCCGTACGGACTTGCATATACAGGAGGTATATTTGCGCCAAGGGTCGGGCCAGCGCCAATATACGATGCTACCAGAAAGTTAGCTTCCACGTCCCAAATCGTCGCATAAAATAACATACCTGGGTTACCACTCGTCACATAGCCTTGATTGCTCTCCGCGAGACTGGTAACATAATCCTGGAGTTGCTGTTGCCCGTCCGGTGTGGATATATCCAGAGTGGATGTTGTGTCCGCGATGGAGCTAATCGATCCTTGCCGAGTCGGCATGTTGGCAAAAGAATGTCGTCTGCTCTGAGAGCCATCCGCAAGAGAATAGGCGGATGTAGACCACAAAGCTTTCTTCAAGTTGGAATTGTCCACCTTTCGGGGGTCCATAGAGAAGGGCGAGCGCACCGGTGCCACGCCGTACTCACTCATTCTTCTGCTATTGGCAGCTCGTCTGGCAAAGGATTCACCGCCGTCGTTCAGCTCATCCAGCTCGTCAATAGCGTAATCGGACTCTTCGGGTACCGTGGAATATCCATTGCCAAAGTACGAGGTGCCGGTCATAGCGCGAGGTCGAACTCTGGCATACTGCTGCTGCCGAAGTAGAGCGTTCTCCCTGGCAAGCATTTCGATTGTCTTCGACTCGGCGCTCTGCGTGAATGACCCTTGCATTGATTCGCTAAGGCTGCCCTCCTCCTCATCGTCATCAACCTCCTTGACCTTGCCCAGCATTGAGCCATCGCTAGCCATCTCGCTCAGCATGCTGGGGCGCGAGGGTCGGTGCTGCAGGGCAGGATGTCTTGCTCTCCCGAGAACAGCAGAAGAACTCATGGAAGGGGGCGCAGCTGATTCGAGCTCCATCTGACCAACTGAATACGATTGGGATCGATATGTTTTCGGTGTAGGGTGAAGAGGGATCGCAAAGGGAATCTGAGAATTCGATCCTGGCTCGCGGGTGCTTGGCGAGGCCTGAGTCATTCCATGCTCAGGTCCGAAGAAAGAATTTGAACTCATCCCTGGGGGAACAGTTGATGTAGGCGAGGGAAGAACTTCGCTGAGTCGCATAGGAGGGTCTTTTCTCTCATTGTTCCAAATACCGGCACCCCATGGGAAGTTGTTACCACCGGGAGCGCGGTTCATGTTCGAAGAATTCGAATGAGATCCCCAGGGGGCATTCCCAGCCTCTCCAGATGGTGTGCTGGGATGGGAAGCTGTTGGTGACATGGAACCACTAGCAAAAGAACCCTTTCGGGGGCGATTAAGTGACTGGGAGGTGTCGTTCAGCCAGGAGGGTCGCCTCATCGGTTTATGTTGATGTGCTGCTGCCTGCGACGATTCGTGCCGATGATCGGCCTCGTCATCTGAGCTTGCCAGAGCCTCAGAATCCGGCGTTGACGTGCGCGCGTTAACTTTTTCCAGCAGATGATTCTGGGAGTTCTGGGCACCAGCCGCAAATGGCCCTTGGCCTGGTTTAGATGGCGCACCCGGTCTATGAGCACCGGTGCTCATCTTCGTTGTCGGATTATGGGTCGTCAGTAATGTTGGGGCGCGTTCTTTTTGAGGCTCACTGAGCCAAGTCTGAAGCTGCTGCACCGCGCAGTGAATAGACTGAAGTGACCAAAAAGACGGGGGTCAATCTAAGTAATGTTGCGAAGCTTAGAGAAATTTGAAATAAGTCAAGTGGTTGTTGAGAATCGAACCACGTGACGGGTGTTTGCAAAGTCAAATAATCAAGTACTCAAGGCGCGCGCGCAAACGTATGTATAAGTTGCAACTCCTTACTCTTGAATGGATAACAAACAAAAAAGCGATATCTGTGAATCAGTTAGCTTGGGCTTGCGAAAATCAAAACAATGCTTGGGCGCACGAGCATATGGCAGTTATAGCGCAAGCAAATACCAATGGCAGGTGGAGGGCGGGGACGGGATTTTCCAATCCAGGTGCCTCATAGGCATCGCGGGAAAACCATGTGTTGCAGTGGCATTGGCCGATGGCCAAAGGGTACGGTAGTAGAGAAGAGACGCAATGTCCACTCACCGGATGGTAGGTCTTTCAGTCTATGGAGAAGCCGGAGCGGGCATAAGCTCTAATCGTTACAAGATGAAGAAAATAAAAAGAGATGAATAAGGGAGGACGAGGAAAGTCAAGCCAGGACTAGTCGATGCGCAAAGACAATGGCGAGATCGTTGGCGTAGAACGGGACTAGCAAAGATGCTTGTTGGCGGCTGCTGGTTGGTGTCCCGTGAGGTTTGGAGGCCAGCGGCGATTGCGAATTGAAGTAGGTCGGTTGGCGATTAAAAAGAACCAGAATACTGCGAAGAGGGGTATAAAGATGTCTAAATGATGCGTCTAACCCGGAGCCCAAAAGAAAAGATTCGAAAACGTTGGCGGGAGAAAATTTTGATGCGCGCGCATGTGTAAATTGGCGAGTGCAGGTGGTGGCGTGAGAGGTCCCTGAAGTAAAGCGACGGCGGCCGGTAGAGTGATCAGGACCTGGAAAATAGGCGACGATAGTTGGCGTGGGTGGCGGGATCGGTTTTGATCATGTGGAAAAAAGATGCTACTCCGCGTCCTCGAGGCCCATGGTCAGACACTGGCGCAGTGCAAGTGGCGCGCAAGGTGCAAGGCAGCCTGGGAGGGACCTGGAGGGCCCGACAGTGACCGTGGACGTAGCGCAGGCGTGGGCGGCGGACGAGCAGCGGCGCCACGAAGACGACACGGTGGGAGAGGTGTTGCCGGCAAACCAGATGAATCAAATTGCGGAGCCTGGGTCGAGTTTTGGAAATTGGGTGCAAGCAACACGGAGGCCGGCGTGGTCTGGGCTGAGAATGAGAATGAGAGGCGAGAGCGCGAGAGGGAGCGAGGGAGCGCGGGAGGAAAAGAGAAGATGGAGAGGAGAGCGCGTGCTCGATTGAGGTGGCCGGTTGTCAATTGCGGAAAGCGGGGGAAGGATGAAGGGTGTTGTGACAGGACACAAGGCCTGGCGATTCCCAGTCGGTGCAGATGCGCGGCGATGGTTATTCAAAGAAGACGGGATGGTCAGGACGGACGGTGACTGGCAGGGCGGTCAGCCAAGGTCAAGGTCAAGTCGCGGTACTCGTCGGGTGCTTTCTGGAGGAAATCCAAAGTATTGGGGAAAGGGGATGGGGTCAGGTTCCAAGGCACTCGATTAGCAGGCCCGTCGTTCTTGGGTCTTGGGGATCTTCTCCTGGCCTTGACTTCAGTCCAGTCTAGTCCACCCGGGTAATTTCTCCCAATGAATGAATCTCAGTGGCTGCCAACAGGGGGGTTCGCGAAGGGCCTGTGTGCTTGCGTCTCGCAGGTACTTGTACAAGTCACGGACCAGGAGAGACAGGCGACGACCCCGGTTTTTCTCTGGTCTTGGGAGGGTCGACGGCAGAGCTTGGCGATCCGGATGCAGTGGCCGGGGTTGGTTTGGTGGATGGGGATTGTAGAATACGTCCTTAGCCCAGCGCAAAGCGTGTGTGACTCGCTTGGTGGGGGAGCCGATGCTGATATGCTTTTGGGAGCTGGGGGACTGGGTTTTAGGGCCCTCCGTCCCCTCCCCTAGAAACCTGGAGGAGTGCTAATGGTGCCGGCCAAAGCGGCACGGCTGCGACTGGTGGTGGGCGGCGAGATGGTGCATACCACTCTGATGGCAAACGCCGTCCTCTTGCACCAGATGGAGGTTGCATCGGTTGAAGACTGAAGCCCAAACGCTACCTCCTACCTGATTTGATTCTGTCTTGGTACCTTAGCATCAGTGGTAACCTCTACCGGCATGAACAAGCATTGAGTTTACCTGCCCACGCCTCATTGCTTGTCCTCGCCCCAATCGACGACTCCAAGGGGATCGCTGCACTAGCGGCCGCAGCAACCTCCTGGGCTGGTCGGATTGACGGCTGATTCGCAACGTCAACGAGGGCGCAATTCTCTATTGATACTAGATCCGGCAGATCAGCTGTTGGGCAAATAGGCACCCAGGCTGGCCAATGCCGTTGGGGGCAGGCATCTACCACAGGACAGGCACTCGCACGCTCTGGCTGGGACCAGTTCAAGGCACACCAGAGCCCTCCACACCTTTAGGCCGTGGATGGCAGGCGGGGAGATCGACTGGTGGACGCGGGGAAGAACCATGGCCCGTGATTCATTATTTGCTTACGGGCGTCTTCTCCGGTAGCAGGATTTGAGTTCTAGAGCTGCCCGGGTTGAGTTTGGGCATTCATCATGACTTGGCATCAATCGACCGATGCTTGTAGTTTCGTCTCACTCAAGGCAAGTGGTGTCAACCGTCTCATGGCGTATTGCTTTCAGTACAAGCGCCATCAACAGGCGGCTGCGCACGCATGCCTCCTCAGCCGAACAAGTGCACATTATGGAGATCGTTTGGCGTCCAGACCCTCAGCGACCGTATGAATAGTAGAGGGCACCACAATTGTCATGCCACCAATTACCATCGCGATGAGACTAATCAACGAGGCAAAACCTTAACCTACCTACGTGGGAGCCGGAGGCCGTCTTTGCCTCAGCCAGCCGTCCCGAGATTTAGGTGATGTTCTTCTGGAGGCCTGAGGCATTGCGCTAGAATCGTAGACCACTGCGACACTAAATGTGATCATGTGCTGCTGAATCACGGACACTTGACGATTTGTCTGCATAACGGCCCCATTGGCGTTCTGCATGGCCGGTATAGACCTTGGGGTAGCAGTTAGGTTTGGAGGTGACAGGACGGAGCTCTTGAGAGGTGGGATAGCTGGTGCCTTTATGATCTCATCATGATGGCTCACGCCCCAACGATGCACATCATGCTAGCCTGCAGCGCGGGCCTGACGTTGGGCGCTGCACATGTATAGTCCTAGGTTGGGAGGCGCTTGGGCGCAACTCCAGCACAACTCGCCCCTTTTTGCTCCTCATGGCTTATACAAACCGATTTCAGCTCCGGTTCCCAGTCGCCTCCTTCATCGTCAGTGGCGGAGGGGAGGTGGAGTCGCTACCCGGCCTGGCTCTAAAAACTACACGCCATGCGTTGCTCATTTCAAAATTTCTCAGTCTGTGGCGTGCGGTGGATGCCATCTACGTATCTGCGTATTGGTGCTGAGGGGGCGAAACAGCAACACGCGCTCTGTCAATGCGCTTCCCAAATCGAAATTGAGGTGGCAGGGCATCCATGGACGCTTAGTTTCCAGGGCCGGCAGGGGCAGTCGCCTAGAATCTTCCTACATAAGCTGAAGCCTCCTTGCGAATAGCGTCCAGCATCGACGATCACCATGCATGTACAGCACTCAGAAGCCCTGCCTGCATTTCCTTGAGTCTTCTGCAGGTAAGAACTGGGCACTGGCCGGCGGATGCTCAATGCCACTATACAACTGTGGGTGGAAGAGTCTGTACTGGTACTTGCCAGGATGTTGGAGTGGCACCAGGCGATTCCAGCACACGGAACCCTGTACGGAGGGCCCATCCTTGCTGTAAGTCCACTCTTTATAGCGGGCAACTACGGCATTCTCCTCACAGCCCGACCGGTGAATGCAGCCGGCTGCACTGATGCACTGCTGCAATGCTGCTCTGTCGTTGCAGTGCGGCTCGCCCTCCAGCCAACAACATCGCAGGACAAAAACACCAGACACATATCATGTATTGCCAGGTTTCATGAAACCCTGCACTGGCAGCATTAAGCGCTTTGCTCGAAAGCATACCACACACCCTTCTTCGAAAACCTAGCCAGTCAAGCCAGTCCTCCGCATGTCTCTCTTCTCTAACGGTTGGAAGGAAAGTTAGCGCTCAACAACCCCTGTCCAGGCCTCGCGGCCATCGTTACACTAGCCCGCTCAAGCACATTTCCACCTTCGATATCCCAAAGTCTCTTCAATGATGGCGTTGCTGGTGCCGAATAGAGTTGGAAGAGACAAGTTCGATCTTGGTCATGTCCCGGATCCCTGGTTGCGCATCCGCCTTCTCTAGCCTTCTCTGCCTTTCCTGTGCCCCTTGCCTGCCATTTCTCGCTCGCGCCACTCTTTGTCGGCCCACCGCTTTGAGTTAAGACGCCACTTCGCTGGGCCGAGCAGCGCATCCCCGAAGCGCATAGAGGTCAATCTGCTGCAACCCACACTGCAAGACGTCACGCGACAAGGTTTGCTACCCCGCCTGTGAACGGATGCTAAGTCGTGTGCTTGAACACGTTCTCCCATTCTTTGATGTGTTCACTTGCTAGAGGGTCATGCCTCTGGGGATGGCCTGAGTGACCTGCATCCGGGCGCCTGAGGAGCAATGCGCACTGTGTCCACCAATTAACATCCAGGTAAAGGAAGTGCATACAGGAGGTGCATTGCATGAGGGCCTCCTGGTGATGCAACACCTGTTCATCATATACGATCCAATTGGACAGTGCTGCCCTTTTCTTGACACCTGGTGGTTGGTTGGCAAGGGTTGTCTCCCGAGTGCCAATGTACTGTAGCAATTAGGGTACTTTACCCCGCATTCCTGGGATATGGCAGCTACTGCAAGCTGTCTTAGGTTTACGGTTTAAACCGGGTCTAGCGTCGTGTGGTACGAATAGTCTGACTTAGGTATTGCCCATTGAGAGGAGTTTGCTGAGACATGTCTAACATGATGAGGGGGGAGCAAGAGCGAGTTTGCCAGAGTGTCGTGATCGGAACTGCAATCGATTCCGCCAAGTGAATTGCAAACCTGTGGCAACATCTGTTGATTTCCAGCATCAGTTATAAAGCCAAATATGACTGCTAATTTATGATGGAGAAGCCTATGGCCTAACTTAGGGGATTGACTCCGTCTAATCTACTTGCCTCGGCAACTTATCTAAGACTTTCAGGTGACAGTTTCTCTCTCCAGAATGATGACGCCGAAAAAAAGAAACGATCTTGGACTTCGCCCATTGGATCTCTCTCAATCGTAGATAGTCGTCGCTCTTTATTATGTTCATAGTTTATATAATCAACTTGAAATGTACGTATAATGGATCAGAGCACCTGCTCAAAACGCAGTTTACCACAATTAGGGCAAACCTCGTATGCTGCGAAGCTCTACAGTCACCGGTGATCGCGGGCGGATTCTACAAGTGCAGTGGCATGATTTAATGGGATGCAGTAGAAATAGGTAAAAATTTGCTGCTGTCTAGGCCGACGCCGTCATAATTCTTTCTCCTTCCTTTCAAGACCGGAGAGGAACCATAGAGGATAGATACCAAAGAGGAGTCGAGAATTGATACAGCGGTTGTTCTTTGAATTTGCGCGTAGGGAAGACAAGCTGCGAACACGGCAAGAAAACGGGACAACTTCTCCCCCAGAGTCATCGACCCAACTCGCTCGTGTAAACCATAACTTATTATTCCTTCGTGAAGAAGAAGAACAACTTGGAGCCTGGTTTATAAATGGCTCGTTGTCATCTTCTTCCAGCTCCTTTTCGTCAACTTATCGGCACTGACAACGCGGAATCCTTCCTCTGATATGCCACGCGCTCTGCAGAGGGGTGCAGAAAATCGTGCGCGCTTCTCGAATCAACACCACTCTCTCGCATCATGTTTGCCTTTCGACGTTTGCGAGCAATCGCCCCTATGAGAAGGTAGACTAGAGCCGCATCCTGAGCCATTTCAGATCCCCTTAAAGTTTGATATTCTTCGAAGGCCTTGATCTTTTTCGAATTTGGATTTTCTAAGCTCGTTGCTCATCTTGTCTTATTTTAGCTGCAAGCTACGTTGGATTCCGTGCATCTTTTGAGTGTTTTTGGCTCTCGCGGACCTGGCGCTTGTGTAGTACTTCTCACTTGGCTCTCTAGGTAGCTTGTTGTAATGGATTAGCCTCGCGCATATTTTAGAAAGAGAGAAAAAAAAAGTAAATAAAGACTTGCCTTTCTTCGTGGAGCCGGAGCTACGTTTCACGCGTTCAGTCACATCTTCGCTTTGAGTGTCGAAGCTGATGTTGATTAATGGGGTGATTTTGTGTAGGTTGTACAACCTTGTATTTGACGGATTTTCTCCCGTCAGAGTTGACTGGTCAGTTTCAACCAATCAGATCACGTATGTATGTGCATTTCGCACACATTAGACTAGCCTTTGTACTGAATCTGAAGTTCTAGGGAATCCTACTTTAAGCATTCGGGCTTCAACTGTTCTTTCAGGCCAACATGATACCGACATGCGCATGCTTGATCTACTACTTAAGTACCTACTCCTAATGAGTCTCTGGGAGCTGGTAAGTTAGCGCCAACTTGGGCCCCACATTCGAGTTGATCAGCTTCAATTGTGCTGGGTAAATCCCTGCTGCGGGAAAGCCGCGGAAGTGTAAGGAGTGGATTTCGAACAGGGCTCCCTGAGTCCATCCTTCTCATTGTTAGCTTCGTTTACCTACTCTCATTTTACCGTGGTCTTGTGCGTAAAAGCCCGAGTCCCGATTAAAAAAAAGCATGCAACGCGAAAAGGAACTAGGAAGGCAACGTTCCTTAGGGGGGGGATTTGAGGGATATCTCCCTTACTGGGGGCTGGAGCTTGACCCCTGTGTGAGATATGGCCGCCTGGGTGTGCGATGTCCATTGAGACCGTCTTGAAACACAACATCGAGTTTCTCTTGAGGAAGTAGAGATTTCGAAAGGAGCGGTCTATAGTTGCAGTAGTATCCTTTCAGCTCTTTAGCAATTGAAAAGGGTATTTTTTATGGCTATAGTCTGCCTGCCCAATGAGCCAAGATTAGTCGACTCATTTACCCCGGATTTTCCCCTCCAATTTCGGCAATTCTACCCCCGCAGCACTGCCATGCATGATGGAAGGTTGCATCATCAACTGTTGTCAGCCGGTACCTTAATAAGTTTATTTCTTGTGTCGATTGAATATTACACAGTGACGTGATTGATTATCATATTCCATCACCTAATCGCCTGGAAATTTTGTCGTGCGACTTCGTGAAATTATTTACGCCATATCAACTCAGCGGGAAGCTCCGGGGCATTTCAGGTGAGCGCGCTTTTTCGGTAAATAATTTCTACCTTCTTTTGGAGAGTTAGAGCTGTAATGATGATCAATGTTTCGTAGCTGCATGGCAACACGGCTTGCAGCATATTGTAGTGATGGTATGATATGAAAAGCCTTACTGAGAAACGGAGTGAGGAGGGGTATCAATTTATCCATAGATTTTTAAGAGTACAGTCTATATTTTAGGGTGAAAGGACTGGGATTAGGCAGCAGAGGCAGTTGCACCCCTCTGGCTCTTCAGCTTTTCTTCAAACTTGGCGAATTCCTCCAGAGAAATCTGCTCCTCCTCGTCCAAAACCTGCTCTACTGCTGTGACCTCCTCGATCTGAGGTGAGTGTTAGATACAATTCTCAGGAAAAGTTGTGAAGGGTGGATTGAAGAAATTCGGTACTCACATAGTGCATCAACATGCTCTCTATGCCGTTCTTGAGAGTAACTGTGCTTGAGTCACAGGTACGGCACGCTCCGCGTAGCTTCAGTTTGACGACACCGTCGTCGGTGAACCCTCGAAACTCAATATCGCCACCGTCCTCCTGGATGGCGGGGCGGATTCTTGTCTCAAGCAGCTCCTTGATCATGCCAACAACCTCGCTATCGTCCTCATTATAAGCCAGGCTGTCCTCTTCCTCCTCTGGCGCACCCTCCTTGCGCTCCGCTATGCTGACGATCTTCTCGCCCGAGGTAATGGCCTCGGTGATAAGAGCGAATATTTCGGGTCGGACGTGTGCCCAATTCACGTCGCCAGCTTTGGTGACGGTGATGAAATCCACTCCGTAGAATACCGACGTAATTCCATCGATGTTCATCAACTTTGCAGCCAGCTGGGAGGGATACGGTGGAGAGATGGTGGACCGAGGGTTAAGATACTCGATAAACGGTGTTCCGAGATCTTCGGGAACAACTCGGTGATTCGGAAGGAATTTTATGGCATCTGGATTGGGAGTGTTTTCGGTCTGTATGAATATCGTTCGCACTCGGTTCGCCAGTCCCCCCAAAAGAGGACCTGGAAATTGTGATTGTTTCGCAAGCGGGCGAGCTCGGGTCGTCGTCCGTAGAGGGGAGTTTGAAAGTGTGTTAAGCTGTCGCGCCCCTCCGAGCAGTGCCCGAGAGGAATAGTCGCGGATGGGCGCGGATAGCAGGCGGGCAGCCCGCATCGATGACTTCGTGCAGGACATCATAAGCTGTGGGAATTAGGGATTAGAAATTGACGATGTGTTGCGCAAGATGATGACATGGGAAAGTCGAAAATAGTACCGAGGTGCTGAATGACGGCAACTTTTCTCTACCCACCCACCCATCGACATTAGTAATGCAACTCATGCGAACGATCGAGCGGTCTCGGGGCAATTTAGCTTGCAGCCGCCTAAGCGGGCCTCTAATCTTTCGTATCGCGATAAGAAAAAAAGGTGATGATGCCTACGCCACCTGCATGGTCAGCCATCCCCAATTACACGTCTGCTCTTCCGCTTCCCCAGTGGCCTGATAATCATCCACCGGATTGATTGGCAATTGTCAGCGCCATGGACATCTCAAACGCCCAATCAGTCCCTCCAGAACCACCAATTGGCTCAGACCCCCATTCTGGCACACAAGAGGACAGTGAGGCACCCACCGCAGCGCCATCTCATGATGTCAGACTATGCGGAATCTGCGAAAAGAGCCCGCCCAAGTACAAATGTCCTCGGTGCTATCTACCTTAGTACGCCTCTCACGTTTCTGTCCCACTCACTCCCGTGGATGCGATGTTCTACGCAACATTTGCCATCATGCCTGCACGTACTGACAAAGATATTCAGTTGCTCTGTAGCTTGCAACAAGATTCATCGCGAAAATCACCCTCCCGATCCTACGCCAGCACCAAAGCCTTCCCCGCCTCCCACAGTCCCAGCTACGGAGACGATAGCTCTGGAGGAATCCAATGACGACTCTGGTACCCATCAATCAGATCATCGGTTTGGCACGCTCGAACGCTCTAAGGAATTACAATATCTCTTCAAGAAGTACCCTCGACTACCTAAACAATTACTCGACATCCATGCTGCAACTCTCCCGCCACCATCAGAGAAGTCTAGAATCCCCGCCTCGTTATTAAAGGACCTTCCGGAATCATCGAATAGCTGGGATCGTGATAAAGCAATGGCCAGTGGGAAAGAGGCTCTCCGCAAGGCGCGGGGAGCTAAGGGGGTGGATGGAGAGGCCCTGAGAGAATACTCTGAGCTGGTGCTACACCTCACGAAGGATAAGGTCAACAATCGGTGAGCAGTCTAGCTCAAGTAACCATAATTCTCTCCCAATGGGCCTTTCATCGGTTATTTTGGAAGGGCAAGTCTGTGGCGCTGCCAAAGGTTCAGACTCGATATTCAACGCCAACCGTAAACTTGTTTTTAACGGTTGCGGCTTCCCGGTATCAAAGCAGGTCACCAGCGCTGTGACGTCTAAAACGAGGGAACAAAGCGGCGATTCGTGACTTTGTCACGTCTTCCACTATCGGCTCTTTTTCCTCTGGAAGAACCGGTGGATAGTCTCTGTGTTTGTGCCCCCCTATATGACGTTTCAGTCGCCATCTGGATTCTGATTTCCGGAGCTTGACCTCATCGCTCTGGGTCCAGTCAACCCTATGCTCCGCGATTTCTGCTTCGGTCAGTCCCTCATGATGGGGACTCTCATGCCTTTCTACATGTGGGGCTGAAGCCACCTTCTCCATGGTCATGCCTGCATCGCCCTCGTCGTCGCTTTCCAGGCTCTTCGGCGAAGAATCCGTTTCAAAAAGAGTTTGTTGAACCGGATGGATTACATTTTCATTAATACCCACAGTTGGTAGCAGGGTTGAGGGATGTTGGAATTGATTGCGTTGATATTGCTTTTCTCTTTTTCGCTGTGCCTTTTTCAATGTTTTTGCTGCCTCGTAAGGGGCTATGGTGTTTGACTCGTCCTGCAATCCCGTATCTGCATTAACACCATCCATATGGTACTTCAAGGCCATCTTGGAGAGCCTGTGAACCAGACCCTTCTCGCCAGGGGGATCGATCGTGGTCGTTCTTGCAAACTGTAGCGCCGCTACTCGTGGAATGTGTCTATAAGTTGACGGGCATCCATCATCCCCATTTCGCACGCCGGGTGCGTGGTTGGTGCAGCTCGCGTCTAATCTTGCCCTTGTGCTATCTTGTGTTGGTTCGTCCTGGCACTGATCCGGAACAGATTTCGCCCCAAGGTGGGCGGGTAGGGATATCTTCTTTTCGGACTGTGGAAACTCATGTGCGAGGTCGTAATGTTTCTTCTCTACCCTTCGTTCCTTCGACCTTTGGGTTGTAGCTTTATGTTCGGTCCCTAGTCTTGCGATTCTCGTCTGCTCGGCCAATACCCTCTGTTCTGCCTGGATGATTGTCAACTTCCTCGACAACTCCTCTGGGTCAAAGGGCGAGGAGGGCGAGTGCCGATGCTTGTGAGGATGTCTCTTTTGGTGAACAGGGGCTGATGCGGCCCCGATGGCCTTGACCTCCGGCGCGAAGGTCATCACAACTATTTCAGATACCCAGAGCCGCTGGAATCGGCGAAAGGGTTCCCATTGATTCTTGTGGGTTGGGTCGGCCGGGGTGCGGTAACGGAGACGGTCTGGAAATGCTGGGTTGAGAAAGCGCTTTTTGGGCGCCTTGAGCTGTGTCTGATGTGGCAAAACAACGAGCCGAGGACGATATACGCTGGAGGAAGGGACTGTCCCGACACATTTAACAAATTGTCATGGACTACAGTGAGAGGTAGCTTGAGGGTCCGAGGTGCAACTCTACCGCCCAGCGGTTGGAGAGGGGTTTTGGTGCGGCAAGGATCATGATGCCACATTGAGATGGCCAGACGAGACACATGCTCCCTTGGTGGATTCAGACATGTCACATTGAGCACTGCTGTGTTCCATGGTGTTATATTGAATATATTTTCTCTAGCTGGGGAACTTTTTAAACCGGCCTCGTCCTTGCTTACCCAGCAAAGTGCAAACTGAAGCGCTCATTCTATGTCGTGTGGTGCCAAGGCCTGCCTGCCGCTGAGTAACTTTACTTACCATTATGCCGGCGACGTCACAGAGAGGATGTCTGGGGTCGCGCTCCATGAAACTGGGTGTGGGGTCACGGGATCCTGTCTTGCCACTCCAGAAGAGGAGGTCCAACCTGTTCATCAGGGCGGGATGGGTTGAGGTTGTAAATAAAATGGAGCAGGCTTAATGCGATCAGTATTCTCTCCCGGTATCTGGGTATTGGTCCAGTTTGCAGGAAAATGGGGACCTCTAGTCTTTTTGTCCCTTGCTTCTTTCTTTTCTTTTTTCCCCTTTGCCCTTCTTTTCTGATGTGCCGAAGGTTAGTGGTCCCATTGCCACTGCTACGCTCAGGGCAACTGATCTCAGGCAATGTCTTAGATCTCGCCTTGAGAATCAGTGAGGAAACAATGGACATTCATATATAGTGCCAACGCCGAATCTGACTGACAATAATTGGCGGCGTCGGGGTGGTTTTGCTAAATCCTCAGGCTGCCTATTGTTGTCTGTAGTGGTACGTATCATCATGCTCCTCCTACCTGAGCCAAGCAGTGTCGCACACTTGGACCTTGTTTTGTCTCGATAATCGATCAGAACGGAGGTCCAAGCGTGCCGTATAGTATCCGGGCGTCTCCTAGCCCCTCACTCAATGCCTAGCTGCGTCTACTACCAGGAAAATTGGGTCAAGACTACGGGCGATCACGTCGGCTCGAGCGAGCGCACGGGATGGTGGTGTGCTGCCAATGTGCATCATTCGACGGCAAAGGCGGGCGATTGCGATCGCAAAGGGTGGATGCGCCTGTGACCGGGCAGATGCGTTAAGGGGTTTCGGTTGGCCGACACAGAGTTTGAGACGGCGAACCACCGTCGATTGAGAGGGCTTGGTGGACAATAAGCAGTCCGAATGAATCCTGTCCCAGGGTCCGGTTGGGCAGTTGGTTAATTTACCGCTCCACCCTCGTCCACCTAAAACGACTTCCTCACCAACGTGCCTGTTTGACCGGGGACGACAGCGATTATTGGGTGCTGGGGAGCGGTACCACCAGCACGAGCACATGTACTCAGTTAGGTAGATGCCAGCCGCACGCACGTCGTCCCCCTCGGGCCAGCTGAGGTCCACGACTTTATTAACCTGTCCGCCGGGTGCTCTCGACCTGGCTTCCTGCCGCTCTCCTCCTCACCATCTGCACTTCCGCCTGCCTGGCCCTCCTTCTCCTGCTCTCCCCTCTGCTTCTAGATACTCAATCGAAGCCGTCCTCCCTAGCCCCCACCCCCTCCTGGTGGTCTTGTGTACAATTACAAGCTACTAGTCGGCGCGCCACTATCGATTAATTACCAGCCCAGCAACCCTCCTGGGTCCCGTCGCCGCGGCGCCGGAAGGGCACAGCTGGTCCCCCGGCCTGACCTTGCAAAAGACCTTGCCATCCTGCCCTCAGAACCTGCAGCTTGGAATTATCCCTTGTCGTGCCATTCCTCCTTCCAGCGAAGTGCAGCGAGCTACCCGTCCACGGCCGCCTTCAACGTGTTTCGCCTGTCCTGTTTTGGCCCGGCTCTGTGATACCTATCTATGTAAGTCGCCGACGAACAAATCATCCCCGTCTTCAAGAATGGATGCAGTGGGCCGGCGAGCAGGCAGGCCACGAATTGACTGGCTGGGCCTGGCTGTCGTTCGTTCCTAGCTCCTTGGCCTAAGGTGGTAGTACTGCGTCCCAAAATGCCAGCCAGAGTTGCATGTCTCCATCTGCGTGGGCATGCGGGTGGCATGGCATGTTCCTAAAACCAACGCCTGGTGCATACCCTCCCTGACAGCCTGCCCTCGTTATCGTTCTGGCTAAAGGGGTTTGTCAATTATCCCTCTGCTACCTAGCTGGCTGCGCCGTCCCAGTCCTGTCCCAATCCCCGTCTAGATCCATCACCTCCTTCTGTCCTGCCTTCGCCTGCCCGGCTGCATGCTTCTGGTCTGCCTCATACCTTCCATGTGATTCCCTTCATTTGGCTAGTCGCCAGGCTGTGACAATGCCCTCTCCTCGTGGTAGTTCGCGACATGCTCACCAAGTCTCGAGCAGCTATTCGCGCCCTGTCGACCGTGGCCAGACTCCGACGCCGACCCAAGAGTCTCGGCGGCATCATCCAGCTCCTTCGAAACCCAGCCAACCTTCCGGCTCCCAAGGCTACCATCTCCGCAAATCGTCGACCGCAGATCTCTCGTCCCTAGCCTCCGGAAACCGAGATTCCTTTGCCTCCATCCTCGACGATCCCTTCTTCAACAACTACAAGTCAATTGTCTATCCAGAAGACGCCGCCGATTCCTCCGGCCAGCCCGCTGCTGCGAAACCCGCCGCCGGATGCGATGAGAAGGCGAACCAGCCGCTTTGGCCCCCTCCTGCTCGCCGCGAGTCGTTAAGTGCTGGCCCCTCCCGCTACCAGGTATGTCCATGCTCACCACCATGCCCCACCCCATGAACCAGCTCAGCGCCAGCGGGGCAGGGGTCAATCCAATGGGCTGAAATTGGCTGCGCTATCGCCATTACCCATTGTTGTTGTCCCCATCCTTCCCTGAGATTCGTTGTCGTGGGCATGGAATTGACTGTCATCTCGTTCCAGCAACTCGACCCCCCGCCCTCCGCCATGGAGACCTTCAACATCGCCGTCATCGGCTCCGAAGGCGTCGGCAAGTCCTCCTTCGTCCAACGGGTCCTCAACCTCCCGCGACCACCCATCACCAACGCCTCGACCGTCCGCATGCCAATTGACAATGTGATGCACATGGTCATGCTGCTCGAGCTCGATCTCGAGCACTTTGCACTCGACCCCGAGCTCCCAATCCAATGGCCGAAACAGATCAATGGGCACATAATGCCGCGAGTCGACGCCGCTTTAATTCTATACGATGTAATGAACCGGGCATCTGTGGCTGAGCTGCCTCAAACAATGGGTACGTCATAGTCAACGACAGCAACAGGGAAAAGCTCATTCTAACCCCAGATTTCCAAAGCTGCTTTGACCAACTCGGGCCTGCCTGCGATTCTTGTTGCCACCAAGTGCGAAAACCCCAAGGACGAGTGGGAGGTAATCCCCGACGTGATCACGAGCAGCAAGTTTTACCAGTCCTGCCTTGCATCATACAAGCTCTCCAGCGAGAATCCCGAAATCGCCCGCACCTGCCTGCAGGCAATCCTCAAAGCCGCCATTATTCACCGAAGAGGTAAGAGCTGTTTAGGTTAGGTTGGGTTGCCACGGACGTTGGTGGGCTCACACTAAATATAGAAGAAAACGGCGAGACAGTATCCCGAAGGCGCGCCCAATCGAACCTCGAAATGCCCGATACGTCATCTACGCGCTCCACCAGTGAACAAAACAAGCACAGTCGAGCCAGCTCCGACCTTTCTTTACTGCGTGGCTTCGCCAACCTTCCGATCAACGAACGCGGCCAAACCTCAAAAAGCGCCCCCCGGCTCGGCAAGCCTGGAGAATCCGACATCCAAACACAGCAGTCGTACAACAGCATGCTACGGACCTCTTCTGGCATCCGCCTGGACAGACCAGGCACTGAGTCTTCACAGGATATTGACGAATCCGATGCCGAGTCACGGAGATATTCAGATGATGTTCCTATCCTACAAAGAAACGATGAAACCAGTGGCGGCACGGCGAAGATCGTCGGAGCTTCCTTCGACGAGCTAGTTGACCGACTCCTGGCCCCCCGAATTTCGAAAAACGACAGTAACTTCTCAGATATCTTCCTCTGCCTCTACCGCAAGTTTGCCGCGCCCGGCGAGCTTTTCTCAGCCATTCTCACTCGACTTGACGACGTCCGTGATGACAAAACATCGCACTACCTGACAAAGACTGCTACCCAATTACGGATGATCGAAGTCGTAGCAAGATGGGTATCACTGTACCCTGGCGATTTTGCCCGACCAACCACCCGCCGAAACCTGGAGGAGTTTATCAAGCATCTTTCGACGGAACCCATCTTCTCAATCTCAGCACAGCAGATTCGTCGCAACCTGCACTTCAACGTGACTGAGGATGACGACACTGGATGGGCAAACACGGATGAAGACGGAGACAAGGCTGCCAGTGATCTGTTAAAGAAGGACTCCGACAAGCTGGGTCAAAGCTTGAGTGGGTTGGGGATTGAGGATGAAGAAGGGGACGACATGCCATCTCGAAGCTCTGACAACTCATTCGGTGACAGAGGCAGTGTAGGGAGCCAGTTCCAATTCCATTGGTACGACGAGTATGAAAGAGAAGCATCATCGCTTGAGCCCTCGAGCCACTTACCGATGAACAAATTCCGCTACCACATCTTCATGGATATTCCGGACGAGGAGATAGCTGACGAGCTTACCCGTATTGATTGGGTAATGTTCTCATCGATTCGAGTTCGAGACTTTGTTCGCCATGTCAGCTTATCCACGGCAGAGAAGGGCAAATGCCGGAGCCTCCAGAACGTGAACCGCATGATCGCACACTTCAACCATGTTGCCCAATGGGTCGCCAACCTGATTCTACTAAGGGACAAGGCCAAACACCGGGCACAGATGATGGAGAAGTTCATGAACATTGCCCTCAAGCTTCGACAAATGAACAATTACAACGGACTCGCCGCAGTTCTCGCGGGCATCAACGGAACATCGATTCATCGCCTAGCCCAGACCAGAGCTTTGGTCCCCCCGGAGGTCCAAAAACGTTTCGCCCGACTCGTAATTCTAATGGGCACACAAAAGAGTCATTTCGCCTACCGACTTGCTTGGGAGAATTCGCCACTTCCCCGAATCCCCTTCATTCCTTTACATCGCCGTGATCTCGTGTCGGCCGAGGAGGGAAGCAAGACCTTTGTTGGCCCGAAAGGCGACCGTATCAACTGGAAGAAGTTTGAGGTTCTTGGAGAGGTCCTCCTCCCCATTATGAAGAGTCAAGGCACCCCCTACCCTGGCTTGTCAAAGCATGACAACATCAAGGACATGATCTTAGGATGCCGTATGCCCACAGATGATGAGGTAAGTTTATTCTATCCTAATACGCCGATATCTGATCGCGACGCGTTTAGCTAACAATTCTCCCTTTGTAGGAAATATACCAGCGGAGCATACAGGTTGAGACCGGCGTGGGAGGACCTGCGGAGCAAACTAGAAAGAAATCATTCCCATGGTTTAAGGTATGAAGTAGTGAACAAGAACCACTGGCTGGATTCTGCTACAAAGACAACGAAATCGGTGCGATTTTAGAATATTCCTGTGTGTGCATTTTGATTAGCGGCAGCATGGTACGGGCAATACGGTTTTTCTCGTTGACATTCAAGGGGGGCCAAACCCAGGTTGCTTTGATTCCAATCGAGTATTTTGAGCGTCGTCGCTTTGCTGCACAAGCAGCCATCTTCTCCTAGCTTCAATGTCCTCACTAATGTGAGAGGTTTATGGAGTTAAAGCCTTGTTTTGTCTTTTTCCCTTTCATGTTTGCGCCTGGTGTTACCCGCGTTTGGATGTTAGATGGGCGGAATCGGGTATCTAGGTAGGGCTATTGGTTTGGTTACCTTAGGTAGTGTGAGTAGAAGACAATTCTATGTGCACCTATTCCAGGTGAATGGAACACTTTTGAACCTTACGCAGAAATTTGTATGCGGTGCCGGGCTTTGCAGTTCGTCCAGTGCAAGCACGAGTCGCAACTCGTTCTCTCCTTCCTTAGTAGTGACAAGACCTCCCAATACCTCAGGCGCCTGCAAGTCCCACCGTCCCCTATCCCCTAGTACCTTCCGGTTCTCGTTGAATTTGAGGTACATGCCCGTCCAAATGTTAATCTACTAATATTTTGCATTTTCTTTGCTCTAGATACGACATGCCGGCTTCCCTCTTATGCCGGAAACCACGATTGAGAATCCGAGGCTCCGCCTCAAGAGCAAATCTAACCGATCGCAATTAGAAATCAGATCCTCTCTCCGGCTCGTCCTACCAAGAGAACACCAGGCCATAGAGTCCAGCGAGGAGCTCCTGCGACTGGTTTCGTCAGGGGAGTTGTGGATTGCCCGGGTGGGATCGTGCAATTTGACAGTGGAAGTCACCACCCTTGGGGATGCTCTGTCCAGAGCTGAAACTACTGTGGTAGAAGATTGGATTTCCGACCACCAGGTGGCTCTTCCCAATAATTTTGAATACCTTTAACCTTCATATTCTAACCATGACTACAGCTCTGGAATCAACTTGGCATTCGATTGATATCTTTGGGCGACGAGACGGCTCTTCCTGCCAACGAAATCGAACTATCCATTCAGCATCCTGACTTGACTTCGGCTCTTGTGGCATCAACAAAGACTTCAGTTGTCGAATTCATCTCTGCAAGATGTGCGATTGACCTATCAGTAACCAGGACATCCAGTACAGCTCATAAAAGGCCGCGCCTACCTGTTCAGAAACCACCGGACGAAGCCACATCAAACAATCACCAAGGTATACCTCAAGATGTCGATATAGACGACCAGATGGCGGTATCCGAGTTTGTGACCAATCTTCATGAACACGAGGAGCGGGATCGTCAGCCAAACAGGTCGAAAAGAAAACGGATCTCTGAAACCCAACATCCCATTGAAAACATTGGGCTCCACAAGAATGCCATTGATACTGCGATACGTATCATTCTGCTCGGTTCAAATAACACTGGCAACAGCTATAGGCCATTGGAACAAGTATCAGCCCCTGGATTGTCCCAGCTAGCACCTGGAGTGTTCGACATTCCATATACAGAGGTAATCCATCCCCCTTAACAAAGTGCTCTCAAGACTAACCAAATCCCTTCAGACCGTCTCTCAGAGGGCAAATCTGTGTACCACTATCAGTTCTTCACTGGCGAGAATGGTAGAGGCTGAGTCGCCTAGTCTAAGGCGTAAAATCAATCATCTCAAGACATCAGCAACTTCAGGAGCAATCGACGTCCCGCCAGAACTAGACATGGTTCAGGGCATAGAGAGAAGTATCTGGGAAATCATTTTAAAGTCTTCCAAATCTCCCTCGAGAGGGAAGAGAAAAGCGAATGGTCCATCTGACCTGCCCAAACGGCCACGGCATGGCCTTGTTGAACAACAGTCGAACTCGGTAGATGATGCGTCAGCTTCCGCAATCGGACGCTCTTCAGCCCTAGTCATGGAGATATATGACGATATAACAACCACCGAGTCAAATGAAAGGATAGTTCCAGATACGGCGGATACTTCTATGTCCAATCGAGCCTCAAGTTCTGGCTTGGCGTCGGAGGGTACTCATATACATGAATATTTTAGCAGCTTGTCTCAAACTCTGTGGTACGAGCCGGCATTGCCTTCTGATTCCCAACCACTACAAGTCTTTGGAAATGAATCATCTCCTTGAAAACCGTATCATTGCAATGGCCTGCCATCTCAGCTAATTGAATTGATCTCAGGTTGGTTTAGAAGTACTGAGAAAGAATTGTGATAATGTAGTGTAATTTGACAATCAGAGGGGAATCTAGATAAACCGACCAATTAGGCCTAAATAGAAAGATATAAAGACAAGCAAATTCAAAATTCTGAATCATATCCCTCGTCTAAGTCGGACGAGCATCAATTATAGAACGTTGATGGTGTGGTATTGTTCAAGACCCACAATACAATGCGTGACTAAGTCCCATCAGCCAATCAGCTACTCGCTCAGCTCTGCACCGCAGCCAAAGCCAATGTCTAAAAAAATCTCCAGTCGCAGCTGTTCAAAGACGTCGGCATCGCACGATATTTCCCAACGTCCAAGCTAGGAGGTTGCAGCTTGCAATACACACGGGCCATGAGCGTAGCACGGCCGACCCGAAGCCTGCTAGGCAAGTACATCTCCTCCGCCGCCGCTCAATCGCGAAGCCCGGCCTCGACCGTCGTCTGCCGCCAATTCCACAGTTCGGCCCCATATCAGAAGAAGCGGCGCTCCCAGTTCCGCAATGTCAAAGCCGAGGAGCTGGGGCTCCTCAAGCCCGACGCAATGGAGAAGTACCAGAAGGAGCACCTGCCCGACTACACCCCGGAGGAATTGGAGCTGCTGAGGCAGAAGTACACGCCCGAGCAGATGGAGGCCCTGGAAGCTGCTGAGCAGGCCGTCAACCCCGGAGACATCGCCATTCAAGGCCGTCTGCGCGACGACCTGTTCCGCCCGAAATACATTGAAGATTTCACCGTCATGGACCCTCGATACGACCTCAAGTCGGACCTCAAGGGCACACTCAGGGAGCACAAGTGGGACGACAACGACGAGAGGTTCGAGGAAGAATTCCTGGACAAGTTCAGCAAAGTGATGGAGAAGGGGACCACCAACCAGCTCACTCGCGCCATGATTCGTGCTCTCCGCCGGGTGAAGACAAGCCAGGGCCAGGACTTGATCGACCTTACCGAGGCCGAGCTGAGCGACATGGAGAAGGACCCCTCGCTGCTGGAGAAGTACTTAGTCAAACCCGATGAGCGCGAGCCCAAGTACAAGGAAAAGGAGACCGAGTCCGACGACTTCATAACCAGAGCCCAGGCTCTGAAGCTCGACGAGATGGTGGAGACCGCTTGGAAGAAGGAGCTCGACCTGCTGTCCCACTCAAAACACACCGAGCTGAAGCCTAGCACCTTCGAGCTCGAGGAGGACGGTCCCACGGGTCCAATCCGCCTCCACACAGCGGAAGCCGTCGAGCTCGGCAAGGTCCCCGGTGTGGCCGGCCTCTACAAGACGTCGGCGGACGAGGACGACGGCAAGGACGACATGGGTCAGTACACCGAGCTCAAGCAGCTCACCGGGCTGACTCTGTCGGAACTCAAGTCCATCTACAACAAAACCCTCGTCATCAGACACGTACACAACCAGACCCGTCTGGGCAAGATCCGTAGCGTCTCCGCTATGGTGATCGCCGGTAACGGCAACGGACGCCTGGGACTCGGTGTCGGCAAGTCAACCCAGATGGATGTCGCCGTCAACACGGCGACCATGCTCGCAATCAGAAATATGAAGCCCCTACGACGGTACGAGAACCGGACGATCTACGGAAACATTACGTCCAAGGTCTCGGGAACCGTTGTCGAGCTGTCCGCTCGTCCTCCTGGTACGTTAAACCCCTCCCCTCCCCTCTTCCCCATCTCCTGTACCTCCCTAGAGCGAATACTAATCATAACAGGCTTCGGTCTCCGCGTCCCCTCGCGTCTCTTCGAGATGTGCCGTGCCGCTGGCCTGCACGATCTGGCCGTCCACATGCCCCGGTCCAAGAACCCCATGAACACGGTCAAGGCCACATACAATGCCCTAATGAACCAGCCCGACCCCGAGGAGATCGCCATCGGCCGAGGCAAGAAGCTCGTCGACGCCAGAAAGGTGTACTATGGCGGCGCTGTGCTATAGAGAGGAGGAAGGAGGGGAGCGTCAGGGACGTTGTTACGCACCGCTGTATATCAAGACATGCTTCTTATATGTAAAAGATAGTTTCCTGTTGCGCATGAGATCCTCGGATTCCGCGAAACGTGTAATATCAACAATGAAAGAAACCACCAATAAAGAAACAAAACACACAAAGCAAGAATATGTCCATTATGAAAGCAAAATCCATTTGCATGCCTTGGGTCTTAGTTAAAGATCATGTCATCGTAAACAGTCTCCCACACTCGCCCACATCCCACGAAATCCATCCGCTCTCCCCCATTCGCCTTGCGTTTTACACAAAGAACCCCCTCCCATACCGAAAAATCAATACTGCCCAGCAGGCGCCCCATCACCCCAATCAATCTCCTGCTGCAAGACTATGCTGTACACGCTGGCCTTGAGCAGCGTGAAGGCCAGGCTGGTCTTGCGCTCCAGGTCCCGCAGGCCGTCGAGGATCTCGGCGCTGGGGTTCGAGGCGAGGTGCTCGAGCGTGGAGGCAAGCTGCAGTCAAAAAACCCAAGCGGAGAAAATGTCAGCTACTAATGGCCTTTCACAGAAGGGCGAATTGATACACGTATTTACAGGGGTGAGGTAGAGGCAAGGACTGACCTTCTTCATGTTCTCGGCCAGTCGCTCATACTCGTCGAGCACCTCCTGCTCGAGAGGCGTGAGCTCTGGGGGGGAGAGGAGATTTGGCGGACCCTGATCCATCGTGATCTGTGAAGCGCGGTCGCGTGAGGTGAATGGGGATGGATTTGTTAGTGGTGAGCCGCGAATGTTAGTGGTGGGTGTAACAAACAGCGATTTTATGGTGGGGCAAGCCGTCGCCTATTGTCCCTCGTTCTTACCGAGTCTGCACTGACAAAACATCTCCATATTCCTACCTACCTTAGTAGTAAAAGGACTGATTATCAAAACATCACATCTTCTAGATACTTGGTATTGTAGTTATTTGAAATGAAAAGTCATAGAATTATTACTCAAACTACCCAACACCATCCAAACAGCGCTAAAAGCATAAACCATACATCAATCATCTACCATATACACATGTACGCCTTGACACAACAAGATATACTAAGAAAACACCCCATTCCCGTAACTAAACAGCAAACCATGTGTTCCGGTTATTTGCTTCTTGGGCATCTTCAGCCCTGACTCCCCTATACTACCATCTCGCTCTCTTCAGCGTTGGCCCCCGTACTTTCTGTCCATTCGTTCGCCGTGTCGTCGTACTCAGTATGGCCAGCCTCCGGGTCGGCATGCTGTCCTCGACTACTGCGACAGAGTGTGTCTGTTTCACTCTGATCGTCGCCCAAGATGTCCTCTCCATTCTCGTCCACCCTTTCATCAATGGCAGCAGGGGACTCATTTTCATCAACTTCCTCAACCGTCTCCCTAACACTCATGTTTTCCTTGTCCGTGTCGCCAATGCCTATATCACCACCCCAGCTTCGTTTCCGATATGCTTTACTACTGGCTGGAGTCCTGACACTCTGGCTTCTCTTCACACCACCAGAGGCTACATTGTTGGTGATCTGGCCAAGTGAAGCGATTCTTCTCGCAACACCACCTTGCCCAGGAGGAGCCAGGTTACGCTTGCCAGAGAGAGCCATGTTCATCACAGGTCTGGGTGAAGCCTTTGGCGTCGTCGAGTCTTCAGCAACAACAGCGGTCTTCTTAACCCGCTTGCGGTTCATAGAGTCGCCACCGCTCTTGGTAGCTTTAGACATGATCAGAACACGAGAGTGGTCCATCACGCCCTCGAGAATGCGGCGCTCCAACTTCTCGGCCCGCGACTCCATCTCAGAGAGATCTTCCTTGCGAAGGCGCATTGCCGTCTCCAATGAGGAGACATCTCCGGTGAGGCGGGTTTTCTGGCGAATCAAACTCTCCTGTTCAGTTCTCAAGCTCATGATGCTGCCGCGGAGTCGCTCCTCTTCATCTCTGAGGCTTGCGATGGCTGCATCCAGGTGATCCTTCTCTGCCCGCCTTCGCGCAACCGAGGTTATCAAGTCCTGAAGAGTCTTCTCCTTTTCTTCGTTATCATCAGCGATGCGTTGAGTTTGTGATGACAAGAAGTTGGAGATATCCGCAGCTGTTTTGACAACGGATTGATGCACCTTATCCAAAGTCTGCAGCTGAACCAAGGCCTGCTCAGTTGAGTTGCTGTAATCGACGATCTTGTCGAGTTTCTCATGCACGACCTTGTCATCGTACTTCTCCTCGGAAAGCTTGTCGAGCTTCTCGCGGACCTCGGTGTCGTCGTACCTCATCAACACCAATGTATCAAGCTTTTCGTGAATCTCAGTATCATCGTACTTAGCATCCGCCAGCTTGTCAAGCTTCTCACGGACTTCACTGTCGTCATACTTGAGCTGTTGTAACTCTTCCAGCTTTTCGCGGAGTCCAGTGTCGTCATATTTGAGAGCTTCGAGCATCTCTCGGAGCCCAGCATCATCATACTTGCTTTCTTCAAGTTTCTCTCGAAGTCCAGTATCATCATACTTCAACTCCTCAAGCTTCTCTCGAAGACCAGTGTCGTTGTACTTGATCTCTTCAAGCTTCTCCTTGAGTCCAGTATCATCGTACTTGAGTTCTTCAAGCTTCTCCTTGAGTCCAGTATCGTCATATTTGATTTCTTCAAGTTTCTCTCGAAGTCCACTGTCATCATACTTCAACTCTTCGAGCTTCTCTCGGAGGCCAGTATCATCGTACTTGATCTCATCAATCTTCTCCTTGAGTCCAGTATCGTCGAACTTGAGTTCTTCGAGCCTCTCTCGAAGTCCACTATTCAACTCTTCTAGCTTCTGTCGAAGTTCTGTATCGTCGTACTTGAGTTCCGAGAGTTTTTCAATCATATGACGAAGGCCGCTATCATCATACTTCGACTCAACCAGGGTGTCAAGCTTCAGTTGGATTTGGGTATCATCATACTTTTCAGGGGGTGGCAAAAGCAACATGTCTGACTTGGCTTCGATGATCTTGTCTTCAATACCGGTTGTGGATACCTTGGAGTGCTCAAAGTGCTGGTGGACCAACTCAAGAAGAGATTGGATAGCTTCCATGACCTTTGGCTGAGTCTCCTTGAAGTCGCTCTGTATGCCTTCGACTACTGTTACAGCTTGCTGAAGTTGGTCTCGAGTCTGCTGGTGCTCAGACTTATCCTCTGTATGGTTCTCTTCATTTCGGGTAACGAGCTCCTCGACTTTACCGAAAACGGTCTGAGACGCCTCTTCCATCTTGTCCACTGACTCAGTTACGGAAGCACCAAGGGTGTCAATCAAAAGCTTGAGCTCTTCAGCGACTGCCTTAGTATCCACGACTGCAGCTTCGGTAACGATGTCTCGAGCTTCGGCGGTTTTGTTTCTTTCGTCCAGCACGGTTTGAAATTCATCGTACTTGGCGATCAACTCTCCCATCTTCTCGTCTATCTTGACACCAAGACTATCTCGGGCTTCTTGGAGCTTCTCGTCAGACTCCAGCTTGGCTCCAGCAAAGATGGTTTTCGAGTCCTCAAATTCAGCCTTCATAGTATCGAACATCTCTTTCAGGTCGGTGGGGACGTTCTCAGACTTGTCGACCTTCTCGCCCATTCCCTCAAGAAGCTTGCCGAGGGCCTCGACACCGGTAGCTTCATCGTCGAGCTTTGCCCTGAGAACCTCCTGGAATTCCTCGAGGAAGACTTTGACTTCGGCAACTTTCTCGCTTACGCCATTGATCTCCTCTTGCCGCTTTTCCAGAGCTTCCTTCGTGGAATCAGTGTGGGTATCAAGTTTCTCCTTAGCTTCGCTAAGCATGATCTCAAGATTCGTCACATCTTCTTTCTTCGAAATATCGGCCAGGTCCTCCTTCTTCACGAGGTCGACAAGATGCTCTGTCCTCGCGAGATCGGCAAGATGCTCCGTCTTCGCGAGATCGACAAGATGCTCTGTCTTGGCGAGATCGGCAAGATCTTCTTTCTTCGCAAGGTCTGCAAGATCTTCCTTCTTAGTCAGTTCAGAAAGATCTTCTTTTTTGGTGATGTCCGCGAGATCCTCCTTCTTGGCAAACTCAGCAAGATCCTCCTTTTTAGCGAAGTCAACAAAATCCTCCTTCTTCGGGAGTTCTCCGTCAAGAATATTCTTCATCTCAAGGACAACAGTCTCGACAGCCTCAATGTCGGTCTTTGTCACCTTCTCGGGATCTTCCTTTTGATCTTCCTCGGCCTTGATGATCTTCTCTCTCAGTTCCTCAAAGCCAAGCCTGACCTCAGTAACTAGAGTTTCCATGTTGGTGAGATCTTCTTTGCGAGGGATAGCGTCCATATCAGCGCCCATGAGTCGCATGCTTTCACGAGTTTCCAGGGTCAAGGTCTCGATGGCATCCAAGTGCTCCTTCCGAACGGCCTGGTCACCATCAATCAAGTCATCTAAACGAGCCTTGGTATTGCGCAAGATGGTTTCGATGGCTTCAACGTCCTCCTTGGAAGCGATATCACCACTTGGTGGTACGACAGGAACCTCGGCATCGACAGATCGGGGCACCGATGCCTCAGCGGCAGCCGCAGATGCGGGAGCAGGCGCAGGTACAGACACAGGTACAGGTACAGGTATCTCGCGAGATCCAAGCTCTTCCACTTGCCTCTGCATATTTCCAAGCATGTCTTCAAGGCGGGAGAAGTCCTCCTTGTGATCACTTGCGGGCTCGGGTTCCATGGCTTCAACCTTGATTCGGAGTTCGTTAATAAGAACCTCAAGGTTCCTGATATCGTCCTGCTTAACCATGTCTATAGGGACGATGGCTTGCTCATCGATATCAGTGGGTCTTCCCACGGCTGCAACCGCCCTGTCGTTGCTGCTCTCTCGAATAGTATCGATCTCGGACCTGACAGAGTCCAGTCCCGACTTGAGTGCTTCCAAAATTTCGTCGTTGGCGGTCAAGTCCGCAGGTTTGTTGCTCATCTTGTCAATACCGGCGCGGATGTCATTCAATCCTTCATTGAGGGCATCGATAATCTCGGTCGTTTCATTTCGGGGGCGTAAAATCTCTTGTCGGATACTACCAACGGCTGTATGCAGAGCCTCAAGAACCTCCTTATTATTTCCCTGCTGTGGTGTAGCAGGGACCATAGATGAGTTTACGATCTCACGAAGTCCCTCAAGCTCTGTTTGCAGCTGTTCCCGAGACGACTCAGATGATCGGGTCATGAAGGTAGAGAGTTCCTCCCTGAAGGAGTCCATGGATCTCATCAGCTCCTGGTTGAATTCATCCTGACCTGGTAGCTCCCGAGGAGCATCCTGCGCGGACTGCGATACAAGGACTGCGATGTCCTCCTTGAACGTGTCCATAGATCTAAGCAGTTCCTGTTTTAGGTCGTCGTCTTGGTCCGTTACTCGGCTTGATGCTTCCATGGATTGAGACACGAGAACGGCAATGTCCTCCTTGAACGTCTCCATAGAGTTGAGAATTTCATGCTTAAGATCATCGTGATCATCATGGCCTGCCACACGATCGACGTAACTCTCAATGGCGATTCTCAAGTTCTCAAGGCCGTCTTTGGTTGCGTCAAGAACCTGCTCTGTATCTCGACCATTGGCAGCAACGTTGTCCTTGGCTTCTTGGGAAACAGCCTTGAACTCCAGCTTGATGTATCCGATCATGTCTTCGAGCCTCGAAAGAAGCTCATTGTTGTTGGAAAGGGGAACCACGGCCCCAGCCTTAGGCAGATCAAAGTCACTAAGCCCTTCCCTAACAGCATAGACCATATCCTCCCGGCTGAGTTCATTGCCCACGGCTGATGGGGCAATTGGGAATTCAAACTCTTCCAGGCAGTCTCGGACAGCTTCGATAATCTCATCGCGAGACAAGCTGGCAGGCGTGTCCATTTGAGGGGGGACAAAGTGCTTGAGACCTTCTACGACTGCCCTCGACACCTCTTCCCGAGTAGCGCCTACCGGTCGTTCATCTCGAGGCGCATACTCCCGGAGTCCTTCTTGAAGACAGGCAAGAACTTCATCGCGTTCCAGACCGATTTGCTGAATTTCAATCTCCGGCTTATAAGTCTCCCAGGCATCTCTGACGGCATCAATCACGTCATCTCTGCTAAGATCGGGAATGTCCTGGCGCGAGGCCTCGTTGTCCTTGAGAGCGGTTCGCATGGCGTTATAAATCTCGTTGTAGTCAACTAGAGTCTTGGCTGTTGCGGCAGACTGAGCAGATTGACGGCGGTGCTCACGCAAAACATGATTGAGCTGGTCCTTCATCTGCTCCAGACCTTCGTCGATGACACGAGAGACCTCGTCCTTGCTTGGGGGCTCCGTGTCCTCGATTCCCTTTTGGCCGACCTGCTCAAGACGCTTGCCGATCTCACGGCCCATACCCAAAACCTCGCCTCGCAATTCCCGTACAAGGGCTTTGACCTCGGCTGTGAGACCACCGCCTTGAGCAACACTATCTTTGACAGACCGAATGATCTTGATCAAATCTTCGTTTAGGAGTTCCCGCCCGGCTGGTGCGCGTGCCTCACCGTTGTGAAGAATCTGGTCAAGTCGCTGGGAAACGATGCCATGGTTCCTAGGCTTATCAGCACTCACGTTGCTCTCTTCGCCGCTGCTGAGGTTGCGGCCACGGCTGGCGACGCTTCGATTGTCGTGGATAATGGCGCTCTCTGACTGATGACGAACTTGCTCAAGGAGCTCATCTACCTTGGTAGCCGTGGCCATACCACTAAGAAGGTGCGAAACCTCCGTTAATCGACTGATCAGAGCATCTTGTCCTTCCTTTGTGCCCATTTCCCGAATGATCTTCTCCAAGAGAGTGACAGACGCTGTTTCGCCACCAGCCAATGATGGTGTGCTGATGGAGGCCCTTTCAAAGGAATCGGAAAAGCTTTTGGGTGATGGAATTCGGGGAAGCTGGAATCGACCAGGCGAATTATCATGAGGCTTATTGTCGAGGAACAAGCCTCCAAAATGATTCGAGGTTAGTCTGGAAGATGTCTCGCTAACTCCACTAAGCAGATCTTTGAGGCTCTTCCTGATGTCCTCGTCTCTGTTGTTAGTAGCTTCCTTGAGACTGAGGAGATCAGTAGCATTGTCTCTGCTTCGCCTGCTCAGCTGGGCCATCTCCTTCTGTAGGGAAGTAGCGATGTTGGTGAGGCTGATCATCTGTTCTGAGATTTGTTCGAATGACGGGGAGCCATTGGCGGGAGGGACCGCGCCATTGGTGATATTGGAAATGCGAGGTTCAGCCTCCTTCATTGCGGGAGGAGAGCCCATGTTCTGGAGCGCCAGCATGGTGGATGACTGAGGTGGAGTGTTTTCTCCCAGGATGCTCTGTGTTTGCGGACGACGCACTACCGGGCGTACAATCGGCGTAAGGCTAGGTCCGGGGACGGGACTCCCGCTCATGAAGTCCTTGTCGATTGATATAGCATCAAACTCCCTTTCCAGGTCCGACTTCTTTGGGCTGGGTGTGGGAGTTGAAAATCTTGCTTGGTCTCTGTGGAGCTTTTCTGGGAGCTTCGTAGGCGAAGTTGCCGGGCTGTTCGAGTTGCTTTCGATCATTAAACTCATGTCTCGTACAGTTCCAGGCTGCAGAGACTGCATCCGCCGATGGCTATGGTTTCCCTTGACCAGCGCTCGCTCAGGGGAGTGGTCTGGGAGACGTTTTGTGACAGCCGGGACGAGGGCATTAGCCTCGCGGGCTCGCTCGTTCAGCGCCGCATGTGCAGATTGGATGGCACTTGATGTTCCCACGCGGGAGGTGGCGGGAGACACCGGGTTCAGAGGAAGTGGCGGGGGCGCCCGATCAGGATCTGAGCTATCCCACCTGTCGAGTTTATCAGCATTGGTTAGCTTATACCAGAGAGACATGGCATTAGATGCGGCCGCGGGTTAGGCGGGCTACAACTCAGACCGACTGGCCAGGAAATGGTTGGGGGGAGAGGTAAAGGTGAATGTACGCACATTGGTACCAAAGCCCGCATATTATGGTCAGAAGATGATGCTGAGTGCTGATGTCTCAGCTGCAGCTCCCTCTCACGAGGGCTGTCTCGTTCGTAATGTGACATTGTGGGTGTTGAGGAATGTGATAGTCGGCGTGAGCAGCGAAGAATGCGGGCAGCGCCGCGTCCACACTTTGAAGGTCGTCTCAGACGAACAACAAGCAGGAAATAGAGTGTTTATGTCGTTGTAATTTGTCTCTTCTAGAACCAGGAAGGATATCGATCAGAGGATTAGAGCGGGAGCTAGAGCAATGGGCGCAAAATCAAGTGGTGGAGTTGGTAGCCGAAGCTCCAGGCATATTGTGATGGAGGAAGACCCGATCCAGATATGTTTGTACCTACCGCCGGTTGATAAGGAGCTAAGCGGGTGCTTTGTTTGTATTTTGGGACCCGCAGCTCCAGTTGCCGGGCAACTCCATTGCCGCTCGCATCACCCCATTTTTTTCTTAATTACAATTGGAACCACGTCGAACAGCTAGGGTCAGAGATGGGCTCCCAATGATAATAAAAAAGTATCGTCTCATGCGATAGGTCAGACTATTGTACAGCAAATAAACAACAATTAGGTTACACCGAACGTCACCCACCGCATCATGCAGATCAGGTTACTGCCCTAAGCACATCACCCAGACAGATCATACATAGCAAGTACTGCACGGTAGCCAATCCTTGTCGCATCAATCCCAGCGATTCAGTCTCTCATAAATCAATTATTATAAGTATATTCGTTCAGTTCGGAGCAGAGTGTCTAGTCGTTTTTTTATTTATACAATTTTAGCAAGGCTTGTCTCAAATCAGATAATTTCCAAGACCTCTCTGTCATTAAGCACCCTATAGTCAAAGCGCTGTACAATGATCTATCCGCATCTCCCATTGGTCTAGTAAAATCTAAATCTACCGGCGGAAGGAGTTGTCGAAAGCAGGGATGAGTGTCTGAGCCAGCCAGAAGGAGAACACAAGCTTAGGTCCAGTCATGAGCAACTAGAGTTGACGAAGATTAGCATCAAGAATCAAACTTCTGTAAGCCTGGTGGGGTAACAAACCTTGGGCACCAGTCCCTTGAAGAAACTTGAGAACCCCTCATTCTTAGCCATGTTGGCCAGGATACGGAAACCACTCTCCGGGTTCTCAAAGTTGCGGTTCTGAATACGAGTCTTGATAACATCAAGAGGGGCAGACACAACGAGGGAAGCGGAAGCACCGGCAATTGAAGCAACAAAGTTCTGGAACCAGCTGGCCTTGTTGTAATCCTGGAGGTGGAACAGATATTCCTTGGCAAAGGCAGAGCCTCCGAAAAGCTGGATCGCAACTTGTTTAGATATTCTCATGGTCCAATCATGTCAAAGGAGGGGGAATCAGACTCACCGCAAAGGAGCCAGGGGCATTTCGAGCAGCAGTCCAACCCCAGCCGCGGTAAAGGCCAAAGCCCTCGTCAGCGACGATCTTGAAAAGACCACGACCCTTGAAGGCTTCTGGGTTTGTCTGGCGCTTGATCTTGAGGACATCCAGAGGCAAAAGGACGATTTCACCAATTCCGATCAAACTATTGCCATATTAGCTCACGAATATTATCTTGGCCATCACTCGGTCTCGAGTTCCAGGGAGACTGCAATCCGTACCTGCCAGCAGTCGAGTGCAGAATGGCCTTGCCGGTCTTCTTGCCAAAGGCAGACTCGAAATCCTTGCCATAGTGTTGGGTGAGGTAATCACGGGCCACGGGCTGGCCACCATACTTGTAAATTCGCTGCAGAACCTTGTAACCCGCGGCATATCCCAGACCAGGGAAAAGCGAGACAAACTTGGTCGTAAGAGGGGCAGCGGCCTGTTGCTTGAAGATAACTTGATTCAATTGAGCTGCGCTAGCGACCTATTCAACAGGTCAAATTGTGAACATCGGCGCATCATTGAATCTCGGACGGCGACTCATACTCTGGTCTGGTTGCTCATCAATCGCTTCGCAATGGTGTCAACCTAAGGCAAAAGTCAGCCAGGTTGCGTGGTGTCATTTATATGTGGTGGGCTAGACAAACAGGGTGGAAAACAGCCAGTTCAGCAATGCCAGCAGAACCTGTCTGAGCTGTTAGCACGATGCTGCTCGTCTGTGGTTCGAAGCAAAAGTTTGTTCGAACGAGGTGACTACGGACCAGATCCCAGGACTCTGGCGAGATTGGACTCTCTCTCGCCTCCTGTGCTTGCCGAGGGAGACATTTTGGCTGGGGGAACAAGTCAAGATCGTGCAATTGGGGTGTACTTTGAAGCAACGAAATGAGTGGCTGTCGCAATCTTGAGGTTGTCGCGTGGAAATATTAATTTAGTCGCCTGGCTAAATTTTTGTACAGGGTGCCGAACTCGGGAGTATTCGTCTTGGCCGGGAGCAGTGGCCATTGCCCCACCATACCCGCTCGATCGAATGCGCCCCTCTCTGATGTGGATTTCGGATTTCGAGTAGAGCTGGCTGACACGTTGCTACCCTATATCCGACTGATCCTCGTCACGGTGTGTCAGATTGAACAAATTATCCATCTGATGAAAATGACCGTTTCTGTTTGCTTTTCAGTTAATATAAACATGAAGGGCGCAGCTGGAACCCTCCTAGGGGGGTGATGGCAAGTCATTGAAATAGAATTGCGATTGTTCGTCCCTACGAGATATGTTTATATGTTCAACTTCAAATTCCATTGATTATTACGTGAATGGGTACCGAGTTTTATTATCCAACTGTTGCTCTCTTTCGGGAACCTATATATAAACAAAGAGCCCGCAACAGCTAAATTAATAGCTTCACCAAAACCCAGACCGATTGCATTAAGTGAAGTGCAGAAACGCTTTGCTGGTATACCTCGGGTTCTAATCTAGAAATCCCTTAACACAGAAACCATGTCATCAAGTCTCATGACTTGGCCCAGTAACCTGTCCTGAACTTCGAGATGGCTGTTGTACTTGTTGTAGTGCTCGGCCGTCATAACCTCTTCCTCCTTGCCCTGAACGTCCTTGCGCTCAACAAACGATAGAATGTTGCGTTCCTTGTGTCGTTCAACCTGCAGTGTTTGCATACACCGCAACATCGCCTTGTAAACATCATCGAGCAATTGGGCCTGCGTCTTTTCGCCATCGAAATGCCAAAAAAAGAGTGTTCGATTGGCCAGGCGGTTGGTATCTCTGGGAACTTCTTGAATGTCCACTAGGCCAGCCATTTGCATAGCAAGCATCTTCCCTTGCACATCTCCCTTCTTCATCAATGCTGATGAGTAAAGCATTTTCTCGTCAAGCTTGCCTCTCTCTCGTAGGATCCGAGTCAAGCGCAGGCCATGTCTCCCGAATGATTGCTCAATAACCGCATCCATTTCAGCATCTCGGAACCGGGCCATAAGTAGCCGGAAGTCCACTGTCCATTGGCCTCGACCCTGGGTGCCACAGTGGCGGATGAACCGGTGCTTGCTGTCTTTCAGTAAGAGTAGATGCTGCCTCATTTGTTCTATGCGAGCTGCCCTATTCGTCGAAGTGTCGTCAAATGTTACCCTGGATGGGCGTTGGCCGTTCGTTCTCGTGTCATTATCCGACTCAGAAAACGGATCGTCATCATTATGTTGACCAGTGTTTCCTCTTGGCCGGATGTTGGACCGCCCATTGGGAATAGGCCCATCGTCATCCGACTCGATGTCAGATTCGTCATCTGATTGAGGCACCTCCATTTTCACTTTCTCGACACTGGAGGTGTCAATCTTATCTCCAGATACCTTGCCAATGCCTCTAGAAACGTCGATGCTCTCGTCTAGGTGATCAAAAATGTCCAGAGTAGTTACTGTAATCGGTGCCGGTTCTGGCTCTTTTACTGCCGCGAGTGGATCGATTCGACACCTCGACATGTGAGCTGTAGTTAGGTCTAGAAGTGTGCGATATACGCTGGCAGTGGTTTCGCCTATGCTGTCAGATGCAAAAGCCACCAAACGGTGGTTCCGCAACTCAACCAAGCATTTTTCGTAATTCACTCTGACGATGATGTTTGGCTAAACAGTGTTAGACGGGATACTCAATCAGCTGGGGGTTAGGGGCCTAGAGGCTTACATTTAAATGAGGGGCATCGTCATCATCGATGTCCCCATTTGTGGAATGGCCATTCTGCAACTTGCGCCTCTTTGCATAGCTGCCCCGTGTTTGGTCGAGCTGCCTTTTGATGGCCTTCCCGTTATCTCGAAAGGCGATGTACCGCTCCGCAGCCTTTTCATCATTCACTATCTTGTCCTTGTTGCTGATCCTGTCACCTGGTGAGGCTTTGGCCATCTCTTGCTTGTATTCATCAAGGACTTCGGCTGGGTTGCGGAATGTGTCAGCTCGCACGGCCTCGACAATTTCAGCCTGAAGTAGGCGAGCTAAAACAGACCGAAGTCGGCTCTCAGATCCGATAAGCATCGAGTGCGTTCCGTTGGTTTCTCCATTGGCCTGGGGAGCTCTCGTCGAGAACGCTTGGCCCAGGTCTTGAATCCGAGCATGCCCAAGGAGCATCAGAGTCTGCACCAAATCACGTTCAGCGGCCCCGAATCGTTGTTCCAAAACTTCCAGTATTTTCCCGGAACGGATCAGATTGTAGCAGGCATCGGGGTTGGCCTCGTATGTAGTTGTTTTAGAGCCAGGCTCAGTTCGCGCATACAGCAAATTCTGATGGAACAGCACGCCTAATCCATTTCTTAGATGACGGGGGTTAAGTGAGGTCTGTTGCACTAGCTGAGGAATGGTACTTCGTCCCTTGGTCAGAAGGGCGATGAGAATTCGCTGCATTGACCAGTGCCAAGGTTAGCCCCGCGCTGGGAAGTAAATATGATCGCATGAGAAGATGATCTCATCTTGTGCAAATGGCATACCGATGGAAGTTCACCGTAGAGGTCGTTAACTAGGAGAGCACAAAGCTCTGCAGCGTGTTTTGTCTGGCGCAATTGGTGTCAATGGACTGGACAAGCAGAGCTAGGCGGCGCAATCGATTTGGGGCTGACTCACAACCAGCATTGCTTTGCTCCTAGAGATTCTCTCACTATCTCTAGAGCTTTCACAATTACTACCGATTCGTCATTTGTCGCTGGGACTAGACCAGCAATTTCGCTCCTGCAATTGTGGATGCCGAGAGCCGGAACGATGTGTTTTGGTTGACGAGAGCAAGTTGACGATGCAGACTTGCGCTCACGCCGATTTTTTTGTGGAATATCGTAGGTGAAGCTAACACAAGTCTAGCATAAAAAAGCGGGTCGTCCACTAGTTGCGCCTGCATTGGTCAGACAAATTGCCGGGTTTGTACCTCCCTCAATGATTTCGCCTTGAGATACTTTGTCCGGAAGATACAGGCATGGCTATCACGTGACGAGCAAACTTCCCTCTGTCCCGAAAATCAGACGGGCAGCTCCCGACGAGGCACTTCTTTTGGCGACCAAACTGCCTTGACGACGGCGAACGGACAGTCAATTCCACACGAAATCGTTCTCGACTATGATCTCGAGATCGTCTCTCGCCAGAAACGCGCAGAAGGCCGCTTGCCGGTCATGGGCTGCCCAGCCCCTGCAGCGAAGAGCCTTTGCCGCAGCTGCGAACACTGGCGCTTTTGAGTCTTCGGATGTTTCTGGACTCAAGGTTGCCTCGCGCGATGCTCACGGCCCCACGACGAAGCTTGCCATTGTTGCCAAGGCTGGAACTCGTTATCAGCCCCTCCCTGGATTGGCTGTTGGTCTCGAGGAGTTTGCTTTCAAGGTACTGTTTTGTCATTGAAATGTCACGGCAATTCCTGAGCTAATTTGTCGTGAAGAACACCCAACGCCGATCTGCCCTCCGAATTACTCGCGAATCCGAGCTCCTTGGTGGCCAATTGACCGCATCCCACACCCGTGAGGCTGTTGTTCTCCAGGCCAGCTTCCTGCGCGAGGATCTGCCTTACTTCGCCGAGCTGTTGGCCGAGGTTGTCTCTTCCACCAAGTACACCAGTAAGGATCATATGTGTTAAGCGTCACCAATTGCAGTCGCTGATGATCCCATAGCCCACGAGTTCCACGAGGATGTTGAGCGAGTTCTCCATCTCAAGCAAGCTGCCTTCAATGCCGATGTCAACGCTCTCGCCCTCGACAACGCTCACGCCGTCGCCTTCCATGTCGGTCTGGGTGCCCCCGTCTATCCTACTCCCTCGACTCCCTACCAAAAGTACCTGAACGAGGAGTACATTGCTAGCTATGCCGACGTCGTTTACACCAAGCCTAACATCGCTCTCGTTGCTGAGGGTGCTCCTTCCCAAGATCTCTCTAAGTGGGTTGGCCAGTTCTTCAAGGATGTGCCCTCTGCTTCTCAAAGCGGCCAGTCCCTGAAGGTTGAGGCTTCCAAGTACTATGGTGGTGAGCAGCGAACATCTCACGCCGGTGGCAACGCTCTGGTCATTGCTTTCCCCGGCTCTGAAGTTTCCAACGCCAAGCCTGAGATTGCTGTCCTTGCTGCTCTTCTCGGTGGCCAGTCCAGCATCAAGTGGTCATCTGGCTACAGCCTTCTCGCCAAGGCAACCGCTGGCACCTCCGGCCTCTCTGTTACCACCTCCAACCTCGCCTACTCCGATGCTGGTCTCCTCGCCATCCAGCTCTCTGGTCCTGCTGCCTCTGTCCGTAAGGGTGCCGAGGCCACCGTGAAGGCCCTCGAGACCATTGCCAGCGGCTCTGTCAGCCAAGAAGATGTCGCCAAGGCTGTTGCCAACGCCAAGTTCAACGTTCTGGATGGCGCCCAACAACCGGATGCCGCTCTCCACCTCGCTGGATCTGGCATTGTCAACACCGGTAGCCCCTATGACATTGCTAAATCTGTCAAGGCTATCGAGGCTGTTACCGCTGACGCCCTGAAGACCGTAAGTTTCATACCCTTTCCCCGTTCTTACGCTGCAGTGCAATGTAAACTAACTTCATTCATAGACTGCCAAGGCTCTTTTGGACGGAAAGGCAACTGTATCTACAGTGGGTGATCTTTTCGTTCTCCCATACGCCGAGGAGATTGGTCTCAGGGTATAGATAGCGGGTCGATAGGCGTAATAGCTTGTACCAACAGTCGCGATCGTCTAGATAGGGGGATGTGGCGGTTTGTCCGTATGTCAATAACTGTATCAGAATTCTTTTGTCCAGTCCAGCTCCCATTCGAAACTCATGCCTCAGTACTAAAAATACCTACGAAGGATTGCCCCTCCTAATATTTAAACTACCCTATAGGTCATGTACGTTGAATCTACTACTCAGCTAGGCTGATATTTGTTTGGTCCTGGGTGATCAATTACTCTAGTAAGCGCGACTATATGAGCTCAGATGAGAGCGGCGGCGACACCAATAATGAAGTCAAGAGGGACACATCAGGCATGATGTTTCTTCCCATTGTGGTGGAAAACGTCACAAAGCCAGGGCGCGAGCTTATAAGCTTTCGAATTGTGATATCCAAGGTGGAGAATGCAGACATACCGTTGCTTTGGAAACACATAAAATAAGTAAAGATGGCAAAGTTGTTCATGGTAAGGTCACTTTGTAAACCCCCAATTGCCTCTCCGGATGGATTCAATTGGGGTGCACCTTTTGTAGTCTGGGATGTGGCGCAATGCCAAACTCCTGGAAAGGATTTGGCAGAACCCATCGGGCACATTTCTCTTTACACCATTAGGTAGGTACATATGTATGTCTTCGGTGCTTCTGCGGGATGTAATATACGACCATCGTAAGCAGATCGTTCATAACACGTTGTCCTGGGCTTTGACATTTCGACTGCCCAAGATTTACACTTACGCTATCTGACAGCCTACCGGATGGGCAATACGAGTCGCTGTCTAGGTCCGACATCTTGAACAGCACTAATTGTTGCAGGACCTGAATCCAAGGTGAGCCTCGTCATTGGATCACTGAGTTTCACTTAGTAAAACACATTTCCCCCCTGCGGGCTGGCTTGTTTCAGCTTGTTCGGAGATGCCAAGGTGCTATAAATATGTACAGCGCTCTGTGCTCGTTATGAGAAAATTAGGTTCCTGGCTATGCTCAATTAAAGCATATAAATGAGTTACTGGGGCCTTGCATTTGAGAGTCTTTCTTTGATAAACAATAATTAATATTCATGGTCATTGTTGTTAAGGGCGGCGTCAACTGCAACCAGCCGCCCAATTTTTTTTTGATCATTGGGGCTACATATAGGTTGGTAGTCTCGGTATTTTTGTGAGCTTACTATTCGGCACAAGAGGCCCCCATTTGTGATGGGAGAAGGGCGGGCACTTGGCGGCCGGGCCGTCTCCTGATGATTTCACAGCCTCCAAGGGGGGTACAACCAAAGTGCTACTGTATGCCTTATAGTTCAAATGTTGTTGGGCGATATGCCTTTACCAGCATATTCGCCGATCGTATAATAGCATCGCATCGGCATAACGACCAGCTGGTCAATGACACAAGAAGGAAAGAGGAACGGGAAGAGGGAAAGAGATATCAGTCTGACAGAACAACAACGAGCATCGTTCATGCCCTGTTGAGGCTCCGCCTAGAGAGCGCATCACCAATGACGGGTAGGCACTTACTCACTCCGAAGGTACCTCCCACCGTGTAGGTCAGGCCCTACACGGCATTGATGGTACGGCTCGTATGTAGGTAGACGCCTGCAGTCAGGCTCGCTCCTGGACTTTCTCGCCTTGCTTCCGTCCGCTGTGGCGGTGTCTGGCCTTCCTGAGCCAAGGTCCCATTCGTCAACCTTTGAAGCAATTAAGCTTCCACTGCCCAGTAAAATTCTGGGCCCAGCCGCCAAACCGCTGGTCAAGCCTGTGGCACAAGACATCAGGCCTGGCGGTAGCTACTAGCCCCGGAAGGAAGCGACAGGGTAAGGTAGGTACGTACTAATTAGCAAGGCATTCCGCTGAGGCGCCGCCCGCCCATACAAAACTGCGTGGGACGCCCACTACCGTCACTTTAGGGGGAGGGTTCACCTAGTAGTGGGTGCGCCAAACAACAAAGTGTTGACTCCTCCACTCAATCCACCATCTCCTCCTGTCCACAGTCTTGTCAACTTCCATCGCCCTTCTCCAGACTCCTCCGTCGAATCCGATTCCCCTCCTCTCCCCATGTCACCCGGGCCTCTCCTGAGACAACTATCATAATTCCGAGCCGTAGAAATTGGCGAAATTTTGTTTGTTTGGTGAATTTCTTGTCTCTCGCTTTCTCTCCATTTCCTCCCTCCTCTTGAATAGGTACGTTGCGTCCCCCGAATTGCTAGCAAGTTGCCTCCCGAGCCACACAGCTGTTGTTGCTCTATACCGGGCTTTCTAGATTTCCTAGAAAGGAGCTGTGGCACTTGCTCTCGATTTGAGCCTTGGAAATTGGTTCGACTTATTTTTTTTGGGGATCTGTCGCTGATATCTGTCGCTAGGTCTGGGTAGTTTCTTCGACACCGCCTTCACTCGCCCTTCGATCGTACAGACCAATTCTACCCAGTCCTCGTAGATAGGCTGGAACGGTTACTTTGGAATTTCCCCAGGTTCTTTCCGACCCAATCACCGCCGAGCGTTTCCCTTGACCTTGCTGTCGCTGTCAACGTGAGTTCTGATTCAGAAATGGCCCCACAACTTCTCACACATACCTTCAAGCTTTCCTTGTCTCGTGGCATATGAGGTGCAAGGTTTGCGGACCAGCTCTGACACCCATTCATGGGAGTACTTGCATATGGCTTGTCCCCGCCCTTTTCGCACATGTTCTTTACTTTATTTATTCATCGGGATATCCTCTTCTAACTCAGGTGGATTGATAGGCTTCTCTACCCCCCGCCTCAACTATAACGCTTGCGTGCGATACGAACGGACGCAAAGGACAACAAACCCTTCGCGCTTGTATGGTCGATCTGCGCATCGGTAGAAGCACCTCTTGAGAAGTGTCTGGTTTACTTCCTGCTGGTCAGAATGCCTGGTCCGAGGAAGGATAATTCTGGTGGGAACGCGGGGAGGCCCGACGGTCGCGGCCAAAATGGTGAGTCTCCTTGGTGCCAGGTTGAGAATGTTGAGGGCATGATCTGATTCTTTCTTTCAATAGGACATCGAGGCAGCTTCCAGACCGACTCATCCATTTCAAACAGCCGGTTCGGACACGAGCGGACACTACAGCGATGGGTGCCAGATGCGAACGATGCAGTTGATGGGAGCTTGGAGAAATCTTCCAACAGCAACACCGGAGGTTGGGACCAGTTTGCTGCAAACAAAAAGCTCTTCGGCCTTACGACTGATTACGACGAAAACATTTACACAACGGCGATTAATAGAAGTCACCCACAGTACCAGGAGCGAATTGCTGCAGCTGAAAAGAAGGCTCGCGAGATCGAGCGCAGTGTAGCAACCACAGCCCATGTTGCTGAGGAGCGTGTTATGGACTACGTCGCGGGCTCTGAACCCAACGATGACAATGAAGAAGACAAGTATGTGCCCTTGAACCTGCAAATGTTATCACATGCTGACACCTCAATAGATACAGTGGCGTTCGTCGCCAAGGGCAAGCACCCTTGGCAGGCCGTGAGAACAAGTATACTCCTCCGGCCAAGAGGGCTCCCGCAGCTCACTCAACTGTGAAGGGAGCCCCTGTTGACCCTGCCATTATTTCATCCCAGATCAAGGTTTCTGGTAAGAAGACGGCGGTGCTTGGACCAAGTGGAGATGCTATCAAGAACGGTGCTGTTGCGAGCAATGAAAAGACAAAGCCCGCTCAGGCAAAGAATTCGGAAGAGAAGACCAGCGATGCGACTGCTTCTGCACAAGATGCGAAGGTTGCAGAAAAGGCGAGCCCATCTGGCCGACCTTCCACAAACGGAAAAGCCGGATCTCCCAATCCCAAACCGAGCGCAACCTCAACCGTTGAGCGCGACGTGCTGAAGGAGTTTAAGACATTTGCAAATCAGCAACGCGAGAACGCGCAGAAAGTTCGCAGCAGCAAGGCCAAGGCTGATAAGGAGGTCAAGTTGACCGAGCTCAAGAAATTCGCCAACAGTTTCAAACTGTCTACTCCGGTTCCAACTGATTTAGTCTCGATTATTGCAAAAGACCCAGCAAAGCAGAAGGAAATTCAAGCTAAGGCGCTCAAGAACGCCGAGGAAGTTGCCAGAACAAAGGCAGAAACCACACCCAAAGATACCAAACCCACACCAGCAGCAACAACGGGAGACACACAGACGAAGCCTGCTGAGCAGCCGCCAGCCAAGCATAACTCCGAGCCTCGCGCGCCCCGAGCTCCCAATGCTCCTCAAGGGAACGCTCAAGGTGGTCCACAAAACCGCCATCCTGGGCACCGTCAGCAGTATACTCAACAGCCTTACCAGTACAGGAACAATCGTGGACCCCACCACATTCCCCCACAGCAACAGACTGGTACCCTTGCCCAACGCATCCGGAACGCAGAACAGCATAAATTCTCTCAGCCGTTGGGCCCTCATCAACACATTCCAGGCCAGGAAACACGACCTCCTCCAACTGGTCCCGCTAACAACGTTGACCAAAGCTTTAACCGCCGCCTGTCTGGAGTGCCTTCTCACATGGGAGCCAAGCTTAACCCAAATAGCCATGAATTCAGGCCCGGTTCCTTCATTCCCACTCTGAATCAGAACGGACACCCAAGTGCATCATCCAGCCCAAGGTCTGTGGTGAACAACCCTCCCGAGCATCCTGCTGCTCCACCGACCGCACCAGCACCAGCTGTTGCTGGGGGCCAGCTCATTCGTCGCAAGACCAAAGCTGTTGATGTCGGCAAGTGCCTCATCTTGGCACATATGAAGACCCTCACCCCGCCACAAGGAAAGAATTGGGATGAGAACGGAGGGCTTCGCCCCGCTTATGATACTTTGCCAACATGGCGACAGCTCCAGGTTGAAGAAAATAAAGAATCAACCATGCACTTGACATATGCCCAACACTTTGAACGCCAGCCATTCGGAGGTTCAACCATGGCAACGCCCAACCCGCCTCACGTTGTTCCCCATATCGCTCACCAACACCAGCTGCCATTCCACCTCCAGCAGGGCGGCCACAACATGGGGCCGCGACAGTCACCTCACTTGGCTCAAATGCAGATGCATACTCCGCAGCATGGACCAGGCCCCCACCAATCGTATGGTCACGATGACCACCGTATGGTTCACTCAAATTCGGCGCAGTCGTTTGCCTCACCTCGCCTCGGCCAAGTTGCCATGGCATATCCCGGAATGAACTCGCCTGGTCAGGTTCCGTACCACCAGCCGGTCTTCATGAGCCCCGGGACACCACAGATGAACTACAGAAGTTTCTCCAACAATCCTCAGTATATGCCGCAAGGACAGCCGCAACTAGGAGGACACATGATGATGCAGCCGCACTTTCCTCCCCAAGGAATGGTCGGTGGTCCACAAATGATGTATCCCGGAGCCCCTCCACACTTCATGACTCCTGGTGGGCCCCCCCAACCCGCCCCTGGTGCAAATGGGTATCCAAGCCCTGGACGCCCAGCTGCCACTATGATGTCCCACCAAGGTTCTCAGCAAGGCCAACCTATGTATGGAATGAGTCCAAATGTCGGGTATAGCCAGCCGGCCTTTGCACATGGCCAACCTGGTGGCCCTAGTCAGTAACTTTAATCTCAGATATCGGTCAATGTATGGCTGACTCGGGGAAGCAGTTTCCAACCCGCGGGGTTATAACAATGCAGGCCCACAGCATTTTGGTACTAGCCCTCAACAGCCACATCAATTTGGGCACCATCAACAAAGGAGGGGCAGCAGTAGCTACAATAAGAACTATGGTGATCAAACTCAGAAAGGCCATCCAGCTAGTCAAGCAACGAGCCAGCCAGTGTCAAATCGAGTGACGAATGGTAGTGACGAAGCCAAATGAACACCCTTCTGGCCAAAGGCGCGATGGTATAAACCTCCATTTTGGAACGATGATAACCTCATTCACGGCATCACCCGCGTATTCACTGTCCGGTTTAGGACCGCCTTTGAAATCAGCATCGTTTGCCCGGCATAGGTTGTCTCCCATATAACAGACATATGGATATAAACTATGCAACATCACCAGGCCCAGATTGCGTGGTCCGGAAATATCTACACTATAAGACACAACCTTATCTTGGACCTGAATTTCTTATCTGGATTCCTATTGCTACCCAGGAAGCTATGCTTATTCTCTTACACCCAATTTCGATATCGAGATCTGAGAGGCTTATTCTTGATCAACTCAAGTCGAAAGTCTAGGGCAACACAAGAGATGGTATTTGTGGTGAAAAACTGGTGTCAAGCTGCATAGCAAAGTGCCGCATACCACTGTTTTTCATAAGGAGCCTTACTGAAGCGTAAGACGGACAGTAAAGAAGTCTGTAGCCGACTATTTCACTCTTCGCTTTGGATTGCTCTCGGCATCACACCACATCATAGCTGGGTGAGCTATCCGGATAGAGTTTAGGTGTTCGGGCACGATGAGAAGCGAAGCATCCATACAGCGGATGAGACAGGATAAAGCATATGCCGTGGGCGGCTGCAGGCGACCCAGAGAAGACGGTGTTCTATGTTTTGTTATCACGGAAGAAGCATCATTTACAGAGAACACAGCCTGCATCATTGGTCTGTATTTGAGTTATGGTTACCGTAGCATATTCATAGGCATATCAAAGGCATTGAAAAACCAGCTGTGAACAGAAATTTGCAACTTACTGGTGATGTCGGTGGCTAAGAACACATGAATGGACACAAAACAGATTGAGGTTTTGATATACACGACAGTCAATAGCCAAAAGACATAGGCCTAGGAGACAACAAGATTGGGGCGAGAGGGAGAGACCCTGAAAAGCGTTTGTCCTGAATAGGTAGGGACTGAGGCAATGGACGGCTTGCCTCCTGGATCAACATCTGGTGGGGACCAGGGGCTGCGGAATCAAATAAGGGGGTAGGTATGTCTGTTCCTGTCTGTGCGAGTCTGAGTGCGTATGCGTATGCGTAGGCGGACCACAGCATCTGGCCCAGATCGTGCCCCAAGTTTCGTCTGATGGGTGTCTGCTGGGTTGGCCTGGACCAGCAGCTGGCAGGAATCACTTGTTATACCTACCTAGGACTTTGGCAATGCAGCCCCCACCGCTTACGACAAGTGGCATTGGGGGCGGTGGTGATTGCCACTCACGCAAATCTCTCCTCCATGTCATCCTGTCGACTTTTCAATCCGAGAATGCTAGCCCGACGCTTTGATTAAGGGTTCTGTTGTCTCGTGCCTGAGTGTAAACCTAGTGCAGCTGAAAAGAAAAGAAGAAACCATCTCATCTTAGAAACGGCGTGCCTCAGCGAATCATGGCTGTGTTGACGAACGTGACCTAGTTTTGAAACGTGCCAGTTCAACCAGCTTCCAAGGATGGATGGCCAATAAAGCAGATCTTCGTGTGTGCCAGCATGATTCTTAGTGCCCAAACCCATCCACGAAGCGCATCTAGTGTTGTACATAGTATAACTTGTGGCTCAGTTCAGGGGATTTACTTACGTACGTTGTTGTATAAGGGTAACGAATAATGCCTGCGGAAGAGTGGCAAGGTTACATTTTCCCTCCCCCCATGCATGCACCCAATATAGGTTCGCACTTGCCGAGCGCATCATGTTTCCGATGGAGGAAAATACCGAGACATGGAGATTTGATGATGCCTGTTGGCATTGGTGTCGAGCACTTGCACGCCTGCCTACATTGGAAAGGTCTGAGACGTCTTTGAGTCTATCGATGCCGGAGAAAAGAGAGGACATTATTAGTTCCAAAATATGTCTTTCAAAAAAGAATTCTGCACTCTTCTCCCATACAATATCACGAATTGGGAATGGTAGTTAGGCATGGCAATAAATGATCTTAAGAAGAAGAGTGCAAACTGCTGTTGAGTACTTACGGTTGATGAACATTGCTACGGTGTCAGTGATTTAAGATCAAACGAAGTACGCATTCGTTCAAAGATGCAACTACGCAAGGGCCTCCTTTCTCCGAAAAGAAAGTAAGATGGATGGATGGATAGATGTAACCTGGCTTGCCCGAACAGGACGAGTTACCTAAACAGTGCTGTTATTCATGGTGTGCCCCTGGCAGGTAAATCTTGGTTTTGGGTTTCCGAAGTTTGGTAATGCAATGCGGCGTAGCAAGGCTTCGGAGGGGGGGACACCACGGGCCATCGGCCGGCAGTTCCATGATAGGCATCTCGTCGGGTTCTGATATTGGGCAACTTCCTGTTGTGTTGTGTGTGGAGGTTAAGGTTGAGGATGTAGGCAACAGAATAACCAACCCTTGGTGGCAATGGAGCCAGCTTCCAGACGGATCTGCACTGAGATGAGATGCTGTTCGGTCAAATTTCTTTCGGGCGGCCCCATCTCACTATTTTCCTTCTTTTTCTTTTTCTTCTCCTGCTTCGCCTGAGCTGGCGTTTCGAATGGGCTTTTACCTACCGAATGTGGTGAGAGTCGGTGCGGGGGCCTTGTCTGTCCATGGGTGGATGAAACCGAAACCTCCGATATGCTTATGCTGGGCACCGGCACTTGGCATTGATTGACTGCAATATGGAATTCACAAGACCCAGGAGCTGCCAGGGTCCTATGGCAGTGGGTGCTTCCACATGTCAAAGTCTGGAAGAGAGGTGAAGAGGGAACAGGAAATCTTGATATTAAAATGGAGGTGGTTGTGTGTGACGGCATGACTCGGTCTGCGAATCAAAGGGTGCTCATTCAACTTGTGAAATTACCAGGGATGGCTGGCTGCTCTGCCCTAAGACACCAGACTGCGCCCGAGACAAAGGCAAGAGTCGGTGGCTTGGAGTGTCAGCCTTCCCGATAGCCGGGGAGGCAAGTGGATGGCAGCGACGAAGCGCATCGAAGTGAAAAGCTGGTGGTTTCAGAGGCGGTTGGGAAGGGGCCCATGATTGGCTGCGGGTGGCTGCAGCAGAGGTGAGGTGCTGAGCAGGGGCCCCCAGTGATCGGCAAGCACCTGAGGGCTAGGCTGAAGGGTGTCGAAGCGCGCACTGGCAGCTGGCGGGTTCTGCAACACGCTAGCCTCCACTGGAAGCAGCGCATAGGCATGTGCGTGGGTGGGTGTGGCGCCTGAGACGAGACAGCAACTGGCTCTGGACCGACCACCACCAGTCCACGGGCCATCACCAGCTTCAGCCGCTAGGGTTTTCTCTCCGGCACAGCGGCAATGCGCGTCACCGCACCACGGACGGACCATTCCCCTGGCTGGCCTGCGCTGGCTGCCGGCCGGGGCTCGCTTGACTGGACGAACAGGCCCCATCGGCCACCTCCCATCCCATCAAGCCTCCCTGCCCTCCCAGACACATGATACTTGGTCCAGACTCACATACCCAATCGAGTCTAAGTCAGGGCAGGCTGGCGTCTATCCGTCTTCCACTCGCTTTGAGTCAACGCCCATCTTCCCAGGCTGGCGGGAGATCCCCCCGCCCCGCCCACCGCTGTCGCTGTGTCGTGTTGGAGCAAGCACCGTCAATCAATCAGACACCGCTCACGTACCTGTACGTGACAGTGACGGGTGCAGCGTTTGGCAAGACGCTAGCCTCCTGGGCTCTGTGGAAGGGAAGCGAATCGGGCATTCGACCGAGCATTCATTGGGCTACAACGTAACATGATCAGCCAGGCGAAACCACGGCCTGGTCTGAGCTCTGCCCAACGGGTCAAGCCGAGTTGCTCCCTTTGCGTGCTACACGCCAGCCTGCCCTCCCTCTTGAAGAGGCGCACGGATGCCCTGACTATGGAGCCTCTAGGGGAACAATGGGGAAGTGTCTGAGAACCCTAGCAAACATACCCCATTGTGTAGGCGCCTGCCTATTGCATGCCGTGCTGATTCTTGATGCGTTTTCATCTGGTAAGGCAGAAGGGGTGTGGGTAAGAGGGGCGTAAAGGGGTTGCATGACTTCGAGTTCATGTACAGGGAACAGATGAATCTGTGAACAGTGTCGGTATGGATGAATCGGCACAATACCGTGAGGTCGAGGTGAACAACGGCCACGCCCCTCCCCGAGATACCAAACGCTCCACCGACGTGTGCTAGCTGGTGGCCACAACTGCAGAGTATAAAGATGTTCTCCTCCTCTCAACTTAGCACTTCTTTCTCCCAGGTTACACAGCCAACCACAGCCAGGTGCTTTCATTCTTCAATTGTTACAACGTTCTCTCTTGTGTTCATCGAGTGTTCCGCAAGCCGCATCACTCACAGTCACTGACGTCTTGTTCTGCGAACAATTCTCACCATTCATTCAAAACAAACTCTTTCAAGAACACACTTCGTTTTCCAGCTTTGAGCCGCGCTCACATCTTGCTATATACCCATCCACACCTGGCACCCAGACCTGCAATCTCGAACCAGTCACCGACGCTCTCTACGATCTGGCTATCTAGCATCGTCCTGGTTCCGACCTGAATCTCTCGATACTACAGCAAAACGCTCCCGAGCTATTCAAAACAACCTTCATTTTTCGCTCACCATGAAGTTCCAATCTACTCTCGGCGCCGTCATCGGACTGGCTTCCATGGCCGCCGCCCACATGCAGATGAAGAGCCCTCCTCCTCTGCGATCTCAATACAACGAATTCACCACCGATGCCGACTACAGCATGACCAGCCCCCTGGATCAGAGCGGCAGCAACTTCCCTTGCAAGGGCTACCACTCGCTTCTCAACACCGACCAAGGCAAGTCTGTCGCCACATGGCAGCCAGGTTCCTCCCAGAGCATGACCATCACCGGCGGAGCATCCCACAACGGTGGTAGTTGCCAGGCTTCCCTCTCCTACGACGGTGGTAGCACCTGGAAGGTCATCCACTCGTACATTGGCAACTGCCCTGTCACCGGTGACTCAAGCTACGACTTCACCGTTCCCTCTGATGCCCAGAGCGGCGCCGCCTTGTTTGCTTGGACTTGGTTCAACAACGTTGGCAACCGCGAAATGTACATGAACTGTGCCTCCGTCACTATTGGCGGCTCCAGCAAGCGCGACGTCTCTCCCAGAAGCAGCTTGCCTGACATGTTCGTTGCCAACGTTGGCAACGGCTGCAGCACCGTTGAGGGCGCCGACGTTGAGTTCCCTAACCCCGGCACTGAAGTCACCAACAACTCCAAGAAGACTTCTCCCCCATCCGGTAGCTGCGGCTCCAGCGGTGGCGGTGGTAACCAGCCCTCCAGCTCGGCCAGCGCTGCTCCGTCTCCCACAGCCCAGCCCACCGCCACTCAGCAGCCTACCTCTGTTCAGCAGCCTACTTCGACCAAGCAGCCCACTACTTCTGCTGCTTCCAAGCCGGTCACCACTCCTGGAGCTTCTCCCACCACTACTCTGCAGACAGTCACCAAGTCTTCTTCTGCTGCCGCAAACCCAACTCCCACCTCGGGCACTCCTTCTGGTGGCTTCCCTCAGGGCCAGGCTTGCACCCCCGAAGGTGAATGGAACTGCGTTGGTGGAACTCAGTACCAGCGTTGTGCTTCCGGCCAGTGGTCAGCTCTCCAGGCCGTGTACCCCGGCACCACCTGCACTCCAGGCCAGAGCGCAGAGCTTGCCGTGGTCCGCCGCTCTGCCCGTAGCCCCAGGAACTTGGCCGAGGTCGTGAGATCTCTCTGGATGTAAATTCCAAGTATCTTCCATACTGCGAGCACTCGCTCATTCAGGGGGATCCTGAAGGTACATAGACGCCTTTCTTTAGCTATCAGTCGACGCATGGTCGCTCTTTTCTTACCTGTCCTTTTTTATGTTTTTCAAAATCACGACTACGCATTTGCAATGTCACTCGCCTAGAGGTTAGCATTTGGCTGCGAGTGCTGGAGTTTTCGGTCTCGTCTCACGAGACGTGGCTTTGTTTTAGGGATGATTAAGTAAAAGAAAAATGATACTTTGTTCTTCTTAGTTTTTTTTGAGTGCACCTACGTGAATGACCTTGTAAACAATGGGATGAGCCTGAGTGTCAAGTGCCTACACCAGGGCATGTGATTGTTGTGAATGAGCCTTTGTGATGCTTGACTTAGTTTGTCTAAATTGAAGGCACAATACGGAGTAAAGAGGAATCCACTATCTCACTCAGGGGATGTGTAAGGTGTGGCTGGGCTGAGCCACACCTGGCAGTAGGTGCCGTGACTCGTCATGCTCAGCTACCTTGCTGTGGCTGTGTTGGCACACATGCGCACTCACGCAGTAAGTTCTAACCCTGGTCAACGGAATACCCCTATTAATAGAATACTTTTTCTCCTATCTATATTTATATTAACTTTATTTAATTTATATAATAGCTTTACTAATTCTTATCTAATTTAATTAATTTATATATTTTTAAAATTATAATATAAAACTATACAGAAGATATACTTTAATAGGTAATTTTAACCTATAGTAAGAGCCTAGATCTATAATAGGTTATAAAACTCTAGAGAATCCTATTAATAACCTTATATTACTATATTAATAGCAGTAAGTTATATAAGATTATTATAGAAGCTTATTAATATCTTATAAAGCAGTAGGAGATTAAATTAGCTAAATAGATACTTATTTAAAACTCTTTTAGTATTACTCTATTATATAGCTAGGTTATTATAATAACTTTAATTTTACTCTCTCTATTAGAGCTTCTAATATAACTTAAAAAGTATTAGCTAGAGGGCTTTTTATAATAGAACCCAGAAGTTAGAACTTTATAAGGAAAGTAAATTAATCTTCTTTATATTAATAAGGCTATAAGTAACTAGATAAAGGAATTCTTTATATTATTAAATAATCTAGCTATTAAATATATTACTCTAAAAGACTATTAGAATATAAATAAAACTAATATTATAAAGGGAGTTAGAGGTAATAAGTTAGTACTTAGTTTATTATAGAAGTAATATATCTTTCTAACTTAGTTAGAATCTTAGAATTTAGTAATTACTATTAAAGCTATTAATACTCTAGATCTAGCTCTTTCTCCTCTTATTATCTTCTAAAGAATCTAGGTTTAATAGTAGTAGTTTCCTTATAAACTTAAGCTATATAAAAAGTAGTTTTTTATAGTTATAAAAATAAATTAAATAAATATAAGATTACTCTTATATAGCTAGAGTAGATTTTTATTCTATTAATAAAGCCTAAGATTAAGAAGCCTAGGTTACTTATTTTTAATAGCTATAGAAGTTATATAACTAATAAGTTTATAATTAAATACTTCTATAATAATATATATCTTCTATTCCTATCTTTATATTTATCTTATATATTATAACTACTTAATATATTAGTCTTTTTACTTATTAAGAGAGCCTATTATAAGGAGCTTATAATAAAGAATATTCTTATTAATTCCTTACTAGTTAGTAAAATAACCTTCCTTTAGTATTATATAAAGACTTAATTAATTAGTTTAATAGCTATAAATATTTACTTAGATTAGAAAAAATCTAGTTTATAGCCTATTAATACTATTAAACCCTTAATAAGTCTATATATAATAAGGCTGCTATTTAGGCCCTTCTAATTATCTTTAACTCCTCTCTTAACTCCTCTAAGGATCAGAATAAAGTATAAAGATTATTATAAACTAGATATTTTAATACCTAAGGGTAGTTATTAGGTCTGGAAGATAATTTATAATTTTATTAATAATAAGGTTATTAATCTACTAATAAAGCTACTATTTAAGAAGATTTATAAGGGTCTTAATAAATAATAAGTAAAGATATTATTTAATATAGTAAAAATTATATAATTAGAGAGATAAAATAAGATATTTAAACTAAAAAAAAGAACTTAATTACTTTCTAATCTAAATAGTAAGTTTATAATAGTTAGATAGCTAGTAGAATAAGCAGACTAATATAAAGTAATCCTAGATAATATAGAGGTACTAGATTAATTAGAAAATTATATCTTTAAAAAGCTCTACTTCTAATAGTAACTTAAATAGCTTTTTATATTAAAATCTATTAAATTAATATTATTATATTAATTTTTAAATCTATTATAATTTTTATCTGGGTATTCTATTAGGGGGGGTATTCTGTTGACCAGGGTTAGAACTTAACTTGTCTGGTCGAACCTCTCGGCTCTTCCCTTTAATCCCTACTAGGAAGATACACACATGTCCAGCCTCTGGGACAACGGAAGTACACGCCCAAACAGCAATGCTGGTGGGCCAGACTTATCCAGCCTCCACCCAAGCCGCAGTCGTTCCGGCGCCTATTCTAGTCTGGCAGCCCTCCTCCTGGAGATGTCGAAGGTAAACATTTTGACCGCCACAATTGGTGCTTATTTGTTTATTTGTCAATCGTGCCCTGCCAAATGTACTTGCCAGTGAATGTGGATGCCGATGCGACCCTGCATATCGCCATCAGCCAGAGAGGTGATCCTGCTTACAAGCACAGTCCAATCAACCCATCCCTCCCACCCGCTGCTTGCGGCGCTGTAATTCGCTACTAGATAGACATGCACCGCCAGCCAACTAGGCGTGGTATATGAAAAGGAAAGACAATTGTCATCAGCCCCGTCATTTGGTATAATTGCGAATTGCTGTACATACTTAGGGAGGTCGGGTAGATGATTCTAAGCCCACTTCTCCCCACTCTAGTCGTCCTTCCCTTGTCTGCTGGTCCATGCGGATAGCCGTAGCAAGATTCAGGCGATACCTAATGATGGCATTCCTACCCAAGCCCGAATGAAGCACAGTCACACGTACGCGGATGGGGAGATTGTGACGGACACCAAGCACTTAGTGCTGGGCGGGTGGTACCCAGGTACCTACATATAAATGCCGAGATTGACAAGGCCGATGGTGTTGGAGAAAAAAAAACTTGCTTGTGTTAGCTGAGAGTGAACAAGGTACAGAAGAAGCATTTGCGGTAAGTGGCGGCGCGCCCTCTGACCTGCCCACCCCCGAAAACAAGCACCACCACTACCACCTCCGCCCTCTCTCCCTCCCGTCCCTCTTCTCTGCTTCTTCCATCTCTGGATCTCCCGATCTCGAGCTCGAGGGACGTCTGAGCTCCTCCAGAACCGTACCAATCCGCTCCCTTCCTCCCCCAGCCTCGCACACCAACCACATCATGGCTGGACCTACATCTCCCAGCGCTGACGGTCCCACGTTTGCCCCGCCACAACTCCCCGCAGGCTGGATCGCTCAGTGGGATGGCGCGAGCAAGAAATACTACTACGTGCAGCTATCGACGGGAGTTTCGCAATGGGAGATTCCCACACAGGCTGTCCAGACTGGAAATACGCCCGCCCAACATGCAGAGCACCCATACGGCACTCCCCAGCCTGAGGTCATCACCCATCCTGATGGGAGCCAGACAATTCGGCACTCTGACGGCACCATGGAGCCCATTTTGCCTCCTGGCCTGAACGCTCCCGGCAATGGCCCAACCGGCGACCGTGGTCTTGGTGTAAGTTGCTTCTCCCAATCGCCCTCTGTTTTACCTTCTTCGGCCGTGGGCGCATGAGGCTGACCACCCTGGTCTATCTAGTCGATGGCGATGAACGCCCTGATGGGCGGCGGCAAGAACTCCGGCGGTAGCCACGGCTCCTCCTCGAATCCCCTCGGCGGTCTTGCGAGCTCCTTCCTTTCAGGCGGACACAGTAACAGCGGATCTCATGGTAACAACCAGAGTGGTCATAGTTCAAGCCCGCTCTCTGGCATCGCCAGCTCACTGCTTGGTGGTGGTAGCAACTCGTCTGGTCACAACAGCGGTGGGAAGAACTCGGGCGCTGGAAAGCTTGTTGGACAGCTCGCATCGAGTCTGCTCTCCTCGAACAGCAACAAACCTCAACAACCGCAAAACTATCACGGTGGCCAATCTTCTGGCCAATCGTCCCAACATCACGGTCTCGCCGGCTCCATGATGGGCAGCGTGGCCAATCTGATGGGTGGAAAACCTCATGGCAGCAGCGTATGCTCTCTTCCTTCTACTTGGTGATACATCATATTGTGTCGGGATTCACTAACGTGATTTTTCCATACAGAATCAGAACTTCGGCTATTCGAACTCAGGTTCAAGCAGTGGTTATTCTGGACAAGCACCCACGTACCAACCACCAGGCGGTGCGCCCCCCTCCTCCTCCTCCGGGCAATCCTATCAGTCGCCCGCTCCAAACCAACAGCAAAGCGGCGGCAATCACAATCAATACGCACCCCCAACTGGCGCCCCGCCGCAAGGCTACTATACACCCCCAAACCAGCCGCCACATGGTGCTCCTCAAGGCCAGTCACCCTATGGTGGATATTCTCACAGCCCCCAACCGCCCTCGGGTGGCCCTGGTGCGCCTTACTCTCAAGGACAGCAAAACTATGGAGCACCTCAACATGCGCCTCCCCAAGGAGGGGCCCCCCAATACGCTCCTCCGGCTGGTGGTTATGGCAATGCCTACCCCGGTGGCCAGCACGGCCAGGGAAACTATGGCGGGCAACCTCCATACGGTCAGCAACCCTCGCAGGGATACGGCGCTCCTCACTACTGAAGCGCTCAGCATGAGGATATGATATTAGATGCCGTTGCCCGGAGTGTTATCTATCCCCAGCCAGCTATGCCATCTTGCAGACCTGTCGAGGATACACTGGCTGGGCAGTGAGGAGGGGAGATGGTGTTGCATACATTCTTAAATGTCTCCAACCCGGGAAAACACATCTGTTTGCAGTCCCAGTGGTTCATCAAGATGCATGATTAATGATTTGCGCATATTTCTTTTTGGCAAATTTGCAGCTCTTATCTGTAGATAGCGGAGTACTGTCCAAAAAATATTTCGTCCCATGTTCCGAGTTTTTCTTTTACTGCACCTTTTTCTGAGCGGCAGGGGCATCACCGGCAAAGGATCGCAGAGAAGTTGCGACCCATCTGGCAACAAACCAAGTGATTATGGAGAAGCAGACGATGTACCCCAGCGTTGGAAGTAGTGAACGAGGGAGGAGATTGTACAGAAACGGGTCCAGGGTGAGGTCGACCAAGACTGGGGGAGGGTTCCTCATGAGCTCCTGATCATGTGTGAAGTAGTCCGCCGTGGCGTGGATCCGTAAGAGGAGGACGGACGACTGCCTCTCTCCTGCGTCGCCGTCCTGGGCGGGACGGTAGACCCGGGGCTTTGGGTCGGCCTCATCATCATCCTGGCGGGAGATGGCATATTCAGCGAGGGACTGGATGAGTTCCGGTGTTTCCCAGACTGTGTTGAGCTCAAAGACATCCAGAGCAAAATTTGTTGGTTCCTATTTTATTTTTGTTTTGTCTTCGGTTATTAAACTCTCTTGTTTTTCTTTGGGAATAAATCTAGATAGAGGAAAATAAATCATTTCTATAGCGATGATGGGTTATACGTACAAGAGCAGCCCAGCAGACACGGAGCTCGTATCTCTGCCCCTCTGTGAGTGTGTCGAGGAGAAGCCAGGTAGCAGGGGGGTCGACGCCCTCCTGGGGGAATTGGCGGGCCAGGCGAGTGCGGATGGTGTTGCCCGTGGCCTCGGGCGTGAGGGTGTGGAGATTGAGGTCGGAGAGCGTGGGCTTCTGGAGCGGGATGTTGACGGTGGCAGGGCCGAGGAATATGGCCTTCTCCACGTTGGCCGAGGTGAAGGTTGTGAGAGCCCCGATGAGGAGGAGGAGGGAAGTGAGTAGCCTTGGGGCTAGGGGGTTTGATGGGATTAGCATGATGGTGAAGGTTGTTGTCCGCTATTGTCTCTCCTGGTTTGGGCTAATGTCTTTTTCCTACTGCAGGCGTTGGATGGTGAAGTGTGAACTGACGATGGTCCGTACGTCACTGCCAGCTGTCAGAGTATCAGCAAATCTGGCCCGGTACCTGTCAGATCCCTGTAGCAGCCCTTTTGGATGGTCTGTGTGGCATTTGAGTGGGTGTGCTTGTCTCGTTGATAATCTGGCTGCCTCGCCGGTTGCTACGGAGTACTCGGGTGAAGATTATGACATGGACATCTGTGTTATTCGTCTGCCTGGTACTGACCAAATTTATGATTGCCACCATGTACTACATCGCCCTGAATTTTAAAGGGGTATTCAGGCAAACCTCGTTAACGAGGGACGAGCTCCCCACAATTATACCCGTTTTAGCAGATATCTCAATGTTAGCTCTGTTGCGCGAGAAGTAAACAAAGCTGGTGCCTGAATGGACCTCTGCAGGTAGCATAACCGATTCTGAGAGCCCCCGACCGTGTTATTACGCCGGGGCTATAACAAATCACAAAACAACGGACTAAGAGCCTCATGAGAGCTTCAGCATCCAACAATTCCGGAGGCGGGAGAGCACATGGCTCAGGAGCATCAAGGTTGGGCTTAACCACAGGGTAGGTATTAATAATTGAGCAGGGCTTGTGTTTAGGGGTCTAAAATGGTTCACCGCAGGTTGGGCTGGAGAGGTCATATCCATACCCTGCTCGCTTATTTGTCCGCATGTCAAGCCGAACACGGGGAATTAAGCCCTCGATTTCACCTGTCAGGCGAGGCCCTTCCCCCTGAGGCAGGAAATAGCTGGACAATAAGTAGAGCGGGCGGGATGGTATGATTTTCATTTGAGCTCCCGAGTCGAGATAATAAACAATAATTGGCAGCACCTGTACCGCAGACGCGCTTACCTTATCCAGGCACGCTCCTCAAAGTCAACAAATCCCGGCCTGGCAAGCAGCCCCCCTCCCCTGTTATCCAAATTTCCCCCCCACCTATTTTGCTGGGTCCATCTCTACTAATTCACCCAACAACGTCCTACTTTCTCCCGTCTTCCTCTCTCGATCACCCCGTGCCCAAGCCTGTTTGGACTCTCTACAGTTTGTGAGCTTGTGTTGCTGCTTCCTGTTTCCTACCAACTTATTTTGTTTCCCATATCCATCCACACAAGTCCCAACCATGCGTGAGGTTATCAGTATCAACGGTTAGTGCTCGGATGCCCACCAACGCGTCCTCACCGCTGTGTCTTTGCTGCGAGGACCCGACCGACTTGATAAAATGTACTGACGAGATGGGATAGTCGGCCAGGCTGGTTGCCAGATTGCCAACTCCTGCTGGGAGGTAAGTCCAGCCATCGGGGGCACCATCCTCCTCATCCCGCGAGAGGAACAATGAATGAAGCTAACCCCTCCATAGCTCTACTGCCTCGAGCACGGCATCCAGGTAAACACCCAACACGCCCATGATGATCCGCGAACTCGGAAAAAAAACTGACACAAGCTCTAGCCCGATGGTTACCTCACTGAGGAGCGCAAGGCTGCCGACCCCGACCAGGGCTTCAGCACTTTCTTCTCCGAGACTGGTACGAAGCTCCAGACGGCTCCCCTTTTCTCTTCTTGGATGGTCGTGACGGATATCTAACCAACTCTTCACCGTTTATAGGTCAGGGCAAGTACGTTCCCCGTGCTATCTACTGCGATCTTGAGCCCAATGTCGTCGACGAGGTCCGCACCGGTGCCTACCGCAACCTTTTCCACCCCGAGATGATGATCACCGGCAAGGAGGATGCCTCCAACAACTATGCTCGTGGACACTACACAGTCGGCAAGGAGCTGATTGATGGCGTCCTCGACAAGATCCGCCGCGTTGCCGACAACTGTGTTGGACTCCAGGGTTTCCTCGTCTTCCACTCCTTCGGTGGTGGTACTGGTTCCGGTTTTGGTGCTCTCCTGATGGAGCGTCTGTCTGTCGACTACGGCAAGAAGAGCAAGCTGGAATTCTGCGTCTACCCTGCCCCCCAGACTGCCACTTCCGTCGTTGAGCCTTATAACTCCATCCTCACCACCCACACCACCCTCGAGCACTCCGACTGCTCCTTCATGGTCGACAACGAGGCCATCTACGACATCTGCCGTCGCAACCTCGGCCTGGAGCGTCCCAACTACGAGAACCTGAACCGCCTGATTGCCCAGGGTAGGATATGACCCCGAAAACTTGCCACTGAGCCTGTCTACGGTTGTGCTGACTATGATATAGTTGTTTCTTCCATCACCGCCTCTCTTCGTTTCGACGGTTCCCTCAATGTCGACTTGAACGAGTTCCAGACCAACTTGGTCCCTTACCCCCGTATCCACTTCCCTCTCGTCGCCTACGCTCCAGTCATCTCTGCTGCCAAGGCTGCTCACGAGGCCAACTCCGTCCAGGAGATGACCATGTCCTGCTTCGAGCCTAACAACCAGATGGTGAAGTGTGACCCCCGCCACGGCAAGTACATGGCCACCTGCCTGCTGTACCGTGGTGATGTTGTGCCAAATGATGCCCACGCTGCCGTTGCCACCCTCAAGACCAAGCGTACCATCCAGTTCGTCGACTGGTGCCCCACTGGTTTCAAGCTTGGTATCTGCTACCAGGCTCCCGAGAACGTCCCCAACGGCGATCTCGCCAAGGTCAACCGTGCTGTGTAAGTTCACCCTCCCCAGAACAGTATTTTTGAGCATAATTTCTGACTCTTTTTTTCTCCAGGTGCATGCTTTCCAACACCACTGCTATTGCCGAGGCTTGGTCATCTCTTTCGACCAAGTTCGATCTTATGCACTCCAAGCGTGCTTTCGTGCACTGGTACGTTGGTGAGGGTATGGAGGAAGGTGAATTCTCCGAGGCCCGTGAGGATCTCGCTGCTCTGGAGCGTGATTACGAGGAGGTTGCCCTCGACTCTCTCGATGCTGAGGAGGTTGAGGAGGCTGAGTATTAGATTGAATCTGTAAGGCGATGAAGTCAAACTTCGGCTCCTTTTAGCCTGAGCTTTCTATTTTAAAACTGTTGGTCAAAGCCATGATTTTGTAGTCTTCTTCCATTCAAGACGCCCCCCCCAATACCTGTCTTAATGATTTCCCTTCTTAAAATACAAACATCTTACAGGCGATCCTGAACCCAAAAAATAATTGACCCCTATGCGTGTATTGTATGCTTTTCCGCAGACCGTAACTTGGTTGTAATGCTAGGTGAGAGCTGAGGCATGGGAAAAGGGACCTAGGCTTCGTTTAACCCCGGATTTCGGTGGCGCTGGCAAAGCCGACGATAGGCGACAAGGGACGACTCCAACTTGCACCCTACATCTAAAACGTCACACCCAATCCGGGCACTTGGCCGACCACCAATTCTTCTCTTCGGACCTGTCTCGAACTCGCTTCACAATGAGTCTCCTCCGCTCGGCAGCCTGCAGAGTCTGCAGAAGCTCAACGATTCGGTTCCGCCGAGGTTTTGCGACAGCTAGCACCCAGCAGCCGAGCCAGTCAGCCCACGACAACCATGTGCGGATTGTCGAGGTCGGGCCTCGCGACGGACTCCAAAACGAGAAAGTCTCCATCCCCCTCCATACCAAGATAGAGCTTATCGAGCGTCTGGCAAAAACCGGTGTTTCAACAATTGAAGCCGGGTCCTTTGTCTCGCCAAAATGGGTTCCCCAGGTAGGTTGCTCCGTCACCCCCCGCCCCGAGCAGCTGTATGCTAACTTCTTGCTTGCCCAGATGGCGAACTCGAGCGAGATCCTGGAACACATCCTCCAGCAGAAGATTGCATCCCCCGTCCCCGTGTCGTACTCCTTCCTGGCGCCCAACATCAAGGGCCTCGAGAACGCAGCTGGCCTGCTGAGGCAGAACCCCGGGGCGTTCGCGACGCAGCTCAGCCCCGCGGCCGAGGGTGACAAGGTCTCGACGCCGGAGATCGAGGTGGCCGTCTTCGCGGCGGCGACGGAGAGCTTCTCCCAGCGGAACCTCAACTGCGACATCCAGACCTCCCTCGAGCGGTTCAAGGCGGTGATCCAGGACTCCAAGGCCATTGGCCTGCGCGTGCGGGCCTACATCTCCGTGGTGCTGGGGTGCCCCTTTGAGGGGTTCGACGTCGACCCGCACAGGGTGGCCGAGATCGCCGCGGACCTGCTCGAGTCGGGCGCGGACGAGATCTCGCTGGGCGACACGACGGGCATGGGCACGGCGCCGCGGACGAGCAACCTGCTCAAGTGCCTGGCGGCGGCGGGGATCCGGACCGAGGACACGGCCATGCACTTCCACGACACGTACGGGCAGGCGCTTGTCAACACGGCCGTGTCGCTGGAGCACGGGATCCGGACGTTTGATAGTAGTGTGGGCGGGCTGGGCGGGTGTCCGTACAGCCCCGGGGCGACGGGCAACGTTGCCACGGAGAATATGGTGTACTTCCTGGAGACGCTGGGGATGAGCACGGGCGTGGACTTGGATGCGATGGCAGATATTGGCTCTTGGATTTCTGGGGAGCTGGGTAGGCAAAACGATAGCAGTGTGGGCAAGGCTGTATTAGGTGCACGAGCAAGGGAACAGGCCGAGGCTACGAAGGGGGCGTGAGATATCCTGTAATTCAAAATGCGGACATGTATTTTTCGGCTGAAGTGAGCAGTCTTATCAATATCATAGCAGCTTTGAGGTTAAGCAAGCTCCTATGTCTAATATGGCGGATTTTGTTGGTGTTGTAGTACCATCTCCAGCTACACGAACGCACCGGAAGTGGATTTTGACCAGGTTCCAGATTCTCATAGCTTATCCAGTCTCTTCTTTTTCTGGCACTGATTTTTATTAATTTATAGAGCCAGATATTGAGCTGAGGTTGGGCCTTGAAATGCTGGTATAGCGTAGTCTGGAGCTCCAGTCATGTGATGTCACAGCTCTAGAAGGTCAAGCAATTGGGCTCCACTATTGCTGCACCTGCCTCACCTCAACATCTCCGTTGATCTCCAATCCTCAGCTGTGAGGCCTCGTCGCTCTACCTCAGGCCAACCAACCTATCCATCGCCGCGCCGTCCCCCACCCTCCTCCATCCTCGTCGAGAGCCTCGAATCAGCGCTCAACCCCCTTCAATACCCTCGATTCGCTTCCTGGACGAATTTGACTCGCACTAAGGACAGCTAGCCACCATGTCGGACCCCCGTGAGTCGTCGTCATACTCGGTCGTGCCGAGGCTTCGGTACAACACTGTTGGCGGTATCAACGGCCCTCTGGTTATTCTTGAGAATGTATGCATTGGATAGGGCGGGAGAGAAGGGCGGGAAGGGGAAACCCCTCTTCCGTCATGAAGTCTGGGATGCGCGCTGACGTACTGGGTCTCTAGGTCAAAAATCCCAAGTACAACGAGATTGTTACCCTTACTCTGGGCGATGGCACACAACGATCCGGTCAGGTTCTGGAGGCTCGAGGTATGGGAACCCGCGCAATTCTCTAATATAAGGTGCTAATCAGAGCTTTGTGATAGGTGACCGAGCTGTTGTCCAGGTATTACGCGATCCTGCTTAATTGGTGGCTGGGACGACCACTGACTGGCTGATTCTTAGGTCTTCGAAGGAACTTCTGGTATCGATGTGAAGAAGGTATAGTGGTGATGCTTCCGCGATTGCTGGGTTGTCTGCTAATGCGTATTTCCCCGCCAGACCAATGTCGAGTTCACAGGCCAGAGCTTGAAGCTCGGTGTCTCAGAGGACATGCTTGGCCGAGTCTTCGATGGATCCGGTCGAGCCATGGACAAGGGCCCCAAGGTCTTGGCTGAGGATTACATTGACATCAACGGAAGTCCTATTAACCCATTCTCCCGAGTAAGTTGACGGATTGTTGGCAGCACGGATGGGGAGCATATGCGCTGACTGGACCCGAACTAGGAATACCCCGAGGAGATGATTTCGACTGGTATCTCCGCCATTGACACCATGAACTCAATTGCTCGTGGTCAGAAGATCCCCATTTTCTCCTCAGCTGGTCTGCCTCACAACGAAATTGCCGCCCAGATTTGTCGACAGGCAGGTCTTGTCAAGAAGCAGGGTGTCACCAACAAGGGTGTTCATGATGGCCACGAGGACAACTTCTCCATCGTCTTCGGTGCCATGGGTGTCAACTTGGAAACCGCTCGTTTCTTCACCAACGATTTCAAGCAGAACGGCAGTCTGGAGCGTACCACACTGTTTGTTAACATTGCTAGCGATCCTACGTACATTTCTCCCTCCTCTGATTGGAACTAGTTGCGGTTATGCTAACGGCCCTGTACAGTATCGAACGTATCATTACACCTCGTCTTGCCCTGACGACGGCTGAATACTACGCCTACCAGCTCGAGAAGCACGTCCTGGTCATTCTTACCGACTTGTCTTCTTACTGCGATGCCCTCCGTGAAGTCTCGGCGGCCCGTGAAGAAGTCCCAGGTCGACGTGGTTACCCCGGTTACATGTACACTGATTTGTCGACCATCTACGAGCGTGCTGGACGTGTGACTGGCCGCAATGGCTCCATCACCCAGATCCCCATTCTGACCATGCCCAACGAGGATATTACTCACCCTATTCCCGATCTTACTGGTTATATTACCGAGGGACAGATCTTCGTCGACCGTCCCATGTACAACCGTGGTATCTACCCTCCCATCAACGTGCTTCCATCGCTGTCGCGTTTGATGAAGTCTGCCATTGGTGAGGGTATGACCCGTCGTGACCACGGTGATGTTTCCAACCAGCTGTACGCCAAGTACGCCATCGGTCGTGATGCCGCTGCCATGAAGGCTGTGGTGGGTGAGGAAGCTCTGTCAAACGAAGATAAGCTCTCTCTCGAATTCTTGGATAAGTTCGAGCGTCAATTCATCAGCCAGGGTGCCTACGAATCTCGCAGCATTTTCGAGTCCCTTGATTTGGCATGGAGCCTCCTCCGTATCTACCCCAAGGAGCTTCTCAACCGTATCCCCGCCAAGGTCCTCAACGAGTACTACCAGCGTGCCCAGAAGGAGGCCAAGTCAAAGGGAAAGCAGAAGGCTGCCGCTGACGCTACAAGCCAGCAGCAGGCCGAGGGAAACCTGGTTGAAGTGTAAATGAAAGACATACACGCTCACTGAAGGAGATGGGAGAGAGAGCATTGGGGGGGGGATTGATAATAGATAGATGGAGCTCGCACACTTTGGAGCATTGTTTTTGTTTTTGGCAGACCGTCCAATCGAGTCCTCGTGTTTGTATACGTTCTGTAGGCTGCGTGAAGCGGGAGGTTATGATCATCCATTTGCAAGGTTCACAGTTCAATGCCATGGCAGTATTCTTCCATTCGCGGGTCCCATGCTGTCAATATTGCGATGGTCAATTCTGTTTCTTAACTGGAAAATGACGCCTTTCACGGGGCGGGGGGCCTTGTTGTTTTCTTCCTCTTTTCTTACCAGGTGCCAGGCTACCAACAGGCTATTGTCGGCTGTGTCTACATACGCATATATGGCTGGGATGCCTCGTGCATCTTGGGATGGGAGTGGACTGATGACGGAGTGGAGTCTGCGCTTTCGGCCCTTTTTTCCCCTTCCTCTTCCTCGAGGGGAGCTTCAGCTGACTGGTTTTTGACTGCTATTGACGGGCAAGCAAGGCAAGGTAGAGAGTGAGGGAGTCCATGTGTAATGCCGGCAGGGATGTTGCCCGTGAAATGATGTATGGATGGGATGCGGCCCTGATTTGATGGGGGCGGGCACCATCCCCGCATCTGTCCCCGAGCAACGGACAGGGAGCAGGCGGGGGAGGGAACTGAGAAAGTACCGAAGGAAGGGCGCCGACTAATTGCTTCGAGGGATGCGCACCAATCGGTCAATTAACTCATCATCTCACCCGCTTTTTTCTCCCATCGCAAATACCACGGCTAGGGATGGGGAAAGGGCGAGGTGAGGGGCAAGTCGTGCAAGAGGGCGATCGATATGCCTCGTGGCTTTGCTTTGGTCTAATGCATGTAAGTTGGTCCATGTCTGATGAATGCCACAGTACCAGTGAGACATGAGGTAGCATGGCAGCAGCGGCGCTGGGCACACACACACACCGATGGTCTCCCTTCGGGGCAGATCCCAGTGATGGTTACATACATGACCTATGTTGGCCCGGGGCCCTGGGCTTGACATCATAGCAGCACCAATGGCAACCTCGCGGGTCTCCATAGACACGGCGCGCCAGGCTATTCCCACGAGACACGCTCCAGTCATCGTCGCATTCTCCCAGAATTCTAACGCATAGACGCACCACTCGCGGTTAAGATCGCCATTCCCTTCCGGGAAGGACGAACACACTGCTTCCGCGGGGAAAAGCTCTGACCCTACGAGGGTCGCGGGGAAGCCTGGTGGAGGAGGAGGAGGAGGAGCTGGGGCGAACTTTTGTTTTTCTTGTTGCTCTCCTCGAGCTCGTTGCGGCCTGCCCTCGCGGAATTGGCTTGCCGACCTGCTGGGGGTCGCTGTTGTATATAAAGGGCTTGCCTCCCTTGAACTCCCCCGTTTGGCCTGCCTGCCGGACCCCATTGCTTCTCCATCCTCTGGGAACACAAGCCATTGGTTCATCAGAAAGCTATCTCGTGCCATTGGACACTGATTGAACGCAAGAATGAAGTGGAGCAACCACATCATCGGCCTCTTGCTGCCAGCATTGGGCGTCGCTGCTCAGAATAGCACCAAGCCCGTGGCAGACAAGAACGGCAAATACTGGATCTCGAGCGGCAGCCTCAAGGCCGGCTTCGTCCCCTACGGAGCTGCCATCTCGGACCTGTACATCAACGACAAGTACGGAGTCCAGAGGGATCTCATCGCCGGGTGGGAGAATGCCAGCTATTACGGCATCGACGGCCAGCACCCAAACTACGGCAACGTCCCCGGGCGGTACGCGAACCGCATCAAGAACAGCACGTTCGAGATTGACGGCGAGACGTACCACATCACCCCCAACGAGCACCCCACCGAGGAGCACCCGGACGGCATCAACTCGCTGCACGGCGGCAAGGACGGCTGGGGCTGGCGCAACTTCACCGTCGTCGCCCACACGGACACGAGCATCACCTTCTCCATCGTCGACCCGGACGGCAAGGAAGGCTTTCCCGGAGAGGTCATCTCCTACGTGACGTACACCCTGGAAGGCTTCGACTGGCACATCAGCATGGTGGCCGTCCCGACGACCAAGGCCACGCCCATCATGCTCAGCAGCCACACGTACTGGAACCTCGACGGCTTCGCCAACAACGAGACCCAGTCGGCGCTCAACCACACCCTGCACCTGCCCTACAGCGGCCAGCGCGTCGCCGTGGACAACATCCTGATCCCGACGGGCGAGATCCAGGCCAATGCCAAGGGCTCCGTCAACGACTTCTGGAGCGCCCCTAAGCAGCTCGGCGCATCATTCAGCGATCCCGAGATTGTGAACAACTGCGGTCTCAACTGTACTGGCTATGGTAAGTTTCCCCAAACCAGATCATGACTGGATCAAACATGTGATTAACACGCTACTTCTCCTAGACAACTGCTGGACGGTGAACCGACAATCGCTCGGCAACTACGACTGGCGCACGCACAGCCCCGTCGCGACCATCTCGTCGGCGTGGTCGGGCATCAAGCTCGACATCTACACGGACCAGGACGCCTTCCAGGTGTACAGCTGCAACGGGCAGAACGGCACCCTCACCCTCAAGGAGTCGCAGGGCCTCACCGACAACGCCGACTTCCCCCGCACCATCCCCAAGTACGGGTGCGTGGTGCTTGAGGTGCAGGATTACATTGACGGCATCAACCACCCGGAGTGGCACCGCGAGCCGAAGCAGATCTTCCGCCCCGGCGGCGATCCGTATGTGCTGCAGGCGAGATACCACTTCAGCGTGGGTGAGGAGAAGGATTAGAATACAGAGTATTGCGAGGGCGGGATCATAATGATGTGTTTTATTCGTTAGATAGTCAAATTCGTAATGTGTCTATACACGCCCAGAGAATTGAGCTGTTTCAGAAAATTGTTCTGGTTGGCAATTAGAATTGGTGATGCTGAAAAGTGATGCGAATGCCGCCGGGATTGGAGGATTTATTAAATGATGGTGGATGGAGGGGTTCATTGGGAGAAAAAACCATGGTGGGGTGGTACAAGCTGGACAGTAGATAAATGTATGTAGCGACATGTACCCCCCACCGTCAGCGGCCAAACTCATCAGTCATGCCTGAATATTTTGCACATCCCACCTAGAACAGCACATCTGAAGACAAGCCTTTCTCTTGGAAATAGACCATTTTGACTTATATATTGAACTCATAGACTCACTTCCAGTGACTCATCTAAGATGGAGGAGGACAGAGCCCAGACAGACTTGGGCATCGCTGCGGATATCGAGGAAGCGCAGCGATATGAGAGCGAACAAATACTCACATCAGCGCCAGAGACTGTAGAGACGGCTGCACCGCCTCAGACATCAGAACAGACCCCTATCAGACAGCCCAAGAAGAGATTTGTTGGGCGCAGAGCAGCCGATGCCGCTGCCGCAAAGAATGGAAGCACCGCTTCATCCGGAGAGGCGAGTGGTGCTGTGCAACGTGCGTCTCCATCATACTCACGTCTTTCATCGTGCCTTTCATAAGAAACTCATCTGACACTATCTTGAACATCTAGCTGCCAAGCCCAGGAGAGCACCTCGTCTCTTGAATCAAGTTCCTAAGAAGATCCTGGAGGACCCAAACCTAAAGGCTGCCGTTGGTCTCCTACCATCAAATTACAGCTTCGAGATCCCCAAGACTATCCATCGTATCCGGACCTCAGGGGCCAAGAAGGTCGCCCTCCAGATGCCTGAAGGATTACTCCTCTTTGCCACAACCATCTCAGATATCCTCATGCAGTTTTGCCCAGGCATCGAGACACTTATCATGGGCGATGTGACCTACGGCGCCTGCTGCATCGACGACTACACAGCGAGGGCGCTCGGATGCGACCTCCTCGTCCACTACGCCCACAGCTGCCTCATCCCCGTCGACGTGACAAAGATCAAGACTCTCTACGTCTTCGTCGACATCAGCATCGACGTCACCCACCTCCTTGCCTCTCTCGAGCGCAACTTCCCCACAGGCAAGACCATTGCCGTGGTCGGCACCATCCAGTTCAACGCCACCATCCACGGTGTCAAGAACGCTCTGGAGAAGGCGGGCTTCCGCATCCTCGTACCCCAGATCGCCCCCCTCAGCAAGGGCGAGATCCTCGGGTGCACCTCTCCACGCCTCAAGGACGACGACGCCGTCGACCTCATCCTGTACCTCGGCGACGGCCGCTTCCACCTCGAGAGCATCATGATCCACAACCCCTCCATCCCCGCGTACCGCTACGACCCTTACTCCCGCAAGCTCACCCGCGAGACGTACGAGCACGACGAGATGCAGACGATACGCCGCTCCGCCATCACCACGGCCAAGAAGGCCAAGAAGTGGGGGCTCATCCTCGGCTCGCTCGGCCGCCAGGGTAACCCGCACACCATGGCCCTGATCGAGAAGAAGTTGACGGAGAGGGGCATTCCTTGGGTCAACCTCCTCCTGAGTGAGATCTTCCCTGGAAAGTTGGCCCTCATGAGCGACGTTGAGTGCTGGGTCCAGGTTGCATGTCCACGTCTCAGCATCGACTGGGGCTATGCGTTTCCCCGACCTCTTCTGACCCCCTACGAGGCCCTTGTCACGTTGGAGGTGAAGGAGGATTGGGGCCAGAAGGCCTACCCGATGGATTATTACGGAAGGGAGGGTCTTGGGAGAACGAGGCCACCCATTGACGTAGGGGGAAAGTAAACATAAAATTTAAAGGCTACCGATTTGAGATTCGTCTGAGTTCTGAACCTGAGTGAGGTATTGAATTATGCGTGATGTTGCCTTGACAAATCATTATCCTTCGCTTAAAAGATTATCTGAATCTCTCATCTCCGTGACATGTGCCGCCCAATGCCTTTACCGTACCGTACCTAGACTGGTCATTCGGCTCTAAATCGGTGCTTCCCTAGTCCAAGTTGGTAAAGCTTTCATCGATATTGAAGTCTTTGCTCCCTTGCTCATGTTGGACTTCCCCTTGAAGGCCGCTCAATTGAGGCATGTAAGGGGAACGATACCGGCTAGTCTAGCGAGTAGCTTGCAACGTGGACGTGCATTGCTTGAGAGCCTGCTGCTAGTCTAGATGATGTGCTCATGGCTGCAGCTTCCAGGGATTTCGTATGCTGAACCTCAGTGATCTTCAGTGTTGACTTCGATAGGCATTGTAGCAGATAGGTTTGCCCGTTTCCAGTTGGTACACTATGTCCGCAGTATGGTGATCTATGGCATGATTATTGGATGCGTGGAAGAGCAGGAAGCAGTTGGAGATATAGAGCCACGCCAAAGGGCTGAACCAACGCTTCAAGCTGGTGCGTGGGCAGTTCCAACTGGTTCAGGCCGCTGGGAGAAGACAAGCTTATACTTGACAATCTCCACGACCTCGAGGTTCTCGCCCTCCTCGGCGTGCGTCCCTCCCGAGCCCTCCTTGGAACGGTTCTCCCGGCGGCGGACAACGGCTATCGCCTTTGGGAGCTTCTTCACCTGGCCATGAAGGCGTTGGTGCTGCCCGATGAACAGATGCACCCGATTCATCCAATCTGTGCCCTCCTCCCCGGGCACGTAATCTGGGAACTCGACGCTTCCGAGTTGGAACCCACTGAGAGGCTCGCCTTTGGCATCGCGAGGAAGGTTGATGGTTCCTTGCAGTTCAAGGATGGCCAAGCCCGAAGGGGTTTGGAGTAGAGTTGGCAGTGGACTTGAGGTTGGTGTATCCCGCTTTGTAGGCGGGTATAATTTTGTCGAGGCCATGACTTTTTCCCCTTTTAGAAGTGAAATAATATGTCAGGTCAAATTGTAGAAATTTAATCTGGAAGCTTATGTTTGCATATCAATATCAATACCAGGTCAAACCACGCGTTGACGCTGGTAGCTTTCCGCCATTGTTTGGGTACTACTCACAAATAAAGATGTGGCTTGTCGTGTGGCTCAGTAGGTGGAGCACAACAGGCATGAGGCTTGAACAACACGCCTTACCTACCTAGGTAATAATTGATTGAGGGGAAAATTAACGGAACGGGAAAGCCTTTCACCGTAATTTTTTTTTGGAGCTTCCGTTTGATTGGCCACACATTCTGCCACCGGCGGGTAGCCCTAGCACCACACACTTTCTATCATTTCGCCCAAATTTTGTAACCTCCATCCATCCCGCAAATCTACAACAACTTTCACAGCCAGGTCAAGTACACTTGCACCACCACAACTGGCAAGATGAAGGTAAGTCGACACCACCTATTCAAGGAATGCATCTGGGAACATGGAGACGGAGTTCGCTATCAATCAAACATTCGAATTGGGAGCTTCCCGGCGCCACGATGTCAACGCGAACTTTTGTCGACATGCCAGATTTCCTGCATCATATGCATCCACGATCCTCAATACTAACAATCAATCCAGTTGAACGTCTCCTACCCTGCCAATGGCAGCCAGAAGCTCTTCGAGATCGAGGATGAGCGCAAGACCGCCATCTTCACTGAGAAGCGCGTACGTCCGATCCCTCACACGACCCGACAACGAGAAAAAAAAGGATATCAGACTAACATAATGGAATTCAGATGGGCGCTGAGGTCCCCGGCGACTCCGTCGGCGACGAGTTCAAGGGCTACATCTTCCGCATCACCGGCGGAAACGACAAGCAGGGCTTCCCCATGAAGCAGGGTGTCCTCCACCCTAACCGTGTCCGCCTCCTCCTCTCCGACGGCCACTCCTGCTACCGCCCCCGCCGCACCGGCGAGCGCAAGAGAAAGTCCGTCCACGGCTGCATCGTCGGCAACGACATGTCCGTCATCGCCCTCTCCATCGTCAAGAAGGGCGACGACGAGATCCCCGGCCTCACCGACGTCGTCCACCCCAAGCGCCTCGGCCCCAAGCGCGCCACCAAGATCCGCAAGTTCTTCGGCCTCACCAAGGATGACGATGTATGTCTTTCCCCGCTGCCATACTCGATCATCGCCTACTCGGGGCTTCAGCCACGCCAGTGGCAGTCCCAGTAGAGAGTGAGAGGGTCCCGTCCCTACGAAAGGGGGACGGGAGGCGACAATCCAAAACTAATTTAGAGATGATGAAAACTAATGAGCCACCCACGAAAAATAGGTTCGCAAGTACGTCATTCGCCGCGAGGTCCAGCCCAAGGGCGAGGGCAAGCAGGCCTACACCAAGGCTCCCAAGATCCAGCGTCTTGTGACTCCCCAGCGTCTCCAGCACAAGCGCCACCGCGCCGCTCTCAAGAGACGCCAGGCCGAGAAGGTCAAGGATGAGGCCGTACGTTTCCACTTTCTTCTTCCGTTGCCAATGCCTTGGGTCCTGTTCACAGCTAACATCCTTCCTATAGAACGAGTACGCTCAGGTCCTCGCCAAGCGTGTTGCTGAGGCCAAGGCCAACAAGGCCGATGCTCGCAAGCGTCGTGCCAGCTCTATTCGCAAGTAAAGGTCGGGCGTTTTTAGTGAAAAATAAAAAGGGGCAATTTATACCCACGTCTTCCAATTTTGCGTGCGTTGGGAGTGAGGAATATCATGAGCTCACGTTTGGGCTAGCGCTGGCTGTATTTGGCATTCTGGGAAAATCCAATCAATTCTTAATGCCGTCTGCGTATCTGCTCTGTGTATCATCATGCTCCGTAGTTGTTATAAAAGTATACCTACCAGTGAAATGACCCTATCGTAGTCTATGCATCTTGTATGCAGCTAGATGAGGTCTGTTCGGGTGGCAAGTACAGTCACTTACTTCATGGCGCAATATGGGACGATCAAGTAATCCTTAACACTCTGAATTATTGCCAATACGGCACAACACTATGCTAGCTACTTTACAATGTCCTCCCTCTCCCTAAGTTTGTTAGGTATGCAGCTCTTGCTACTACCTTTAATTAGCCCCCAAGAAGCAGTCAAGACCTGCACTTCCCTCCTGCTTCTACATATGGAAACCAATGGCGGCAAACCCTTTTCTCTCATTCGGCCTGACAGATATCTTTTCCATCGAGGCATTACTGTAGCTCTGCAAAGTGGCGAATTGAGTATCTATGCGAAACCAAAATATTCGCTTCCAGCGGTAATGGCCTTCATCAATTGTGATCGTAAAGCATCGTAGCTTTCGTACTCGGGGATATCGAGCTCTAGAAAATAGTCGAGTTAATAATTTGAAGATGGAAACGTAGACATGTAGGGGAAAAGTTTGTAACAACGTACGGTTAAAGCAGGTATGAGAGGTGGGGAGCCGGTCCTTGTTGCCATAGTCTCTATGGATGTTGAATCGATTGACACCATTCATGCCTTCTAACTCCTTGAAACCATTCAGAGGAACCTTGCTGGTTCCAGTAACAAATTGGAGTAATTTGGCTCTCTCTTCCTTGTCAAAGGAGCGAACAGCTCTCCAGAACCACTGGATCTGAGGGGAAGAGGGATTGTAATTTTGATACTCTGTGTTGCTCTTCCAGTCGTCAACATCGATGTCAGGAAGTCCAGAAATGAGGAGTTCGAGTTCCTGTTCATTGAAAATCGAAATGAGCTCTTCGGGAATGATATCATGGAATCCTAAGAAAAAGATTAGACTCAACGACTTTGTAATTATAGAGAGGAAGCAATGGACTTACCCTTCAAAAAGTGTTCCATCTGGTCCTTAACTGATGAAAGAAGTTTGTGTTCAACTACGAGGCGGACATAGTCCTGCTTGTTTTCATCCGTCACAGGTATTTCCCGCCCATTGGGGATAAGATCCACCACTTTAGTGACACCAAACTCATCGTCCTCCACTGAGAAGGTCTCAGTAATAATGTCGGTGATGTCGTTCTCCAGCATCCAGCAAAGTGATTTGTAGTAGTCTGGGTCGAATGACTCCATATCCTTTACTGAAACAGATTTGCCAAGAATGCGCTTGTAGACAGCGCGACTGAAGTAACAATCCAGAACCCGGCCTTCATAGAGGGCCTTTCCAATGATACGGCCAATGAACTTGAAGAACATCAAGTGTTCGTCATTGATGCCACTGAGTTTGTTTGGATGGAACGTGGTTCGATCTGATGACACTGGGATGAAGAGAGCATAATTGGCATCGAACATCTGTCGGGCCAGAACCTGGAACCACTCTCGTGTAACGCCACCAGCGTCAACTCCCTCTTCTCCGTGGAAACGGATATTGAGTTTCCCGAACTTCATCTCATCTCCGGATTTGAAGTAAAGTGATTTGAACGAATCGTGGAAGACTTGGTCGCGACGGACTGATAAGTTCAAGGTGGGGAAAGAAGGCCGGCCGTGGTGAGGTTGGCCCGAACGGGAATGCACGCTTCGATTGAAGTAGTTTCTCTTGTTGTCAAATTCCAGGACTTTCGGGTTCTTAACCAAAAGAGCAAAGGTGCCAGACATGAGCTTGGGATTATTTCTGACCAACTCGTTCAAAATGCGACGATGGTCCTCAGTGAACGAAAAGAACAGACTGGCGGTACGTGATTCAGGAGGGGGGCTAGATAGCACCATCTCCTTGCTCAACTGAGCCTGAGAAGGATCATCTTGAGTAGTCGTGTTCTTGCAAACAACCATGAGAGATTCGATGAGTGGCAGCAAAATGGTAGCGACGTTGAACATGTTCTCTCGCTCGTGTATAGCTGTCAAGCATGCACCAAGCTTGTCCCACATGGCAGAGAAGGTTGAGTTGTGGTAGAGAGATGTGACCAGGTCTTGCTTTTCACTGTCTGGTTTGTCATTTTCACCACCATTAGATTTCTTCTTGCCGTCGAACAAATGATCGAGAGCCGTCAAGACTCTGAGCAATTTATTTTGTTCAGATGCTCCAGGGGAGAATTTCGACAGCGCGACACCTTGAATCTCAGTTCCCGATGTTGCTTTTTCGATATGCGGGAGTAGCTCATCAAGGTCGGTCACAATGTTCTCGCTAAGAAGCCTAGCCTGACGGACCAATTCTTGGCCGAAGACAGACCTTGCTCCTGGCACAGTTGAGAGATTCTTGATTGTGTTGATCGTGTTCTGGAAAGTTTTGGAGCTGCATTCCCTTGCCACAAATACTCTGATTACAAGGGTAAGATTTTGTGGAGGGATCACAGGAGGCTGAATCTGGCGAGCTTTCTTTCGAGAATCATCTTTCTGGCTTGTCTTTGCATCATCTCCTGCTGATGGGCCACCTTCTGTGGTTGTTGGTTGGTTGGGGGCTGCAGGCTCCCCGCTGGCCTGTCCAGCCGCGGCGGAAGGTTCATTTGGTTCATTTGGCTCCTGGTCTGCTTGGGCGTCGGCGGACTTAGGCGCAGACTCCTCTTCCACTTCTTCCTCTGCTTCCCTTCGACGGCGATCCAAGGCTAATAGGGGAATTGTGACGCGATTCAGTAGATCCGCTAGATGGGTCATCACGACCGAGCTCTCCATGACCAGATCCCGGTCGAGCAGAGTGAGCAACGAGTTAATGGCGTACTTGTGAGCCTTGGTGTCCTTTGATTTGCCTTTACGGCCAAGGGTCTTCCTCAGAGTTGACCCAACCGTCTCATGCTCGGTTAAGAAGAGCCAAGGAATCCCGGGGTTTCGTGTACATAGATCAACAAGAAGATCCAAACATTGCTGAACAATAAGCAGTGGCGATGTTTCGGAATTTGTTTGACTTGTGATGGTAGAATTCAAAGCCGTCAAACTCTTCTTGAGACTTTGGGGAGTTTTCTGCTCAAGATCTTTTTCTCTGTTGTGTCTCCTGGCCTTGAGTGACAGATGACTGAAGCTTCGGTCGACAGCGCTCATGTCCGTGCTACCTTCCTGGAGGATCTGAAGAATTGTGCTGATTACCTCCAGCCTATTTTGTCGGTTCTCACAAACATCGGCGAACACGCTAAAAAGATAGTTGCGGATAGATCCCTGCTGGGCAATGAACATTAGCCGCACAAGTGTAGCTACTCCGGCCTTATCCAGCATTTGAACAACGGTACGACGCTGTGGCTTGCTTTCTGTCGCTGCAGGGGGCGGAGGTTGCTGTCCGGTCCTGGTGATTGCGACAGGTCGATGCCCTGGGATGGGGTGTGGCACCGCGTTGCTCCGCTGTAGTCTTCGGGCTTGTTCAGCCATCTCAGGAGGGAGATGTTCCATGATTTCACTGCCCTGCTCCAGAAGGACCTGGTCTCGAAGCTCCTGAGGGAAGGTAAGTAAGATGCTTGCTGTATCCATGTCACCGGAAACGATTTCGGGTCCACCAGATGAGACAGCCGGGCGGGAGTTTCCATTATCTCGACGCCGTTGCTCTTGAGCCTCTTGTTGTTCGATTTCGCGTCGAAGTTGGACTGGGAGAGCATCAAGGAACTCTTGGAATGCCACGGTAGATTCTCCAGCCGGTGCTTCTGCTCGAGCTTCTGATCGTCTGGCAGAAACGGCTTGAGCAATCACTTCTTCCCTGAACTCTTCTGGCAGGGCTGCCAGATAATCAGGGTCAATTCCCAAGTCTGTTACGTCAATTTCCTGATCTCCGAGCATAGCCATAACACGGGGTTGGTCCGATGGGACAGAGGTGTTGGAAGGGCCTGCGTCGTTGGCCTCGGCTTCTTCGATTCCTTCCATCGCGCTGCCGCTATCGGGTGCTGGGCCGGACTCTTGGCTGGCTTGCGAGTCGTTGTGTGCCGCAGCTTCTGACGCAGCACGCGCGGCGGCTTCTCGCTCTTCTGCTTCTAGCTTTTCTCGTGCAGCCTTTTCCTCGGCCTCCTTTTCTTCCTTAATGCGACGCTCTTCTTCTTCTCGCTTGAGCCTCTCCTCCTCTGCACGCTTCTTTCTTTCAGCCTCTTCGGCTATGCGCTTCTTCTCTGCCTCCACAGCGGCAGGTGTAAGAATGGCCGAGATCATGTTGCTCAATTTCGCTGCTTCGGCTACCAAGGTCCCACCAAAGAGCATCCTTGCCTCCTCTTCATATCTATCCAGCGTATTTTGGGCAGTAAAGGAAACTGCTTGCCAAGGCTCTTGCACCACATTTTCTCGGCGTTGTTCGATACGAGTAGCTCGCAGTCCCAATTCTCGGGCGTCACGCGTTCCACTAGGGCCTGTTATGTGGAAGTGGAAGGCTTGGCCATTGCGTCCCATTACTGGCAGAATGTCCATCAATTCACCGAGGAATCCCATAGGTCCATCTGCTCCATGGCGGCCCATACCACCGAGTAGCCCCTCTGGCAATCTCACACCAATAGAGTGGCTGTGTGATGCTCGCCCAGCACTCTCAGGTCCTTGGTCGATACGTCGCAGAAGTGGATTCACCCCATCTTCAGCATTATTCTGCGAGCCAGTTGACCGATGGTGTCGAGAGAAGAAGCTGCGGAAGTCTCCGAGGGGGTCTCCAGGAGAACCGGCCACAAATCCTGGGCCAATGGGAAAAGGACTACGATTGTCCATTCTAGCTAGAATCCGGCGTCGGTTGCCTCCGTTGTTGTCCAGCAAAACGAGACGGTTTCTATCAGATTCGGCGTTGAGAGTATCCCACCCAAGAGCTGGCATGGGAGGTGGTTGTTCATCCACTATCATTGGTCAGCTAAGTCAGTCTCGGACAGGGCTTTGTTGATAGGGAATACATACAAGGAAACCCGTCATCATAGATGAAAGCCTCGTCGTCAACATCTTCCTCGTCTTCTTCTTCATCTGTTCCTGTTAGCTGATAGTCCTGGCAGGTTCGGGAAATCATTTGCATACCATCATCATCATGTCCACTCTCAAGATAGTGTTCATCCATCAACTCAGGTTCATACTCCTCTCCTTCGATCAGGGCCCGGGCCATGTTGCCCAGCAGGTCGGCTGGAGGTGCTATGTTGTGAATGTGAGCTTCGTCCATGTCTTGGCCTGCGGCTTCGTAATCCAAGTCGTCAGCCTCGATGTCGCCGTCCTCGTCTTCTTCATCCTCGACATCGTCATCGCTCTCCCAGTCAGAAGCCCCATCGTCTTCCATAGGGTTGCCTTGTTCGTCAACAATCTCCACCCGTGACTCGACACTTTCCATATCGGCGGAGTCCAAATCATCATCGTCCTCACTATCATCGTCATCATCTTCCTCATCTTCATCTCCATCCATGATGACCTCGACAACTTCAGGGTCACCTGGGAGCCCCTCGATCTCTCCCATCTCACTGTCTTCGCTAATATTGTCCTGGTCATCGTCCGAGATATCTTCGTCATCGTAATCCATCTCGTCATCGTACTCGTCACCATACATATCTTCGCCATCTTCATCTTCTTCTTCCGATTCATCCACATCTCTCCCAGGCTCGAGCATACCAAGGGAAGAGTTGCGATAAAGGTCGGGGGTTTCTTCTCGGTCGTCCTCCAAGTCGGAGAGAGACGAAGTAGACCCAAACTCATCATCGCCACTATCTGCGACAGAGCCCGACGGTAACAGATTGGTGTGGCTTAGTTCTTTAGCCGTGTCCGTCAGAACACGAAGAACACGGAGGATATACTTAATCGACCGCTTTACACCAGGGTAGTTCAGGCTAATCTCGGCAATAGATGCCGTGAGTTTTTCCAAGTAGCCCTTCTCGTACATCAGCCGACGCAGCTGGGCTTGAGACCTCACTTGGTTAGGATCACTGTTTCGAGACCCAGTGTGTTCTCGATCTCTCTCCCCAACCATCTGGTTCATCAGCTCAGCCAGGCTCTGCATCCGAGAATAACGGGTTTCAAGCGATTCTTCAGAGTTCGGTGCTCTCTCGTAGGCCTTCAATATTGTGTCAAGTACAAACTTGCGGACAAACTGAAGATCAGGTTCGTCGTCATATGCAAATTTGGGTAGGTCACGATCAACCGGTTTCTCCCTAGTTTTCCCAACAAGTGCAACCAGGAGTTTCTGAGTGTGTACAGCAGTCGCAGACTTTTTCTTGTATGCGATAGAATCGACCGGGCCGTTGAGGCTACTCTGACAGAGCAGATCATAAATCAGATAGTTGAGGACACTCGAACGAGGCTTCACTGGTGTACTAGTTGGTAGGGGAGGTGCGTTACGCTTAAAGTTGATAAACTCAACTTTGGTCCTGTTGTAGCTCTGGAGGAGCTCTGTCAAGCAGTTGAGCAGGAAACCTCGATAGACGAAAATCTGATGCTCCTCGGATTTGAAGAGAGGGCGAGCCGTCTTCTTGTCCTTGACATCAGATGTAGTACCTTCCGGGGTAGCGGTGTCTGTGCTAGCTTGATCCGAGACCTCCTCTTCGGTCTTTGCCTCACCTCCTAGAGGGGCTAACCCCTTATCATCGACATCCCGGTAGTTGATCAACTCACTGAGTAAGAAGTGGATGACACCATCTGAGTTCTCGACAACAGGTCGCTTGCTCTCGTGGTGGGACCTAGGGGCATCGATCATGTCCTTATCGGCAGGTTCAGTAGACTCTTTCACATCCGACTCCTCCGGCGCACTGGCGCTTGCTTGCTCCCTGCTTGTGTTGGATCTGCTGTCCGATTTCAGGCAAAGGGTCGCTTGCCGGCCATGCTCTGACGCAGGGCTCCACTTGTAGAATTCAACCAACTCGTTTGTAACTTCCACGAATAGGCTGGGGGCACGAAGTGCTAGAGGCGCCATGTGTCGGAGATATGCCGAAATATCAGGTTGCCCACGCTGACTCCTTGTGATGTTCGTAAAATCATTCTTGATCTCCGCGCGGATGATCTGCTTGACGAGATCCTCGTCCTCTACGACATGGCGCAGTATAGTCATGACGTATGAATTAGACTTGCTGTGCTTCATGCGTTCAGCACCCGTAGCAGCGAGCTGTTTCGCCATAAGGAACAGTCGTTGCATGTTTCGCTTTTCACCGACCTGTCGAGCAAGAACCCGATTGCGGGTTAAAATGACGAGCACCCTAAGAACCGAGGTGACAAGAACCTCTTCCTTGCCAACACGAGGAACGAGATCCAGTGCGAAGTCGAGGAGCTCCCTCCTCTGAGATTCGTTGACCAACGGATCAGGCATTCTCAGTACCGGTTCCGCGACATCGTCATCAAGAGATTTTGGAGGTTTCCATTGCGCAGCCACAGGTCGCTCATCGTGGCGAAGCAAAGTCTCCAAGACCAACAGAATATAAGGGATCCACGGGGGCAAGTCTTCACCTGACGCCAAGGGAGGAATATTCAGGAACGAGGTAAACTCCTCCACCTTATCTTGCAGATTGTCAAGGTTGTTGCTGAAGAAGGTTTCGTCTTGTAGGAGCAAGGCTAAAAGATGGGAATATGATGCAATGCATTTTCCATTCTTTTTCTTTTCGTCCTCGTCAAAAGCCAGAGAAGAGAGTGCTAGGGTCACCGTTGAGCACACCTCAATATGCATGTCAGCATTCTCGTGGCGGATAACCATGGCTGTAATGAGTTCCGAGACTTCAATAGCACATTCGGGATGCGTGCGAATCACATCCAAGCATCTGTCTATCAAATCTTTGCGCAGATCCGAACGTTGTTTATCCAGATCTTCCTTAGTGGCTGTGAACTCCGAATGATTATGCTTGTCTGAACTACCGGCAGCATCAGAAACAGAACCAGGGACCACAACTGTTGTAGAGTGGCTTGTAGAGGCATCGCCCGCTCTGGCTTCTTCAGTGTCTTCCGGGGACCGGTCAGCAGAACCGTCTGGATGGTCACCATTAAAATCGTCCAGAGACATTTGATCAGCGTCTGATGAGGTTGTCCTTTGGGATGAGGGTCGGTCTGTCCTTGTGTGACGGTCATCGGCTAGAGCTGATAGATCGGCATCAGCTTGTGGAATTGGATTTCTTGCACCCCCAATGCCTGAAGTGTGGGCTCTGCAATACTCCCGAGCTGGTTGCTCATTTCCATTGGCTCGGAACAACGCTTCATGAACGAGACCTTCCTCAAAGTTTTCATTCACCAGATCGCGAACCAGCCCACGAACTTGGCCCCAATTGAACCTCGCATCGGCATATGCCAGCAAATAGAAGGGTTTCTATGGAAACATTAGTGGCTTGTGTATGAGAAGGCCTCACCATTGAAGATTGAAGACTTACCTTGTCTTGAGGTGTAGATGAGGGCTCGTGATCAGCAGCAGAAATCAGTTTCAGAATTTCAATGAGCCGTTTAGCGGTATGCTCAGGTACTTTCTCAAGAAGAGAAGAGTCCCACAACTTGGAAATGGAGGGCAAGATAGACGCTCGCAATTCTACCACGAATTGTTGGAAAATGTGCGGAACGGTCTGCGACCTGTCAGTCTGCCGTTGGAGATTGAAGTAATTGCTCGTATCAATTATGTTCTTTCCATTGCACAGAATGAGATAGAGGTCAAGGATCTTCTTCAGCCCAAATGTGGCGACTTTTGCCTTCGACGAGTCTTCAGGCTGGCTGTCGCCTCCCTGGCGCACGCTGCTAGCGAACGACTCAAGCATCAAACTCAACAGCTCTACTACACCCAGCTCCTTGAATGCAAGCAAAACAGGTACGATGAGTTGTGGGTTAGAGCGCTCGCTATGTCTTGTGGAAGCTTCACGTTGTTAGCCGGGACCATGAGCACGATACAGTGGGCTAAAACTTACGATGTTCAACTAGCATCTCATGAATGCAGTGGAGCATGATGATCCAATAATGGAAATCTTTGGAGGTTGGGCTTTTTCCTTCGACAGAGGGACGCAAATACTTCAGAATTGAGTTCGCCAGCGCTTTGGCAATCTCGATGTGGCGGGGTCGTGGGTATGGATCACCCTGATGCTGGTCCCGACGGGGCAGAAGGGCTCTTCCCAGTGACTGAAACAAGGGAAAGGTAGTCGGGATCATAGGATGCAGCACATTTCGGAAAACCTCGTAATTCTGGTATTGCGAGCTAGATTGTTCCTGCTCTGTTGGGTTGCTAGAGTCCGTGCTGCTCTCAGTTCTTCCCAAAGCATCAGGGATGGATGCCTGTCCTGCCTCATTCCCCGAGATTGTAGGTTGAGGGAATCCATCAAGAGGAGAGCTGCGTCTAGAGGACCAGCTTTGGGGAACCATGGTCAACTGACCAGCCTCCTCAGCGAGGACGCCGGGGAAGAGTGGACCAATAGAGCCAACAAGATGCAAAAACTTATCATAGACATTGACAGGGTAGAATGAAAGAGTGTTTGATCTCGAGGAGGTCTGGAAGCATTCAGAAATGATCTTGATGAATGTCTGTGCGTTGAGGAGGGCCTTGACCATGGCAGTACCCTTTTTTGCATTCCAAGGTATTTCAGCTTCTGTCGCTGGTAGTGAATATCCTGGTGCAATGAAAGGAGCAAAGATGGGAGGAACAGGCTCTCTCTTCGAGGCAATAGGCTCAAGAAAGTCAATTGCAGCCTGGGCACGGTTCAGAACCGACGGCAGTCCGCGAACAGGAGCAGATTCGACCAACTGGGACACTACTTGAGCCAACACACGGGATGCAAGCGAGTCGCCAAAGCTTGCGGTCAGGCTAGGCGATTCGCAAATGTCAAGTAAGAGTTCCAGACCACCCTTATCAGCAAAGTTGTTCTTCAGGACTGAGTTGTTCAAAAATGCAGATAAGAAACTCGACATCGCGAAAATGTAAGGAGTAAACGAGTTCTCCGAAGTCTCTTTTGTCGGAATACGGATTGGGGCAAGTCCAAGCCTAGGCAGGTCTGCTGGACCTGAACCAGCATCAATCATTGGCGTATCGTTATCTTGCGAGGCAGAAGAATCGTGTGCATCAGCCGACTCAGAGGCCTCGCTAAACGTACCATCACAAGAAACGGAGATATTTTTTCCGTCGGAGTCCTTCAAAAGCAGTTTTGTACCCCAGCCATCCGTCTGGGCTTTTCGGATTCCCATATATCGAACACGAGCTACCAAATCAATAACAGCGTTTGAGATGGAGGTTCTCAAGGCAGGGTGGTGACGAGCAAGTTCGTCAAAGTTTCCACCAACGTTACTAGCAAGATCGGCGTCACTTTCCATACATTTCACGTGAGCAGGGCTGAGAAAGATTTCGAAATATCTCTCGAAAGCCCGCGATGCCACGACCAGCTTCATTCCAGCATTATTCAGCGAAATTGAATTCAGAACGTGGGGAATCACGTTGATAGTTTCCGACGTTGGCAAGATCCCTGCTGCACACGGCTTGGATCCGAGCACTCGCATCATGTCCTCGGTCGGTGGATGGGGTCGGTCGTCGTGATCATCGATATCTGCCATTAGGGCTGAACTACCAGGGCTCTCTGGTTCATTTTCCGCGGCCTCGTTTGTTTTCTGATCCTTGGCAACCTCGTCGGAGATTGGCTGGTTTGTAATAGCTTCCAGATAGGTTTTGATGAGCCCGGAGTCGAGGATGACGGTAAAACTGGTGGGGTCGTTGTTGATGAAGTCGCTCAGAATGGTCACACTATTGGTCCAATCAACTGAGCCGAAGCTTTCTTTGTCTGCGATAACTTGTTTCAGACTTGAAAGCAGGTCTGATTTATCGGCCAGGTTTCGCAGAAGTCTATCTGTGTTGCCATTATAACTGTAAGAGTTCGACATGATGTGGTGAATGAATTTGAGAAGCCACCTAAGGGTCTGCTGTTGATGATAGGGGATCTTATAGTCTACGGCAATCGATCTGTGATCGGGGCCGGTCCCCTTGCCAGACTCCATTAGGCTGAATGCCGTCTTGACTGTATCAACCACGAGGTCGGCAACACCATCTAATCCGTTGGCGTTGAAAAAGGCAGTAAATGCGTTCTGGTATGTCCAAATCAACCCATCCAAAAACGCAACGACCATAGAGTGGTGGCGCTGTGCAACTTGGGAACGAATCTTAAGAATCTCGACAAGAACTTCCATAAGCCCTGCGGAAACCATCTCAGGCCCAACTCTAGTGTGCATTGATAAATGCAATGTCAGCGAGAACAGACTGTTACGCCAGTGATCCAAGCCAGTAGCAAGTTCACCCTCCTCAGCGCTGTCATCCATTTTCATCCCAACCACAGCTTTGCGAATAACGTAAAGGAGAATTCCATGGTTAACGTTGGCGTTCAAGGCTGATAATACATCTTGACATCGAGCATTGAAATTCGAAACAGCTTCCAGGAGAGCCAATGCAATACTCTGCAACCAAACGGGGAACTCTGGATGATTATTCGTAGAGGGATGGATCATTTCAGCAAGCTGGTACACCAGTTGGAACCTTCTCATCTCCTCGGCATCTTGGCGTAGGACCTTTTCAACAAAGATACTCTCGGTATGGATATATGCAAGGTTGGTAATTGCCAATAATCGTGTGGCCAGGAGGCACTGCCGATCTTCTACACGATTTCCTGTCAAAGCCTTGGCAACCCGGAGACGGTGGAAGACCTCGTACTTGACCGCGGCCGGCATGTCGGGCGGGCAGCGCGCAACTAGATCCGAAATAGGAGTCGTCGTCACTATATTTTGAGTGAGTTCAAAAGTCTTGTGGCTAGGTGTACTCGAATCCTCAGTCAATCCCGGGGTGCGAGGACCCAACGGAGACGAGTCTTCCGTCTGCGTTTTTGTCTTGGGAGTACTTTGATGGGGAGAGTTCATCGTCGAGCTCCGCCTCAAAGGTGTTGGTGTTGATGGTAGATTGAAGCGTGTGCTCTCGGTATTTCCATTGTTGTTGCTATCTTTGCTGTTGTCCGGGACATGATCGATAGGGTAGTAGGTCACCTTGATGTCTCCCCACCCATTCCAGTTGTGTCCTTCAGAGAAGGCCACAGATGAAAGATCATTTGCGTGCATTGGACCCAAGCTTTTGCTGCTATGTCCATGTGCTCTTTCTTTTCCTTTCGAAGTAGAAGACGGGGTTGCTGTTGCAGCAGACTCGGCAAGGCTAGCGATCGGCGTGCGAACGAAGGGCTGGGCTAGCTGTTGAACGCGATCGAGGTCGATACTGTAATGGTTGGCAAGAAGTGCACTACTAATGTGTCGTGATGCATTTCCAATTCGCCGGACCGACGCTTGATATCTTTGGGCTAGTTCGGATGCGACCTCGAGAGCTGCATTCAAAATATTCCAGGATGTTGAGTTCAACAAATCGTTCAGATGGCTGCTGCTAGCGTAAATGCTCCTGTTTCCACAATGCTCGAGAAGCATGCGTGTAAATTTCAGCGCGGCCTCAACAAGATGTTCATCACCATCTGATGGGATATGGAAATCCGCCGGCATTTCATCGCGCCAGTTGCTCTGTCCATTCAGCTCGGCATCCCCGCTATGATGCAAGAGGAGGTCGTTTCCAAACTCTTTGGGCTGCGGGCCTTTGCTTAACTCGTAGATGTCGCAGAACTTCTCCAGAATGCTGTCAAATCTGTTCAGAAGTGGAATCCAGTGGTACAGATCGCCGCGCCCGAAAGGCCATCGTGAAGGATATGAGGCCAAATGTTTGGGCAGGAGGGGTAGAGGGGTCGTGGCGGCGGCATCGACGTAGGACTTGAGCCAAGGAGACTAGAAAAAAAAGAAGACAGGTTAATGTGAGTGTCTAAAATACTAGCGACATGTAGCTTACCAAGGTCTCCTTGTGCTTGGGCTGTAGCGTCTTCGTTATCTTCCCCATGTTGAAGGTTGTAGCGGCCGAGCCGCAGGACTCAGGTGAAGCTCCCCCTCCACTACAATCAAGTCTTCTACGAAGACGACAGCTTTGCTGTTGTTAGGCGGAGTGCCCAGCTCCGGGCAGCTCCTCAAAGGGTGGTGAATGAATTAGCGGGCTGTCGTGGGGTGCTGTGTGCGACGGCGAAGTAAGCCTGATTGACGTCGCCAACGTAGAGCAGACACCAGTACTTTTTTTTTTTTTGCCTGTGAGTGCCAGCCTACCAAGAAGGACTTCTCAGTGGTGTATTAAAGGCAATGGGTGATGGTAAAGAGAGCTTAAAGTGAGATGGAGCTGCAGGACAGCATAAAGAAGAAAAGAATACGACGGAGTGAGAGAAGAGCTGCGATCGAAGCTAGTTCAACAGCAAAAGACGTGTGCAGGACGTCCCGGACTGTTTCCACCAACCTAAATCGGGGCTGCTGCGACGGGGGCAGGTGTCGGAGGGTATATGAAGTCCAGCCGTTTGTCCCTGGGGATCAAACAAACAGGAACCACGGTGGCAGAGAGGGAAGATGCGGGTGAGGATGAAACTTGTTGGAAGGTGGGAAAGGATACAAGTCGGTGTTGTACTGTCCGATGGTTGTCAAATGGTCTGTCAGTGCAGGTGGAGCTTTGCGTAATGTGTGCATCGTGCCTGGTGGTCTGTGCGCGCTCGCCCGCACAGCTGAGCAAAAGCCTGATCGCAGCTGCATCCGCAAAGAAGAAAATCCGGGACGAGGGTACATCCCGCCCAACTTAATTTTGGCGCATGCCCCAGGTACTCCAGGGACTGCCTCCCCCACCATCCAACTCCGTGCATCGCGCCTGGCAAGCTCCAAGGTAGGTGGTAGGCGGCTGGCCTACTGCAGCAGCCAAACCATCATTATTAATGCTCGTTGCGCGTGGCCCATGTTTACTTCCCGCCGCCCGTGGTCTGCTTGCTGGCCTCCTACCGCCCGCGCCCTTTTGCCAGGCTACCCGGAACCCCATCTCCATTAACATGTGTGCATCCAGGCGCTTACCTCTGCTCTGTTGTCAGCCATGTGCGGGCTGATTGCGGCCTGAGTGGTTCCTCACCCTCCTTCTCTCGCGGTAAGGCTGTCAGTTACTTGGGCAAGAATTGGCAAGGACAGACCCTCTTGGTTCTAGTATGCATATGCTCTCATGCAAAGCAAAGGTTTACCGCCAATGGATCCGACACCATGTCTCCGTATATCGAACTCATTAGAACCATCCACTGCTTAGTATACATCGACACGAATGATACACTTGTAATTATATACGGCAAGCCTTGGGTGTTAATACCATTATTATGACTATCTACTGGCCTTACTTTTGTCTACTACATGGTAGGTACATGCGTTGCAATAATTGGGATTTGCATCACCAGGGTCGCTGGGAGGGTCTTCCGAATCGGGCAGAGGCTATATCAATCCGTAGATGGTCACACCCAGACGGCGCAAGGATGTAGTTCTTGGATCTCATTCATAAAGAACAACCTACCTACTATTATTATTCGGTGGCCGGGACTTGCTACGTTATACTTAGCTGAGTTTAGTAGCGCGCATCCTATTACACCCTCAACAACCAAGACTTGGAAAGCAAACCTCGTTGTACAATTGTACTGGGTTAACTGGTCAATACAAATCTAGGCCAAGCAATCGGGCAGGGTAAGCGGCAGGTTTTCCCCTAGCTTCGGGTGTTTAATAACCCTCCAAAAGGTGTTGAGGATCAGCTAGGCACTGCGGGCTGTCTCCATGGGGCAGTAGAAGAATCGACGGTGTCATTTCCCCAGCCACACATGCGAAGGCAACGAAGACGCACGTGACGGAACCAAAAGCCTATCGTAACTCTCCAGACTGATGCTGATGAATTGGTGTGAACATGTGACACTGTCTCTTAGGCCCTTCGTATTCATACTGGATTAGGCTTGTGACAGACCAACGGCTAAGAATCAATGCGGGTTGGTCCCAAGGCGTGGCAGGAAAGCATAGCTTGCTAGGAGTCGATATAGAGGGGTAGATTAGGGAGACGGACATTTCTTGAGGAGGGGCGGTTTCAGTTGATTCCGCCTTCCTGGGTAATTCCTCCCTGTAGGTACCAACTGGGAGCGCAAGGCATTCCAGCCACAGATGGCCATGTAAGAGGCGAGAGTGGCAGCCGAGATGCTTGCTATCCTTAGCCTTGGGGTGAGATAACTGATGACTGTTCTTACAGCGGCGGATTATCTTGCGCACCCTCTCTTCTTTTAGTAACAGGATTACGGGTTCGTATATTACGAGCAGTGGCTGCCACTACGCCATAGTCCATACCACTCTGACGAGTCTGACGCTGGTTGTTGTGGATGGGTTGTGAAACAGCGAAAGAATGGGGCTTTTAGCGCCATTAGTCCAGGGGTACAGGCCAAAGATAGTGCCACCAGGATTTGGCGTTACCCTCTTCAACCCCTAAAACTGGCCTGTATCGCCCTGTTCCCACTCTGTAGGATGGCTGCTTTGTGATTTTGGTGCCCTGCCAGCTGGGATGGGATCCGTCCACCCATAAAGCGTCACATTCTCCTGTTTTTGACAGCATTCATTCACTCCACCACGGCATGAATTCGTCTTCGCGGGCGAAGATAGTACTCCCTTTCCTCAATTCCGCATAACGACATCATCACCTCCGCACTCGCTATTCGCTCCAACACCTCGGCATTTGCTTTGTTGATCGCATCCCTGGGAACCTCATCATCGGTGTTGCTGGAGCTGTGCCGTACTGTCCTGGAGAACAGTTTGATGGCCGCCACCTAAGCAACTCTTCAGCTCTGTGCTCAAATCCTGGATTCTCGAATTAGCCATGTCGCAACAACAGTTGGAAGTCACGTCCCCGACAGGGGCCCAAAATCAGAACTCATTGGACTCGGATCAAGATCAGGTATGGCCAGATGATGCGCTTCCTGCTGCTTAAGCGTTCCCATTACTGGAGCACGAAAGGTTAGAAGCTGACGCGGTGGCCTAGACCGGTACTCGCGAGACCGTCGAGGACACTGTTGACAGCAAATCTGTCCGGTCATTAACGAAACGCACAGTGTCGAGTTCGAAAACCTCGTCGAGTGACAACGATTCCCATGACGGTCTTCCCGATAACACGGCGAACCAGAAGGAAACCAAGTTGGAAACCAAGTTGGACTCTGTTGATTTAAGCAATAATGGTGGCGATGAGTTCGAGCAAATCATCGAAAATGGAATAATCTCCCCGATAAGTGAAGCGCGGACCCCTTTATCGAAACGGTTCTCCCATACATCCAACCTGGACAATGTGAGCTTGGACGATGAGGCTCCTTCTAAAGAAGAAGGTAAGTGCTCTATTGCTTTGAACATGTAATCTCTCGATTTCTGGATCTGACCCTTTTCCCAGAAGAAGCCGCCAAAGCCCAAGAGAAAGCCCCAAGCAAGACCCTCTCATTAAATAGCCTAACCAGCGCTCTTCCGACCATGCCATGGTCTCCTTCAAACGAAGCAATAGCTAAAGGTGCAGGAACCACTGAACCACCGTCATCCGCAACCTGGTCCCAACCAGCTCCTCCTCCCCCTCCACCCCCGCCTACGCGAAAGATTAGTAGCCCGTTTTCTTGGTTATCCAGATCCTCATCGAGCAAGGAGAAGGATCCTCCCCCACCACAGACTAGTCCTCGAAGAAACACGGCTAGTTCGATCGCAACTTTGACGAGCAACCCCGAAATGATGCTGAGCAAGTTGGAGGAAGAGAAAGAAGGGGAGACTGATGGTTCCAGCAAGGCTTTACGAAATAGCCTGAGGGATAGATTTAAGCTGCTTCGTATGAGAGAAGAGGCTGGGATTACGACTTTGACTGGTGAAGACGACCAAGTTGAGCTTGTCAATGGCACAAGGAGTCTAGTGGCTTCGCCTAATTTGTCGGAGGAGCCACCTGTGCCAGCGCCGGTCGCCAATCTTGCACCCGGGACTGTATCAGGCGTGAATGCCGGACCCTCAGCCTTGCCGCCCGCAGAAGTTGATTGGGACCTATGGCAATCTGTCGTTTATGAAGGCCCGGCCGCGGTAGCCCGCACAAGCGCCGAGGAGCTCAATAGAGCCATTGCCACTGGCATACCTAGCGCTATCCGAGGTGTCATTTGGCAGGTTCTGGCGCAAAGCAAAAACGACGACCTGGAACTGGCGTACAAGGATCTAATTGTGAGAGGCACGGAAAAGGCCAAGTCGAGAAACAGCAACAGCACTACAACGAGCGCTACTAGTAACGGGAATCTCGGTGTCAGCAGCCCGGAGGCGGTGGCATCATCGGCCTCTTCTATCCATTCCAACTACTCCGCTCAGAACAGCCCTGGTTCTCCTCCTCTCGACGCAGCCGGCAAGCCTCAGATTCTTTCTGAAGCTGAGAGGAAGCGCAAGGAGAAGGAAGATGCAGCCGCGCTACAAAAGTTGGAGAAAGCTATTCGACGAGACCTGGGTACTCGGACCAGCTTTTCTAAATACGCCGCTGCTTCGGGACTTCAAGAGGGTCTTTTCGGTGTCTGCAAGGCTTATGCACTTTATGATGAGGGGGTCGGCTATGCCCAGGGCATGAATTTCCTTGTCATGCCCCTACTGTTCAATGTAAGTGAACCCTGTTCTTGGCTGTATAAAGCAAAGCTAATAGTTCATCCAGATGCCCGAACAAGAAGCGTTCTGCCTTTTGGTGCGGTTAATGACTCATTATGGACTTAGGGATCTCTTCATCCAGGATATGCCCGGTCTTCATATGCGCCTCTTCCAATTTGAGCGCCTATTAGAGGACTTTGAGCCCGCATTGTACTGCCACCTTCGCCGACGTGGCATCACATCTCACCTTTATGCGACCCAGTGGTTCTTGACCCTGTTCGCCTACAGGTTCCCTCTGCAACTTGTGCTTCGAATTTACGATTTGATTTTTTCGGAGGGTCTTTCTGCTATCTTGCGATTTGGCCTGGTATTGATGCAGAAGAATGCCACCACCTTACTTGGACTGTCCGACATGGGGCAACTCACTGGGTATCTGAAAGACAAGCTTTTCGACGTCTACATTGACAAAGACCCTAGCCACGGAAGTCTCCTTGAGAATGGTTTCTTTGGTAGCTCGAGCTCCAGCATGGATAAAGAGGTCTACCGAGCAGACCAGCTCGTGACGGACGCATGTGAAATCAAGATCACCCCTGAGATTCTGAAAGCCTACACCGTCGAATGGGAGGAGAAAACGAGAGCCGAGAAGGAGCGAGAGACAGAGCTACATGACCTCCGGGTAGGAAACCAGCAGTATGCCAGTAAGCTTCGCAAACTGGAGGAACGAGTCGAGGCCTGCGATACTGAGCAAGCGGCTCTCGCCACAGAGCTTGTGCACACCAAGGTCGAGAATCAAGAGCTCAAGGATGAAAACGAGAGTCTCAGAGGCCAAGTCCGGGAACTGCGGATCGTTATCGAGAAGCAGCCCATCGAAATCGAGGAGACATGGAACCTAGAGAGGGACGACCTGATGAAGCGCAATCAAAAGGTTCATGAGGAGAATCAGGAACTCGAGAAGAGCCTTCAGGAATTGGAGGAACAACTGGTTGCGACCAAGTTGCAGTACGCAGAGGTATGTATAAGCAGTTATCGTCAGTTCCTTGTTGATGGTACAATTTCAAAATTTGCTAACTGCCGTGTTATAGTTGAACTCTCAACACGAGGCGCTGAGCCGCAAGTGGGCCGATCTCAAGCGTCAATTTGTTTAAAGGGTTGGCATTTGGTTAATCGCATTTTTATTTCTCTGTCAATGATAATGTATATACAGCATTCATTAGCCGTGGCTCTCACCGCCCTGAGAGGTGGTCTGTAACATGTTCAAATTTTCATTTGGTTGGGAGGCGACGGTGTTGGAATACCAGCAAAAGCGCTGTGGTGCATGATTCAACGGTTCACACATGGAGAGGTACGAAGTGGAATTTGCTTAGCTGTCATTAAAAAAGGGGCACAACCTAGAACTCTCGCGAGTTCGCAGGGGGTTGTTGATCCCCGCACTGATGCTACTTAACTTTTTATGAAAGCCAATTGATTTGAGCATTAATTGTTTTTTTGCCATTGCGTCACGGATAAAACGTAGATACCACATACGAGAGACCTTTTGTATAGCGTGAAGTCATGCAAGAAATTTTTAATTTACCCGTTCCGATGCCTAACTTGAAGCTCTTTGTGACCTTTTCATCGCCACAAACTAGGAGAAATCCTTCAACACCAAATCAAGGGCTATCAATCACCGAACAACCGTCATTTATTTGTGGAGCTTGCGCTGGTAGAAGGCGAGCTCCTCACCCTCGAGGATGTAACCGTCGACGCGGCCGGACTGGCCGGGACGGCTGGAGACGACGGCGTACAGGCGACCGGCCTCGAACTGCTTCTCAACGGCGTTCTCGACCTTGCCCTGGGAGGCGTAGCGGGCGGCCTGCTTCTTCTCGACCGAGTTGCTCTTCTTGACCTCCTCGGCGTCCTTGCCCTGGGCCTTCTGGCGTCTGCGGCCGATGCTCTGGCCGTAGTGGGCCTCGTACCACTGGCGGAAGGGGGCGGCGTCGATCTGGACGACGGCGGAGCGGGTCAGGGTGTTGGTGCGGACGAGCTCGTTGTTGGAGGGGTGGTAGGCGACGGCGATGACGCGGGTCTTGCGGGTGCAGCCCTCGGAGGCCCAGGCGAAGTTGCCAGAGTCGAGGCGGAGGGCACGGTACTTGTGGTTACCACCGCGGGTGCGGATGGTGTGGACGCGCTTGGGGCCAATACGGGTGTTGGCACCCTGGCGACCAGCTTCGAAAGCGCGCTTCTTCCCTGTTGAGGTAGGTCAGAACGTATGTTTCACAGAAATCATACGGGCTTTCGAGTATTTTATTGATTGTACGCACGGTAGTAGGCGCGCTTGGCACCGGAAGCGGATCGCTTGTGGCGGGAGTCGCGTGAGATACCCATGATTGCTAGTGCTGAGAGAGTTGTGTTCGTTAGCCAAAGGTCTTTGCCAAAGGAATAGGACAAGAGAAATCTCCAAGCTTCAATCCTCTCGATACCGGCGGTTTGAGGCGGCGGCGGCGGGGTGAAATCGACAGGATCAATGGATGTTCGTTTGAATTCGAATATCCTGTTGATTTGAAGCAAGGAGGGGACAATGATATGCTGTATGGACTCACCTGATGATGTTGATGCTCACCAGGGCAATCTTTTGGCGGTTGTGGAAGGAATGGTTTTTTTGGCAATTGGATGTGGAGGTCGAATTGGAGGTAAAAATTGTGGTTGTGGGCTGGGGTTTTCCAAGGGCCCCACACCACATTTGCTTGAGGGCTATCGGAGTACGGTCACTAATCTTCCGGGCTGCATCACGTGCGAGCAGGCTGTTTCTGACCCGCTTACTAACCAGACTGCTGGTAGGGCTGGTCTTCAATTTTCATATGGGAAACGCCAAGCAGAAACCAACAAAGAATGGAAGTAGAGGTTCTTATATCCTGCGGTCGAATAATGTCCATCCAATTACCTAGTCTCTTGGATGACAGCTTAAACTAACGTGCCTACCAGTACCTTCAGACCGAATATGCCATTGAACCTCCTGTTGATATGACCATTTTCTCTCCCATCTTGTAAAACCATCAGAGTAACTTGCTTCAATATCGTCCCTTCAACACACATGCCCCAAATTGCGAGAACCATGTCCTGCACCTGATATTCCTTGCTCTTACTTGAAGTCTTTTGTTTCCTCTTCTTCATTGAATTCGTTCTCAATGTATTCTAACAATTGATAAAAGCAGGGGGGCACCCTGGCGAGCCCGGAGTCCTCTGGGAAAGAATCTGGGAAATTATCTGGGAAATTATCTGCCTCATCCTCTGGCTCCTCCGTGGTATGGCAGAGGGGCAGTATGAACCGAGCATCGCATTTGACTGCCTCATTCTCCTGCTTCATGCCTGCGTCAAGACTGGATATCTCGCCATTGGAATGATCCCGGGACCGGGACGGGAATGTAGTAATCGGGATCAGAGGAAGGGGGAAATATCGACCGTGTCGAGGAGCTCTGTGGTCGCCATCCTCCTTGAAATCTGCCATTGTGGGCCACCCCGCCTGTGCTTCATGGTCGCCAGGCTGTGATCTGTTGAACCAGCTCTCCGCAGCAAAGAAGGGTGAGAGGGCATCGCCAAATATCTCACCGTTGAACAGCACTGGCTTGGGTTGAAGCATGGTGTCGTCTTCTCCCTGTGCCTCTTTTTTCCGCTGGCTCAGCTCCACGCGCTTGAAGATATCTCTGGTCAGCTTCCTTGTTTTGATACTCGTCGTCTCTAGCCTGAAAGCTGCGAGGTCAGCCGGACTCTGGGGGATCGCGGGGGATTTATCGGCTCCCATGTATTGAAGGTGAAGCTTCATCTTCTGAAATGCTGCGCGCTCCCTGGTCTCCTTGCTAACCCATCGCTTAGATTGGGACCATGTCCCTGTGTCTGCCGGCTGGGCTGAGAGCGAAGATGCACGTTGAGCTGTCGGCTTTGATCGCCTGAAGGATGCAGGAGCTGTGGGCGCATTGGCCGGCGGCCGACGTTGCTGCATTAGCAAATTTATTGCGTTTGCTATTCCGTCCCCGAGTTGCGGTCGTGGTTGTTGAAGAGTGACCGGATGAGTGCTTAGGGGTAGGTCCAAGACCTCCTCGGCATCTCTGTCCTCGAGGAGAATTGCCCCTTGAGCGGGAGATAGAGCTCTGCTATACCCCATTGCTTTCCTCGCTTTTGCTGAATCTACTAGATTGCTCACTCTCGGTTTCTTATCCTGCCAGCTACGCGGATGGTTGGGTGCTGTCTCCACCAGCTTGTACCTGGGTCTTATCACCCCTTGGCTACCGGAAAGTACAGATTGGCTTGATGTCTCGCCAGGTTGCTTCCGTCCGAACAAAGGAGGGTTGGGTTTGCTCTTGACCTTGAATTCGAAGCCTGGGGGTGGTTCCGTAAAAAACGGGCTCAGTATGCCAGGATTCAGAAGTGGTCCAGCCGTCTGTGTTGAAGGCTGGAACAGTGTCTGTTCGAACAAAAATGGCCAAGGCAGTCCAAAGATTTGAGGATCTTGTTGAATGTAAAGCTTCTCTTGGTCATAGGGCGCGAAAAGTTCGGGTTGGAATCCTTGGAACTCGATCGCCTTATCTATAGGATTAAATGGCAAAGCTTTGTTTCTTGGTTGCTGGTTTTCGCTTCCGAATAGCAGTTTGTTCCTTGATACGGTGTTTGGGGGTGATGTGGGAATTGTGGCAGAAGTAGTGAGACTCGAGTGCCCAGCGAGGATATGGTTCTTTGCTAGGGAGGGCGTAGAGCTTCGTTTCGATGAACAAATATCTCGGATCTTTTCTGAGAGATTGGAACGGTGACGCGATTCTGTGGTTAAATCCAAGCTGGAGGCCGTGGAAGCAAAACCATTCTTTGAGGGTGAACTAGCGGGCGAGGGGAGAACTTGGTCGTCCGCATCTTTATAGGAAGCTTGATGCTTGTGTCCAAGTGGGCTTTGATTCTTATCCTCGGAAAGTTTTCTGCCTGGGATTAAGATTTCACCCGGTTGAGTAAACGGCGGCTGTTGAATATGTTCATCGGGCGGCGTCATCGAACCTAATCCAGGAGGATGGTTCTTCTTCACGTACAGATCGCGACCGGTGGCTTCCCGAGGAGCATCCCTGTCGACATCCCCGGGTCTGAAACTGGCAGCGCATGGATTCATGGTGTTTTCAAATGCTAAATTCGTGTTTGGACTCGTGCTCGTCGTCGGCGAGGTGAGAGGCGGCAATGGTGCAAGCGAAGATCCGACAAGCCACTCGAGGCGAGTTTTCTGAGTTTGACGATAGTGAATTCAAAAAGGTTTGGGCAGTAAAAAGCTCTCTGGAGGCGTTTAAATCCCGAAAACGAAGCGAAATGGCGAGGTGGAAAGAATAGAAATTGGGGAGGAGGGAGAGAGAGGTCATTAGCAAACACAACTTGTTGTGAGGGAGATGTGGCCGGGCTCGTCATGAGGCTAAATTGAGCTACGGTGCAGCCCAGGCCATCGTAGTAGTTGTTTATGAAGAGCAAAACGCCTAGCGATTGTTGGAAATTCGCCCTGAGCGGTGAAAACAGGCGAAGGTGCTTTGCAGGCAGAAGGGAACTGGCCGACGCGGCGACACTCTGCAATGTTTGCTCCTTTGTTTAAGCAAAGAGCAGGCAGTGATTATTCAGGATCAAGAAAACCTGTTTGTTCAAATTCAAATCCATCACTATTCGTGCGGACTTTCATAGCTAGCAGGTAGAAAGGCGCACTGACCGGGCTGGCAGAATGTTGACCTGGTGAAGAACGGGTGGCTGCAGGGCGACTCGCGTGGCATCTCACAAATAGACAGGCCGAAGCCGTCTAAAAGAGGAAGCATTGAACAAGGGAAATTTCATATGATTCTGTAATACATAAAATGGACGGAATGCACGCTTATTGTGGTAGCTAAAGATGTAGTGGCTCACAGGTTGATAATGGGGATGTTACTTGGTATCATGAAGACAGCGAGTCCTCGTTCTAGGGAGCCCGTTTTAGCAATCATTTCTCGAATAGTAATAGTGCACTAGATAATCATTGTTGATATATGCAGGCTACCGTGGCTTCGACGCATGTCCGTAGTAGGCAGAATACTAGTGCCTAAGGTAGGTGGGATTCCCTGCCATGAACAAAGACCAAGGACTACAGGGGACCAGATGATGCCTACAGAGGCATCGAAGAACTAGACTATGCCTGCGTGTGTATGAACCCTAGAGCTCGTGGAAGTGTGTGCTAGTGTTGAGCGTGAAGCCGTAGCTATGGCTGGAAAGGGCAAAGGGCGTGCTGGCTTGGAGTTGAGCTCGGCCTCCCCACATTCAGCCCTTGTCGCCCTGCATGGATACAGACACCCGCCAACAAAGCACGGTGATCGCTGACCAATGCCTATAACGGCAATTGTGGTTGACAGAGGTGCTTCAGTAAGCATACCTTGGAAGTTCACGGCTATTCCTTTTGTGCTGCATCATTCTCATCGATCCTTGTTGCATCATCGGCATCTGGCTATTTGGCCAGAAACGGAAAAAAAGCAGACTCTTGGCAGGGCAGGGAGCCATTTACATGTGACCCTCCGACACGCTGGATTCATCGGCATTTCAGCAAAAGAAAAACACCGACGGCCACTCATTCACCCGTCTTGCGATTTCTAGATGCACATGATTGATTAGAAATGTTAATTGGACATCTGAGTGGACAAATAATGTTTTTGGCTTTTGGCACATGGCGGAGATCGAACTGAGCTGTAGGCTGGAGATTAGGTAGCTCCTCGGTACTTGGTGTTGTAGTAGGTAATTTCGTAGGGAATAAGTAACACGTTTTGCCCCCAACAATTTTTGTCTACCCATCCACTTCAACCACAACCAGCCCTCTCTCCAGCCCAAGGCGTATCATCATGGCGCAAACCCAGACCGTCAAGCTGACCAACCGGTGTAAGAATCGAATTGGCCTGCCCTCGAAGCCTCTGCTGACCTCTTGGCCCTGAAAGCTCCCAAAAAGCCCATCAAAAAGCTCCCAGAATCCATCCAGTACCCCGCCGATGCCACCGTCGAGGAGGTCAAGGCCCTGATCGCAAAGGCCTGCGGCATCAAGGATTTCAACCGCATCGGATTGTTCGATCCCACCACCAACAAGACCTTCAAGAACCGCAAGGCAGTGCTCGCCGAGGAGCCATCCATCCAGGCGGGCAATGACATCCTGGTCAAGGACCTGGGTACGATTTGATATTTGTTCTCCAGCTTGGAAAAATTGAAAAGTCACAGGGCTAACCATTTACTGCTCCAACAGGCCCCCAGATCGAATGGAGAACTGTATACGTGATCGAGTACCTCGGCCCCCTTTTGTTCCACGCCCTCGTCGTCGCCGCCAGGCCATACCTCTACAACAAGGGCGTCGACTTCCCCCTCTCGACAACACAATGGATCACCTTCGCCATGATCATGCTGCACTTCCTCAAGCGGGAGATTGAGACCCTCTTCGTGCACAAGTTCTCGGCAAACACCATGCCCGTCTTCAACGTCTTCAAGAACAGCGCCTTCTACTGGCTCGTCTCCGGCCTCGTCTGCGCCGTCTCCATCTACCGCCCCAACTCCATGGCCGCCGCCGCCGACGAGATCCTCGTCGACTACGTCGGCCTCGTCGTCTACCTCTTCGGCGAGCTCGGCAACGCCTCCGTCCACCTGTACCTGTCTAGCCTCCGCTCCGCCGGCGGGACCGAGCGCAAGATCCCCGTCGGGTTCTCCTTCACCCTCGTCACCTGCCCCAACTACATGTTCGAGCTCATCTCCTGGGCCGGCATCATCATCGTCAGCCGCGAGTGGACCGTCGTCGCCTTCATCGTCATGGGGGCCTACCAGATGTACGCCTGGGCCTGGGGCAAGGAGAAGGCCTACCGACGGGAGTTTGGCGACCTGTACAAGAAGAAGCGATATGTCATGGTTCCCGGCATCATCTAAGCACTATGCGAACTTTGATAGGCATGATAGAGATTTGGATCCTTTGGCTACGTACACTTTTAAGGATGGCTGATGTACTTGGCTGGGGTCGGCATTAGATAGGTTATGAGGACTTGGAGTATGATGGAGAAGATAATGAAGCGAGTTAAAAAACAGACATTAGAATTGGATGTACTGGTAATTCATATATTAGACACGGTACAAGCCACTACCTAATAACGGCAATAGCAAAGATGAGATAGAATTGCCCTCCCTCGGTATGCCAACCGGGAGCACTACCACGCCAGAAGGCAGAAACCAAGATATTGAATGTGTTGAAGTAAATACCAAGAAACAAAATAAAGAAAGTTTAAGAATCACATAAAAGGCTTAGTAGAACCACACGCCGTCATCATTAGTCGCTGTAGGGTTTCAAAAAATCATTCCCCCTAGAAAACAGCTCGCTTTCGTTTGCTCGTTCGATGTCGCCATCCAGTATCATTCTCTAAATCGAAGTAGTCGCCGAGGCCGTGTCCGGGCTCTTGGTCGAGCTGGTGCCCGTGCCAGACTCCGGCTCGTTCAGGCTGCGGCTCGCATCGGACAGAGACAGGTCCGCGACGCTGATGGACTGCTCCTTGGCGCCGCTGCCGTCGTCGCCGCCCTTGCTGCTGGGGTCAGCCGCGCCCTCATTATCGACGCCGCTGTGATCACGACCCTGGCCGCTGGCCGCCGCCACCCCGCACTCACTCGCGGACCCGCCGCACTCGGAGCAGCTGCAGCTGCAGTCGCTGTCGGCGTCGTCGCTGCTGCCGTTGGCCAGGCGGACCGTCTCCTCGAGGACGAGGAACTGCCTCTCGAGGACCTCGGCCCAGTTCTGGACGTTGCCCAGCTCCTTGATCCGGCGGGCGGCCACGTCGGCCTCGCGCGCCAGGCGCTCCCGCTCGCGGCGCAGGCCCGCCGTGGCCGCGACGACGCTGCGCTCCTGCTTGTCGAGGGCGCCGGCGTTGTCGTGGAGCATGGCGGCGCGCGACTGCAGCTCCGTGTCGACCAGGTTGCTGATGGAGGCGACGATGGCGCTGCGAGCCGAGGCGATGCCGCGCTCAGTCTCCGGCGACGGGAGCGTGGGGTGGATGTGGTGCTGCGGCGGCGACGAGGAGGATGGTGGCGGGAGCCGGTGCTGCTGCTGCTGCTGCTGCTGGTGGTGGTCCTCGTCCTCGCCGTAGGAGGAGGAGGAGGGCGGAGGAAGAGGATGGTGGTGACTATGCTGCTGGTGCTGGTGCGCGTGGATGTGAGCCGTGGAGATGCTGGGAGGAGACGCCGGCGCAGGGGAGGTCGACGAGGTCGTCGACATGATGGGCCGGTCCCCTGTTGGTTGTGATATATATCTTTCAGGTCTTTGCTCGTTAATGCCGTGAGTCGGTTTTCTGGCCCTCTTCTCTCCTCAGCTCGTTCCTTTTTCCCGGGTCCCTGTTTTTTCTCTCTCTTTCCCAGCCTTGATGGCCCCCCTCTGTCCTGCGTCTATGCGTTGTTCGTTGGATCCAATCCAATACGGGTGGGCTGCCAACTAATAGTAGCTGGGGTTTGACACGTCTGACCTGATGATGAGATGGAAGGCGACTATGCTGGATGATGATGATGATGACGATGGGTGCTTCGGGGAGCGCGGAGCTGACTTCATCGCCCTTCGACCACACTCGACGGGCAGCATGTACCTAGGCAGTTATGACGACTGCCGTGTGTTTTTGCGCGGACATCTGTTTGGCCCATATGTGTCTATATGCACGCTGCTGTACAGAACCCCGGCAGGTGATCAAGATGAGTGTGGGTGGGGTGCTTGTGAGGATCCTCCAACGAGCATTGTGAAATGCTGGGGCACTTGCATGAACCCTGTCACAGTCAATATGCAGTGCTCCCTACCGGCGCCTTAATTATCTGTCTGCTCTGCATAGTACATGCAGCTGGAGGTAGGGATAAGTCACGCAGCCTGCAGCCGGTTGGGGAGGTGTTGTTACACCCCTATAATACAAGGATGAGTCGTGGAAGAGACCATTGGAAGCTAGAGCAAGGCGAAACTAAAACAAGACGAATGGCTTTAGCGTATGCATGATGGGCCCTCTGCATGAGAATGGTGAAGAAAACAATCTGATCTTTGCTTCACCGACGTTCTTTGCCGCACACCTGTAGCTTCTTAGCCATGCGTGCGCATCTTAGTTGCCTGTAGTATTACATACCTGCCTACATGACAGTCTAGGTGCCCATTTATGGATTCGGATGGGACCTTGCCCTACCAACGGGCGCATATCACACGTCTGCGTGTGTTGCTGTTGGGTTGCATCCACAACACACCCAGACTGGGTCTATGTTGAGAGACAGTAGCCTGGAGAGTAAAGGTGGCGGCCTAGCTGTGCTCTCTATCAGGTCAGAAAAGAGATCTGGGAGTTTCCAATTGATTAGCTGACCAAATCCTGTTTTCACCTTTTATCAGGAGACGACAAATTGTAGTTGGCGATTTGAAGCTCCGTCGATAAAGCATTTATTGCGTTGGCGTCCTGTGACGTGTCAAAACCCCCTAATTCAGCTACCTGCCTACATAAATTTAATACTATGTATGTAATGCTGGCTATCCATTCACCTGCCCATCGGTCCTCTTCTCTACTTCCACGCGTCCATGCTTTATATCAATCGTTGTCTCGTTGATGTGTCATGCCGTCCTCATTCCACGCCACAACCCCGTTCTACCCCTATGATGCATTAAATTAACCCAACTTCCAACGTCTCTATTCGCCAGCGATAGAGATTTTCTTGCTCAGCTGCTCCTTTTTGGCCTTTTTTGTATGTAGGTAGGCAATATGCAAATCACAGCTGGACACAAACAACAAGCCCAGACATTGAAACAAAAAGAGACGAAGAGAAAATCCAATCCAAAGCGCCCGAGTCATCCCACAACAATTGAGGAAAACCAACAGATAAGTACTACTTGGCAGTACAGATTAAGAAAAGAATTAAAGTCCCTGCAGGTTTTGCATGCCTTTCAACAAGACACACCGAATCATGCTTCTGGAAGGCTGACAGCACGACCCCCACATGTCTCCCGCGGTCTGTATCGCTTGATAAACAATGCACTCAATCCAATAACTATTCAGGGCCACTCATCAAAAAGCGCCTCGCCCCCCATTCTTTCGGAACGTTCCAGCGCCACCAGAGGCTGGGCTCATGATCGAAGGAAAGCCGTACTCCCCTTCAGCAGACGATTGGGAAGAGACAGACGAGAACGAGTTCAGCCCCGAATGTCCCTTCCGCTGAGGCATTGTTGGCCGTGACATGAAAATGCCAGGATTGGCCATCAGAGTATCTGCTCGGTCAAAGACGTTTCCGTGGAATGCAGCCGCAAACGAGGTGTTCTGCGGCGTCTTTGGCATGGTGGCCTGCATTGCTGGTCCCAACGCTGCGCTCTGGGGTGTAATTGGAACCTGAATGGGTGATATCGGTTCCGACCCTCTGGAAAGTGTGTGCCCGGGGTGGGAGTGGTGGCCCCCATTCACACTAGATGACTGCAGGAGGTGGTGCCAAGGAGAGTTAACAATAGTTCCAATCGTTTCCTTCATGCTCTGGTGAATAGGTCGTAACCGAACCCTAGTGTCATGCGGGAGCACAACTCCAGTCGGTGCCTGCTTGATTTCCCAGGCCAACTCTGTCCAAGACACAACGAAGCTACTGCATAAGCTCCAGAAACTGGACTGAGACCTGATCCCAGGTTCTTTCAACTTGATCAGAGACAAGCGGGTTCTCATCACCTCCGTTTGGCTGATGGTGTTGTTACACATGGCAACAAGCCCTTTCCAATTTCTAATTAGTGGAGGTGCGGTACCCTTCTGCATCGCGTTCCTCAAACCCCCCATTAATTGAACATTAAAATTTGGTAATGTGTGCAGCACAATATCCGAGGATCTTTGCAAAGATAGAAAGATTTTATCAAACTGCGCGTCCTCCTCTGTTGAAGCATCAGAGCCAAGACCGCGACTGTTGATAGATGCAAACGACTCTCCGGATCGCGGAGTGGCAGACGCAATCGTGGCAGTGCGTGTCCCATTGCCATATGGTGAAGGCAGTGGGACATTTGTCGCGACCCTCAGGTTGGCTGCAGGATTAATTACTAAGGTTCCATTACGGCCTCTCAAAGGTGCTGGTTTCAGAGCCTTTGAGGGAACAGAAGGTTCTCTCATGTGTGGCCGAATTGTTAATCCCCCATTCAACGGCTCCGTAGACGATGATCTTTGTTTACCGTCTTCGGCGCTGACAGAAGACATTGTAACCCGAAGCTCCATTATGCTATTATAAATCAACATCAGAAGAGTCCGAATATATCGGGGGTCTCCATAGTCGACGAAAATATCAATATTGTCGGCAAGCAGAGTGCAAACGTGTCCATATGCGCTCACCAACGTCTGGCATGCCCGATGGACCGTTTCGTTTTCCCTCGTGAAATGCTCATCCTCGTCAACCAGCCACTGGTCATGTTTTTGAATTGCTTGCTCCAGCTCTTCGACGTGCGAGTTCGTATTGTAGAATACAATTTCGAGGCTAGATCGCTTAGAGCCGTCGTCGGCCAGGCTCATCAGCGACTGTATTATTGGGTGAACTTGGAACACCGAGTAGAGGATGCCTTTTGCAATTTCGATGACTGGATCATACACCTTGGACTCCCGTCTGCGTTCAGGAAGGATAGATAGCCGACGCACATATACCGGCCGCTGAGGATATGGATCAGTAGGGGTCCCAGGGTCCATGGCACCGTGCATAGCCGACCCATGGCTCAAGCCCCGATAATGGCTGAATCGATTGCTCGCCTGTGTCTCATCGAGTGTTACTAGATCAGTCGGCTTCTTAGAAACAACACCCATGCGCCGGTTGCGACTTTCGGATCGTTCCGAACGCAGGTTAGTTTCAGAATTGCTGCGAACACGTTCACTCGCGGTTCCGAGGGTGAGGGGCATCACGCCAGGTCGTCGGATGGCCGTGTTTTGCTGGGACAACCCGCGGTAATGAGATCGTTGGGGGATGGGGGGGATGCGGCTGGTGCTTGGCGAGCGGCTATCTGAGGGATCTGCGCCATTGACTTTGATGGGAAACCGGCCGCTGACCCTTCGTTTGAGGGGAGCTCGAGGCGTTTCAGTACCCTCACTTGATTCATCTCCCGCTTGGTCGTTCTCCAATCGCCCAGTTAAGCTATATTGTTTCAACCATCGCTTCATCTGTGCGGTCACCGCGAGCTCCACCTCGTTGTCCCGGATCGTGCCGTCTCCAACTGGGCTTGGGGCTTGGAGTAAAAGGGCATCCTTTGGAGGGAAAACCAGAGGGTTCCCTTCGAATTTCAGTGCTTGCAAGGACGTCATGTCACCAATGCTCAGAGGAAGCTCTCTGATTCTATTTTTCCGAAGAGAGAGCATCTTTAAACTAGTAAGCTTGGCAATCTCTGGGGGCAAATATTGTATCTGATTTCGGCCAAGCTCGAGTACTTCCAAGGCTTTTAAATCGCAGAGCTATCCACTAATGTCAGGCGATGTGAGTTCAGCGTGCTTTAAAAGGAATCTTACCGTCATAGGGAATTCAGAAAGCTGGTTAGCCCTAAGGTTGAGATATCGCAAAGATGTGCATTCGGAAAATCGAGCGGGCAGTGCCGTCAGTTGGTTGTGCGCCAGAATCAGCCTAGGCAATGCAGTCAGCAAACACTTCTATGAAACGATTCCTCGAGAATATTGGGATTTACCTTGCCAAATCATTCTTCATGATATCAACCACCTCGTCCGGCAGCTTGTGGATATTCTTTCGGCTCAGATCGATGGTAACGCCAGGCTGCAGACTCGCGCTCACAGCACTAGCCTCGGCAACCTGGTTCTCGCTCTCGAGAGCTGTTCGCATAGCCTCGCGTGCGAGTGATAAGACGTGGGAGGAATTCATTCCGTTCGCGACCGCCAAGTTCGAGCTCGAAGCAGATTTGCGCATGGTAGGAATAGGAGGATGTTGGGGCCCGTTGGAAGTAGCCGCAGAGTTCGGAATAGGTCGACGTCCTGACAATGGATTTTCAGACAAGCTTCGCAAGACCGGCGCGGCAGGGGCGCCGTTGGATCGGTCAGGTCTTTCCACAGCCATCGCGACAGTGGTAGATCAAGGCCTCGAGAGAGAAGGTGAAGTTGTATCAGGAGTAGGCGGCGCCAGCTCGGAACTCAAGTTCCTTTTCGCAGAGAAGAGCTTAGGTTCGGGCGCTCTCAGAGTTTCGTTCAGCTCAAGGGCTCACTGAGAATGGCCTGCAAATCCTTTAATCGGCGGGCTGGGATCGATTCAGATGCCAATCAAGGCTGGGATGGCTTAGTGGACGAGGTACGTGCGGTCATTGTGTTTGGTAACTGCAGAGTCGCGGAAGTCTCGGGATCCAAGCGGCTACCCCTCGAAAGATGCGGTCGGTGGGAGTGGTTATGAATCGTGGTCAAGCCGTTGGTCACAGGCGGCCTTGTTTGTCTGCTGGCTTTATCACTGAACATAAGACAACGTCCGCAAAGATTCGCTTGCCAATCAGCGGCGCGAAAAGCGGCGTCCGAGTCAGCTTAGGCAGTGGATGACCACCCCGCAAGCCGAATGCCGTCGAGGAAAGATCTCGGAGGTGCGCGCAAGGACGAAGCTCGCAGTTGACGTGCCAGCACCCAGTCGTCGGCGAGGCGGTTGACAAGATGGGGGAACTTGGATCGGGTAATGGATGCCTGAGTACAACTTCAAGGTACCGTTTCCTGTCATCCAATCGCCCCCTCCGCTTGCCACTAGCGCACGGTCCCTGACTCCTTGGGCCCCAGTTAAGGGGAAAATACAGTGCGGGAGCGCTGCCTGCACTGGCGTCCTGTTTTCTTTTCCTTCCATTTTTCTTCTTTCGCCCCGGGACCAGGCGCATCCCGCCACGAGGTGGACTGACACGGCGCTCAGCTCGCCCCTAGAAGGACAGTGCGAGTCGCGTGCCGCTACCACGATGGAGCGTGGACGCTGGTTGGGCTGATCGCGCCCACCGTCAGACCCTGCCACCCCCTACTGGCCTACCAGCTTTTGCGGGCCTTGACTGAGGTGCAGGTGCTAAAAAGGGCCTTAACTGTGGTGGATTGGGATCACCAAAACTAATCGCCGACTTCTCTGACTCCTGATCCAAGACTGCTTAAGTATATAAACGTACAAGTTAGACAAAAAGGCAAAAAATCTCCCAGTCAGAAAATTTGGCAAAAAGCTCACCCGATGCGAGATTCGAGCAGCCCCAAGATTAAAAGTCTTGTGCGCTAACCAATTGCGCCAACCGGGTTGCGGTTTCTCATTCATTGTGCATATAGCGGCCTCAGGCTTGGAAGGCCGACTACACGAATAACTTTTCTGCTTGGTGCCTGCAACACCTCCCTGCTCCTACCCCTACGCCATCTAAACCGATGACTCTCAATTGGTTCCATACTTCAAAGTTGATTTGGACTGGACACAGTCAGCTATTGATCGTCGGAGCCGATCATGCCGCCGAAGCAATCGAGTCCTACCACGCAGCATGACATCGACTCCGCTCTACGATGCCAATTTCACAAAGAGCATTTCAGGTGAGTCTCTCTCGCAGCGAAACGTGCAATACTCAAACTGGCCACATACTAAAACGTATGCAGGCCTTCTCAGCGTGAGATCATTGAAGCCACACTCGGCGGGCATGATGTCTACGTGCAAGCTGCAACCTCTTTTGGGAAAAGCCTGTGCTTTCAGCTGCCTGCAGTGATCACACCTGGGCGTAAGTGCTCTCGCTCTTCCTTCCTTCCCAATCAAGGTCTTTACCAGGTGCGAGGGTGCTTATCGTTAAATGCAAAGTAACGATTGTGGTCTCTCCGCTGCTGAGCCTCATGGTAAGTTACCTACTGTCACATATTTCATTCATTTCTCGGTCTTCTAAACTTTACTCTATCTAGACCAACCAAGTGGAAGCCCTAAGAAATTCCGGAATTGCTGCAAGCTCGCTAAACAAGGACACCTCGCCGTCTGAGAGGAATCGCATCCTATCTGACCTTGATACGGGACAACCACAAATCAAACTCCTCTATGTCACGCCAGAGCTTTGTGCGAAATCCCACTTCAGGGAGCGTTTGCAGGGCCTGCATAGGAAACGGCAGCTAGCAAGGATCGCAATCGACGAAGCTCATTGTATCTCTGAATGGGGTCATGACTTTCGCACCGATTTTCAGAAACTCTCTTGGTTTCGAGAGGCCTTCCCGAGTGTGCCCATCATGTGCTTAACGGCAACCGCCAATCAGCAGGTACGAAAGGATATCATGTCTGCCTTACGTCTGGACGCTTCACCAGACAAGACGAAAATGTTCTTGATGAGCCCGCAACGAAGCAATCTTCACATGGAAATTCGATTTACCAAGGATGAAGATGGTGAAAATGGCCGTATCGCCGACTTTCTCCGATGGATCCGTAGCGTCTACAGCCGCCGCCGTGCTGATGACCGAATTGCAGAGCTAACACAAATCAATGAACGGCCTGAAAGCGTACCCGGGATAATTTATACCGTCTCCCGTGACGAGTGCGAGAAGCTCGCATCCGCCCTTCGAGACGAAGGCATTGGCGCTCAACCCTTCCACGCCAAACTTTCCCCCAATGTCAAGAGCGAGACGTTGTCCCGGTGGATCGAAAATGAGCCCGGCTATGATGTTATCGTAGCGACAACGGCCTTTGGCATGGGTATTGACAAAGAAAACGTCCGGTTCGTCGTGCATTGGCGGTTACCGAAATCTTTTGAAGGCTACTACCAAGAGGCTGGGCGCGCCGGGCGCGACGGGAATGCCAGCTACTGCTTCCTATACTATAGCCGCGAAGATCTGGAGCGCAACACTCGCATGATACGCAGCGATTCGAGGGACAAGGACATCGGGACGATGAATGCGAGGCTTCGAAGTCTACAGGCCCTCGCCCTATACTGCGAGAATATAACAGAGTGCCGGCATTCCGTAATTTGCAGCTACTTCGGCGAGCGCCCGGTGTACGAGTGTGACTATGCCTGCGATTTTCACAAAGATCCGCACAACCTGAGATCTAGATTTATGAAGGGCCTTGCCAGCGAGGAGTTTGTCAGTACACAGGCTATGCAAGGGACATATGATGATGCATATTATGACTCCTGAAACAATTATTCATTCGACATAATAGAGACATTGGTGGTATAATGGAGGGGGGTGTTGTATATACAGATAAGAACCAAGGATGTTGATAATGTGCAGTCCGCGCGGGGCCTCCCATTCCTCAACCGAATAGAACAGTACTTCCAACCAGTCGTCCACATGTGAAGTGCAGCCTGCTTAAACATTTATCTGATGTGATCATCTCAGGTCGGACACATCAAGTGGGCCGAAACTTTCCCCTCGGCCCGTGCCTCCCGATAAGGAAATCCAGCTCCTCGCCCAACTTTAAATGCTACGCTATTAAAGCCAACTCTCGCATCCATCTGAGGCGGGGAGACTTCCTGCTCCTCGGAAACTCCAAACCTAGACAGTCAAACAGCAGGCAAATCCAGCGTCTACCACCTCTCGCCTACCATGGCCACCAATGCCGCAGAGCAGCGCCGCCAGCGCATCATCAAGCACATGAACGACGACCACCTTGAGTCGCTCCAGCTCTACCTCCAAGTCTACTCCGGCGTCTCGGCAGCCTCCGCCAAGTCGGGCTGCGAGCTCGTCGACGTGTCCCTCTCGCACCTGCTCATCCGCACCGGCGACGGCAAGGAGCACACCGTCCAGTTCGCCCCTCCCCTCGATGCCTGGGGCGAGATCCGACCCCGCCTCGTGGAGATGGATACCCTCGCCAGGGCCAAGCTCGGCCTCGCGCCCCTCGACGGCAGCGACGGCGACCCGGACTCGATCGTGATAAACGAGTGGCTGGCCCCTAGGGGGTTTGACGCCGTCGTCCTCGGCTCCATCTGCTGGTACTTCTTCTCCTACTTCACGCTGCCGCTCCTCGTGCCGGGAACCTGGGGGTGGAGGGTCCTGGAGGCCGTCTTCCCCGGGGGTCCCGCCTGGTACTGCTGGGTGGTCAAGGCCATCTTCTGGCCCGTGGTCGGGATCCACACCGCCGAGGCCTTCTTCTTCGACAGGACGCGCATGGTGAACAACGGCGTGCGGCGGTTCAGCCGGGTGTGGTGGCTGTGGGTGGGCAACTGCTGGATGGAGGGGTACACGGCCTGGAAGAGGGTGGATGCCTTGATTGCCGCCAAGAAGGAGGAGAAGCGTCTCAAGAAGCACTAATGAGGATCTGGGTCTCAACTGGAGGAGGAATACTTCGTCTTCTTGAGCTTGCTGCGAAGTGATATAAGGCAAGCGTGTTGGTCCTCACGACACATTCTTCGTCGGGGCTATACATATACTGGTTCCTTCATTGATGAACGGTCTAGGAGTTTTGTATAGATCTACCTAATTCAAAGCAAACTCTGTTATGAAAATGAAAACGGAACTTATCCCATAACGCCCTTGCCGTCAAAGCTGTCTATTCGCGACATGGTGACAAGTGTTGTCAGAACAGTGTCAACTCTAATTCCGTTCCCAACGGGGTAGTCGTCAAGACTTCGCCGGTGAGTTGAAATGTGCGTTCGCACTCTTCCACCTCCCCTGTCTCCCAAATCCAGTCCCAGCTCGACTTCACTCTCGTTATCCTCCTTCTCTACTTTCTTGGTTCCAAAGAAGATCCTTCGCTTGTCAACTCGCTGTTTTCCACCGGACGTCTGCCTGATATATCCGCTTCTATTCCTCGATACGGTCGAGGGCAGAATACGCTTCACCAGGAGCCAAATAGCGGGAAGACAGGCCACAATTATGACGACGGAAAGCTCGAGGCCAGTCCAGATAATTGTGTCGGTGTACTCCCACGATGCGTTGTTTGCCGTTCCGTAGGAAGTGATGTATTTCAACCGAACGCAGGATGTGACGAGGATCAGAATTCCCAAACCGAACATGAGCGAGATGCCCCATTTTGACCGATTGTCCATCTTCAGTCGGAGGAGCGACCCCATGGGGAGGAGGAAGATGATCAGGTCCTGCACGATATTGAGCCCCGACGAGACGTATTTGAGGATTTGGGAATTGAAGCACCGGGCTGGGGATTCGGGGTTCATCCAGCCGTCCCAGACCGAATGGACAGGTATGCATTTGAAAATATTGAGGAAGACGAGTGCTGTCGTTGGGATGGCGGTGATGGCGATAGATGCGTAGACCAGGAATCGGAAGTGTCTGTTCGGAGGGAATATTCGGAGATAGAACCAAAGCATCGAGATTTTGGTCAAGGCGAGGGCAACGAGGTAGAAGAGGTCCGAGATGTGGAAATACTGCATTGTGTCAGGAATACGGGCCAATCATTGAAATTAAATTAAGTTCATAGTACTCACTTTACTTGACTGTGTTACTTGATAGGCTTCCAGAGTCCACATATCAACTCCATATGCCAGATGACCTCCTATAACAAGGCATTAGTCATGTAACCCAAAGAACATGAGAATCTATTGCATACCGTAGTGAGAAAATACAGTGGAAACTGTATAGAAAGCCTAATCACGCAATCAGTCAATTGTTCCCATCTTACTATCCCGACATGATGGAAAACCTACGCCAACTGGGAACATGAGCCAGTCATCTAAGTCCCATCGACCCAGCAGGGACCATCTGGAGTACAGCCTGATCCATATGAAAAACCAGGCGGGAACCTCGAATAGCAAGGGTATCAAAAGCGACCACTTGCGGGACCTCTTCTCTCGATGGCAGCCCTCTGCCTCGAACCGCAGAGTTGCTTCAAGGGAAAGTCAGAAACACTAAATTTCCTAGTACTTGAATCGTCTTTGGGGAAGAAAATCAAGGGACGCACTTAGAATATCGACCGGCGAGCATTTTTGGCTCAGGCATGCCGATGCAAGTGCCTGGAACGTATTGTCGAGACACATACACGTGCCATTCGTGATACCACACGATGTTAGTGGGATGGAAGGCATAAAGCAGTCTCTCTACATGATTGAGTCAATAAGGGGTCTTCAAAAGAGTATCGAAGTGAGTTGGCATGATGTAATTTGCGAGTGAGATCGAGAACGAGAAATGAAAGGGGAAAAGAACAGCCTACACCACATTTAGGAAGTTTATCCGCAACGTTGAAGATACCGTCTATTCCACTTTGATTCACCGAAGCTCCAGTGATGGTGACTGGAAATAGTGCGAGCACACATATCAGCCTTTTGAGAAGCGACATGGCGTCAAGCCGAAGAATTCGAGTCCAAGAGAGCTCGGGTGAGCGAGGATACCGCTATTCGAACAGATGATAGACAAAACAGAAGGTAAAAGGAAGCGAGTGGCCGACGAGATACGAGATCGGTAGGAGAAAAAGGATCGTCTGGGAGACAGGTGTGCTGAGCTTACGAAGCCATTTCTGAATCTAGATCAACTCTGAGAAGCAAAATTCGCCAAGATTCGAGCTGGAAATGAGTGGATGAACAAATAAAGAAGCCAACTTCTAAGCAATGATACAAGTAAAAGAAATTCAAGTATAGAAAAAATCAAAGCTAGCAAGGGACCCAAAGAGGGAAATATCACGAAAGGAATAGAGGGGTATCAGAGTCCTAAAATGCTCGAAAGGATCGAGCTCAAAGGCCAGGCGACGGGATATATTACACGCATGAGAAGAAGCCCCGTCCCTGTCAACGTAGTAAGCCTTGTCACACCTCTTCCCATCCGATACCCTCTGGTAACACCTGGACTAGTGCAGCATGCAGGAATCGACTCGCAGACTTCACCCGACTGGCCGCCCCAGGGCCGGGCGGAGATGTCTGGATGTATGTAAGTGGGCACGAGGATTGATTGCCGCACACTGCCGTGCCGAACTAGCAAGAAGCAACCCTGTACACCCTAAACGCGGCATGGATCAACAAGAAGGTTCCTGGGGGATGTAGCATCCTGGGCTCAGGCTGGGCTGCAAGCATCAAGTCCCCTGTCTTGAGTCTACAAATCAGCGCCCCGGACTTTACAGATTTATGAGCGACGGGATATACATTTTTATCATAGGTAAACAGAAACATGCTACGGCTAGTCTTTCATGTATCATCAAGTTCACAGCACTAACCTCTCCAGAGGCTCCAGAGCGAAAGCACCGACCATTCATAGTCAGGTCCATGTAGATGTGCTTCGCGGAAGCTCGGGTCGGTGGGTGAACATCCATTGGCCAGTGAGGAACGAGAACAGACAACCTTCTATCTCGTCTCATGCAAGTTTCTCTCATAGTACATGGCGGAGCAGAGACAACATGTGGCGTAGGTTCCAGACCACCAGGCTTTCCGGCTGAGCATCAGCCATCCATGCAGATCTGCAGGTCCGCAGGTGGTCAAACAGGCTACGTGATACGGACCGGCCAATTGCACTTGAGTACAAGTAGGCAGGTGGAATTCACGTGGGAGAGTCGATCTAAAGGCCCATCTATCCATCCTTATGTACAACATTTTATGCAAAGCAGCCCACTCAAAGCGTTCACGCCGGTTTCTAGCAATGAAGCAAAAAACCACACAAAGAATGACGTGCAAGAGTGTGAACATCTCAACAAAATGAGAGAAAAAGGGAAAAAGAAAAGCGAGTGACAGAGGCAGATTCCACTATCTGTGGATCATTCGCGATTTCTCCTTTTTCGACGCCCGGGCCACTCGCTCTCATGGAAGTAATATCTCAGCTCTTGCCATTGAGGGGCTGGCTAACAAAAAAACGGGCGTCTCAGGTTGCTGTAGATAGACTGTTCATTAAAATCACGAGCAGGTCAAGCACCGCAACATTGCATAGCCCAAACTGTTGACCTGCATCCGCTGACCTCAACGCGCCCTGGCTGGATCCAGCGCCCAGAGAGAAGGATGAATGCATGCAAGTGGAGATGATAGTGCGCATAAGAGTAGTGGGACACGATGACACACGGCTCACATTGGTGAAACACCCCGTAGTACAGAGCTGTGAGGCAGGAGTCCATGCTAGCCCGAGAATGAGATCGACGACCAGCATCTGCGTCTAGGAGCCAGGAACAAGATACGCTCCGGGCGCTTCGATCGGCAGTAGGAATCCGCGCGAGCTGTGATGGATAGAGTTAGCGAGTTTGGTGTTGAAGTAGCAACACATAAACCAAATTGCTGCTCTTCCGATGACCGTAGCTTTCCAGTCGTGCACCACATCCAAGTCAGTAGGATTGCCGCGAGGGGGGGGACAAAAAGCAAGACGCCATCGGAATCATCCGACAGCCAAAGCCAGGCATGCCTACATCCAATGCCCCTACAAAATTTTCAAGCTCGGCATACGAAACAGCCCACCTCGGTGGAGAGATAGGCCATGATGCCACTGCTGCCGAGAACCTGGGGAAGAATATTTCTTCATTAGCGTGGCCTTTGTGCGTGATTGCAGGAACAGGCCATTGGAGAATCGACGGCGATGAGACACACGTCATACAGAGGCGCATGCAGGGGAAGAGCAGTGCCGTTTCTCCCAGATAGGAGCTGGTAATAATAGTACACGTCCGGAAACGAGAGAGAACTACCTAGACTTGGGTTCGGGTTGGCGAAGAAAAGCGCGGCCCGAAATTGATGGTTTGGCGACTAACAATTAGCTCCCGCAAGGCGTCAAAGTGGTGGGTCTCTGCCGTCAAGGCAAAATGTCCAATTAGGTTGCTACTGTAGCAGCTACCCTAAGCCATTAGGCTCTCGCCATCAAAAGAATCGGCAACTCCAGGCAGATTGACGTATGTATAATTCCTCTGTATTCCATCTGAGAATACATCAGTTGACCGCTGGCAGAATATTCAATTTGAGAAACACCTGGGAATCAAAACCAAAGCCATGCTAAACAGCGACTCTCTTGTCGCCTTACCCCATAGCATCATGTCAAGCAACAACCTCAGAATCCTTCTCGTTGGCAAAGGTGCTCGCGAGCACAGCTTGGCCTGGAAATTAGCGCAAAGCCCGTCAGTGGAACACATATACGTTGTCCCTGGGAATGGAGGCACCGCAGGGATGAAAAAGGTCACCAATGTGACTACGGCTACTGAAGATGACTTTCCAAGCCTGGTGAACTTCGCCAAAGAACATGGTGTTGGTCTCGTAGTAGCTGGACCTGATGACGCTGTGGTAAACGGTATAGCCGGATACTTTGAAGACGGTAAACATATCTTACTCATCGTGAACACGGTGGGACAATGCCTGACGGAATATAGCTGCTATACCTTGCTTTGCACCAAGCAAGAAAGCTGCCGAAGTTGAAGGCTCCAAGGCCTACTCCAAGGCGTTTATGGAGAAATATAACATCCCGACAGCGAGCTATAAGGCATTTGACAATTACGATGATGCAAAAGCGTACCTCGAGTCAGTTGACTGCTCACAGATCGTATTGAAAGTTGATGGTCTTGCAGCTGGCAAGGGTGTCGTACTTCCATCGAATGAAGCTGAAGCCCACGAAGCGCTAATATCAATGATGATTGAGTCCAAGTTTGGGTCCTCTGGGCAATCCGTGGTGATCGAAGAGCTCCTCGATGGAGACGAAATCAGTATTCTCACTTTTGCTGATGGAACCGGGGCATTCAAGTCGCTCCCACCAGGCCAGGACCACAAACGAATTCTCGAAGGAAACAAGGGGCCTAATACTGGCGGGATGGGGGTTTACGCCCCTTTGGCCTTTTTGACGTCTGATGACCTGCGAACAATTGATCAAGATATTATCAAACCTACACTTGATGGACTTCGAGCCGAAGGTAAAGCCCCCGCTATGCCTACCTCACACATTCTGACACTTTTAGTAGGTCGCCCGTTTGCTGGTATGCTCTTCACTGGGGTGATGATGACAAGCAAGGGTCCCAAGGTTCTGGAGTACAATGCTCGGTTCGGAGATCCCGAGACACAGACCATGATGATGCTTCTCGCCCCGGAATGCGACCTTGCGGCGGTTCTCATGGCTTGTTCCACAAAGAAGCTTGAAAATGTGGCAGATAGAATCTCTGTACGCCCGGGATTTGCCTGCAATGTTGTGGTCGCTGCAGGTGGCTATCCTGAATCGTACCGTAAAGGCGACGTTATCTCTCTCGGAGAGTGTCCTTCAGGTCTGTTTTTTCAGGGCTTTCTTGAACCGTCCAACACTTACACTGCCTGTTTCATGTAGGGATCGAAATATTTCATGCCGGAACTGAGAGAATCGCGAATGGTGAACTTGTTACATCCGGCGGTAGGGTACTGAGCGTCGCGGCGCATGGTCCAACCCTGGAGAAGGCGGTTTCTCTCGCCTATGAGGGCGTAAAACATATCCAATTCAAGGATAAGACGTATAGAAAGGACATCGGTGCCCGGTAAGTGCCCCGATCATAGTTTTGTTTCATTTTATGAAGGCTGCTGACACGTCTGATTTGCGTCCAGATGTTTATGAGTGTCCCCGAAAAAACCACACCCTCTGACGAAGCCTTCTCCCACGATGAGTTGATCTGTGGCCCTTGATATGTGTGCTGGATTGGTTGTTGACTTGTCATGTGGCTCTATTCGTGGTAGCTTAAATTCCTTCAGGCTAAATACATACCGTACTGGCTGGCTAGAACATGCAGTGAATGGCTGCTGAGCCAACCCAGTCGGGTGATCTTACATCATGCGAACGGATATCCGTGGCACTATTGGACAGATTTCCGACGGAAGCCGTTGATTTAACAAGGCCTAGGATTATCACCTGCTCAAAACAGGTACTAGTCGTCCGTACTCGACGTTTCTGACGCCGCAAGCCCCAACCGTTCGCGACTATAGCACTTTTTCGAACTAGTCGGACGACAACAGACTTGCGTTTCGCGAGTTAAAACTCCATCGCATGAGGCTCCCAGAGTGCGTGTTAGGAATATACTCGTATGCTAATTAGGAAGAAGAGAACCACCAGTCTTTCATTTTCTCTTCTATCACATCTCGTTTCGCTCTCGCGGCTTAGACATCAATGGCAAGAGCGATCATGATTACAAATCCACAGTTGATGAGTCATCCAATCAGCGTCCTTGTCTGCATTTTTTTTTCGCTCATCCTGCTCGTAACTCCGCTCGGCCTCAGTCTGGTCAAGAGATGTGACTCTTCAATCATGAATGGCCTTTTTATCAGATGAGATTGATAAAAGGTATTTGAGGATATCGTCCCTGCCAGCAGATTGATTTCGGGTCCCGGGGGATTTTCTTGGCCCCAGACGCCCCGCATCTCCCTTCTCTTCATCTACCACAACCCCATCTTTTGCGCCTGCGTAAATCCGAGCTCATCGCCATGAGCGCGCGCAGTGAGACTCCGGACTCCGAGGGTGGCGGCAGCCGAAATGGGGACCACTCACAGCCAGCGCGCAAGAGACAACGAGTGCGTCTGAGCTGTCTGGAGTGTCGTCGCAGGAAGCTCTCGTGCGACCGAGGCTTCCCATGCGAGCGCTGCATCAAGAGCGGCACGCCCGACCGCTGCAGCTACGAGTCTCGTAATGGTGAAGTCGTCAACGTCTCGTCCGGCGTGCCCCCGCCTTTCGCCCAGCTGGACGTTCGGAGGTTTGGTCTGGGTGATTCGCTGGCCTCGCGCGACTCCGAGGTCGTTCGCCAGGACCATGATCGCATCCGCAAGCTGGAGCTGGAAATTGCCCAGCTCAAGAACCTCATGCGGAATGGAGGCGTCTCTCTTGAGGGGAGCACAATTGCGGGCACCACCTCACCCGTGACGCAGAAGGATGAAGCTACCCACGATGACGACGGTGCCCCGCGGCCAGAAGTCCAGGAATGCATTGATGCCAGTACTTCGCTGGGAGACAAGGGAGAGTTGCGCTTCTTCCGCGGCAAAGGTTTCCGCACCCGTTACTTTGGCCCGCACAATGCCAGCATGGCCTTTGTTGAACTGACGGGCCTGTGCCCGTTCATGAGGGAGACGGCTGATGAATGGTTGCGTCCAGTGATTATGCATAACCACAAGGATCGCAAGAGACGTCGTGAGGAACGTGACATAGTTTTCGATCAACGTGATCTTGAACTGGAGGCGTTACTCCCCCCAAAGAAGGAGGTCGATGCCCTCATCTCCGTCTATCTCGATCAGTTCGAACAGGTCCATCGTATTGTACATATCCCGACCTTCCGGAGAGAGTATGAAAAATACTGGCTGCCTACCGGAGGGTCGAGGTATGCTGCGTTGACCGCGCTCATTCTTTCCATGATTGCGGTTGCCAGCTGCGTACACACACACGAAGATCTGAAATTTGTAGGGATGATGTCCAACGCCCGACGTGCCGCTGAGACGTGGATATGGGCGTGTGACGCCTGGAATAATAAACAGAGCCAGAAGCATCGCAGACTCATTCACTATCAGATTGCATGTCTGCTATACCTGGGCAAGAGAGTTAACACGATTAAAAAGAAGCGAT